>SWKU01000016.1:0-600000 GCA_011058905.1 Curvularia kusanoi | reverse complement strand
AAGGTAGCTAATAAGTTTAGAATAGTAGATAAGGGCTTCTTTTCTAATATACTATTTTTAGTAGAAGAGCTTAGAAAGTACTAAAACCCTACTTCTAGAGTAGAGATTAAGGCTTTCTAGGAGTATATTAGCTTAATTCTATATATAGCTATTAAAATCTGTCTAAAGATTATATATATAGTATTACAGTTATTATACTACTTAATAAACCTAGGACCTAAGTACTTTAAAGTAGCTAACTAAGTTATTATATACCTATATAGGACTAAGTATCTTAAACTTCAGTATAGTAGGTATAAAAGAAGCTAATTACTCTTATATAGAGAAATTTTATTTACTAATAATAAACAGACTAGGTATTCCTCTTAAGGCTATATAGTCTAGCTATTTAGTAAATCTATTATCTAGAAAGTAGTAAGGTAGGCTATAGTTACTATATCTACTATAGAAGCTAAGCTTTTTACTCTAGAATATATAGTAAAGGAAAGTATAGTACTAAAGTATTTCCTTAAAAAAGTATAGCTTAAACTAGGTATTACTTAGGAGATTTTTATAATGATTAGTAAATAATCTATCTAGTTATAGAAGAAAATAAGTACTTTATAACTAAGCCCTACTATATAGATATATAAAATATATAGTTAAAGTAAGAGTATACTAAAGGAAAGTTTAAAGTAAAGTACCTAAAGACTAGTAATATACTAGTAGATAGGCTTACTAAAGCCTTACTAAGGTAGGCCTTTAAGTAGTTCTAAGAGTATCTAAATCTATATAATATAGGCTTATTTATTATATATAAAGTATAGAAACTATAAAAGCTAGCTTAGGATAAGTAGGTATTTAGTACTATTGAATACTATTCTAAACTATATCCTCTTCTATAATTTTGGACTCTTTTAGAAGGTAAGAAGTTCTTATATAAGAGGGAGTAGGTATAGAGATAGAAGTAGAAGTAGAAGTAGCTATAGCCTTTATAGTATAGGTACTCTATAGGTAGGCCTAGTAGCTCTAGATTATAGTATTTAATATAGCTTTCTAAGTAATAAGGTTACTAATAATATTAAGACACTTTTACTTACTTATCTATATAGTAGCCTCTAGGATATAGAAGCTAGAGGGACTGAATAACTCAAGCTCTATAAGAAGATTAAGAATATTAAGCTTATAGTAAAAGGCCTTAATAAGGCTCTTAAACTTAAAAAAATTTTAAATAATATATTAGTATAGAAAAGAAGAAATCTAAGTATAAAGAGTAGAAATTCTATAAATCTACTCTCTAAGAGTTACTTACTTTCTAGTTAGTTGTTAAGATATACTCTTTATATTTATTAGTAAGATTAGTAAAGAAAGTAAAGTATACTTTATACTTGTTTTCTTTAATATAGGTTAAATAGTAGGTAAAGCTCTAGGCTAACTTTAGCCCCTTAATATTATAATAATACCTAAAGCTAGCTCCTAAAGAAATAGAAGAAATATTTTAAAGGTAATAGTAAGAATAAAGTTTACTAATAAAGCTATCCTTCTTGAAGTTATTAAGATAGAGGTAATTACTCTCTATAAGGGGAGGCTAATTATATAGGTACTAAATAGTACTATTATACTAAAGCTTTATAGGAAATTACTTCTTATAGTTAGGCTTTTTAACTTTAGTAGGTAAGAAACTAGGTAAAAGTAAACTCTTAGCTTAAGTAGGCTAAGGCTATACTATAATTTACTAATATATTACTCTAAACTAAACTAACACCTCCTTATTACTATTTTTAATACTAGACTAGTTACTATCTATTTCTTTCTTCTTTTTATCTTTTACCTTTTACTCTCTCCTCTCCTTTCTCTTCTTCTTATTAAGTTTATCTATAGCTATTATAAATAGTTACATATTAATAGTATTAATATACTAATGTAGAGGTACTAGAGAGTAGAGTATAGTAGTTATTAGTAGAAAAAGTATATAATATAATACTAGGTAAGCTTACTTTTTATAAAGCTTTACTTAAAGAGTACTAAGGATAAACTAATTATAAGTAAGACTCTTACTAAGAATACTATAGTAAAGGCCTAATATAACCTTAATACTTACCTACTCCTTATTATTAGTAAAAAGAGAGGGATAAAGCTACTAAAAATCTCAAATAATAGGACTTTACCTTTTATTAGAAGTATAAGTAGTAGAAAAAGCCTATAAGCTTATCTCTATAGGAAGGTCTCTAGGTATATTAGCTATTATCTTATTATACTCTTTATTTACCTATATATCTATTACCTTATACTTATCTCTTACTAAGTAATAAGCTTTATACGTAAGAGTATTAACTCCATTATTAGCTATAGTACTAAATACTTTATTAGTAAAATAACTATTAGATAGTATAAAGTAAAGAGTATAAACAGGCGTTTATAAGTAAAAAATCATAGAGCTCTACTTTTAAGAGTAGTAGAGCTTAAATTTAGCTCTACTATAAAAATCATTAAAATAAGTCCTTAAGAAAGGACTCTAATAATATATATAAGATTATAAAGTAGTAGAGATAATAATATCTGGTATAGTAAAAAATCTATTACCCTCTAAATTATAGATATAAGTAGCTATTAACTATACTCTTACTTTAGAGTTAGCTTTCTAGATTATAGAGTTTAGGATTTTATTAGAAGAGTAGTAGTCAAAGCTATAAACTTAAGAGATACTACTTATAGAAGTAGTAGGTACTTTCAAGGTCTACTGTAATATAAATTAGCTAAAAGAAAGAGTAGAGATTTATAAACCCAGATACCTACTTAAATAGTAAAAGCTATAAAGTTTTTAGGACTTTACTTACTAGTTTATATAACACTATTAGCACCTTCTTTAGAAGGTAGATATAGAGTAAACTAGTAGCTACTAGTACTTAAAATAGCTATAGCTAAGAGATATTAGATAATTAAAGACCTTAAATTCTATAACAATATATATAAGAATTTAAAGAGGCTAAAGTATTTACTATAGGGAAGCTAGAAGGCTTAATTATAAGACTAATAGTACTTAAGTCCTAAAAAACTTAGTATAAGAAGATACTAGTTATATCTAGCTTAGATTAACTACTAGAGAATTTATTACCTCTAGTTAAGGCCTTACTACGTAGAGTAGTTATACCTCAAGGTAGAATCATTAAAGAATCCTTTAATAATAATAAGCTTAAGTTGGTATATACCTTAGAGTTAATTAAGAAGTTAAAATTTATATCCTCTACCTATTAATTATCTTTATTATTATTAATATTCCTTATCTCTATATTATTATTACCTAATAATAGCCTAGTTATTAAAGATACTACTACTTAGATAGGTATCTTAAAGGTCTTCATAGTAGGCTAGATATATAGGGGTAAGTAGAGAATTATACTAGTTATAGTAATATTAGAGTTAGAATCTAGGAGAGTTACTACTTATAAAGGAGGGATTACTAGATTATTAGTACCTAAAAACTATTAAAATTAGCCTAATCCTATAAAAGTATAGAATAATAAAAGAGTATACTTATTAGATCCTAAAGGGTAGGTATAGGCTTATTATAAGACTTAGCTATAAGCTACTCTAAGGCTAGATTAGTATCTTACTTACTAGAACTAACTTTATTAGCTAGAGTAGTACTAGGAGCTAAGATAGTATTCTACTAACTAGAACTAACTTCAGAGGCTAGATTAGTAATAGGAGGCTACTAGGAATTATAAGTATTAGTATTAATACCCTCTTAACTAACTATAGTAGACTTATTATCTAGAAAATCCTGTATCTCCTAATTATTATTAATATTAGGAAGGTTAAAATTAGGCTCCTTTTCATTATTCTTAAGCTTAGGCTCTTTCTTATTATTATTAAGTATAAGCTTAGGCTCCTCTTTATTATTATTAGGTATAGGTAGGAGTTTAGGTTACTAAGATATATATATAGAAAGAGTAGTAGAAGTTAAAGTTACTACTTATAAAATACTAGTAGAAGTAGCTAAGGTAGAAGGTGCTAAGAGTACTAAAGTATTACTATTAGAACTTAGAAGATAAGAAGGTTAGGTTAGTATTAGCTTTAGTAGTAGTAGTAGTAGTAGTAGTAGTAGTAGTAGTAGTAGTAGTAGTAGTAGTAGTAGTAGTAGTAGTAGTAGAAGAAGAAGCTTTATACTTAGCTATATAAGTTAAATGTACTATAGAGGCTAGACTGGCGAAAAGGGTTGTGGTACCACAGTTGGGTTTTTGGTTTGGTATATAGTCGCACAGACCAGGCCCTTAGGTTTAGTTTTGGTCGCACGGACCTGGCCCTTAGGTTTTAGTATAGTCGCACAGACCAGGCCCTTTGGTTTTAGTATAGTTACACGGACTAGGCCCTTAGGTATGGTTAGGTAGGGCACTTTGGTCTCTAAGTTAGATTAATTACTACAGCTTATTATCGCGTTCTTGATTCGTAGGATTGGGTTTTAGTTACTAAAACCTAAGGGCCTAGTCTGTGCAACTATATACTAAACTAAAGGGCCTGGTCCGTGCGACCAAACTAAGACCAAAACCCGCTTAGCATGAACTAGCGCGGGTTTATGGTTGGGTTTTGGTTTGGTTTTCACGTGACTATACCAAACCATAACCAAACCTATACCCATTTGCCAGTCTAATAGAGGCCTTATTTAGTGCCTCCTTCTTCTTCTTAGAGAGACCCTATAAAGCCTATTAGTAAACTAAACTATAAATAATAGATATAAGAAAATAGGGATTAGTAATAGCTACTACGTATTAAAGAGTAAGTAACTACTAGATTCTAGCTTTAAAAGCTATTTACTATAGTAGATATAAAGTATAGTAAGTACTATATAATAATAAGTAGTACTAGTAGTAATAATAAGGTAACAACTAGAAGTTAAATATATTAAAGTTATTAGTGTAAGAGCTTTGAAGTAAAATAAGTAAAAAGTTACTATATAAGTAACGTGAGTGCATAGCGAGCGCGCCGGCTAGGCGAGCGCGCCACCCCAACGAACTGTTAGGCCTACTAACTGCCATAATACAACACCACAACGCTGTACTGTAGCTTATAGTACAGAATATTAATTGCTAACCTCTACTATATCTTTCTTACACGTGCGCAAATTGTGACTAGTCTCTCTACATCGCTTACAGTGCCTTTTACCCCTCTTGCCTGTACCTGTTTAAACCCTACCCTTACAACTCTCCCCTTTAACCTGCGCCTTAACGTCGCGTTAGGCTATTAAATCTTCTGCTTCTTCCTTTAACAGGTCTCTACCCTTCTAAATACGCTTTCTTTTCCGTAATTTGCGCTTAGAGGCTGCTTTATTTAACGCTTTAAGCTGCAGCACTTGGGCTGCTAATAACGTCTGCCTGTGCAGCAGCATTGCTGTGCCTCTCTATAGCTAATTAACAATCTTAACTATTAGAGTTAGTAACAATCCTTAGTGCTTTTAAATATGATTGTAAAGTAGTGTTAATTAAGCTAGGATCTTATTAGCGTTAGTAGGTGTCTTAGGGTTCTATAGGAGCTCTGCTAAGGCTAGCAGTATTAGCGTACGCACCTTAATATTAAGCTTTAATAGCACTACTAATAGATTATTAGGCACTAATCTAGTTGCCTTAAAGCTTGCTGTAATGTTTACCTTTAAAAACACCTGCTTAAATACCTTTGCAAAGGTAGTAATAAAGGCTTTCTTATTAATTCTACTAATATAGTCTAATACTAAGCCTCTAATCTCCCTACTGTACGCTTGCTTTAAGGGGGCAAAATAACCTACGTTAAGTAGCTAAAGGATGTGCGATAAGTGCAGAGGCATATAGAGGGTAATTATCTTGTTCTCCTAGTAAAGCTCCTAGAAAGAGAGCAACTTGTAGCTCTTGTAGCTGTCTAGTATTAGCAGCACGTAGCTACTAACCCTTTAGCCCTTAATCTGCTTAATAAAGTGCCTAAGCTAGGCTACACTAAGCTTGTTAGTAGTCTAGCTGTTATTACTAATCCTAATATGCTATTAAGGCTTTAGATTAGGGTACTAAGACGTGTTGTAGTTCTTTGCTTTAAAGATAAGGTAAGGCGCAATTGCCTAGCTTATTGCGTTAATTGCAGCAATTAAAGTTACCTACTTACAGTCTCCCTGCTAGACTCTAATAGGCTTAGTACGTCTCTCTAATGTAGTAACTACTCTAACTAGACTAGCAAACAGGGTTTAGGTACCTAGGCTAGGGTATAGGTTAGGTTTATAGTTGCACAGACTACTAGCATAGGTTAGGTAGTAGTTGCACAGGCTAGTAGCATAGGTTTAGGTATAGTTGCACAGACCTGTAGTATAGGTTAGGTTTAGTAGGGCACTTTAGTATTTAAGTTAGAACAATTACTACTGCTTATTATCACGCTCTTAATTCGCTTAATTAAATTTTAGTTACTAGTACCTATGCTACTAGTCTGTGTAACTACTACCTAAACCTAAACCTACTTAGCACAGACTAGCGCAGAGTTATGCTAGGGTATAGGTTAGGTCATTACGTAACTATACCTAACCTAAACCTAACCTATACCTATTTGCTAGTCTAACTCTAACTTAATTTCTAACGCCTATTGTAAAACTAGTCTTATTAAAGTTGTAGGTATCTTTGTCTAGGATGCTATACTTAGCCTAAACGTTCTGTACTAGGTTAAACTAGGGCCTAATAACAGCTAGGTTGCTGCAGAGGACTCTCTAGCGATCCCTCTATTAAGTTATACGCAATTTAACTCTAGGCTTACATTTAACAAAGGCTAAGGCCTATTGTAGGCTAATAGGGCCTGCGTTGCGTGCAGCGCGCAGTTAATTAGCTATATCTTTAACCTAACAGAGCGTTAGGCTAGATCCTTGCTAGTTAAGCTTCCTTATATACTTTATAAGGGTCTGCTCTTCTACCTTAGTAAGGTTTAATAATTTAGGGTAGGTATTACGTGTTAATTGCGTTCTAGCGCGTTGCTAGTTAATTAACCTTTAGGATACTTTGTAGACAATAGCAGCGCGTTACACGCTTAGATTTTGTAGCTCTTTAATTAATTAAATTACAAGCTTAATTCTCTCTTCTTTTAGAAGTAATTTAAGGTCTAGTAGTTAATCTATTAGGGTTTAAAGATTGGTAGGCCCAACGGCTTGTTGGGGTGGCGCGCTCGCCTAGCCGGCGCGCTTGCTATGCACTCACGTTATACTATTATTAATAATAAACAGCCTAAGTACTAATAAGAACTAAGTAGTAGGGTTACTAGGTTATTACAACTACTTACTAAGTTAGGATTTAATGATTACGTACTTATATAAAAGTAGGCAACTATATTATATATAGGTAAAATTCGCCTAGTAAGTAGAAGTAAGTAGATTTTCTACTTATAAGTAAGTTTTTAGTATATTAGCTAGAAGCTATAGGTAAGAGAGTTCTAAAGTTAAAATATCTAATATATACTAAAATGTATATTAACTTAAAGCTTAAAGTAAGTTAGGATAAACCTAACATAGGAACTATTATCCTACTTTAGAGTTAGATAATCCTTACTATAAAGGAGATTATCTAGAGGGTATATTATAGTATATAATTACCTTAAGGTATACTAGATATATACCCTATTATAGTACTCTAGAGAGTAGTATTTATATAGATCTACTTAGTATAAGAGTAGGGCTCTAATTATTCCCTACTTACTAAGTAGAGATTTCTATAGGGTGTGCTTATAAGCAAGCACAAATATAACCCTATAATAGGCTAATTTTCTTATGTATATAAATACTATTTATCTAATCTTTTAGAGGTTACTAATTAATTAATTTAATTACTAGTATAATAGTTACCTTAGCTTATTAACAATTAGTACTAGAGAGCCCTTTAGTAATAATAAGATTAAAGCGTTGTAATTAGATAATAAATTCAAGTCTAAGGATTTAGATAATTACCTAAGTACTAAGGGTATTAAAACTAGATATCCTACTCCTTATACGCCTAAACAGAACAAAGTAGTAGAGATTATTAATAGAGTATTACTTAATAAAGTAAGGGCTCTATTAATTACTAGTAATCTACCTAAATATCTGTAGGGCAAAGCTATTTTAACAGCTACCTACCTATATAATAGAACTCATAATAGTTCTATAGGATTTAAAACACCTTATTACTTAAAATATAAGAAATCACCTAATATTAATAATATTAGAGTATTTAGTTCTCTTACCTACTGTAAAGAGCCTTCTAGTTTAATTAAGAAACTAGATCCTAGAGCTACCCTTTATTACCTAATAGGTTTTATAGGTAATAATATATAAAAGCTCTATAATCTTAAGAGTAATAAAGTTGTTACTTCTAGAGATTCTATAATTCTGGAAAATTACTTCTATAAGCCTAGTAATTATTTAAATATACAAGAGGCCTTTAGTTATCTAGAATTAGGTAATCTAGATAATTCTAGTACTTTACAAGAATCTAGTACTTCAGAAGAATCTAGTACCTTAGATAATTCTAGTACTTTAGAAGAATATAGTACCTAAGATAATTCTAGTACTCTAGAAGAATCTAGTTACTTAGATAATTCTATAGATAATTCTATAGATTATTCTATACAGGATAATTACTTAGGTAACTCTACTATTAATAGTCCTAAAGTACCTACTTAGGATAAAATAGACGAATTTTTAGAGGATGAATTAGCTATTAATAATAGTATTAGAATAGAAGATTCTAATTCTATACCTCTAGAAGAAGTAATTCTAAATACTATTATAGAAGTAAATCCTAGACTAGATTGAAAATCTCTTTATAATAAGAGTGTTCTAGAACATATTCTAATTACTAGTAATACTCGTAATATAGAAGAGCCTAAGACCTATAAAGAAGTATTACTTAGAGATAATAGAAACTGTTATTTAGAAGCTATACAGCTAGAAATAGACGATTGAATTAAAAGTAATACTTAGTCTATTATACCTAAGCCTAATAGAGCTAGTATAATTAAGGGACGCTAGGTATAAAATAAAAAATACAATTTAGATAATAGTATTAAGGAATTTAAGGCTAGGTAGGCTGCAAAAGGATTTCTATAACAATATAATATTAATTATAAAGAAACCTTTGCTTCTACTTTTAAAGCTAGCCTTATAAGACTATTACTAAGTATTTTTGCCTATCTAGATTAGGAAATATATACCTAGGATGTAAAACAGGCTTTTCCTAATATAGAAATAGATATTAATAATATTTATCTGCAATTACCTATAGGTCTAGAAGAGTACATACTTAAGAAATCTCTAGACTCTATAGAAGATAAAAATCTTATTAATTTTATAAATTATATGATATAGAATTAGAATTATTCTAATATGGTTTGTAGATTAAATAAGGCACTTTACAGCTTGAAACAAGCTAGTAGGCAGTAGCAATTGTTTCTTACTAGAATACTAGAAGAAATAGGGTTTAAAGCAATTAAAATAGATACTAGTATTTTTATACCTACTAGTAAGCCTATTATACTAGCTACACATGTAGATAATATACTAGTATTTACTTTAAATATAGATTTAGTTGCCAATCTATATAAAACTCTTAGTACTACTCCTAAGTTAGAAATAACTAACTTAGAAGAAACAAAAGAATTTCTAGGTATAGAAATTATAAGAAATAGATCTAAAAGATCTATTATAATTATATAACATTCTTTTATTAATAAAGTACTTACTAGATTGAAAAAGCTTAATAATAAGCCTGAATCTATTTCTCTACCTATAGGTATTAAATTAGAAAAATACCTAGACAAAAGTACTATAATGGAAAACTTTTAGCAGTAAATAGGTAGTTTAATTTACCTTACTATATTTACTAGGCCTAATCTAGTATTTAGTATAAATTACTTAGCTAGATTTATGTCTAATCCTAGTACAGATACTTAAAGTACTTATATTACGTATTTAGCTACTTAGTTAAAACGAGAAAAATAGGATTAGACTTAACTCTATAATCTACTTCTAATACTAGTACTATATTATCTAAAATAATTAGTCTAGTAGAAATATTAGATGCAGATTAGGGGGGTAATGTTAACTCTAGAAAATCTACCAGTAGTAATTTATTTACTTTACGTAATACTTTAAGTAATAAATATATTACAACTAGCTGGTTATTTAAAATTACAAAAAATAGTAGCACTTAGTTCTACAGAGGCTAAATATATATCTCTAAAACAAGCTACTTAACAGTCTTTATACCTACAAAACATTAAAAAGGAGCTGTTTCTAGAAAATACTACCTCTAAAGAGTTTAATATATTTAATACTCTAAGTACTATTAAAACAAATTCTTTAAGCGCAATTAAACTAGCTAAAAAACCCTATTTATTACGCTGGAACAAAGCATGTAGATATAACTTATTACTTTGTTAAAGAGAACCTGCTTAGTAATAAAATACAGCTAGTATACGAAAATACTAGCACTATACTGGTAGATAATCTAACTAAGGTAACCCCTATTGCAACATTCTTAGATTTTACAGATAGGATTAATCTAGTAGATTTAAATAATTCTACTAGTCATATTCTAGATAATACTCTATATTATACTTACAAATTGTTATAAAGTATAGTATATTAAGTACTATGTAATTACGATTTAGGGGGTGTATGAAATTACTAAAGTATAGAGACTTTACTAAGTACTTAAGAAAATCACTTTTGGTAATTTTGCTAGAATTTGAATTATAAAATTACGTAATAGTATTAACTACCTACCTAATTTGGAATAGGCTGATTACACTAGCGCGATTTTAAATATTTAGGAATTAAGTTGATAGCTGTAATATTAGAGGCGCTAGACTAATTCTAAGTCAGCTTACTTTTTGTTAAGCTGTTAAATCAAATTTTAGTAAAATTTTGTAACCTAACGAAAAGTTTAATTATTAAACTAAATTGTTAAGGAAAAATCTGTGTAATTTTTACTCTTGAATTTGTTAGTAGTACTTTAGTACTGTAAAAGCTTTTCTTCTAGAACGCTTGTATTTTATTATATAGAGGAGGTTGGAATCCATAGAAAATCGTTACCTAGCAACAATAATTTAATCTAGTACTTTTATCTACATATACAATTAGTAACTAAGACTACCTTTTATCTATTATAGTATACATTACGTCTATACTGTAATATTGCTTTCTATTATAGTAAATTACTATTTATAAAATATCTTTTTCCTAGTAACCTAGGGCTCTTACTACGAAGAAGGAAGAAAGTACTTCTTATAGTGCATGACTATATTATTCATTACCCTACCTTGTACTTTCTTTACAATTACAACTTAGAAAATGCCTATATTATAGATATAGTAGTATTATAATCTATACCTAAGGTTAGAAAAAAAATTCACTAATTAAGTTATTAGCTATCTCTAAGTATATAATAGGTATCTACTAAGTAAATTAAAATACTTCGCTTATAACTATAAAAGCTAGAAAAGACTAATTATACAATTAGATATTAAGTAGGAAATAATTGGATTCTACTATATAAAAAATATACTCTATTTCTATATTTATATACTAATTACTTAGTTTAATTATATAAAAGACCTTTAGTAATTTATTATTTAGATTATATACTAGACTCTAAAAAGATCTTTACTATAATATAGATATATATAATGGAAAAATTTATTACTAATAGGTAACGTAAGTGTATAGCGAGCGCGCCAGCATAGCGAGCGCGCCACCCCAACAAGCCGTTGGGCCTACCAATCTTGAAACCCTAATAGATTAACTACTAGACCTTAAATTACTTCTAAAAGAAGAGAGAATTAAGCTTGTAATTTAATTAATTAAAGAGCTACAAAATCTAAGCGTGTAACGCGCTGCTATTGTCTACAAAGTATCCTAAAGGTTAATTAACTAGCAACGCGCTAGAACGCAATTAACACGTAATACCTACCCTAAATTATTAAACCTTACTAAGGTAGAAGAGCAGACCCTTATAAAGTACATAAGGAAGCTTAACTAGCAAGGATCTAGCCTAACGCTCTGTTAGGTTAAAGATATAGCTAATTAACTGCGCGCTGCACGCAACGCAGGCCCTATTAGCCTACAATAGGCCTTAGCCTTTGTTAAATGCAAGCCTAGAGTTAAATTGCGTATAACTTAACAGAGGGATCGCTAGAGAGTCCTCTGCAGCGACCTAGCTGTTATTAGGCCCTAGTTTAACCTAGTACAGAACGTTTAGGCTAAGTATAGCATCCTAGACAAAGATACCTACAACTTTAACAAGACTAGTTTTACAATAGGCGTTAGAAATTAAGTTAGAGTTAGACTAGCAAATAGGTATAGGTTAGGTTTAGGTTAGGTATAGTTACGTAATAACCTAACCTATACCCTGGCATAACCCTACACTAGTCTGTGCTAAGCAGGTTTAGGTTTAGGTAGTAGTTGCACGGACTAGTAGCATAGGTACTAGTAACTAAAATTTAATTAAGCAAATTAAGAGCGTAATAATAAGCAGTAGTAATTGTTCTAACTTAAATACTAAAGTGCCCTACTAAACCTAACCTATACTACAGGTCCGTGCAACTATACCTAAACCTATGCTACTAGCCTATACAACTACTACCTAACCTATACTAGTAGTTTGTGCGACTATAAACCTAACCTATACCCTAGCCTAGGTACCTAAACCCTGTTTGCTAGTCTAGTTAGAGTAGTTACTACATTAGAGAGACGTACTAAGCCTATTAGAGTCCAGCAGGGAGACTGTAAGTAGGTAACTTTAATTGCTGCAATTAACGCAATAAGCTAGGTAATTGCGCCTTACCTTATCTTTAAAGCAAAGAACTACAACGCGTCTTAGTACCCTAATCTAAAGCCTTAATAGCGCATTAGGATTAGTAATAACAGCTAGACTACTAACAAGCTTAGTGTAGCCTAGCTTAGGCACTTTATTAAGCAGATTAAGGGCTAAAGGGTTAGTAGCTACGTGCTGCTAATACTAGACGGCTACGAGAGCTACAAGTTGCTCTCTTTCTAGGAGCTTTGCTAGGAGAATAAGATAATTACCCTCTATATGCCTCCGCACTTATCACACATCCTTTAGCTGCTTAACATAGGTTATTTTGCCCCCTTAAAGTAAGCGTACAGCAGGGAGATTAGAAGCTTAGTATTAGACTATATTAGTAGAATTAATAAGAAAGCCTTTATTGCTACCTTTGTAAAGGTATTTAAGCAGGCATTTTTAAAGGCAAACATTACAGCAAGCTTTAAGGCAACTAGATTAGTGCCTAATAATCTATTAGTAGTGCTATTAAAGCTTAATATTAAGGTGCGTACGCTAATACTGCTAGCCTTAGCAGAGCTCCTATAGAACCCTAAGACACCTACTAACGCTAATAAGATCCTAGCTTAATTAACGCTGCTTTACAATCGTATTTAAAAGCACTAAGGATTGTTACTAACTCTAATAGTTAAGATTGTTAATTAGCTGCAGAGAGGCACAGCAATGCTGCTGCACAGGCAGACGTTATTAGCAGCCTAAGTGCTGCAGCTTAAAGCATTAAACAAAGCAGCCTCTAAGCGCAAATTACGGAAAAGAAAGTGTATTTAGAAGGGTAGAGACCTGTTAAAGGAAGAAGCAGAAGATTTAATAGCCTAACGCAACGTTAAGGCGCAGGTTAAAGGGGAGAGTTGTGAGGGTAGGGTTCAAACAGGTACAGGCAAGAGGGGTAAAAGGCACTGTAAGCGATGTAGAGAGGCTAGTTACAATTCGCGCACTTGTGGGAAAGATGTAGTAGAGGTTAGCGATTAATATTCTATACTGTAAGCTACAGTACAGCGTTGTAGTGTTGTACTGTTGCAGTTAGTAGGCCTAACAGCTTGTTGGGGTGGCGCGCTCGCTATGCTGGCGCGCTCGCTATGCACTCACGTTAGTAGTATTAATTATTATCAAGTAATATAATAGTTGTTTAAGATCTACAGTATTTCTAGCTAATTAATATAACTTTATAATTCAATTATATAATATATCCTACATTAATATATATATACTTTTTATAGTTCTCTAAACTATATATTTTTAAAAAGTAAAATAGATTATTTAAAGCTAGTCTTAAGTATTTACTAATATAGATAGTATACTTAAAGCTAGTAGACTACCTTCTATATAATAATATATTATATAGCTTAGATTTATATAAGTTAATAGCTTCTATAGTATATTTTTTAGGCTAGAGTTGCTTTATATTACTTTTAGGAAGTATATTCATTACTTTGTCTTATTAAGTAATACCTCTGAGTAAAAGTCTGCAGGTTCGATGTTAAGGGCAGTTATAATTGTTAACTTCGACCGGCTATGTTGGATCGAGGGCATTGCGGCCAGATATCCCAAAGCCGTAATCCTAAATAATGCCGCTTGCTGACAGAAAGGTGGAGGGATGCATAAGCGACAGGCTTACTTGCATAGGTGTTACGGGGTGTTGTGTCATGAAATGAGTAACTGTCGCAGCAGAGCATGCCACATATACCTGAGGTGAGCTCAGAGCACCTGAGCCTATCGTCAGGTAAGCCCCACTGAGTAGGGAGCACGATAGCACACGGTCACGTGATCCCCAGCCAGGACGGCGCTGACGGATCTATACTCCGATGCTTCCTACATATATAGCTTATCCATCTGATCCTTAGTAGACAGTGGTCCAGTCCATCGATCACCTGAACAAGCTCTGATCTGCTCCGCGGTGCATCCACAGTAACTAAATCAGTAGGGTTATCAGGGGTGACAGTACTCGTATAACGCTGTTTCTGATAGCGTGAAAGATGTTATGGCGTACAATTGAGTAAAATAGATCTATGAACCTGATAGCATGTGCCTAGGCTGAAGGTGTCTACAGTTTGGGAATCCCGATGTCTGAAGCTCCCGGTTTGAGCAAGGATGCGGTGACGATGTAAACCCGACCTACAGCAAGATACGCACGCTGTATCTCGATAGAAGAATCACTTGTATTGGAGCAAGTATCCCTCCTGCAATTCCCGAATCAGCTTGAGTCAATTCGTTGCGGTAGGATTGTGAATCTATTTGTGTTGTCGAATTCCAGCACATAATTATCGCAGTGGCAAAGTAGTCACACAGCTTGATTTCGCATGACTGACTGAGATAGATCGTCCCAGCAACCATGACTGATGACATCTATTACCGTCCGTCTCGCCGCGAGGCTGTCTATAGACCAGCTTCGCTATGCACTCGACCGATTTGGAAAGCCTTGTCGAGAAATTGGTGGGGGAACAGCCATGAGGCCGTTCGAACTTTTCGTAACAAGTCGAATGGTATTAGCAGAAGGCAAACCGCATCATGTCCTGGTAGGCTTACTCGCCTTGAAAGCAGGAATTTCACGCTGTTCTTCACTCAAGGAGGGGAACATTGGATTGTTGTATCATCCATGCGCTGTCGATGATACTCGTCAAGACGATGTTCTGGTGAGACTGTTCGGAACTACAGTTCCTTTCTCTTTACGTCCTTATCACTGCGACGTGGTTCTCCATTTGATGCATAATGAGCAGGAGCGTTTCCTATTGGTGAATGTAGCGCGCGTTTCAGGCCATAAATACGGCCGTGACTTCCTTCATGCCAAGTTGGAAACTGTGTGACAACATCAAAAAACGTCGGGCTTGAGAAATATGCGATCGTAAGGATTCTGCGCAGCCACGTGACAGACACCGTGCAGCTTATGGTGTGACCAACTTCTGCTAGCATATTGCATCAAAGATCAAAGGTAAAATTCAGAATGTTTTTGAGTCTGAGTGATCTTTGCGGTAAAGGAAGCCATAACAGGTAATTTAGCAGAACAGGTTTTCGAACATCGTGAAGGGGCACAACGCACAGATAGCAACTCAGTCATGCTCAAGGGGCAGCAATGTCTTCGGATAGAACTTAATATGTCAAGACTAGGCCTGTAAGACCTGACTCCATCCGTTGTCCATATGTAAGCTGACGGCACCTACTAGCCTAGCGGTGGCGTGCTGACTTTACTTTTCCAGGACATTGCTGGACCTACACTAAGCTGCATAGAGACACCGCTGAATCTACTCGCTTGCGTTCTCGTGAAAGTGAAATATACATCCGACATGATGACTATGACATAAGAACAAATCTAGTTGCTCGGCTGCATAAAGCAAGCAAACCTGCTCACGTCTCATACAGGCTTCGACAAAGACGTTCGCAATGGACTCCTCGTCATGGAAGTCATACGGCAACATTGATCCGGAGTTTGAAGCTGTCAGTTGTCGCCTAGCACGCCTCTTATCTGATTCTAAACTGTAGCAGCTCCTCCCACATCTCCCGCCCGCAAAGTCGTTCGCCGATTACGGTACCGCTGCCGACCTGCGCGCCGCCATCGCCACGCAGGTTGAGCAAATGGTGTCTTCTGGCATGGCGAAGATACCCGACTGGACAGATGTCTCGAAGAATGAGATTCAGATCCCTGTGCGTGACGGCAGCTCCATCCGCGCCGTAGTATACCGACCCGAGAATGCCGCCCCTGGACCACTTGCAGTATACTTTCATGGCGGCGGGTGGACGTTCGGCTGGCCTGAAGCATGGGAGCATGGATACGAAGTGCTTGTCAAAGAGTTGGGAATTACAGTTGTGGGGGTCGCGTACAGGCTGAGTCCTGAAAATGTGTTTCCCGCAGCGGCAGAAGATGCGTGTGATAGCTTGCAATGGTGTGCTGAGAATACTGAGAGCCTTGGTGCCGATTCCGGCAAGGGTATCATTGTCATTGGAACGAGTGCTGGGGCCAACATAGGTGCTGTTGCAGTGCACGACGCTGTGCAGAACAAGTCAAAGGCCAAGGTGACAGGCGTAGTATTGATCGGCGCTGGACTCGTGCACCAGGCCGCACTGCCTGAGAAGTGGAGGGCACATCACAAGAGCTATGAGCAGAATAGGAACGCACCGATTCTTGATGTGCGTGTTCTGGAGTGGTTTCTTGGTGAGTTGGTGACGCCATACATACGAAGACGGTATTGACGTACAACAAACAGAGCAGTACAAGCCAGTCCCCGAGTCACCATACGCTAGTGCCCTGCTCTGGCCAGGCGGACACGCTGGACAGCCGCCCACATATATGCAAGCCATGGGGTATGCTCTCTGCTGGAAACATGTTACGTGACTGATAGTTTTACAGAATGGACCCACTGCGTGACGACACGCTGATCTACGAGCATGTCTTGCGCGAGGAATTTGGGGTACCTACCAAGCTAGACATATATGCTGGAGTTCCTCATTGCGCCCCTGACTTCTTCCCAATGTTACCAGTCGCAGGTGAGGCCCTAGTCGACCTCGAGGCTGGCGTTGAATGGATCCTGGGTCAGAACATAGCATAATTGAACAACTTGTTGCAAATGCTTAACTTGGTCTGAATACATCTTTTGATTTATTCTTAGTCGATAGGAAGTGGGATGCGAAGGGGCATGAGATGCAGCCCTATGCACAGACGCGGCTGGCGGGTTCGGCATGGTGGACCCTTGTTGACGTGGTGGTCTTCAGCCAGGTACCCCTTCACAACGGAAACGAAACACCCCACCAAAACATTGACACGCCAGTCCACGCCTGACGCAGACGCGCCGAGGCAGGCTGAGACCCCGCAGAAATGCAGAGCCGCCAGCCCTCGCATTCGCCTGGCGCGAGCAGAGACACAACGCTGCGAGGGGTTGTGCCGCAAAGCAGTAACGAAGAACCAAGCTCCCTTCCAGGCCCCGTCAAGCGTCTTTCACTCCATGCCAGTACGAGCAGCCTGCACGACTCTGCGCCCGGCCCTGCCTCGCCCCGACTACCAAAAGCGCGTACGCCGTCTTCGCCTTTTCCTCAAACCCTCCGCCGCAGCTCCAGCAACGCAAGCCTCAACGGGGTCCCTTCTCCCGCCCCTTTGCTCGTCCTGGGACGCAAATCCTCAAACTCGTCGCTGCGTGGTGAGCCGAACGGCGCATCTCGACACTCAGCTTCTCGGAGACCTTCGTTCGCGCCAAACATGTCTTCGCCTGCAGGGGCAAAGAGCACGAGTCCACTGCAGCCGCACTTCGAGGAGAAGCTGCCTTTGCGCGCATGCGACATTGCAGAAGAGCATTTCAAGAAGGATTTGGCACGGCATGAGGGCATAGCGGGAAGTGCGACTGCAGGCACTATCGTCATCGTTCACGACCAGTGCTATGGACACCGCTTCTCTCGTCCGAAGACGCCCAAGGGGATGCTCAGCTTGATCATGGAAAGACCTGAGCGCATTCTTGCTAGCGTTCTGGGCATCTCAACAGCGTACGTGCGGCTGGGAGGGCGCCATGCGGACGGTCGCTACCCCCTGCAGCCCAACGAGCTTCCACCGGAGCGCATACCATTCAAGATCCGCAAGACCTCACGCTTAGTTGACATTACGTCACCTGTCGTTACGAATGTACATGGCACAAAGTGGATGCAAGAGCTGAAGCTGTTGTGTGAAAGCGCAGGCACAAAGCTGTCTACCACAGGGAAAGAGTTGGCTCGAGACGCGCTCTCAGCACCAGGCCAGCCACCCAAGCACGAATTCCACTCCGGCGATCTGTACCTTTGCGAAGAGTCACTGAACGCTTTTCAGGGTGCGCTCGGCGGAGTTCTGGATGCAGTAGACGCAGTCTTCCAGAGCACAGCCTTAGGCCAAGGGCCATCTCGAGCTTTCGTTTGTGTGCGACCGCCGGGCCATCACTGCTCGGCTGATTTCCCCTCCGGGTTCTGCTGGCTCAACAATGTCCACGTCGGTATCGAGCATGCCATGTCGCAGTACGGAGTCACTCACGCGGCCATTATAGATTTCGACCTGCATCATGGTGACGGTTCGCAAGCTATTACTTGGGCTCGCAACAAGAAGGTGCAGAATATGCCAAAAGGCACAGCCAATCGCAAAAAAACATCCATCGGCTACTTCAGTTTACATGACATCAATTCGTACCCCTGCGAGGAGGGCGATGATGACAAGGTACAGGCGGCGAGCCTTTGCATTGACAACGCACATGGTCAGTCAATCTGGAACGTTCATCTCCAATCCTGGAAGACGCCCGAAGAATTCTGGGCTATTTACGAGGACAAGTACCTCATCTTACTCGACAAGACCCGTCAGTACCTCAAACACCACACGAAGCGACTGAAAAGCGGGCCAAATCAACCCGCACCCAAAGCCGCAATCTTCCTCTCTGCAGGTTTTGACGCAAGCGAGTGGGAGACTGCAGGTATGCAGCGCCATGCAGTAAACGTACCCACAGAATTCTACGCTCGCTTCACTCGTGACGTGGTTCGTTTGGCTGAAGAACAAGACACTGCTTGTCAGGGTCGCGTTATCTCAGTCCTCGAGGGCGGCTATAGCGACAGGGCTCTTGCCAGCGGTGTCTTGAGCCATATCAGCGGCCTCACAGACGGTCAAGTCTTTCATGACCCTCTTCCTATTGATGGAGATGGATCACAGTTCGAGATGGACCAAATGCTCCACTCGCTGTCGATATCGGATGAGGTTAGACCTATCCAGTCAGTCGAAGCCAACCAGACGCCAATCGCATACGAACCTTCATGGTGGCATGCAACTCATCTCGCTGAACTCGAGAATCTAGTCAATCCACCCCCACCAATTGCACTCAAGAAAGTTAAACAGGGGCCTCTTGCTCATTTTTCTTCTCCCACGCAATCGTTCACCGCCAAAGTTGTTGATCCAACCAAGCTCTCGCATCTGCAGCCCGTCAGAGGTGCGCCGATCAACCCTTCAAGGCCAATGACTCCGCCTCCTCCTGACGTTGACTGGGCTACTGCGGTGCATGCCTTAAGTGCCTTGTTGATACCGTCGGATCGCCAGACACGAAGTTGCAGGCCCGAGGAACTGGCGCCGCCGCAGATCAAGAAAGAAAAGCCTGCAGCCCCGGCGTTGAACTCCGTTAAAGTCGACTCGTCTGGTCGCCAATTACGTGGCCGTAAGCCTGTAACATCCTATGCTGATCCAGGATCCGATGAGGACAAAGCGTCGCTACGCGCACAATCTCGGTCTAGCCGTCGACAAACAATTGCTGACTTCCAACTAATCAACGCGGATGCTCCGGAGCCAGCTCGAGCTACCTCACGCCGCATGAGTGTCGCCTCAAGTGTCTCCTCGATTGGTGATACGAGTGTCAGTCGTGGGTCAGATATGCCTCCACCTGTGTCCAGGAGGCGGAGCGTTGCCCCTTCAGCCACGCCCGCGAATGAGCTCCCAGTGAGGAAAGGACGTGGCACTACAAACGCAGCTTCAGCTCGCGCCCCTCCGCGTCCGCCTGTTCCTCGGGTGCCGTCGGGTGTTGCTACCAAGGCGACCTCAGTGAAAAGCAAAGAGAACGACGAGATTGACTCACTGACCTCAGGTCTGAAGCGCGTTACACTTAGAATGCCGTCACGCGAGGAATACGAGGCTCGAGAAAAGGCAAAGGAAGAGAAGCTAAAAGCTTCCGAAACTACCAACAAGTCCAGTACCAAGATCACGGGTCGGAAAGCCCCTCCAGGTCGCAATGGGACAGTACAGACAGAACCCAAGCCTTCTGCCGGTGCAGCGAAGCGCGGAACAGGCCGCGCAGCGAAGTCAGCGAAGGCGACGTCGCCAGCTACCACCCCAGCACCAACGATGATACCGGAACCTCCCCAGCTCCATAGCGCCGCTGATGCACCGCTCACGCAGCCAGCCCCAATTCATCCAGAGTCTAACTTGAGCTTAGCAGATCAAGGAGACTCACTGGTCGAACCACGACCAGCACTATCAGTAGGTGCTCCTGAAGCTGAGGTTGGGTGCAGTGGCTCTGGCGGCATTCTTGAGCCACCAACCGATCTGCGAGACTCAGTCATCACTCCAGAGCAGCTTCGGGAGCAACTTCCGCTGCCTGCGTTCGTCACCGCGACAGAGGCACCTACAGTTTCACCTCCACAACGCACGGAGACTCCTCCACCGCCACCACCACCCTCTGACTTGAGCTTCGTGAATTACAGTGCGCTGTCATTCGACGCAGCTTTGGAAAGCGCGACCGTGCCCCAAACGTTAGAGGGGCAAACTTCCACAGCTCTGCAATGGCTTCCTCCGAACACCGAGTTGGCTGCTTCAACAGCAACACCGCCTTCCAAAAATCGACCTATGTCGCCAGCAAGGAGGCAAGACTTGCCTGTCTTTACCGCAACAAGCACGATACCATTTGCCGTATATGTTGCTGAATCCGCTCCAATGGACAGCGCATCGGTCAAGCAGGAAAACCAAAAAGACGTATGGGAAGTTCCCGATACGCCTGCTCGCGATTAGTTACAAACTCAGAGTAGTATTGATACCAAGCCTGGCGTTCATTGGTGGGACTAGACATTGAGGCCTTCGCAGGATTCAGCGGCTAACTTATTGACGCGCTTGCCGTATATTTTGGGCTTTTGTTGCGACACATGTGGTTATTCAGGTTTCGCTATGTAGAGATACCCGCTTTTGCGCAGAATCTGATCGTTTCACTCCAAAGTCGTGTTCCTTCCGAACGTCATAATTACAATTGAGACAACAGGCTCCACTGCATTTGCTCCAGGCGATAGGCTCCCGTGCCAACACTACATTGCCCAACGAGACCCGTATAATCGCCACTTTCATGCAGACAATCCTTCGCGTATCACTTTATGCAGGGTGCCCCCTTTCACGGTCCAATCGGTAGTCCGCAGAGCTGTCATGGGGTGGGTGTGAAAGCGGGGTCCACGCTAGTACGCGAAACTGGGCTGACGTAGCTTGCTTACCGAAGTGTGTTATATGGCGTGACGGTACACAAACACGCGTACCTTGTTGCTCGTGCTTGCCTCCTGTCTTTCGGTGTAGCGTCCGTTTGTTGACAATCTGAGAGCCAGAGTCAGCATTGACAACCCTCACCCAACAAAGCTATATCGACTATACC
The DNA here is from genome assembly GCA_011058905.1 of Curvularia kusanoi. NCBI lineage: Eukaryota > Fungi > Ascomycota > Dothideomycetes > Pleosporales > Pleosporaceae > Curvularia > Curvularia kusanoi. Next base: position 578,087 of record SWKU01000016.1, on the reverse strand, counting down.
AACAAACCATCAACCATGTCTGACGATTCAGGTAGTAGCCGTAATCCCTTCGCGCGTCGCGAGGAGTTCTCCAGCCAGTCCATCCTTCTCTACAAGATCTCCACTGGCCTCTCCTACATTATCCTGCTTGTCACGGCGTTCTATTACACGTTCAATCAGCCGCATGAAGGCCATGGTCCACACCACCGCTTCTGGCAGCACCAGCCTGCGACTCCTTTTGCGCAGAGCAGCATCATCACGTCAATCTACTGGTAGACTTCTGTTTGTAACTCATGTGATTCTTACCACTGACACTCCACAGGATCGCCCTATTTGCGTTGCAGCTGGTCTACGCCTACTCCCTCTGGTCCTCCAACCAAGCCTACCTGATCGCAGCCGCCAACATTGGCACTCACTACATCACCAACAACCTGCTCCTCTTCGGCTTCATTCATCTGTGGGTGCGCTCGCACTTCTGGCTCGCGGAGCTGCTGCTCGTCATCAACTTCTTCAACCTTAGCTTCGCCTACTTCCGCCACAGCACCACGCCGCGCGCCATCCACATCGGAACCGTCGCGGGTCCGCTAGCATGGAACTTTGTCGCTCTGTACTGGGTTGGAGCCGTCGCCTTCCACTCTACGCACCTTGTCGGCAGGATCGTAGCAAACGTCTTCATCTGGGGCTGGTTGGCTTACGGGATTTTCTTCCTGGCGGCTTACAAGGACTACACGATGGGCTTCGCGCTGTCGGTACTGGCTTTCTGTAAGTTGTCCCGACTCTGTATGAAATCGGGTCCTTAAGCTGATCTGCGCAGCTACCGGTGTCGGACAGTTCCTCAGCAAGCTGCCTATTTTGCAGCTGCAGTGGATCTTCGCGTTCGCTATCGGCGGCCTTCTCTTTGTTCTGTCACTCGCAGTCGGCGTGCCGGGATTGCTGGGTCACGATCTGTTCCCTAGGGGTCAGATCGTTGACGAGGAACATGAGAGGGCGCCTTTGTTGGCTGATGATTAAGTGCAGCCTTGTGGATGGATGGGGGAGAATTCCACCTGCTTACTTCCATCTATCATGAGCTGCTACAGAGTCGATTTCAACGCATACTGCTACGGATGCAGGTGAGATGCAATCATCATATGCAAACGCGCAGGGGCTTGGCTCGGCTCTCTGTGCCTGAAATGTTATAACAATTCTGCGATCAATAGAGCACATGTCTCGAGATCTGAAGATTTCTAAGAATTCTTCAGTCAAATACAATTGTTTTAATTCCGCTATCTATGGCTTTGATGATTGTTTATCGGGAAGGAAACTCAATGCAGGGACCATTCGCAGACAGCGGATCGGACCGTCCTCACGCTTGCCAGCATCCGACACCAGACACCTCCCAACCGCATCGGATGGGGCCCCAGTCTACCGAAACGTCGCTTGCTTTTACGGGCGTAGATTGCAACGTAGCGTCGGAGGAAGTTCCTGGGCCCTGGTGGTACCCCGCTAACAGCCTCGTACAAAGCCCCAGGGGAACAACAGCATTTTGCCTTGACCTTACTTCATCCAATTTCACAGTAAATTCTTAAAATTCCCAACCTCACATTGTTCGACACAAACAACACCCAATCCTAGCCTCCAGACGAGGCTTCAAGGTTCAGAGCCTTAATCACTAATAATGTCCTCTAAACCTACCATCGTCTTTGTTCCCGGCGCCTGGCACAAATCTGCCTGCTACACGCCCGTCATCAACTCCCTGAAGTCCCGCAGCTACCCTACTGCAACCGCCGAGCTCGCCTCTACTGGTTCCTTTCCAGGCATCCAAACCTGGTCCGACGACATCGCCAACATCCAAGCTGTGCTAGCGCCACTTGCCGATGCGGGTCAGCAAATCGTTGTTGTTGCTCACAGCTATGGCTCGCTGCCCGCTGGTGAGGCGATCAAAGACTACCTTCTGCGTGCACGCGAAGCTGAAGGGAAGAAGGGTGGAGTCGTGCATCTTGTCTATATTAGTGCGTTTGTGTTGCCGCCTGAGACGAGTCTGATGGACGCCCTCGGTGGGAATGACTTGCCATGGTTCATCGTGAGTGAGTCTAAGGGAGAGGTCGAGCCACGCGATCCGGCGACCATTTTTTATAACGACCTGCCGAAGGAGGAGCAAGACAGGCAGATCGCGGCACTGGAGACTTTCAGTTATCCGATGTACTTCCAGAAAACGACGTGGGCGCCGTATAAGGAGGTGGATAGTAGCTTTGTGTACTGTACGATCGATAATGCGATTCCGCTGCAGGTGCAGCAGGGGATGGTCAAGGGGAGCGGAGCGCAATTCAAGGAGACTACGGTAGAGGCAGGGCATAGTCCATTCCTGTCCAAAGTGCACGAGGTGGTGGAGGCAATTGTAAGGGCTGCGGATGGGAAGGAGTAGAGAGTTCGGCACTATGAGACAGATTTGAGTTTTGGCAAAATTGGTTACACGATCACGAAGTAGGTAATGAAGATTGTATCTGAACACGCTGTGTGAATTATGCTCAAGAAAGGGAAAACAGCCCCGCTGTGGTTTGCTCTCCTGCGCTCAGCGCATCGCTGGTTAGCGCGTCAGCCTCCCTACTGAAATCCAGCCAGAACTGCACATGGATCTGACCTGACTCCAATTCGTCGAGCAATTCATGCAAACTCTGAAGAGTTTCGAAATGTGCAACAGTTTCGACTTCGCTCCTCTCTATCCATCCACTCATGTGCAATGGCATCGTGTCCACCAAGAATGCCGAGTCAGACACGATCTTGACCTGTTGAAGCTCGATGTGCTCATCGCAGATCGCCCTAACCATTTCCAGGGCTTCTGCCAACGCCTTGATCTCAGCAAATGTGCTAGTCTGAGGTAGGTCGTCTGGGACAAGGTCATTTGTGTTAAACAACGAATTTGGCCCGAAGTAAATGCCGTAGGCTGCTTGAGCATCTGCTGCCCCATTGTTCTGACAAGCCCCATCGATGTAAACAACAAGGGACTTCACATCTCGGATGATCGACTCGCTCGTACCGGCCGCTTGCACTTGCAGTTGGCTGATTTGGCTTCCTTCGTTGAATACAACGAGTTCTGATGAGGGGATGCGACGTAAGGTGAAATCGCGTTCAGGCTTGAAGAGTCGTCCAGTATCTGCGTCATTAGAGTTATGCACAGGAGTCATGATGTCTGTACATATGTGCGTTCGTAGTAGACGTGTCTGTTCTCAGACGGTCGCGAGAGTGTGAAATGAGGTGTAGGTTGAGATATGAACGTTAAACATTCTTTTAGGTAGCAAGCAGTGACGAAGTGAATGGCAGTCGGAATCCGAAGTTAAGATACGGTGTAAGCCACGGCACACGTGACCATCATCATTGGCGCGCCATATAGTCCGTGGTGGTACCCGGGCGAGATCTCTTTGAGCACCAGCTTCGATTGTTGCAAGGGGCTCAAAATATAGGACAACACAGCTCTAAGCCTTGAAACATATGACTCCATGTTTTTAATCTCTAATGAAATATCTCATGGAAATATTTGGAAACGACAGGAGTGTTGACCAACTTCATACGCACTGTGCAACTACAACACGAGCGTCGCATAAACAACGGTCCTTCTGGAGTATCATATACCACCATGTTTGCAATACACACTCAGCCCGGTAGCATTACTATAGCCCATCGGTTTATTGACAAGCACCGAACCTGCACTTGTTGCATGCTTTAACGTTGCGCCAAACACCAGCTTGGCATTGGATCTATTAAGTTCAAGTCAGGACCATCCTGACTTAGAAGAGAGCAATATGCAGGTAACTCACAACAAAATTATCGTCACCACATCGCTGAGCGTCTTCGCAACCAGGAGGACAGTTCGTATTCGTACTGTAGGGGCCGTTGGGACACTTTGCAGCAGTCACGCTGGCGAGAATCAAGGTTGTGATGATACTGATGAGCTGCATGATTGCTCTTCAAAGGAAATATCGAAGGATAGTTAAGTATTGCAGTGTTGATGGGAGTATCAAATCGGAGGCATGGCCATGCCTCTTTATACCCCTTCGTCATATTCAGGAAGGCTTTGTTGGGCCATGGTGTGGTGTCACAGTTACAAGGCACTCATTTTGATCCTTCCTTGGGACGATCGTCTAGCTGACTTAAATGGTTTCGATCTCCAGCATAGACACTTGAGACCAGGCGACCAGCTTTCTGAACCGGTGAAGATGAGCCTGGTACTGTTCAGGCTGACTGTAGTCGATAACATGCATGATAAAAAACTGCACACATGATCACACAAATCATCGGAAGAAAGATACTGATCCCCCTCTTGGTACTCTCCACGTCCATGGCACTATTTCTCGTGGAGTATTTAAATTTGAAGAAACGCTCAAAGCGGCAGCATGGGAGTAAGATCGGCGAGGAACAAATAAGCGATTGAAAACATCAGCGATGAGGCCGATTCAAAAATTGCCCCTTGCTGTGACTATCCATGCTCTTTGTTGTTTTAGCCCAATCGAATCAGTGACTGGCCGACCCAACGCTCCAACCAATCACACCTGAACCTAATAACGTTAAAAATAGGCTAGTATTGCGATGACATTGTTTGAAAAGCTTCAATAGTACTACCATACTCTCCCTGTTGTGCCAAGCTCGGTCGTACACGGCTTGTTCGCCTCATAAGGCCTCCAGCATTCATATCGTCGTAACGCGTCATGGGTGGTACAAGGTACGCACACAGCCCTGGAAAACTAAATGTTGGTGAACTCAAGTGCTTTATACCCATTCGAAACTTTTCAAACACATCGCCGATCAAGAATCTTGGTGGCATCACATCAAGACTTAGTAAAAGCCCCGGAGCTGATGGTTGGATTGGCGTCTTCTCCAGAGTGATGATAATGTTTACGCAGGCGTGCCCGCTTGCAGACTCATTGTCTCCTCACAGAATGAATCTTTCAGAGCATCAGCTGCCTCGTCATTGCTGTCCACCTTCCACGATCCCCATATTAGGTCATGAACGACAGCTATGTTTGAACATTGGATCATCCTCTTGTGTACCTTAAGCTGTCGGTTCCGCACCGGTGAATGGCAGTCATCACTGAGAACCCCTCGGGATGTAGGAATACGTCACAGCGAGTTCAAGCGGTTAGGAGCGTATTGGACGATGTCGTATCCTGGAAAATATACAAAACTCTTCGCTTGTATCGACTGAGATTCTGCTTCCTTTGCTTAATTTGCAGCATGATGTGTATCGCAAGCCATATTCAGTATTTGTATCTGAGCTCTCCGTTTTCACGATCCGTCAGATCCGCGAACTCAGTGCCCGCATCATGCGTTCTTCCCACCCTATCTCTTCTACGGTTCTCCCACCGGTAGTATAAGAGTAGCGCAGCGACTGCGCCAAGTACTGCGCACTCAACAGCCAAAATCGTAATCTTGGCAGGTGTGTAGTTGGGTGCGTCTTCATTGCGGAAAGTCAGAGGCCCAAGGATGTTGCCGAGACAGAAAGACATGAGAAGTATGGCGTTCATCGTGACCTTCTTGGTGTGACCCTGGGGCCTCAATCAGCTTTGGAAGATCATCGTGACAAGGGTAACTTACAGCGAAATTGCATGCTGCAAACGCATAGGCCAGTGGCAGGAATGAACCCGTCATGTTCGTGAGATAGTTTCCTGCTAGTCTCCCCGCCCTATTACTCGCGGGTATGAACGCGATCATTCCGCCACCTACAATGCCTCCTAGCGCCGCCCATGTTACCAGCATGAGGCCTCTGCAATTATATCTTCCCGCAATCCACGTTCCAAGCAGAGTACTGACGACGGTAATTAAGCCGCCAGGTATCTGGATAAGCGCTGTCTCCTTATTTGTGAATCCAAATCCAGATATGATCACACTTTGGAAGGAAGACACCGCGCCATTAGGGATACTCGCTGCGGTGGTAATGAACGCCAGCAGCCAGACCTGCGGGTCTGTCATGGCATCACGAAACTGATACGGCTTGAATGTCTTGTTCTCAATGCCTGTGTTGTTCTCCCTCAGTCTCGAAACAGCAAGCACCTTCTCTTCGTGCGACAATCGACTTGACATGGGATTGTCAGGCAAGAATAAAATGACCACGATGCCCGCGGTGATAGTGATGAGGCCAACGACCAGGTACATGATCTGCCAATTGTTGAATCTTGAGCCGTTGTAGTGCTGGAAGCCGTATGATATTAGCGAGCCGATCATGACTGCAATACCCACACCGGTGTACCAGAACCCGATGCGGCGCGGCTGCTCGTCGCGCTTGTACCACATTGAAGTGACGAGGATGAGAGAGGGGCTGATGGCGGACTCGAAGGCGCCGAGGAGAAAACGGCAGACTGCTAGGGAGGCGTAGGAGTCGCATGCTGCGGTGCAAGTGACTGCGGGTTTGTCAGCAAGGCGCGCGTGTTGATCGTTGAGGCGTAGGCAGGTAAGACGTACCGACTGTTCCCCAAGCGCAGACGCAGCCGCCGAGATATTTTGCAGTAGGGAGTCTTTGCATGAGGTATGCGTGTGGCATTTCGAAAATTAGAAATGCGAGGTAGAAAAGCCAGGACAGGGTGCCGTATTGTTCCGTGGTGAGGTTGGCGTCTTCTCTAATACCCATGACTGCAGCAAAGTTGACTGTGCGATTGTCAGTGCGCCGCTCGTGTGGTAAAGAAGAGGATTAGATTACTCACGTAGTGACTTGTCAAGATACTGCAGAAAGTAGCATGCAAACATAATCGGTACAATCATCCAATCAATCTTCTTAACCAGTGCATTCTCATCCAGGGCAATAGCGGTGCCTACTTCACCGTCCTCATTACAGCGCAGAAACTCCAGCGCCTTGTCTGCATCCTTGTATGCGCTCTTCTCCAGCACCTTTTCATCGACGAGACTCGGGTCTATCTTCTCCTGAGCCTGCATGGTGGCCGTCATTGCAAACTGAACGGTGAAAGTAAAGTTTGATACTAACTTTACAGTCAGAACGATGCTCTAATATATATTTTGATCTGCAGCTCTCGATATGCATGCTGTTACAGGTAGTCGATAGCCGTGTAATCGTGCATGCGTTGCCTATCAGCCCCACTTGACCTCATTGAGAGCTTCCTGGCCGATCTCTCCCACTAAACTACCTAGCAGTGCAACAGCAATGCTGCTGCCCGCAGGAGACTCCGCTCTGCTCAGACGCTGGAGTTGTCTGCATATGCGATAGTCTACCGTACGAGGACCGACGCCTCCCCATGGTACCTTCTCACCACCGAGCAACCTTTAGCCACCCGATCCGATTAATGCAAAAGCCTTCCCTCCATCTATCTGTCCACCCTGGACTTCTCCACGCATCACAGCCGACAGGTCCGGAGATAATCACATCACACCCGCCACGCCCCAGATACCGCTTGCTATCAGCCCCACATTGCCTTATCAGGAAGGCGACATGTCCAGAATAACCAATAGGAGAGCTGCCGATTCTGGCAGGGTCGACGGTTGAATAGCGGCCGATGTCGTATCGTGACCTGGAGTTGGGGTACTGAGACGTTGGGGTAAAGTCGCCGTTATCAGATTGCGTCGGTGGTGTTTGGGGAAGAGGCTGTGCGCGACGTAGCTTCGTGTGGCAAGATGATTTCTGGAGGTAACACGCAGTCGATCAACGACGACGTCAGACACTACAAGTAACTATAGTCACGATAATAATCTTGCTGGCCACACTTTTTACTGGGTTGAAGTAAATCAAATACCCCTACAACTAAGTCACTTCGTGTCTGAGTGCATGAGACCTCTTATCCTGTACATGGCAGTATACTGCTCACAGGAATTTGAAGCAAAGATCGTTGCTGAATGCTTCTGCGACAACACACTCCAGTCCTGTTACTTGGAGAGCGCCACTCTGGTTAGTGATCTTGACGTTGCTCCCATCCACGCTCTTGCCGCCGGCAAAGACCTCGACACCACGACACTGAGCATCACCGCTATTCCAGCCAGCGATCGTGATATTGGCCAACGGGCTTTTGTCGTGATATGTGCCTGTTACGAAAATATTTAGCGTAGACTGCGCAAATGAAAACTACTCTGGTCAGCGCCTTGCCAAAACCGTTCTTCGACGATCAAACTTACTTCAATCTGTTTGATGTCCGTAGGCTCCTGGCTCACGCCGTCATCCAGATACAGATCGCCCTTGGCTTCTCCTGCCCCATCCAGCGCCACAAGTACACTCCACGGATTGCTCCTCGTTGTCTTCGTCGTATTTCCCGGCAATTGACTCGCAATGATACTGCCTCCACGCACGTGCACGGGAATATGCTCGAGTGGCGCATTGAGGGTCACATTTTCGCCTCGCGCTGCCTTAATTTCTTCCAATGTGTACCAGTCATACCACCGTGTGTCAGGTACTCCAGGAAAGACGCCTTGCGAACTCCTCAGCAGCGGCGCGAGAACTGGTGTAATGAGAATGCTGGGGCCGAGCATGAATTGGTTATCCACACCCCTGAGCGACTCCTCGTCGGGGAAGTTCCAGGCCAGAGCGCGCAGCACCGTCTCACCCTTCTTGTGCGCATTGTAGAACAGCGTATACTGATAGGGCAGCAGGCGGAATCTCACATCCATGACCCTCCTTGTCGACTCCGCAGTCGTCGCCCAGCGGAAGGCTTCCTGGGCGATCGTATTCCTAGAGTTGTGATTGCGGTATAGAGGAAAGAATGCGCTGAGCTGCATCCAGCGCGTGCACAGCTCCATATCCGCATTGCCATTGAACCCACATGTTTCCACCCCAAAGTACGGTATTCCTGCGACGCTGAAGGTAAGTGCCTGTGGTATTGTCATGTACATATTGCCCCAGCGCGAGTTGGAGTCCCCTCCCCAGTGCCCTGTCAGCGCGCCGGAGCCTGGAGATGTGGATCGCGAGATCCAGAATGGGCGCTTGCCGGGGAAGACGGACAGAAGGGCTTTGTAGGTAGCGATACCGGAGGTGTAGCCGTAAGTGTTGTGTAACTCATACTCGGTTATGTGAAATCCGTCGTTGTGCGTTGCGTATGGCGCGACTGCCTGTTTGAGGAGGGAGTGGCCGGCGAGGGTCAGATTGAGGGCGTATGGTGGGAAGGTGATGTTTCGAACACCAGGCGTTGGCGAGGTGAAACCAACTGTTGCAGTGCCAACAGTCGTCGACGGTGTTGGGTAAGCCGATGCTTGAGATGCGCTGGCTGCGCTGGCCGAAGCAGCTTCCGTTGCATTCGTCTGGTCGAAAGCCTCGGGGTAGTCATAGTTGATCTCGCCGGGCTCGCCAGGAAGCTTGAAAGGCACATGGACGGGGTTCTCTTCGAGTCGCCCCGTTCCACAGGAGCCTGTGCACCACGACGATTGATCGTTGACGTCGAGCCACCAGCCATCGAAGGGCAATTGTTCATGATACATTTTCATCTCGTTCGTCCAGAAGTCTTGGGTGGTATTCTGCAGGAAGTCGGGCCACACGCTGAAGCCTGGCCATTGTATCTGCGCAAAATTGGTAAGTGTTCAACGTCTCGAAGCGCGCGTACGCTACTTACGCCTATGTAGTCACTGGTATCATCGCCTTGCCCGTGCTTGATGTATAGGTCAAGGGCCTTGCCGCGGTCGTATGTTGGGTTAGCATCAGTTGCATTGTTCGGATTTGGTACGTATACGTTCGGATCTGGTGGGCATCAGCTATCTCTACGAGCCATTTGCTCACGTGTCACGTACCCAAGATGGGCATCCAGTATTGGCCATTTGCGTGCAATCTCTCCAGGAACTCCTGCCCTTCAGGAACTGGATAAGTGTTGTTGTTGTGCGTGAATATGCGGTACTGGAAAAGATAATCCAAATCGTTCCAGATAGCTTCGAGCTGTATGTTGGCAGCGGCATACCCGTCTATGATTTCTTGGAGAACTGTCCAGTTCTGATACCCCCACCGTACCTGATGAAATCCAAATGCCCAGTAGGGTTGCATTACAGGAGTGCCAATGACGCCAAGCTGCTGCTGTGCTAAGGCCTCGGTGGGCGAGGGGCCGCTGAAGAAGTAAAAGTCGAAACTGCCACCGATTGTGCGATATATCACTCTGTCTGGACGCAATAGCCACTCCTGCCCATGCAGATTACGCGCATACACCACGTGAGATTTCGAGCAGCCGTTGGCATAGCGCGTTTCAAGGTACACGGGATGCGTGCTGTGCATGTTGGCGTCGATGGGCTGGTCATTCATCTCATTGTACTGGTTCCAGAATGTTTGCGTGTACTGGTTAGGCAGACGAAAGGCCCCCCTGATGGCTTCTGGTAATCCGTATATGTTGTAGTCCGGTTCCATGTTGGTCACCAACTCCAGAAATTGGTCTTCGAATACGATCTTGTGGCCATAGGTGTCGAAGATGGCTTCGTCTGTGTTCGTACGCTTGACTCTGAATTGGAACGAAGGATCATTGCTCCATTCAAATACTAGATCACTGTTGTTGGCCTTGCAATCAACGGCTATCGATCCACTTGGACTTAGCGAGTCATCGAGTATGTATAAAGACCTGTTGGACGGAACCAAGAATTTCGGGTAGATCTTGACGTTTAGTTGCGCTGTATCCTGGTACTGCACCTCGAGCGTCAGTTCCGATATCTCGTTGCCGTATGTATTACAGGCAGACCCAGCGAGAGTGAGATCTGCGGTGATGGTATTCTCGGTAGATACGACATTTGCTGCTTTGTAACCGGGACACAGTTTCTGTGCGTCTGGAGCTTTCGGGTCGAGTACATTGGGTAGGACACTGGGCGCAAGATTGAGTGTTGACGCCAGCGTTGATGTGGGAGGCCAAGTTTTTGGCCCTGGTGGTTGGTCAAGTGTTGTCTGGGCTTTGGAGTTCAGCTTGGAATAAGTGACTTATTAGACAGTTGCAGCTCACCTGTGACCAGTGCAACCAAATGAGCTACAAGAATTACCCTCATCTTAATTGCGATTGGGATAGTGGATCGCACGAGTGTTTGGCATTGCTGTTCGACAAAACCACGGTATATAGTGTAAACTTCGGCTATATGCTCCTGTGCAATTGGCATTGTTACTGGACCTCGCATAACACAATGATGCGTCATTCGGCTTGACCACAGCCATCACGACTGTTAGTGACGGTGGCCCGTCCGGTATGATCGAGATCGGTATTTGTTAGAGGTTGTCGGAGGCTGTTCCGGCTCCTAGTATTGTAGGAATAAGCTTTGCGCTTCGCGCCTCCCCGCATCTTGTATTGCTTAGGGCTCCGTGGTCAGGAACAGGAATCAGCCTGGAGCAAGAAACGATATGCGATGTCACGACTAAAAGCGCAAAGAGCGGTGGATCGAGAAGCTAAGGGAAGGTTGCCAGCACTTGTACACTTGGCCTAATTGGACCACACAGCATCGCGTCAACCCCGAGCACTCATTAGTATAGTGCAGGATATGCAGGAGCAGTTGCAGGCAAGATAGTAATGAGTAACAATCGAACCTTGTACGTCTTGCATACGTGTCTAATCTATCGGCTAGCTCGTCGAAGCTATGGTAGCAAATGTGGCCCCCACCGAGGAGAAACAGGCTATCATGAGCTCTGCAGCATGGGCCATGACTGAGTAACAGTGTATGTTGTAGGTTGCAGAACAAGAAGGATCCGTACGGGAAAGGGTCGACTGAAGGTGTCGAGTTTAGGGCGCAACAATGCTATTTACAAAGGTTGTTACTGGTTGAGGTGGGAGGACCTCACCTTAGTATACGCGGAGTGAACTTAAGTCCACATACTGTGAGCGCAATTGTAACGGTAGCTTCGCAAAGCAAGTGAAGTTTGCTTGAGAGCAGAACAAACTGCCGAAGGTTGATAAAAGTCACTTGTCCATCAAGACCCGCATTGTTGTTGCTCATGTGCAATCGACATAGTGGTGGCGGACTCCGCTCATCACATTTATGCAAGAACGTAGTAAGGTCGCTGAAGAATAAATATGAGAGAAACATGATCTCAACGATGCCCGCTGACCGTGTACGCGTCTATGATGGCTTGGAGCCATTGTACACTGTATCAGTTAGACCTGCAGTACTTCGCCCGACATGCGACACGTCTCGGATGCTGTACTTGGCGCAATTACAAGGCGCTGTCCTGGGCTCTCAGATCTCGCTATACACCGCAGGTACAGACTCAACAGTATTATTTCCTCGCATTGAACTGGTATATACATCCCTAATCGCTCTTACAACAGACACCGGCCTCCCTTCGCAACTACATCAACAGATCCTGATTATTATCCGCACCACCAGGGCTAACCAGACTCTGCGGCGCATACTGGTTGACAACCCACCCGTTCCCACCACCCATTCCCGCATGATCTTCCGCGATGGGGCTGCCGCCAAATGTGCTCTGCCGCCCCACGCTGGCGAAGTACATATCTGCATCGCTGACAGCAGCGGACATATTGCCATTGGTAGGAGAGAGCGCGCCGTTGCTGTGCCCGTTGGTGGAAGTGTCGATGCGCTCGCGGTCGGCAGCCGCGCGCTCTCGGGCCAGCTGTGCAGCCTTCACAGTGGGAAGTTCGTGGCGCTGCAGAGCAGGCGAATCGACAATCTTTCGTGGGCGAGCGGTGCGAAACACTTGGTTGACGGGTTTGAGATAGACGGTTGCAAGGGTACCGACATTTAGACACATTTCCTCGAGGGTGGCTGGATCGAGCTTCTCGGATTCTTCGGCGGTGATGGCGGGCTTGGTACCCATGACGACCTTCTTGGCTTCTTCGGGCGCTGAGGAGAGAAGCCGCCAGTACATATAGCCGCGATCTCGCAGGTCAGGGTTGTCGGTTTCCTCAGTGGCCCATTTGAGAACCTTGGGCACGAGTTGAGAGCCCTTTGTTGGTCTCTGAATGAACAGCTTTACTGTGGCTGTAAGAAGGGCGAGTTGCACCTCGTGTGTCTCTTCCTGGAAGGAGTCGAGGAAGTCTTCCAAGAGAACGTCAGAGTCCTCGATGCGGTCGGCGTATTGCCCAATGACCCAAATCATGGCAGCCTTGGCCTCTGGCTCATCTAGGGAGTCGAGGTTCTCGCAGAGTGTCGAGATGATGGACTCATATTGGTTGGGATATTTGCGGAAGATGTTGCGAATGACGACAGTCGCCTCTTGCACAATGTAGGAGACTTTCGTGCTGACAAGGGAGAGAAGAGTGCTGATGCACAGCTGAGCCGCTGGTGCAATCTTGATTGCCAGCTTGCCGATGGCGCGAACCGACTTGCGGACGAAATCAACATCGATTTCTGTTGCGTATCTAGTGGGGTCAATGTGCATTCTGGAGAAGGAACAATGAATTGACTTACTCGGCAAGTTCTGTCAAGACTTCCTTGATGTTCCTCTCTGTTGCCAGCATGAAGATGAGCTCTAGCTTTGTCACTTTGACGTAGATGGGGTCGTTGTATTTGCAGAAGAAGACGCGAATGTCGTTTCGCAGAACTTCAGGCCGCCGTTGTAATATTAGCAGGGCATTGCGAAGAGCGAGGTATTGAATCTCAGGTCCCTTTGATAGCAGAGTGACGAGGGGCGGCGACAGCTTGTTGCATAGCGACGCAATGGTCTTCTGGTCTGAAATGTAGTTCATCAGGTACAAGATGACACGGATACAGGTGAGCACGACGGCGGAATTGGAGTGCGACAGGCGGGGTGAGATGCGCTCAGCGAGCAAAGCAGCCTCCTGGCAGTCCTGGGGAACGTAGTTCATCATGGCCTCCATGATGTATGTCTGGCCCCACTCGGAGCAGTCTGCCAAGATGGAAACGATCTTGGAAGCACTGGCATAGTCAATGGTGAGCTTGATGTTCTCGCTCCTCTCCCAGATGTCCATCAACCCCGCCAATGCGCTAGACACGACTGTGGGGTTCTCGTCGCGCAGCATGCCATTCAGCTTGTCGATCAAGTCGGAGGACTCTACCAATTGGCGGTCGTGGTCGTACAGCTTGGCGACACAGAAAGCAGCCGTCTTGCGCACATAGGGGTCGGAGTCGCGCAGCAGGTTCTTAAGGTGCGGCACGGTTGCCTCGACGTATTCACGGACGTGGATGTAGGACATGGTGCGCAAAGCCAGTGCCCGTACGAGGGGATTGTTGTCGTGCATGTCTTCCTGGATGGTCGGCAGGGCCTTGAGGGCAATCTCGGGCTTTATGCGCGCATAGTTGACCAGATACAGAAAGCACCTGCGGCAGTCAGCACCCGTACCGTGTGGAAACTTGGTCTCGCTCTGGGGGGCAGACGTACATCTTCTTGATCTCCAGACTGGGGATGTGCATGCAGCCGACGATGTCCGGGAATAATGCGACCATGTCGTTGTTGCTCATGGTCATGTTGGCGACGATCTTCTTCAGCGCCGTCTTCTTTGCGGAGAAGTTCTTGTCCTTCTTGCCGCCGCTGTTCAGCTCGAGGCGCAGCTCCGCAACCTTGCCCTGTGGAGTGCGTGAGCGTGAGAACGGTGGGCGTTGGCTATCAACCGGGGGTATGGGCATGAACATGAGCATGACGGCGGCCATGGGCGCAACGGCGACGGCGCGTCGAGGCGGCAGCGTCGGCAGGCATGAAAAGGCGCTGAAAAGGTGCAGAGGGGAGGGAGAAGACGTACCCTCGCGAAGAGCTTCGCATCTTGGCCGCCCTGGCTCATGGTGCTGGTGGGCTGGCTCCTCTGCGCATGTGCATGTGCCCTGTTCTGCCACTACGAAGCGGTATCAGTATCGTTCCCGCCCAAGACCAAGACAGCAACAGCTCTGCTCCCCTCTCCCTGCCGCTCTAGCGCCCCTCACAGCGCCTTGGATGCAGATGCGGGGCTCTGATAGGCCGCGTCGCTTGTCAATGGCACCGGGTGCTTGTCGCTGGACGATTGTCGTGTCTTGGGTGGGGGACTGCGGGCGGAGTTTGCGTCGAGTGTCTTGGATTGGCGGTGCGTCAGGGTAGGTTCAGGGTGAGTGAGGGCAAGGGCCAGCCTGGACGCGGCCAGGGATTGTTTGCGGAGGTCGGACGGAAGAGCGCACGACCATGTTCGCCAAGCGCCAGGCCCAGCGCCAGTGCCAGTGCCTGCGCGCGCAACGCAACCTGTGCGTGGGCCAGCTAAGTTAGCTAACAAACGTTAGCGGACAAGAACGAGAGCTACCTAGGTACCAGTACGCTCCGACCTACCTTGAGACGACACCATCGTCAAACGTCACCGCCCAGCCCACCATCGTCTTGCCATTCGCAGTCACAGCACTGCCTGCAGCTGTTCGCCACCTGGCTATACTGAACGTGCCTCTCGCAATAATGTCCACACCGCCGCCCCCGCAATGGGTCGTCGACCTCGACTCGGCGCCCGCATCGAAGCCCAAGAACCCCTCGCTGCCAGATCCGCCAGGTTACACGGCCTCGTTGACCCGCAAGGAGCGCGCACTCTCATCCAAGAAGACGCGCGTGCCGCCGACGCCCGAAGAGATGGACACGCTCAAGATGAAGAAGGCCTGGGAGGTTGCCATCGCGCCCGCCAAGCAGCTGCCTATGAATGCCTTTGGTGCGTCCACCTCTCCTAGCTACACATTTGGACTCACAGCTGTACCACAAAACTACCAGCATACTAATGGCTACCAGGCATGTACATGACCGGCAACTCGCTCCAGATCTTCTCCATCTTCATGGTCTTCACCCTGTTCAAGACCCCCGTCATGGCCGCCCTCGGCATCCAGCGCACATTTGCTCCCTTTGAGACTCCAGGCACAGCAAGTCGCTTGTGGGGCGTCAAGGTTGTCTACATTATGACCAATCTGCTAATGCTGGCCCTTGGAATCTGGAAAGTCAACGCCATGGGCCTGCTGCCGACGACTCGCTCTGACTGGCTGGCCTGGGAGGGCGAGAGGACGTGGTCCGAGAGAGCCGTGCCAAAAGAGTGGTTGTAGGAGCTGGCAAGAGACTAGCATTACATGGCGTTGGTGGTGGCGATCTGTTCATCGAATTTCTCTCTCTTTGCCATTTTGATCTTCGACATCGAGGGCCACGACGGTCATACTGTGATCACATCTCAATTGAGCACACAAATTCAGAATTCAAAACTTGGACAGCGAGGGAAAATTGTCCAACTCTACAGCACATGATATCACCCACTTTCTCCCAATCCTGCCATATCGTTCTTACGAGCCTCCATTTTTTCGCCTCTTTCAGAATTCCTCGAGCTCTTCCACACTTTCCATGTGTCTAGACCTGAGGTCCGACAGCACAATGTCTTATCGGTTCTTTTGATGACTTCCAGCTCAGATAGCATTGCCAGCCTATCATCTCCACAGCACGGCATTGCGGTCCGCGAGAATGCGCAGTTCTGAAATTACCCTGAGCACTTGCAGCCTTGGGGTATATTGCGTAGATGCAGCTGTAGGGGTATGTCAGGGAATTGTATCTGGGATGCAGGAAAGCAAGCCTTCTAGACCTGACAAGAGCTAGGGTGAGCGACACAAGACAGCTATGCCTATCTATAGTGTTCAAAGGCGATCGCACACCGCTCGAATGCCATGGTCAGTTTATCCGCTGATACACGCAGGAAGAGTTCCAGCCCCAGTTCATGGATCTTCAGGTACATATACCCATTCCGGCTAAAATGTAGTGACAGACCAGACCATACCAAAAGAGGCAACTATCTGTCCATGTACCTGGTAAATACTTTGTAATGTATTGCAGTTCCAGAGCAAACCTTGTCGTGATCTCGTACTCGCCAACCCCAGATCAAGGAATAGTTCTAGATCTCTAGCCGTCGTTGTATTTTTGGCCTTGCGCACTGACATCGCCATGCTTATAAGGTAGGAGTTGCTTCCCCACACAAGGCCAGTACAGCAACAACTCCATTACAAGCGCGCATTATGAAGACCTTCAAGTACATAAGCCATGCTCTGCTTACTCTTGTATCCCTTTCTCTAGCTCACCCCGGCATGGGCGACACCATGGCTGTCGTCCGGCGCGAAGCAAACAAAGTCAAGCGCGCCGAAGCCAAGGTCCTCATTGGCGACCTCAGAACACTAAAGGACAGCCAACTCACCCCAATCGCCAAAGACATCAAAGCCATTCTCCTCGACCAACTCGACGCCGAATCTTCCGTCATCGACACATCGATCCCCGCCGGCGCACTCGGCAGCACCGCCTGCAAAGCCGACTTGTGCTGTATATGGAAATGGGTCAGCTACGAAATGACCGCGAAGTTCAACGGCACCTCTGGCCGCTGCACAAAGTTCGCCCGACAAGCCGTCCGTCTGGGCTTCCATGACGCAGGCGCCTGGTCCAATACGTCTTCCTACGGCGGCGCAGACGGCTCAATCCTCCTTACCGACGAGATCAGCCGTGCAGACAACAATGGGCTCTCCGCCATCGCGGACCAGATGAACTCATGGTACAGGAAATACTCCCCTTACGGCGTCAGTATGGCGGATCTCATCCAAATGGGCGCCACCGTCGCCACCGTCGTCTGCCCCCTCGGCCCACGCATACGCTCGTTCGTCGGAAGGAAGGACAATACGAAAGCTGCGCCCACAGGCCTGCTTCCCGGCCACCTCGACTCTGCCGACACATTGATCAAGCTGTTCGCTGCAAAGACAATCGACGCGCACGATCTCGTTGCGCTCGTCGGCGCGCATACCACAAGCCAGCAGCACTTCGTAGACACCGCCCGTGGAGGAGATCCGCAGGATTCAACTCCGGGTGTCTGGGACGTCAAGTTCTACCCCGAGACTACAGGCAGTGCAGCGCCAAGGGTACTCAAGTTCCAGTCTGATATCAACTTGTCCAAGGACTCGCGCAGCGCAGGCGAGTGGAAGGAGTTCAGCAACCCCACCAATGGCCAGGACCATTGGAACGAGGATTATGCAAAGGCTTACACGCGACTGAGTTTGTTAGGGGTCAATAATATCAATGAGCTGAAGGAGTGCACAAAGGTGCTGCCGCCGCGCAGGGGCAGTTATGTGGCTGAGGACCAGGCCATCTTGAACATATGGCTGCAAGGGCAGTTTGATCAACTGAATGATTTGGTGGATGGTGCGATCATGTTGACGGGGGTTGGGGCTGGGGGAAGTGGGACTGTGATCAATCCATAGATGAATCTATGCGCAAGCGTTCGCAGCGGTGTGGTCGATTTATGGTTTGTACGAATGTCTCTGTACCCTTTTCTGTTTACGTGACTCATTGACTCCCGCGACAATAAGCATTTCTATACGCCATCGAGTGGTTTTTCAGATCCATGCACTAGCTGGACTTTTCCTTCTCGCATATATACTGGATTCATGTGGACATGTCGCTGGTTGCCTCGGGTTCGAAGGTCGCTTATATTTTGATGAACTGCATGCTCGTGGTAGCTTTTGTGCACAACCTCCTGGATGTGCTAGAGCTCCCGTTGCCCGTGCTAGCCCGGGAGGTGGTTGCAGTGTACTGCAAAAAGCGCGCGCTCCTGATAGAAAGGATGCATTGCTCGATGAGCAGTACATTAAGGGCTACTGCGCGGTAGGAACAACTGATGTGAAAGTGTGTGCTGCGTGCATGACGTAGGGTTGAGCGTCCCCGAGACAACCTCCGTCACTGTCACCGTGACTGCCGACCACCTCGTCGAACGACCCTTCGCTCTTTTGTTGAGCGAGATTTTGACTATATAAACAACACCCTCGTACCAATCTTTTGCCCAGGGAGCGCTCATCTCCCTGTGGTGTAGAAGGTTCACAATCTGACTAACGGTGTACAGATCATCTCATCTTTAAAACCTTCTCAGGTTCGACTCTCGAGAGTCTCGCACTACAAGTGCCTTCACTTTTTTTGCATTTTCTTCTCACTGTTGTAGTATGAGAGCCTTTCTTTTTGCGGGCACTGTGCCTTCACGACTCTGCCATGGCTGACTGATGGTGCACTGATCATCTTAGGTTCGATACTCAATATTCACGCACATCAGCGCTTGTGTTTTTGATGTACCTTCGCCGCACTCAGAAAGAGCGCGGAGCTTTTGCATTGCGGTCGTCGACTTCTCACCGTAAGGCCGCTGCGCGACTGCTTGATTGGTGCTACTGCAGACAGCATTTTCCGACACGGTCGATGACGCATACTAGTAACCCACCCATCGACATCAACAGAATATGCGGCGACTCGAGGAGAGCATAGCTGCTGGCCTTGTACAGAAGGACCGAAGCGGCGCCACTCTAAGCTTGCGCCATTTGTGCTGTTGCAGTCAACCTCTGCCACACCGTACATGAACAACAGTGATAGATAGATTTTTATAGTTGATCGTACATGAAACATCTTGTGGGTATCGTCATTGATCTTGCAGTGTTTTTCTACTCGTTGCAAGTCCGTCAAGGCACTGCGCACCCGCCGTTGCTGCAGTCAACTTTCCTGACAACGTTTATGACGAATGCCAGCGATCCGGCCGCCGATGTGGATTGAGTATGCAGTGTCTCACGGAAACTACTGTTGCTTCTGTACAGATAGACTGGAGATGCTTGATCGACAGAGCTTGGGGGCACGAGTCGCAGACTGACACTCTGGACTTTTTGATACTTCACCTCCCACCCCTGTGGAACTTCTGTGTGGGTAATGTGACGCGACATACATGCATACAAACTGCCTTTGGGCACTAGAATAGCGTCATATCCCCTTCGTGGCTCATGTGAGCCCCTCGCCTCCCTTGTCTTGCCGTCGTTGCCATGCCAGCCCAGCGAGGCCGCCCCATTCACGTCGGCATTGTAGCCTCGCTGCCCCACTAGCGTGCTGACTAAGTGCCCACGCTGCTAAGCAGCGAGTATATAAACCCCTCGATTTCCGTCCCTCCTTCCCTTCTCTTTGTACGTGTCCCCTTAACCCCCATAAGAGATACTAGTCGGGAGAGCAGGATCATGAATCTGCCTCTGCCTTGATCAGCTGCATTGCACCGCGCGGGTCTGGTCTGGTACGATGACGCTTCGGGGTCATCGACGGCATAATTTTTGTTTGCACACTCATATGAGTTCTTTTTCATTGATGCTGCTGCCTTGAGCACAGCGTTGAGGAAGGAGATTGCGAGAGGAGGTGGAGAGAGCACGCAGATCAATGGTCTGTTGTCCAATAGCTAGTAGTCAGTGTCACAAAGATTCGAAATTGTTCGCGGTAGTGAGGCTATTCAAGTCGTTTTCACGCGTCTGATTCATCAAGTCAAGGGTAGTTCACCGCGTTTGCTCATCCCCAACTGGGAGTGGTGTGAGAGACGCTCGACCTTATATCATTCAGGCCGGCCCACACTCTTCTCCAACCACGACCAACATTTCTCATTGCCGGTTCGTACAACCACATCTCTTTACCTTGCGCGTTCGCGAGCTAATCAGAAACACTGCTTCATCAAAACACACATCACACACAACAACCACCTCCAACGCAAACAAACAACAATGGCGTGGAAGTGTTGCGTCTGCAGCTACCACAACCGCGGCCTCAGTGACAAGGGCGCACCATGCCAAAATCTGCTCAAGTCGCCGCGCTGCACGCACACACTGTGTGAGCAGTGTCAAGCGGGCATCGAAGCTCCTCCGGCCCACAGGGTCGAGAGAAAGCACTCCCGCAGGAACCTCCGCGAAATGCGTAAGGAGGAGCGCGCTGGCAAGTGGTGCGGATGCACCGTTATGTAGTGCTCCTGCTTCGACTCTGCTGAGATTGTCGGCGATTCAGTCCGTCACAGCTCTTTGTTAACTGATACGATTTGGTCACGGCTATCGGTCTTCGGCGTTCTTTGTGGATGGGTTTAACTTCAATAACGAGACTCAAGTCTCATGCAGGCTGGCTATAGTCAATGCAATACTCAAATTTCACCCCTTCAATCATCATCCAAAGGCTGTGTAGTACCATGACGGCGTCAAGACTGTCGCAGTCGCTATCCGCACCTGACTGACTGCGTCAAAGATCAGACACTGAGCTCGCTCATCCCGACGTGGCACCGTGTCACTTGCACAATGCCCTATGCGTTGCTTCTTGCATGTCCCTACACCGCAGCAGTCCCTACATCGGAGCCGCCCCCACTCGTTGCCAATTCACCTCCTCATGTTCACGCTACGCACAGTCCATACGTGCCCCACCTGCTGAGCAGCAGGGTTTTGCCCCGTACGGCTTTTGCATTCACCTCCTCGCTTGCGATCCCGCCCCTCTTTAAGTAGCTCGCCCCGCCGCCTCCTCCCCCACCTCCCTCAGCTCCTCTTTCTTCCTCTTCTGATCACCCGCTTTTTCACAAACGCTCGCCAGCAAACTCGCAAGTTGCTGTCGGTGCAAGCAGCCCGGCCATGTCTGGTCCCCTTCGACCACGACATGGTGGCGTGGCATTTCTAGTGCTCGTCTCAGTCTCTGCCTAGAAGTGTCTGCCAGGGCGTGGGCTGCCCGCGCGTGTCAAGATTCACTCGATCTTGACATGTCAATGTAGACTTATGTCTGCGTGGGCTTCCTGGGTCTCACTGACCTGGAAATAGGTCTGCACCAGCGTGTCTAGGTTTCTTCGACCTAGACATGCAAATGCGGAGCTAAGCTTACCATGTCTGTGTCTCTTGGTCCACTCGACTTTTAGACAAGCAAATGCAGACGTGTGCTTACACTGACGCAACTTGCGAGATTCCACAGTTCGCAATCTCATGCGTTGTTCACACACGCAGTCGTACGAAAGTACAGTCGTGGTGGGCACACCTAGAGGCCCGGGTTGCCCGGGCTGCAAATCTAGGTGTGTGGATGCCGGCATCTGGGGCCCGGGCTGCCTGGGCTGTTAACCAGATGTCGGTCGACTGACTGCGTGTGTGTCAACGCTTGGGAAGACTCCCTCTTGGACATCGGAGTCCCCGTGGAGGACGAGGACGTGGCCCTTATCAATCGGATCAACGATGTCCATCACGATGATAGCCTTCTCGACGACGCCTTCCATGCCTCTGGCATCTATCGCAAGATGCTGACAACCTTGCTCCACCGTTGCCCAAATCTCAACTACCAGGACATGTATGACGGCCATTGGTATTTTGAAGACGGTGCTGGCCCTCAAACGCGTTTCATTGACGACCTTGAAGCTGCTGTCACTGCCTGTGGATTGTAAGTTCTCTGACCTTGAATCTTCTTTCACCTTCGTACTAACAGCATGAGAACAGCCCATACTACCTGCGAGCTTCAACTCCTCCTCTCCGTCTCTGCTCCGGTCATCATCCGGCACAGCGCTTTCCAAAACCAGCTGTTCCAGTAGCAGCCCGCTTTCTGTACTTTCCACGCTTTGGTCGAGAAATCCTGGCAGGTACAGCTCCAGGGAGTCCGATTGCATCGCCTCTCCCTTCGCCGCTTCTCGTATCACATGGAGATGACCAATGGTGCCTCCTATCGAGTACCAGCACACAGCGCAGGGTTGAAGTTCACTCAATGGTACGTTCTCTTTCTTGGTCTACTTTTTGACTGAATCGTTGGAGCTGACGTTGTTGCAACAGAATCATATCTCTACTCCCTACATCTCGGTTCTAATTGTAAGACACCAGTATTATTGCGGCAATTTGAGAGGCATGGGTGGAGAGTTTGCATGGACGATATCTGTGAAGGCCTTTGGTGGGTTTGGTTTCGCACAACGTTCTGTCTGTTGTCAATGGTCTCGGGTCATATACAGCGTACAGGATACAATCGCTTGTATGGAGGTCTTCAAGGCTGATTAATGCAATGCATATGAAATCTCAATCGTTTCGCTATCCGATTCATTACAGCTGTTGAAATGTAAGTTTGCCATGGTCTGCTGTCTCAAAAGCGCCAGGTATGTATTCGAAGCTGGCCAGGCGCCGTAGCTACATGCTAAGTGTCTTCTCAAAGCAGGCCTATAGCCTAAACGATGACTGGTCTGCCTTGCTGTCAGGCTGTATGCAAAGGGAGCCTTAGCGGCCGAACTAGTGCCTACTCCTGGCTATGGCGAAGCTAAGGCTGCCTTGGTTTGTCCATCAACAACACAAACCACCACGAGTTACACCCACACATACAATGATTCTGCTTGCAAGCGCGTGAGTAGCAACTAGTAATCAGCAGTGAAGGAAGTTTGTTCACTGCGACACAGAGCCTCTTCGCCTTCGCAAGTCAGAGCACCAAACTGATCTGCGCACTTGCTGTATTCCTTGGAGTCAAATTGATCCATCAGATACCTCGCGTCATCGCCGCCGCCGTGGTAGCCAGTGGCGCCGTCTCCTTCGCGGCGGAAGCGGCTCTGGCGCCTGCAGAGCGCAAGCTGCGCAGTCAGGAGAGGACGAGCATACTACCAGTCTATCTTTCATTGGAAGCACTTGACTGCAGACGCTTTCAAGACTGCGCAGGGTGCTCAACATCTGATTACGACGATACACAGCACAGTTGCAGGTGGTTCTTATAAGTAACCGGTTCTCTCTCTACTAACCCGAGCAGACACATCAAGAGTTATTGGAGGAACTTTGGCTGACTTCGGTATCGCAGCGACCTTTTTAGACGCGGCCGCCGTAACACACCGCAGAACCACTTGGCCGACCCTGACCTCCCCATCCCATATGCTAACCCTGTCGTGCGCTTGGAATAGAAGGTATACTTTGCCATGATAACCATCGCTTTACAACCAGTCACTGTCTGCAAGACTAGATCTCGTCTGGCGGAGAGTGGAGGGCTCATGTTGGTGTGCGAGAAAGCCCTTATCGTGGCACCGATACCTTCATCCGAATGCCTGGCAAGGGCCACGAGTTTGTTGCGTGTTGCACGAGGGACAGTCATAGTACACGGTCCGAACGAGAGCAGTCCTCCCGACTTACGCGAGCTGAAGCCCGCTACCTTGTCTGACATCTACACGCTGTCACCAAGTTGGAGCTGTCGGGCTTCTACCGGTTCGACGGCTTTGGCTTGGGCCTTCAGTACAACGCGTACATGCAGCTGATTCGTCGCCTCTCCGACCTCTGCAAGACGAGTTCCCAAGGTCTTCTAGTTGACTGTCGACACCACGCTAGCTCGAACATATACTGTATCATCGAAGAGTCCAGAGGCTCTCCCTCGACTCGCACGTGTTTTCCGTTCTCATGGCGCATACATGCTTGCTAAAGTCCGCCTAAAAGAACGAGAGTGCTTATGACAATATTATTGATCTGATAGATCGTGTCACAGATCGTGACGCCAACTTGGTCAACCCTCGTAAACCGACGCGGATCGCCCTCGAGTTCCTGGCCATGCGGAAGGCGCTCGAGTCATCCGACGCGCTGTCAAAAACACAGTCGAACGCGTCCAACAAGAGAGCACCCTCCGGTATCCTAAGTATGTCATCGAGTCGTGTGGATTCACATTAATCGAATCCACCAAATACACTGCCAATCTGCCTGAGGAATGCCACCACAGTCTATTTTGGCCATCTAACCTTCGATGCCGCCCTGCAACCACTTTCGAGCAAAGGAGTATCTCAGTCTGTCCTCCGATCGCCACAACAAGTCTGTCACGCGTACGAGGTCGACGCCTATCCTCGCTATACTTCAGTAAAGCGCCCTCTGATTTCTTTGACGGAGGCGGTACGGATCTTTGGGCACTTCTGCGCTTCAGGAAATCCGAACGCTCGGTCTTGGTTAGGGCAAGGACATCTCGGAATCTGGCGATCCGCGCAAATGGATTATCTACTCGATTGACCTCGAGGTAGAGGGATGCCACAACGTCGTAATCGATCTGAAGTCGTCTGGGGCTCTTGAAGCTCCCAAGGAGAAGCTTTTCGTCATCATAGAGGGTGTTTCTGTCCCACAATATCAAAGCGTACCTCCGGCAGAGCAGTGATCGGATGCTTTCCGAATGGTTGAACACATTCCCCTATCGAGGCTCCTTATCGAGCTTGCTTCTTCTCTATGTCCGCTCACCATGTTGAAGGTCTTACGGGTCATCCCTCGCCGGGAATGGTCTAAGAATCGTCAGGCTCCATCTGAATAACCAATAGTATCGTGCATTCAATTGGATATCAGGGGGTGTCACCGCAATTACTTGGACTTTTGCAGCTGAGTTTCGACTGCTCATACACCTTCCCTAATCTCGGAAGCCGAGCTACTGAGTATCAGGCACCCGTGCTTTCTCATGGCGAGGCTGTCTGGCTCTCAACACGGAGTGTGCACGCGCTGATCACCATGTTGCATTGTGGACGCCGCATCCTGTGAGATCAAGCAAATCTTTCGGCAGCGATGCGTGTGTATTTCGGTAGAGTATAGTAGATAGGTACTGCTTCGACGGGTTGACGACATTTGCTCTGTGCGTATTTGTTCTGACTTGAACAAAAGCGCAAGACGGATATGCGCCTCATGTACCTCTCCCTTCGCTGCATGCTCTTGACGGGCGATGGATTCAATGAAACCTCTTCTCTTAGCTCTATGCTCAACGTAAGATGCGGCTTATCAATTGGCAAGCAGTTGGATGCTGGGCCGTCGTTTGGAATCGTTATCCAGAACTCGAATCATAAAGTCACACATGTGTCTACTTAGCCTTTTGGAATAGCATTCAAATGATTATTATAATGTGAGGACACTTCATCGCTTCTGCCCAATACATCGTGATGAATCCTTCTCATAGTGAAGGCGAAAGGCCTTGGCGGTCAAATCAGTGTGCACTTGGGCTTTTCATGAAACTGGTGAATGCTTGCCTTGTCCACAGACACTCTTCACGATCGGATACAAAAAAATGAAGCTTCCACGAGTTCTTATTCTGGCGATAATCGTCACTTGGATTATCTACGGTACCTTCAGCGTCTACGAGCAGAAGCAAGTGCCGGAACCAATGCCACATGTCTTCATCATCCCCGAATACCAACCGTACGAAGTTGACGCAACGACTCCCTTTTTCTCCACCGAGACGCCTGCCTCCACCGCCGCTGCCGCCACCGTCGCCACTGAATCCGTGTGCCCGAATATGAAGACAAACGGGTTACTTGTGTCTTCCTCCGAAATCAGTCCGCTGCAAGTCTAAGAGCTGACTCGCTGCTCCAATAACGTAAGTGCGGTACGGCCCAGATGGCTGTTGGAGCTGACAACCACAGTGCCTCGGGTCAGAGATGGTTGGTGAGGCATCCCAAGTGCACGGCTGGATGTTTTGAGAATGCAGAGCAGAGAGTATCTGGATTAGCATCATAAAGGCTGAGATGAGGGTCAGAGAAGATTATAACTATACAATTTCCGCTGTTGCATGCCAGATCTTGTGATGTCTACACTAAAACAGAGGCCTCATAAATCAGGGCTGCTGTTGCTGACAAATTAGAGTCGAAAGTATCACGACAAGGAATTGAACTGGATACCATGAATAGTGAAGATGCACTCGAATCACCATCGCTGACAAAAAAAATCGTCCTCCTGTTCCTTCTCCAGAGAGAAGGAAGAGGACTCCAGAGAGAAGGAAGAGGAGGATAACAGAGCCTGAGATTGTTAGGCAAATATACAATTCTAAAAATCAGTGACGAGAAGTACCGCCCTTGGTGGAGGGTATAGTGCCCTTTTCAGCAACCAATTGACGACAAGTACCGAAGCCGCCGTCACTTTTCACCTCCACCATGGCATGTCAACACCGATCCACCCACGCAAGGGCTCTCACAAGCCTTCTCCTTACACCTTCTGATTCTTTACAATATCCTCCAGTTTTCCCTTTCATCTACCCACTCCAGCCTTCGCGCACACAATATCCATGCCTGTATACGCCAGCACCACCGCAGAGTTGCAGCCACCGACCCAAAATAACGAAGCTCGCGCCATGTACGCTTCCTCCGCCGGGATAACACGCTCTCCGACCCCGTGTCTTCGCAACGTGGATGTCGACTGACAAGTCATACAAGAGACAATGTCGAGGTCACAAAGTGCGCCGCCGTGACATGAACCTCGGAACTTATCACAAGCGGTCGGCCTGCCGGTAGTGCTGCAAGATTCGACGCGCATCACCCTTCCAGCTTCGGCGGAGCAAGGAGCGGATCTGAGAATCACAACAATAGAGAGACAAGGTCCTCAGAAGGACTGAAACAATGGAAGCCATCTTGGTCAGCTGTACATTTGCCTGCGCAGTGCTGATCAGCCTTGCAGCCGTCCAACTCGGACGGTGGTCCAATAGTCCTACCAAGTATCTCCCCGGAGTTGGCGAAGTATGGCATACGAGATAGGCGCTGCCGGCGGAATACACGTCTACGGCGGTGTAGCGCATCGAGCTGCACTGGATGAACAGATACGAAGCGCAGTCTTTTCAATTGGTGACTCTGGTGGACAAGATCGAAGACACTTGACAGGGGCCGTAGGACTTACTCGTTGTGTGGCGGCCGTCAAAAATGCTCGAAGAGAACACTTTCGTGCTTCATCATCTTTGCCTCAGTGTTTGTATTTGTTACATACGAGTTTCTACCGCACAAACGCACCACCGCCGCTAGCTCCCAACTGATTGCCCGTCATCCACCCGCTCTCAGGCAGACAAGCAATTCCCACAATCCCCGCCACTTCGTCCAGCGTCCCTGGCCTGCCGCCAATCTCCTCCGCCAATCTCAGCATCTCTGGTGTATCGACGCCTGGTCTCTCCTTTGCCAGCGGGATGAGTGCATTGTACAACCTTAGTGCGTTTCTCGGCTCGTCCGGCAGGCCATTGAGCAGGCCTGTGTCCATAGGTCCGGGGCTGACGCAGTTCACGGTAGCTCGCTCAGCAAGCTCGCGCGCCCACACGCGGGTCATAGCCTCGATGGCGCCCTTGGTTCCTGCGTAGGAAGTCTGCTGGATCAGACCCCACGTTGTGGTTGCAGAGGAGATGTTGACGATTCGGCCCGAGCGGTCGGTGGGGAGGTAGGGGTATGCTGCTTTGATGAGAAGGGCAGGGGCGCGCACGTTCAAGTCGAAGGTCTGTTGGAACTGATCGATGTCGAGGTCTTGGATAGGCTGTGCGTTTACGATGGCAGCGTTGTTGATCAGGATGTCGATCTGGAAGGCGCCAGAGCGGCCGAAGTGCTCCTTGGCCTTCTGGATAAGAAGGGCCGGCGCAGAGGGATCCATCAAATCCGCACGGATGGGGAGCGCGCTGACATTGTAGGTGGCAGAAAGCTTGGTCGCCAGCTCCTGTGCGCGAGTATCAGAGGAGGAGGTTGCATAGTTGATCACTACGTTTGCGCCGCGCGAGGCGAAGTGTGTTGCAAGGGCAGCTCCGAAGCCTGCGGAGAATCAGTTCAGTAGGACTCCTCAAGCTCTGTGGGAAAGACATACTGCGCGATGCGCCGGTGATGATGGCGAGCTTGCCCTCAAAGACTCTTGGTGTAGACATGATAGCTTGGTCCTGGAGTATTTTAATTCGAGTTTTTGGTATTCCAGTTCGTCGTCTTGATGTTCAACACCAGCTTACTACCGATCAGCAAACCGCGGGGCAGCTCCATCTTAATACCCCTCTGTACTTGCGGGTTCATACTTGCGATGCCAACGGTAGCTAACGGTCAGGGCCGAAGTGTCCGCCAACGGTGTGGAGCCTGGAGGCAGCTTCGGCTTCGCATCCATAGCCGCGATGGTAGACGCGTTTCAAGCGCCAGCATCTCCCAGGAAAGTATACCGGAAAATAACCGAATCGGGTTATCAGCCCATAGAAAGGACTGGCGGTGACGATCTGAATCTGGCGTTGCGGGCCTTGTGTAATACTCCCGAGGAAACGCCATGCACGAGTCGTGGAACTCAACGTGCAAATTGACTACTGTAGTTCTTTTTTTCACAACAATGTATAAGACCAACAATGTTCGCTGCTGATCACACTGTCGTCCAATCAAGTATTGTAATTATACTTAAATCTGCGGTCATTAGGATTCTTTGAGTTCGTTGAACTGCACGTGAGTAGGCACACAAGGCTTGGAAGCTCCACTTGATGGCCTAACGTTTCGAGGCCCATAGCTGAGCGGCAATCGGACCTGCCAGAGCTCTAAGACTTGGATTGCATTACCAGCACATCCCCGTATGTGTGTCGTGCGTCGTCAATAATGCTCCATGAAGTAACATCTTAGAAGGAAGGTAGGTCGAAAGGAAGCTGCATAAAGATTTCACATCATGCCAATGCGGGGATTGGTCGCGGAATCCTGCTCCTTCGCATCTTGTCAATCTTGCGCCGGCACGAGTCCCGCTCCCGGACCGTTGTCAATGTCAAACTTTGATGTAACTTGGTCTAGACGTTTACCTAAAAGGTCACCTCGGCGTGAAGATCGGGCCTCATTGGGCAGGGGACGTGTTGGCGTTCCATTGTGTTGAAGTGGTAAGGATACAGGGTGAAGTGAAGGAGGCCTTCAAATGAGGCGCGATGAAAGGTGGAACTGGTGAATCCCCTTCGTCTTCTAGTGCTCCACACCTCAACCTTCGCCCTCCGCCACCCGACCTCTGCTACCGAAGCCTCTTCTGTCTGGTGGTCAGTCTTCATATCATTGTTCCGTCGTGGATTGTCGAGAAGAAATGGCGCCTACATCATACCCGATGGCTCTAGCAGCCCTAGTGCCGCTCCCGTTCGACATTGTGTTCACAGTGCTGCGCTTCTGGATCAGGTCGAAGAGAAACGCGTGGGGCCCTGATGACTGGGCGATGCTGGTCAACCTCGTACGTCTGTATCAACCTCCAACAAGTAATGTTGCTGATTAGCTATGACAGCCGTTCTGGATGCTCAGTACCATAGCCACTGTCGCCATGGCATGGAGCGGTATTGGAGCCTATGACGCCTCACTTACTGAGTACCAGTACTCCAATTCGCTGATGTGGTTTTACATCTTCCAGGAGCCCTGGTGCTTCACTCTTGTGACCATCAAATGCTCGATCGGCTTTGCGCTGATCAGAATTGCCAATGGCAGAAAGTGGATCGAGTATACCATTTACGCCTGCATGGCATCCTGCTTTGTCGTGATGGGTGGCACTGGCGTGTACCTCTTCTTCCAATGCACGCCTGTACAGTAAGTCACTCTCATCTGCAGCATGCGCTATTATGGGACCTCTGCTCAAAGTACTTAGGAAGAACTGGTATACCAAAATGCCTGGCACCTGTCAGGATCGCAGCATCCAGACCGCCTTATCGTATGCTGTAGCTGTCGTCTCCATATCCAGTGATTGGATATTTGCGGTTCTTCCCATCTTCCTGTTGTGGAATGTACAGCTCGATTGGCGCGTCAAGCTGTCAGTCATCGCTATGCTCGGATTGGGTATCTTGTAGGTCCTTCCAATCTCTACACCTATTGCTCAAAGTACTGACTTGCGTAGCGCGTCTATCGCACCAATTGTTCGCCTGAAGTTCCTCATTGGCATGAACGACGAGACCCGCTTCCTCCAAAACCTAGGAGCTATTCTTGCTTGGGCTTCTGCGGAGATGCAGATCGGAATGCTTGTCGCGAATCTGCCTGCCTGTAGGCCTCTCCTAGAGCGTATGATCAATCGCTTCTCGTCCTGGACAGGCAGCGGGAGCCGCTCTTTTGGAGGTGGAAAAAAGTCGCACACCCGAGGCACCTCCCTTGCAGGTACCAATCCTGTTACAAAGCAGTATCTGGAGCTGGACGAGCGGCCGGGCAGCACAACACTCCAGAACTACCTGACGAATGGCCACAAGAAGAGTCGAACTGGCGTGGAGACAAGGATCTATGGTGATCTTGATAGGGACAGCAGCGCTGAGCTGGACCGCGACGACGGCAGCCAGAAGCACATCATGAACAAGGAGAGCGTCGACGGGTTCCGGGTCAATGTTCATCAGGAGTTCAAGGTGGAGGTGACGCGTAGCGGCAAACCATTGCCAAGAACGCCAGTTCCTGGAGAGCTGGTCTAATTCGAGATAAGGAAGGCCTGCTGCAGCAAGAGAATGATCAGTCGGTCATAAATATGAACCTAATGTCTTTCGTCGATCGTGTATCGCCCTGAACAGTGTCTCCCTTGATAGTTCTGCTAGATGCGAAGACCTGCTGCCGTATGACATGAGCGGGACACGATGTAGCGAAATGAAGGATTATTGCGCACTCATGGCGATGGTTGCATTGCAAGCCATAACAAGCAGTGTCTAGAGTAAGCTGAAGCTGTGCTGAGTCGATGCTGAGATGCACACGTTGGACAGCGACACAAGGATGATGCGCACGGGATGTCTGGGGCTGAGCCGGCAAGACCCCACCTTTCCCGTTGTGGCTGGCGCCGATCTAAATCCACTCCACCAGCGGCAGCAGCCCTCCCACAGCCACCACAGCGGCGCTGCATCTGCGACACGAACATATCACGATCAAATGGCCGTGGTATGTAAGTTGTGTAGCATGGTCATGTACGAGCTTTGTACAGCCCTGGCCATGAGTACAACGTGGGGCCAGAACATTGTCGACCCGGCTGCGGCTGAACGCCAGCAGAAGAAACTCTTGGTATGGCTGCGGCGTAGCTCAGCTTACAATAAAGTCTCCTTTCCCGCCGTTCGGAGTGAGCTTCCTTGATCATACTTTTCTTAATCATAACGTGCGCATTCCAGAGACATATATCACAGCCTATTGCCGCACTCTCATCCTGGAAAGCAAGAGGTGGACCCTATAAACCCGTTGAGTGACAACCTCGCACCATGCTGCCCAACATCCGCCGTATATCAGGCCTTTTCTCGCCGCCGAAAACGTCCTTTCAAATTCTCTCCGACCTCCACCTGGACCACGACTCGCAATATCTTACCTTCCACATCCCCGTCAGCGCCCCTTTCCTGATTCTCGCCGGCAACATTGGGCGGCTCATTGACTATGAGTCATATCTCTCATTCCTTGTTCGCCGATGCAACCTCCATGAAAAGGTTTTCTTAGTACTTGGGTCGCTCGAATTCCATGGCCTGGCGTGGATGGAAGGCCTACAGCTGGCACACAAGCTGGAAAAGGAGCCTGCGACCAAGGGAAGACTAGAGGTTCTCTATGAGACGAGAAGCGAGGTCCCGGGCACAAACGTGGTTCTGCTGGGTGCTACGCTGTGGAGTCGCATACCTGACGCCGATGTTGCGGCTGTGATGAAGAAGATGCCTGAGTTCGATGAGGCGAGTGGGGTTCAAGGGGAGTGGAGCGTTGAGAAGCATAACAACGAGCACAAGAGAGACCTGAGATGGTTGAAGAAGGAGGCCGCGGCGGTGAACAAGCCGGGTATCGGGCCCGATGGCAAACCGGTGGGAGGTTCGACAACGGGGCCTGAGACAAAGCAAGTCGTTGTTGTGACAGCATTTGCGCCTGACCTGAGGGACGCGCTGGATGCGTGGAATGTCGACGCGCCTTGGAGCTCCGCATATGGTACAGATTTGCTCAATGGAAGTGACTGGGCGAGCGTGAAGACATGGGTTTGCGGGACGACGGGGCGGACTTGTGAATTCAAAAAGAACAACGTCACTGTGGTTTGCAATCAGAGAGGGCGCGAAGGTGAGCATGTCACAGGGTTATTGAAAGATGGGATGTCAGACAAGCAGAAGGTTGGATTGTTCGATGTGATGAGAGTCATCAAAGTATGAACACGGGTGGCACAGCACACTTTCAGCTCACAGGTTACGCTTCGCAGAACGCAGGAAGTCATTCCTACAAGGGGACTTCGATCGTAGTTGGCAAATTCACGTGAATGCATGGTTGTAAAAGAAGACCAAGCAATTCATCAGCAGTCCTGAATTTTTGCATTGTGATTGATGCATCCTGCAGAAGGACATGTGGCTTGTTGGAACTAACGGAATGCTGTTTTGTGATACATTTTTTTTATTTTTTGATAATTACACCACGCTTGCCCTAATAGACCTACAGGATCATGAAACATTGCCCTTTGCATCCGACTCGAGCGCTCGATATCATCCGCTCAAGTCCTCAAACGCAACTCTGTTAGATACCATCTGAACAAAGAATTGCAGCTTCACAGAGTAGCTACCACCCCGAAAGCGACCTCACAGGTGATAGAGCACTAGCGCCATTGTCCTTCTCCAGGATAGTAGCCGTGTGTTTTGTCTTGGGCATAGCCGGCCGGTCTCTGCTCATGTCCAGGAACGCGTGTCTGGCCAGATCGCTGATACCTACCAGAGCCACCACCTCCGCAGAACTCGCGCTGCTCTCGTCGTTCGCGATGCCTAACACGCGAAGGCATTCGTTCCTCCAATTGGTAACCCCTATCTGCAGCTCCACGGTCCCCAAAATGCTGTCCGTCATTCTCAACATTCACGTTCAAATCTGCTTGGTGAGCTGCACCTTTAGGCGTCTGGACTGACGGGCCTTGATCATCTTTGAACTTCTGGACACGTTCGCGGATACCGGCAGCCAGCCTCTGGCTTTTGGCAATTTCCATGCCTAAAAGAGCGGCTTCATCGATGTCACCTCGCTCTCGCGCTTTCTGACGCAGTCTAGACAGGCGTCCTCCGTCTGCTTCTTCTTCCCGCAAGAGAGCATTCCAATTAGCTACCATATGGTTGCGGTCATCGTCTTCGTCGGAGTACGCTACACTAGGTAAAACAGCAGGCTCGCCGTCGATTGCATCGCCGTATTCGATCCAAGGACAGACTCGAATAGGATGTCCCATCTTGTTCGCATAGTCGGATGCGTTTTTACGTGGATACGGTGGCTCCATTCGCGGACTTCTCGGTATGGTATCTCAATGACTACTCGTTGCTTCTGTTTGATATGTGGTATCGGTTTCTTGTATGCCTCTTGTGAGGGGAAAGAGGAGCTTTTATATACTCTTGATCTTGCCAACATGACCACACTGTCGAACGTGAAGAAGACATCAGTCATGCTTAATTGACGGGCAGGACAGTCACAACTCCTCGAGCTCACAGTTGTAGCCATGACGCATTCAAAGGACTGGGTTTACAATTGTTCCAGGAGCTACTGATGGATTTGTAAGTATTTCGACCAGGGTAGGCGAGGTTGGTAGATCCGGTGACGTCGCGTTACATTCGCGCACCCCGCGATAGCTGACAAACCTTGCCCAATCACTGCCGACCACCCAAGATTCGTAGGGCGTGCATGCCTTCAAAAGGCACATTCAGTGTCGTTTCACCGAGTTCATAATTTACTATTCTATCATTTTATCGCCTTACAATTATGACTTCGACAAAAGACTCAACCATCACGCTCACCTCACGCTGTCTATGCAAAGCAAATGTCTTCACAGCAGAAGTATCGAAATCAAAGCTTCCTCTTCCAGCACCAATCTGCCATTGCTGGTCGTGCAGACATGTCACTGGATCGCTGTATACTGCGGATGTGCGTTGGCCGGAGCCGAGCAGCAATGTTGATGTGTCGAAGCTGAAAACGTTTGCATTCACACCACGGGCAAATCTGCTCTTCTGCCCAACATGCTCAACGCCTATGTTCTGGCAATTGACTGAAGAGCCTGGTAGTCCCCTCGGCGCTCTTACAGGGACATTGGTCAATGACGACATTTGCCCTATCAGGTTCACAGAACAGAGCTTTGTTGGGGACACGATTGACGGCGGAGCTAGTGTATGGCTGAAGCACGCCAATGCAGATGGCTTCGAATGCAGCCGGTTCGAAAGAGAAGCAGATGATTGTTCACCTGAAGATGCATTACCACAGAATTGGCCTCCTAACGACAAGCTTATAGGATACAAAGAGACGGACGGACATTCGGTTGCCATTCGCTGCAAGTGCAGGGGCGTTGATCTTGTGCTACAGCGAGGAGATTATTCGGGCATTGCAAGAAAGCAGCTCCCTTGGAACATTGACCCTGAAACGCACAAGCTCTCAGCGGTCTTCTGTGGTTGCGACTCATGCCGACTTCAGGGCGGTCTCGATGTGTGGTATTGGGCGTTCTTCAATATGCAACACCTCGGTGCTGCTCAGGGAGGTTCAGCTTTCCCCAAATCCAAGAACGAGCTCAAGGAGTTCATCGACAGGAAAGACCCTGTCATTGGCACTCTTGCCTACTACGCTTCTGCGACCAGGGCGGGCGTCTTGCGCTTCTTCTGCAGCAACTGCTCAGCTACTGTGTTCTTTGGAGAGGACAAGGAACCCGAGTTGCTAGACGTCTCGGTTGGCTTGCTGGACGCTCCGGATGGAGCACGAGCAGAAAGCTTCCTTTCTTGGTCTTTTGGCCAGATGGACTTCAAGGAGGATGCGGATGGCGGATGGCGCGCGGGCCATTTCGAGAACGTGGAGAAGGAAGCGGAGAGGTGGAGAATCGCGCGAGGCTATCCCAGGAACCGGCGGGGACTTGGAGGCGTTGATCCACAGTCTTGAGCGGTGGAGGCGGGTAGATAGCTCGTGTAGCGATTTCGCTGTCTCCTAAGTGTATGTCAACGTCAAAATCCCTTGCTGCTGCTGCGCACGTGCTTTCGCGTTTCGCGACTCGAGTCCATGCCCGGGCTGTCAGCTCCCGGCTCTCAGCTCCTGGGTCCTAGTATCGCCAGCCTCAAGTGCTACGAGGAGGCCTGTACCTGGAGCTGCACGATGAGGCTCTCGAGATCCTCCACGTTCTTGTCGTGAGTCGGGCGCATGCTCTCACCGTCTTGGCTGTCGTGGCTGTCGTCCCTGACGTGAATTTGTGCCCCACCCTCCTCCGCGGGCGTCTTTGCGCCTCTCAGTCTCCCAATGAGGCCCTAGCCAACGACCGCAGACTCTCGCAGCCTCGAGAGAGACCCATTGCGACTCGTGCAGCCTAGGCGAAGCTCCTCCGCAGCCGTCTCGTCGTGTTGCGGTCCTGGTGGTGGTGCTGAGGCTGTCCTCGCTGGAGAGCGTGGGCGCTAGCTTCAGCGCAGCTTCATCTTCCCTTCTCCCCTCCACACTCCCACCCACCCCACACTCTCGAGGATACCACACCGACGATGTGCGCTGCTGCTTCATGACGAGCGCTGTTTCGGTCTCGTCGTGGGCATCGCCCTCGTCTCCCTCTTGAGCACAACGGGCGCCGCCTTCGCTCGCCTGTACGCCGTCTCCAACCGTACAGGCGAGAGAAGCTGCACATCATACCCTCCAGACGGGCGCTCTCACGCTCGATGAGCTTGCAGCAAAGGCAGAGGACTCTCAGAGCTTCCGCAAGGCTTGCTGACCTCGAGGCAGCCTTGCCGTGTTGCGTGCCCCTCCGGCGCAGCTTCACAGCGACCCTTCTCCGCCTTCCAAGCGCTGGCCGGTGAAGCTCCACACCGCCGCTGGGCCACACATACACCGCGATGGCAATATCAACCTTTGGCATGCTTGCATACGTCGCTGACCGCGCGCTGGGCGTCGAACCGCGTGTGCTCAGAAAGACTGCAGCGTTACCCTTTCGCAATGGAACGGCGGGCAGCAAGCCGCGCTCAAGACCACAGCCCGCACGAAGCTGTTGACTCAACACATAGGAGCCGGCGCAGCGAGACCGGACATCTGCAGCTGCTGTTACAGCCACATGTCATCAAGCGGTACGTGTTACTCCATCTCGTAATGACGCAGAGCTGATGTGCATGCAGGTACGCCTTCACTATGACGCCCACGAACACATCGCGACCCTCGATACGCCGGCGGAGAGCTCACAACCACAATGCTGACAACGGGTGGATGCGCGAGGATGAGACGGACATGAGTAGCGATTACCGTGCCTTTGTTATGGTCTCCTGTCAGACACCATGGCCGGATCCTATTAATCGTTATCGTGGTGCAGAAGGTTCCGTGAATCCAGTTGACCGGGGTGACTCGTCCGCTGCTCTACAATCCAGTCGATTCGGGTGATTCCATCGCTGCTCTGTGGTCCAGTGACTCGGGTGACTTCTGGAATAATACTGTTCTTGTCTTCACGGCCCGAGGGAGCTATCGATTTCTGAAAACAGATCTGGGTGGTTCCTGTCGATTCGCATGCACTGGTTCGCTATCGTTTGCTCATCATGTCTTCGTCCGACCGCTTCCATGCCGCCTCCGCCGGCCAACACGAGACTTAGTCGCCATCCAAGGAAGGAAGGCCGATATTATACTGGACCTTGAAGCATCTCTTGCTACAGGCCTTGCTGAACGATATTTCCTCCTCGAGGCTGTCGTGAGTGTTGATCCTCGGCGTTCGAAGATTGGAACGAAGCCCTGCTCAATGTAAGCTATCTTCTAGCTTCGTGAACCGCTGCCGGGGATATAGCTGACACATCCTAGCATGAGCTCCTTCGACGTCCCGCCAACACCACACACGGAGCCTCCTGATCTTCGAAGTGGCCTGAATGTTATAATCGGTGCTGCGATCGCAAGACCCACCACGTCAGGCAGCTCTGCTACCCCATGCGAGCTACAGAGTAGCATGCCTTCTTTGCAACCACCGAATCATCTGTAGCGTTCATTCGTTTTCGAGTCCGTCTTGAGAACATTATCTCCTTCTCGTCTTGCTCTCAGCAGAGTGTTCATCTCATCATCGACTTCGTCAAGTAAAACTTCCCTCATACGACACCGGCGCGGCTCTTCGCAAGCCTCCCGACAATCATTAAGCTTGAATATGCAAGACCTGCCACCTGGCAGGTCTCCAGACAGGATCACCACATAGTGTTGACCTCCTGGGCCATTTCCACGAAGGCGTAAAGTCAAGTGAGCGGCTCACTTGCAAGGGTAAGAATGTGAAGGTGGTGCAGTCGACCATGAAAGCAACGTCAAGCTCATTTTTTGACACCTGGAGTTCCGCGGCTTTTACCATACACCTATATCGAGGAGTCAGGGTCTTCGGACCGCGCAACCCGAGTTGCATGGTGTAGTTTGTGGTGACAAAGTCGGCCCGAATACGCAGACAAGCTCTAGTACGCGACAGACTAGAAACTGCATTTCAAAGGCTTCACCAGCCCATGATGCGTTCGAGTCAAAACTCTGCTTCCACTTCAATCTCTTCGCGCCGCACGCTTGCCTTCGACCGTCGACAGCAGATTGTTCGGTTTGTATTTCGGACCGCTCATCGAGCCTATGCTCTGAGACAATTGTAGGTATCCAGTCTGTGGATGCTGACAGTGCATCGCTGCTACGAGAATGCAGTATGCGAGGTCGTGTGAGCTGACTCAATGATCTCGATGTTGTAGAAGACTAAGCACATCTTCTGCAGCAAGGTCTCAGCTCTCCTGAGTGCCAACCGAACGGCATAATGTAACGCATCGCGCCATTTTTTGCACGCAACTGTCGCAAGCTCCAAATGATCATCGATCCAGATTTCATGTGACGACAGGCCGAGACCTTCGGACCCACTTCGCCGAGATGACCTTTGTCAAGACCTTCCTGGCGGCCTGCACTTTTGGTTGGGTTGCAGGCACTGCTTGGACTCCATGTGCCTCATCGGGTTCGTAGGGTGCATTTGGAGACCCGTGATCGGTCCTAAGCAGCTGAACTCATCCACGCACTGCTTGTTCACATATCGGATGTACAGGATCTGGCAACCAAATTTCGAGATCGCAGCACGCTGTCCGCTGATTATCTGAAGTGCTGGCACCCCGGACCACGACTGCGACGTTCATGGAGAGTATGCTGTTGTCGGTAACGGCAAGCATGTCGTTCTCGCAACCATGTCGGTCTCTTTCTGTTCTTTCCAAAGTCCTGCGTATTTGCCTTGCTCTTTCTCCGCATCTCTGCCTTGCGTTTCGCTTTCATATCTGCCCATCTCATCTTTACGTCCTGTTTACTCTCGTCACGTCAGTATGGTCTCTGTCCATCTCTTTCTCATTCCTTCTGCCCATTTCCTCTTCTCCGTCCTTGGTGATTTTTATCTCGTTCTCACCTCTCTCGCTCTCATCTCTCTTGCCTTTGCTTCGGCTCGTTTCTTTGGCAGTGGCAGACCCTGGACCCGTTTCCTTCAATCTCATCCGCGCTCTTCTTTCTGCCCTCGTCTCCGCCCTGCTCTTTCTATCTATGCACCCGAAGATCTCTTTCGCTCCCTTTTCTGCTCGAAGCCTTCCTTCAGTATTGTCTCGCATTATCTCTGCAAACTTCTTTCAGCGGATCTTCTTCATCTTCATCACCGTCCGTCCATCCTCGTCTCGACTTTGTCGAATCTCTGTCTCGTCTTTGCATCTCTTCTCTCTCTTGCCCATCTCTACCCTCCTTCCTCATCTTTTCTCTGCCCTCCTTTCTCGTCCTCCAATGACGCTCTCTTACTCTTACTCTCTCTCTCTCTCTC
The DNA here is from genome assembly GCA_011058905.1 of Curvularia kusanoi. Classification (NCBI taxonomy): domain Eukaryota; kingdom Fungi; phylum Ascomycota; class Dothideomycetes; order Pleosporales; family Pleosporaceae; genus Curvularia; species Curvularia kusanoi. The sequence continues at coordinate 539,129 of SWKU01000016.1, read as the reverse complement.
TCTCGATCCCAGTTCGGCCTCTCTTCACGGCTGTCTTCATCTCTTTCCGAGCTTGTCTTGCCTTCTTGTCAAATCAGGCCCTTCTGGTCTCATCACGTTGGACGTTCTTGCTGCGCCCACCTCAGCTCATCATGTCCTCTATCTCTCTCCTGCGTCTTCCTATGTGCCCTTCGCACATGTGCACTGACCCTTTCTTCCGACACTCGTCCTGTTGTTGGCTTCACTGCTTGTCATCTTCAACTTCGTCATCGTCATCGCGCAGCCGGCGAACCAATTCTTTCGGCACAAAGCCAAAGCTCTGCTGGATCTCCATGTCGCCGTTACTATCGTTCGTAGTTCGTCAGGTACATGCGTTTTTTCGTATGTATCTGTCATGTACGGCGACCCGGGCTTCGTTTTCGGTATATCGAATGAGGTTGCAGGATGTGCGACTAGTTGGCAACGTTCTTTGTGTCGTCGGTGGGGACGAAGGATGGAGATCCTCGCGTTCGGCTCCGTGTGTATGGCGTACTAAGGATGCTGCTGCGCTTAATATCGCTTGCGTACCTGATCGGCGACCTGTGATCTGCCAATTCCATGCAACGCCCGAGACAACGAGGGGACTGGGAGACTGCACTATCTGTCTGTATCTTGACCATCAGTCTCAAAGTTGCTTCTCGTCGCGCAGCTTGTTGTTTGAACCCAAGGAACATGGGAAGTCATGGTCCATCCTCACTGTTCGATGGCCGTGGCTCCGCGATTGATGGAATGCCAGCCAACCGAGTACAACGTTTTGCTTAGGCCCAGGTCTTGCGCTGCGTGAGTGTATCTCCGTTATGTGCTGACGGGGTCTCGATGCAGCCATCAGGTAGAGCTTGCATGTCTGGCGAGGTGAGGCCCAGACTCCTGATGCTTCTTCTGCTCATATTGAGAGGTGTCGTGAGGTACGACGCATGTCCATGTGGATCAAGATGCTCCAGATCGTAATCGTGCTGTGCCGGCATGACGGGAGCGGATTGCCAGCAGGCTGCGCTACCGGACGGCAGCGGTCTGGCAGGAACCGCGCTACCCTGCTAAGACACATGTGTCACCCAACATGATGCGAAGGCAATCTCGAGATGCGCTGCCTTGGTGTGTCGCAGAAAGCTAACCTTTGTTTCCTTGTTGGGCGGGTTGCTGCATACGACCGTGGTACCAAACAGCAAGCAAACAAGACAGCTTAACATGTTAGGAAAGGATCACCAACACGGAAAGGCCATCATGACTGATCTTTAAAGAGCTTCGGCTGACGTGGAGATGAATCTGGACGCCCGTTCAGGTGCCGACGTCGCTGTGAGGTCCTGCCTGCGTGAGGTCCTGCCTGCGTGGGGTCGCTGCCTTACGAAGGTTCCCCGATTGAACAACAGCATTGAAGTTGCGCTCCCTGCAACCACCTGTCAGTACGATACCGTTGACATCATCAGAAGCAGATGCTTCATACCAAGAATAAGGCTGCTGCCTCTGTGTGGTGGTGGGTCCTGCGGGCGCGGGGTCGGCGCTGTTGACTTCGTGCGGAAGCTTGCAGGATCCCGCAAGAACGACAGAGCCTTGCGTTCCTTGCAGCCATATGTTAGTATAGCCCCAACTGATAACAACAAGACGACGCCATCTCCGACTTTCTGTTGGTGGTTGCTATCTCCGCGGGGGTTGTTGTCGTTGCTGGCAGCTGCCTGCAAAGCTTCCTCCACTCCGCGAAGGCGGCGAACGGCAAGACTGACTTTCCTGGCGACAAGCTGGAACGGTACTTCTGGACAACAGAGAGGAAGCTGGGAAGGTTCCGCTGCCTCACCGATCGCGCGGGCCTTGTGAGATGGTCGCGAAGCTCGCGGGGCTGCGATGGTCAAGCTTGCAGCGAAGCTCGTGCGGTGCGGGGAAGTTTGCCCTGCCTGTCGTAACAGCTCCATATCCTCACTATCGGAATCGACCTCTTCTCTGAACTGGGTCGGCCGGGCATCTCCTGGACTGATTGCGGTGTGGCGTGGGGGTGGTAGGTTGTGTACAAGAGCAAGGTGCGGCGAAGAGCACTAGCGCCGCGATGTCAGACACCACCACAAGAAGGTCAGAACGCCAGGTCATGGGGGACACGCACCAAGATCTGGAAGCACAGGGCGCGCTACGGCAAACAGAGGGCACAGAAGCTTTCGCAATAGTTACAGAGCCAAGCACAGCTCTAACATGCCGGCCGTTCATGACTGCACAGAGAAGAGCGCAGGGTTATCACGATTGCAGACATCACGCGCATCGCTGGCTCTCGCTGCAGTCATCATCAACCTTTGCATCAGACCTTACTGCGCATATTGATCACTGGCAGAGATGGCTATGACTGGTCTATTACGCTGTGCCTCAACTTCGTACGCTGTGCGTCGGCATTCTGGCGCTTGAAACCGCATGAGAACCACTTGGGTTAGAGACAGCAAACGTGCCATTCTGTCATGCTATCTTGAATCCGGTTGCTGAACCTCCCCCTCGTCCTGCTCGTACTCAGCGGTCTTGGACCCAGCAGCATCCTTCCAGGTGAACATGTCGCGCTCACCGCAGTCGGCAGCAGCGACGCTCCTGACAGTGCAAGATTCGCTCAAGCCATAGACAGCACGCACACCATCTCTCATCCTGCTCAACGCTGGTGACCCATACACATTGCCCCTTTGATATGTCATATCCTCTTGTCGTCCGCGGCGGCGTCACCGTTACCACTCTTGTCAGGAGAGGCAGCATACTTGACCTCGCTCGAAAACTCGATGGAGTCGCTTCATCCTTCCGTGGTCTCGCCGCCTAGTCAGCGAGTACGGTATGTTGTCAACAGTGTGTCCACCCGGCGCTCAGATCTGTAGTCCATCCTATCTGCTACATGGCGGCGAGGACGCAAGTATATGTCCCGTCTAGAACAGACTCGGTCACATACAGCGTTGTAACCGGCGATTTCTAGGCTGACGAGCGGAAAGGCGAGCTCGAAGCCGAAGAGGACGTGCTTGTGGACACAGGGCGAGTCAGGAGACTAAACGTCAAGATGCTCTCCGAGCGCTGTGAGCAGTCAGTAACTATATCCTTTGCTACGTCCACTACAAAGCTGCGTATCAGATGTATTGCTCAAACACAGAGAGGGAGTGGGATGGACTTACTTCCTGCCACCTGGCGAGCCTCTGATGAGCGACGTACTGTGCGACCCTTTCCCCTGCTGATTGTCACCTCAGTCTATCTCTGGTATCATCGATAGCCATGTCTTCGAGCAGTACCGATTGCTGCTGGTTCAAGGAATGTCGAATGGCTCGCGTCCTGCTGTGCAGATCGGCAGAATCCTTCACTTTGTTGCAATTGCGAGTGGGATCGAGTCCGCCGCGTTGGCGGGCAGAGGCGTACACTTGGATGCCAGCATATCGTTCCGTCACTGCTTGGTAGCGGTCTAGACTCGTCAGTCAGGCCGGTGTGTTCAGAATTGCCGCAGAGCGCAAAAGGCAATATGAGTTGTTACTCAAGATATCCCTTACCCTGTAGAGCAGCTCATCGCAGGCGAGCCCGAGTTCTGCAGCTTGCGCGCGAGGTTTACCTTCGTATATTGCACCCACAGCGGCTGCCGCTTGTTACGTACGTCAGAATGAGATGACTGTACTGCATGACTGGACGCGCTCAGAATCGCAACTGAGACTGAGGCGAAGACGCATGCGAAGAAATGCTCAAGCTGGCAAGGTGACGGAGGATGTTCTGCCCTACCAGACTCACCGGAGGTGAAACCCATGAGTGATTGCCGCGAAGTCGAGCCTTGCGGTCACGTCACGATAATATGGAGCAGAACAACGCGCCGAATTATTAGACGCTCTCAGCCGTAACTGAGGCCGTGGTGATGTGAGGGCTTGTCGTAAGCTGGGAGACTGCGCGAGCAGTTTATGCCCTGCAAGTCTGATCGGAGGTGAAACTTTTCAGCATCTGTTGTTGAGTCACGCTTTGCGGTCACAACACCATGAGGCTCTGTATAGGTCCGTGACTGTATGGGCAATGGCCTGGCCTTGGCCGCGCTGCTCGCTACTTGCGAGAGCGTGCCATACACCACGGAGCTTGCCAACTCTCTTGCTGCGATCGATGTCAGTCGTGGCATGCCGCGTCGCGTCACGAAGCTCTGCTGTCTCACTTGTGCATGCTGCGGACGCACGATAGGGACCAGAAGCTCACTCAACATCATCAACTTCTTCTTCAACCAGGCACACAAGGCGCACTGAGTCAATGAAAAAGATAAGGTGGAAAGCAAAAATTGGTTTTGAGTGGGTGATTAATCCACTCACGTCAACCCTGCCTGGGACTCCGAAGAGAAGCGGAAAGAGTCTGATAACCGCAAAGCGGCTCACACCTAAATTCCACAGTGTGGAACTCAGGGCCAGATACTACAGAGGATTGTCAGGGTTTGACGTTGAAAAAAAGATGATGAAGAGAAGAAAGAGAGGAGGGAGGAGAGAGGTTTAAATACCCAGGCCGTGCCAAGTCCCTCGCTAGCTCGCCATAGCCGACGACGTGCTTGGGGCCACTACGTCAGGTGGGCGCGGATATCCACGGGCTGATAAGAGGTGAATTTTTGGACCTCATGGTGCTGTACGCAGTGAAGCTGAGTCTGAGCGTGCTGCAGGCAATGAGAACGCAGACGGTGCTCTCGAGAGTCACTGTGAAGTAGCAGGAAAAATGGCTGGAAGATAGGCTCGCAATCGGTATGCATGGCATGTGTGCGAGCTGTTGAGCTTTGATTGAGCGGGCATGCTGAAGGCATGTAGGCCAAGGCTTCTACAGTACAGCCCGTTCCTCTGGCGCTCGCCGTCTCGTACTAATTATTGATTTGAGGCACTATTGCGTACAAGTAGACGGCATTTTGAAGAGTAAGTCCGACTATGAATAGTCGTCAAAGGTGGTATTGGTTCTATTGTTGCGAATCTGCCTTCTCTGGTCTTCTCTGTCCTCGAGCGATCTCAGAAGCCATTGGCCATAATGCGCTCGTAGGCGGCGCTGCATAGCTCATGGCCAGGCCCTTCACACTCTGCCTCCAAGTCCTTCAGATCCTCGTCAGAAACGACGTCGTCCAGTTGGACCCGCAAGTCGTACAGCTCACGGTCTAACGCCGCCAATATCTGGCCTTTAGCCGTCTCGTATTCTGTTTCTCCCATGCTTAGCAGGGTCTCGACGCCTCCAATAGATGTAGTTTCCTACACTACGACGTTGCAAGTCGTCTTAGCAACTACGTCGCTCAGGGTCCGGCTGAAGTTGTCCTGGTCGAGTTCCGATTGCAAGTCCAGGACGTTGCCGAAGTCCCAATCTACATCTTGGGAGGTCCTCTCGACCTTCGTTCCCAGGAAGTCGCTGAGCTTGTCGATACCCGACTCCCACGAGTACTGGTGGTGGGAGGGATCTGCCACGAGGGCTTCCCCTCCACTCTTTGGGACGAATGTGAGCACCGTGTGCCAACGGTCTTGGTCTGGTTGGTTCTGACCCTCCTCCCACATCTCAAACTTCTTCGTGGGTATGGGCTTCGCGAAGCTCTTCTCACGGAGATCAATATCGAATCCTGCACCAAAAATCAGTAAAGACAAAGCGAGACAATAGCACAAACTCTTACCTTCTAGGACCCATGCGAGCAGCTTGCTGTTCCAGGCAACTGCGGTAACGCACCTATTGGTGCTTAGAAAGGTTTTCTTGATCGCCTCCGAGATTCCAGACTGGAACAGTGGCTGGATTGCAATCGGCTCCGTTGCCGCTTCGGAAGTAAATTGTAAAATGCCCTCAGGCGTCTCGCAAAAGTCCGTCAGTCTCGTAAAGCAGCTGTGCTTAATCTGCACATAGCCAATTTCTGTATATAGGCTAGCGAGACGTTCAAGGGTCAACATTATGTCTGAGAAGTGAGAATTTGTGGTGTTTGACAAGAAGTCGAGGCGTTGTCTTGCTTTTGCAATCCAAGTCCGCAGGTACTGAAAGGGTGAAAGGGTGAAAGCACTGCGGCTTGGTGCCGACTTTACCTGAATTCACATCTGAAGCAAAATTATGGCATGGTATGGAAGCAGCAGGAACCCCAGTCACTAATTTACAGGGTTTCCTAGAGATAGCATTGTCAGAATCTCTACACAACGCCCTTCTCTCGGCAATTGTTAACATATCAGAAGCTCAGGGAGCTCAGCCAGCGACGCTTTCGAAAGCAGAACGACAGATGCCGTGACCTTCACCGTCACATTCTTTCTCAAGCTTCTCCAATCCATCTTCCCTGGCCTGATCTCCTATCGCATTGTACTCAACGGCCTCGAGCGCGCTTCTCTGGTCGTCGAGCTGTTCCTGCAGCTTTGCAAGAATGTCTTCCAATTCTTGCTCGAACTGCTGCTCGCTGAGCTCCAGGAAGTCCTTGATACCTCCCATAGACTTGGTCTTGCTCACAACTATGTTATTTGTTGTGGCAGAAGTGATTACAGCTCTGGCCAGACAGCAGGGCTCCTAGTCCTGTGCCTGTTCAGCCTGTGTTCTCACGGCAGTCCCAAAAGGGGCCTTGACTGCCACCGAGTCTCCCTCCACTTTTGAGCTCTGGTAGTGTTCCAAAGTCTCAACTCCGCGCGCAAAGGTGCACTGAGAGTACGAAGGATCCGAGACGATCGAGGAGTTGCCGTCTTTTCCAGAGAGGATGAGGACCGTATGCCAAAATTCGATTTTCTGGAACATCGCTTGATTGACGTATTTGTGGTAGACCTGATGCACAGGTTTCGGCTTCGTGAATGTGTACTCAAGCATGGCGATCTCGAGTCCGGCGCTCTTGAGCTCTAGAATCATAATTAGCAGGGTCATGGTGTACTGTTTAGGCAAATACCTTGGTGCATCCAGGCCAACCAGTGGGCGTTCCACGTCAACAAGTTCATACACATGGCCAGGCTCACAAACGTCTTCCGCTCAGCTTCGGTATGCTCCTCTTTGAAGAGTGGCTGCACGCTGACTGGCAGGTTGCACTTCCGTGCGACTATGGTGAGTACACCGTCGTCGCCCAGCGTCATGCTCTCCAACCTGGAGAAGCACATCTTCTCCGCCTGGACGCCGCCGATCTCGACATGCGTCTTCGCGATGCGGCGAACGGTCTGCTCCATGGTGGCCATCTTGCCGGGCTAGAGCTCTTCCTGCTGCTGTGGGAGTCGGCGCCGCGATCTCTTCGTCCTCCGCGGTATCAGTTACGCGAGCTGCTGCGTCGCTGTCTGTAGTCGTCACCTCTGCTGTAGCGCGGAAGATCGTCGTCTCGTTGGCGGTTGTGGTCTTGAGAGCGGGCTTTGCTGTTGTTGGGGTGACTGGTGTTGCCGGCGAGGTTGGCCAGCGCTGAGGGTGCGGCGGCCAAATCTCGAAGCAGTGAAAAGTGAAGGCATATCACGCAAGCATGCATTAGCGTCTAAATCCGATTGCATCAGGTCTATCGTTGCAGCTATTCTGCGTGCAAGTGTATGACATCGGAATTTGGAGCAGTAATAGCTACTGTGCAACGCATCGATCCAGTGCAATCTCAGACTATCTAAAGAATATCTACAATCTGGAGAGATCTGAATTTCGGGATCCAGACAGGTGACTCTTGTTTACCTCTTCAAAGATCCAGAGCTTCTCAAGATAGCCGTTGCTCTAATGATACAAAATTGCCTCTAGCTGTCGTCTCCGCATCTGCAGCTCTATCTCAAGGACAGAACAGATTTGGTCCTTAGTCTGCTGGAACTTTACGTCGTCCAGACTCATCAGTTCTTCAATGCCTCCCCTCCATGCTACTTCCTCAATCATTATGTCCCACGTGGCAGCGGCAATCGTAGACGTCTTGAGCCTGTCCGATGGGGTTCGGTCTATTATGGACTGCCAGCGGACTGCTGTCCCGAGAGGATGATCATGTACAAGACTGTCTTCCCGCAGGTTGTGGATATCAACAACTTCCGACCCCCGGTGTGTGTATGCCTTGCTGCTGCAATACTGGCGCATAGACTCGATCCCTTCGGAAAACGAGTACTGGGCGTACGTGGGATCAGAGACGATCGCGTCTTTACCGTTCCATGGCTGTAAGACGAGAACAGTATGGTGGAAGTCCTTTTGTGGGAGCGGCGCGTGCCTTGTCGTCATTACAGTCTTTCGGACAGACTTTGGCTTCGCAAAATTACGCTCCATGAGATAAAGGTGCAGATCTGCTCTCAAGATTAGCGGGCGCTGGTCAAACTTGTGCTCGAGTGCTTGCCTCTAGTAACTCGTGCGAGCCATTCAGTGTTCCACGCTACAACCGCAATGCAGTTGTTGGTATTGAGGAAGATATTAGCCTCCGCGGCGCTCACTTGCGACAAGTCATAGAGAGGGCGTGCATCCACAGGCTCAGTACATTCCTCGAAGATGAAATGAAGAATCTTGCTGGAGGGCTCACGCACTTCGACAAGCCTAACCCAGGACATAATCTTGGTTTGGACGTCGGAGGCGGCGATGTGAAGACCTGCGATACGTCTCATGTCCCTGTCGAGGGACCTCTGGGAAGCCATCTTGTTTCCTGTTATATGTCTAGGGATCTCGTGATGCTTATATTGGTGTATTGCAGCCACTGTGGGTGGGGAAGGCGCTTTCAATTGAAGAGACATCAGGCAAGCAGCGGGGTTAGCGCGGAATTGCCTACTACGCCGCTCGAAGACCTTGTTTCGGAGCAGCATACATTCTTTCACCGAAAGTCGCATGACCCTAATTGGAAATCTCAATATCGCTGGCACTGATGGCGTATCTACAAGCGCATCTCGCTTCGCCTAGATAACACTATCAATTGCGGATAGAAGCTCATTCTTCCTCTTCTGGATGTGGAACCGCAAACCCCCGGATTATCGCTGCACACTCGAGTCTCTATCCTTGCAACACCCTCCGACCTCTACCCTACTCGTGTCTGACGATGTCCAGTATGCATTCCCTATCAGTCGACTGCAAGAAAAGCGTTCAAACCGGATGACTCCAGATTCTCTTGGTACATTTATTGGTACAGTCTCGATAGTCACAAAGATATCCAAGACGGCTACATTTCGAAACGAGTCTCTAAAAAGTCCGCTCACCAATAATCGTACCATACAAGAGTGCCAGGTCATTCTTCGGTACTGACAAGTTATTGTGTCCCGACAACCTGTCCTGCCCGAGCAGATGTGTACTTGCTGATTCAAATGCCCAAGTCTGCACTCATGGCGAATAATCGTTCAGTCACAGACTGATCGCAATACCCGCCTTCGGTTTAAGATGAGAGGAGGTAAATCACCCCTGCTACTGACCAGGTACACCTGCCTGGATGGGTGAGACTCGACAGATGGGCGTAGCTCGACGTGGCTGGCCAGCTGCGCAGATGACACGTAAGACATAGCTGCTCGGTCATACTCCGTTGGCGGCGTATTCTCAACCCCGAATTGACCATCCTCTATCTTTGCACAGCCCCTTGTGTCTCTCCAAACCTGTCAATTGTCCAGATCGAAAAGAGCGGCTTCTTTCTTGATAAAGACCTGCGTGAGCGGAAGGGAAAGTTTTACCACCGCGACATCGGTATGTGGGAGACTCGTCCGCAGAAATGCGACTCCGGTCGCTGTCCAGAGATCGGCTCAAGAATATCGAAGCTGATCGCGTAGAATGAGTGCGCGCTTTTGCGACTTGTTGAAACAGGCCAACGCTGGGACATCGCATGAGATCGCCGGGGATCAGCTCGTCCCCCTGACTTCTGCATTAGCAGCTGAGCTTGATGACTACGAGTATTCAAGGCGCTGACTGAGAGCTCTGTGTCAAATTGTGAGGATGTTCCTGACGTACCACTTGGCTTGGGGAACTTTGCTAAAGTCGTTGTTTTGCTCCAACCGTTGCTTATAGTGGCGCCTAATTGGGCTTGTCGTCGAGCTCGGAGAGTCAGTAGTTGTCCTTTGTAGAAGCTTTGAGGTCAAGAGTACTGCGTGTCTGCGAAGGTTTGCTAGTGTTGTTGCGCGATTCTATGTAGTGGGGCTACAGGCGCTGCGGTGGTGAGCGTATGGGCGATGCTCGAAACGGACTTAGCGCCGAATTGCGACCATGTCGCCTACAACCGGCATTCATTGCGGCCCACCCACGCAACATGACGAGCAAAACTCTGGAGACTATTTCTAGAGACGCCACATGCTTCACGCGTGACTACTCGGTTTTACGCCCCGAGACAGCGCAAATAAATGTTCTTCCAGGAGCAAACTTGAGGATAATCTTCCAGGACCATGGGTCTGAGACTGTAGCGTCTATGGTTCTGCAATGATGTGCACGAATCTACTTCAAAATCGCACCAATGCCAACTGCCTCTGACTGGCCGTGCTGCGGGGTCTTGCTGTGGGGCTTCTTTGGGCCTGGCCCTTCGCAGCGCCGCCTCCCAGCTCGTCACCATGGGCAACAGTTCGTCTGCGCGTGCACGGATGCGGCATGACAGCTAACGGCTGATGTACATGAGTCCTTCTCGAATCCTGGGCAATTGAGAACTAAGCTTTCTGGCGCCCGTCGATAGCTTTGGATGATCCTGGCGCCACCGACACAGTCTGGCCGTCATTGCACAGCCTCAGTCAAGGCGAGCCTTTTCCATTGAGCTGCTTGGTTTGTCCAGGTACTTGAGGAAGAAGACTGTTCTGTCGCATTTCGCTGTTCGCCCTGGCTTGCGACGGTGCTGTTGTGATCGCCGAAGGCGTGGGCGCTGCGCGAAATCTTGATATGAAATCGATTGAACATGGCATCTGACCTATTTCTGCGGCATAAAGTAGATGCTTCATTACTATTGCGACAACGCCGATGCAGCGAGCCGGACGCGCTCTTTTCTTTGTTTTCATTTGCCCCAAAGTCTCACTATATTCTATGAGAGGAAAACTGTGGTGGGCGTGACGTTGCAGGGCTTGCTATGGCTATGCAACGGCGCGTGCGGGGACTGTGAAAATGCAAAAAAAGAAAAGACTCCGGGGAGGATCGAACTGCTAGTCCGGGAGTCGGGCGCTCCAAGGCTGTTAACCTTTCAACGATCGTTGGGAAACCTGTACAAAGTCAGCGATGAACTTCTACTACCCAGAAGGAGTTGCCACCCTCCTTCTGGGCAGGAGATGTGTCTTAATCTTTCGTTGATATAGTCAAAGGGCTTCTCAGTAATATCTTGCAGGCTAGTCTGACGAAGTGAACGTGATCTCACTCATGGAAATATCAGTGTCTCCCAACCAAGCCGGCTCAGTAGCTGGAATGCCGCTTGTCACCGAGGAATCAGAACGTCACTCGCTGTGATCACTTTGTTGGGCAGCCGTGATAGTCCAGCTCCTACAGCTCTTAGCTGCTGGCAGTATTGAGATATCTGGGGGTTCGACCTAGGGTCGTACACAAACACATCAGGACACAGGAGGAGTATGAAGTGCAACATTCTCATTATTCAACATCTTTGACATTCCTATCGCTACTGTTGCTACTTCCCGATTGCTATTGCTCGCCATCGATACTCGACCGCTTCATTGCACCGTCTCAACCAGCCCCCAATTGACCAAGACAACATGTCCCACAGAGAGACGCCTGCCGCGACAATAAACATTTCCCCAGCCTGTGTATACCAAATCAGCCTCCCCAGCCTCTCACGCCGATGACGACGTGGAAGGAGGAGCAGGTCAATTTGGTATGCACAGGCTAGGAGGAAGGTCCATTGTCGCGGTGGGCATTCCCCTGTGGGACATGTTGACCTGATCAATTGGACCTCCCTCCGCAGCACCTAATCCCCTCCGCAGCACTCAATCCCCTCTCCAGCCTGGGATGTGTTCGACGGCTTTCAGCTTACGAACGTTGATGGTCTTGAGGTTTGGGCAACGGTGGAGCAAGGTCGTTAGCATCTTGCGATAGATGCCAGAGGCGTGAAAGGTGTCGTCAAGAACTCGATCGCCGTGGTGGAATTCGTTGATCTGGTCGATGAGGTTGACATCCTCGTCCTTCACAGGGTCTTCGTTACACACCAGGAAGAACTCCTTGTCCAGTTCTCGGGTGAAGCTCGATCTCGGTTTTCGAGGTGGGAGGATCAGACGGGCGCTGGCGCGGCCAGGTCTTCTTGTCAAGCAGCGCGTCGTGATAGTCGAAGGAAGCCTGGACATCGTTGACGAACTTGGTGGACCTGTAATGAGCGTAGCCAGGCAGTTGGGTATACTTGAAGTAGTCATAGATCAGAATGATGGTGGGACTCATGGAGAGGGTGTCTCCGCCGTGGGCATCTTTCGAGAGGACACCGAACTCTGTTGAGAAAGTCCCACTGGTTGGGTAGAACCGGGTAGCAGATAAGGTGATAGCATGATATTGGCTTGCCGTGCGCATGTACTTCGTGTCAGAGCTGAGAAGTCTTATGATTGGTCTGCAACCCCTGCTTCTGATCATGGCGGGAATGTCCTAGGTGTCCTCCCAGCCCGGAAGCCATTGCTGCGTTCTGCAGGAGAAAGCTCGTATCGATGGCGCTCATGGTATTGGCGCGAGGCCGCATGTTCCCAGTGCCAGGGATAATGCTACTAGCATTGCTTGATATGGAGTTCTTACGAACGCGATTTGTGGAGTTGGTCGGTGGAAGACCAGTTGTGCTTTCCCGTCGGGCATTGCGAGGCCTTGTAGACGTCGCGCCTTGCTGTTGCAGGTTCTGCTGTCTAGAGGCCCTGACGAAGGCGATCTAGACAGTCGGAAGTGTAGTTGGATATCGCTCAGTCTGAAGGCCAGCGTATTGCATCATCACCGTAACGGAATTGCCATGGAAGCCACCTCGCGGTGGGTCGCGGTACTTAGCGATGAGGTATGCGATGGCTGGCGCTCGACCACCGTGATTGACAAACCTGAAGACTACATCCACACTATTGAGCCAGTGAGGGTACCTTCTGGGAAGGTATGGTTCCAACTCGGTGCTCCCGGTCCAAAGGCATTGTTGTTCGCGACTCTCATAATCAAAAGCAACGCGACCTGCGCGAAAAGAGCAGTGGTGTTGGCTTCGATTACGACTGCGTGAGAAGTGACGAGGGGGCCTCCGGCTCATGACAACTGGTGACTTCAGACTGACAGTGGTGGTGCCAGACTGCGTGTGAAGGGCAATGGTGGCTTCCGGCTGTGTGGGAAGGGCAGTGATGGTGGCGTTGGACTGCGTAAGAGATGTAGTGGTAGCTTCAGACTGCGCAATTGTGAGTAACCTGAGATGCCAGAAGGTGTGCAGACCTGTACATACAGATTGAGTGGGGACCGACCGCAGGCTGTAGCTATAGCTGCAGCGGCGAAGGTGATGGCAGCAAAGACGATGCGCATGGTTGAAGTAGAGAGGCTCTTATGGCTGGAAGTGACTTATGTAGAGACCAACTTCCTTGGGCCTGAGCCTGAATATGTGAGAGGACGCAAGCTGCAGCTGCGGCGACGTCTTTCCGAGTTGGGGACGTGGTCGGAGTGGCTCAGGAGCGAGCAGGTCTGCTGTTGTTCGCGGCGACTGTGCAGAAACGTCTGTCTCGCTCCCGGCAGTGACTGAGAGTCCCGTAGACCTTGCTTCTTCCCTCTACTTCCCGCGCTGTAGCTACAGCTGCAGCCTCGAAAGTGGCGCAAACTGACGACAGAGTGTGGAGAGAAGTAGTGGTGCAAAGTGGAGGGATGTGGAGAAGCAGTGCAGAGTAAAATGATGTGGGGTATGACTGGCTCAAATAGGATCTGGAAACGCCGCAAGGCAGGCAGAAGGTGAGGTGAAGAGCGATATCAGACTGACTGCAACCGCTTAGCAAGCTCACAAGCCTCGCACGGACACGTGGCAGGGGCTCGACGATCACTGCGCCCAAATGGGCGACTTCACCGGCGCGTCAAGCTCCAGATACGTCATAGAGAAAGATTATACCCCGCACATCAAGCAAAAAGGCTGTCACAAGGATCCAGAGCGAAGTATGTGCGAATTGGCGTGGATGCAGCTCTCGATGTCTATCGAATTTCACAAATTTTGAGACGCGGAAGAGCATCTTGAGTTCATTGACAGTGTAAGGACGAGGTCATATGGAAGTCTTTTGAGATCCGTGACACCGTTTCTAAACAAACAAGTGCCAAAAAACAAACAAGTGCCAAATTGATATCCTCCAATCTCGGCGCACACGCTGGCAAATACCAAACTCAATTGCAACAAGACGCCTCCCAATCTCTGACGTGACACCGGAATATCGCCCCTGAACCTCCTCTGCTGGAATGGCTGGCTCGATACTGCTGCTGAGATCGCAGTGTGGGCAAACCTGTTTGTGTTACCATTCGATCAGAAAAAGGTATGGAGCAAGGTGAAGCGGATGTAATGAGTGTGCGTCAGTTCCCCTTTGTTTAATCACTGCGCCATCAAGAACAGAACGCTCCTGAATCACCAGGGCACGTTACTGATTCGTGATGTGCTAATAAAATGGTATCATCATACGCCCGTCATGTGTTGATGCAAATGTGTATGGGGAAGTACTTGCCCGGCGAGTGTATTCATTGACATGGCTGTCGCGCGATGGGAAACCTGCGTGTGCGTTATCATTTGGACGAAATGAGCGTGACGCGATGCGGATATGGAGTTCCTGCCTCAAATGGCCTTTCTAAATTTTGTTTGTCTCGTCATCGGTCGTAGCCTCGGAAGATGGGGTACAGAGTACATAGTAGTGTAGTGACAAAATCATTGACAGGAGGATTAGCAAAAAGGTGAGATGGGGAGGAAGACTTAACGTGGTGTTGTATTCAAATGTGAGCTTTGCGGCAAAGCTGCAGATTGGGCGGGCTGCAAGCACTTAGTCAAAAACCGTAAGGAAGTACCCCAGTGAAGGAGCGGCTTGGGTCAAGAAGCTCGAGCAGACCATGTAGGTGTTTTGGAAAGTGTTGAGCAAGGTGCTCGCAAAGAGGAGAGGAATTTTGAGAGTAGGTGAAAAAGCCAGAGTGGGTGTAAAGTGTAATGGAGGCGAGAGCAAACGGAGACGGGCCTTGCTCTAATTGAGGCACTTCTGGCGCTCGGATCATAACGGTGAAGAGAACCTCTGACTGCAACTCCACGCTCCACGCCGTACACACATCTTGGCCATTATCATTTCCCATAATGTCTTCCACCACCTACCATCTGTACCAGGTCTCGAAGATCTGTCTGGCGCTTTGGGATGAAGCCGCAGAGCACCTAGCCCCTGCGCCGTACGCTGGACTTCACCCGACGCCTCCGCCGGAGCCGCGACCGCCTGCCACAACCAATCAAGCTCTCATGGCTCCCAGTAAGTCACAATGTCAATAGATATGTTATGGATGCTGACTTAACTGCAGTCGACAAGATGTTGAAGGCAAAAGACCTCAAGCCCGGTCAGCTCACCGGCCTTAATCCCGGGGATGCCCACAACGACCGCGGATTTCTTCATAAGAGATCATGTCCTGAAGGATGTCAGGAACACCACGGCGCCGAGCTGCATTGGGGTCACGGACGCTATGAAGGCTACACCACCTGGTATAGGCCCGGACCAAGGCAAACAGGGCGTGGCGCCGGCAACAAAATGCCACAGAACCTACGACATGACCTTCGGAGAGCGCTCCTGAACCTGAACATGTGTGACGACGCCGTGTTTCTGCTTCTCCCCAATGTGAGGAAGCTTTTTGAACTGAGTAAGTTGTTTGGAAAGTTGACTGACAAATGGTTTGCTGATTGTCTTCGCAGTCGGCCCCTCTGCGGAGGTTATTCACTTCGCTGTCATCCCTCGCCGCCGCATGCAGATCTTTGTCCACGAGAAGCCCGGCCCTCTAGCATATGTGCACTCTGTCATACTGATCCAATCTCTCAAGGCGGGCAACTTCATCCTGGATCCGGCTGCCGAGCAGTACGGCCATCCCCCTGAGCATCGCTTTCTCCCGTGGAGAACTTACAAGCGCTTGTACGTCCTGACCAAGAACAAGTGGATCGGCAGCGAGACCTGGTACACAGGGCCCAAGATTGAGCATGACCTTAGCCATGACCCGCATGGTGAGCAGTATCTTCGTCACGTGCAAAACGTCATCCTCAGATGCATCGAGTCCTGGCTGCGTCGTATGGAGAAGGGTGGCCTGTCTCTCAGACAGGATCTTGGTGATGAGGTCTGCGGCCAGCAGATGAGGGAGGAGCTGTGCGCTGAGATGAGACACAGGTTGTAGCTTTTGCTACATCTTGAGGCTCTGATGACAGTTTTGTAATATACTTATGAGCAATGATACCCTTTTTTCAAGATATAATTTCACGCGCCTTGCAAGTGCCATGTCTGTGTATTCCATGTTACACTCCAAGCCTGAGCTGACTGCAGCGAACACAGTTCATCATTCTGCAGAAGGTTGAACATTTGCACGGCAGATAGAAAAATTGATTCGCACGTTCTAGAAAGTGGAAGCTATGGTGAAGGTGCGGGGAAATTGCAAGGACATCAACGGATCAAGTGAAGGGCCTATTTGCAGTTAGCAATCTGCGTCGACCAAACCACCAGACCCTACATCATCCGAGAATGGAGACGTCGCATAACCCTCGCTCAGATCTCACCTTGGGAGCTCAGAGTCGGCAGAGGTTTACCGTGCGTAAAGTTCTCGTCATACACGCTACCGTCTGGGAAGCGCTACTTGAAAGTCGATCGAGATCGCCATTACTCCATGCCGGAGTTCGCGGCGTGTCACCCCCCAACACGCGCTACCCTGGAGCACAAGTTTGGATTCTCCAAGTCCATCCGAGTCGCACTGTTAGCGGCTATATCCACAGTGGTGACAGCGACCTCGCTTTCGCAGAGCGCGCTCTAGCCAAGAAGAACCAGTGCGACTTTTTCTGCATGTTATTTGAAGAGGCCATAAGGGCAAAACTACAAGGTATGGTGTCATTCGTGAACTCTGTATGCTTTACTGACCATGACATAAGAATTCCAACTAGGCACTTGCCAATGGGTGTGGTTTAAACCGAAGGTCCCTTCGGTCTTCTTGGAGTCCAACATGGCGGAGCCATCTGAGTCTGAGATAGCCGCCGGCCTCCTGTCCCTCCCGCCAGTTTCTCACTCAGTGCTAGAGATCCGACCTAGAAACGACGTTGTTCTAGTCCTCGATGGTACGGCCGCACAATTCGGCTGGGCAGGCCAGATACACGCCAAACAGGAAGTTGAACAGGAGCGACAGGCAAGTCCGGGCATGGAGAAGGTTCTCTATTCAACAAAGCTCTGGTTAGAACTGTACTTGGATTGGAATCAAAGAATGATGAAAAGGAAGCTAGAGGGGTATCTCGGTGAGCTCAACTGGGCGGCACTTGCTATGCTTGAGGAGCCCGACTTGTCGGAAGTTGTCTTTGCGGAAGCAGCTACCTATTTCTCTCGCACATGACGATCAGTGTGTAACATAGACGTTGTAGAAGGCAGTCTATTGTATGGTTATTTCCATCTTCACTATGCTAGTCTTGATTCCCTCAGGGCGCCGTCGGTGCCCATTTACTCTTCGCCCTTATTTTCGCTCCATAGATGTAAAAAAGCACTGGTACTGGTAAGAAAGCAACACAAAGAAAGCCCAACAAACTTGTCGCCCACGGAACACCCAAATTATGATACATCGCGTGCGTGAATAGCGGGAAGAAAGCGCCGGCGAAGGACCGGATGAACGTGTTCACGGCAATGGCGCTGTTCGAGTAGAATCCGTAGCAGTCGATGAGGTAGCTCAGCCCTTGCCAGAATGGCACCATGCATCCCAAGCCTATGAGCGCGACGGAGAGCACCTGTGGGACCCAGGTAATGTTCGGATCACTTGTCCATGCAAACCTAGACTTATTAGCTGTAGCCAATCTCTGCTGAGAGTCACATACCAAAACAAGCCGACAGGGAGAGCAACAGCGCCCACGATCATGGGAGGCAGGCGCTCCTCTGGAATGGTCTTCCCGTGCTTCTTGAACGACCGTGTGAAGTTGGTTGCTGTGCTGAAAGCAATGACGCCGGCCCCCATGACGATTCCAACGATGAAGGCGCCAAATGGAAGCTGCGAGACGCCGAGAGCCCAGCCACGCTCCTCGTGGAACGAGACAGGAAAGGCCTCGAACAGCAGATACACTATGCCATACAAGAAGCTCATGTACGCTGTCACAAGCGCCAGGATGGGTTCTTGGACCAACATCACAAAGGGCCTCAGCAGGTACACATTGACCACGGTGTTCAGCGTCAGCTTCTGCTCATCTGCTTTCGAGTGGTATGCGGTGTTCCCAGTCTCGTTGCGCAGTTTAGCTGCGCGCAGCTGCAGGATGCGCGCAGCGGACGTCTCAGGGATGACAAGGAAACCAATCACGCCGAAAAGTCCAGCCATTATGAGGGTGATCCATGAGGTCCATCTCCAGCCCAGGTACGACTCCGTGATAAAGCCTCCGGCGATGGGGCCTGCGACAGGCCCTGCAAAGCCTCCCGTTGCGAAGACGCAGATAGCGTAGGCTCGTGGAATGGGATCCCAAAGGTCGGCGAGAGCGCCTCCAACGACGGCAAGCGGTGCTGAGGCGAAGAAACCACCGAGGAAGCGGCCGACGCAAATTGTCGTGATGTTTTGAGCAAGCGCGACGGGGATTTGAAAGATTGCGAATAGCGCAAAGCCGATCATGAGAGGAGGTTTGCGTCCGAGCACTTCTGACATGGGGCCAAACGCGATAGGTCCAAAGCAGAAACCCTAGATTGATCCGTCAGTATGTTTGTATCAAGCGTGCTGGGATGACGTACTAGGACGAAGAGCGCAACACCAAGTGTGGCGGTCACCAAAGTGACATCAAAGACATCGACGATAACGCCGATGTTGACGCTGAAGATTGAGCTGGCAAACGTGACAGTGAACACCATCAGACCCATGGATATTGTGATGGCCCATCTGCGCTTCTGAGTCCAGTTCTTTGGATTGCCTGGATCGCTGGGGCCGTCAAACTCTACCAGAAAGCTGTCGGGCAGGGGCGCGCAAACATCGTCCGTCGGGTCGCCTTTCTCAACATCCAGCGTTGCTCCTTGCTGCTCTTCCCGGCTCTTTCGTGGTGTCTCACTGCTGCTCCCCATGGTGATTATTGAGCGGTCCGAAGGCGTGCGCGCCAGTGGCGGACTGCTGTCTGCGGAACCTGCTGCTGCTGAGGCTGTCATCGCAAACCTGTGCGAGGAAGGACTTGTCGGCTGCAGACAGCAGCTGGGGCATGTCGAGACTTTGTACTAGGATCGCCGGCATGTCGTGCGTAGTGCATCTTGTTATTTCCGGTAGTTGGTAGATAGGTAAGCATCAGATAAAACGGACGATCTGCCGCGGCCGCGCTTCAGACACGCGCTGCCAAGCAGTAAGCCACTCCCGTCGGTTAGAGATGTCCCTAGATGTGCGTTCGTTAGCTCCTGAGATTGTGAGTTGTCGTTCCGCGAGCTGCACTTGCGACGACGAATCGTGTTGAGGTTCTGTTGTGGGAACATGTGGGGAACGCCATTGACGTGGGGGCGGCGCTTCTCCGAAGGAGGCGAGCCGATTTGACAAATCATGCGACGGAGCTACTGTACATTGTATGTACACTCTACAAAACATAGAGACTCCATGCCGGCGAGCTTCATGGGCCGCAGATAGCATGTCTGTCGCCCTTCTCCGTGTGTATATATTTGTCTGGGGGTCATCGATGCCTGCATTCGCGTCGTCAGCCTCTGACAACGCCGAGCCTACCGAAACATCTGTCGCGTTCCAATTTGCCTGAGGAAACACAAGCTCTGTCTCATCGCTACAGGTCTCCGAGGAGAACCCTATGTTCTGATGTACTGCAACTTGCCAGCTCCGATAGGACACTTGGCAAAATGCAGAAAGTGCATGTCAATCCGAAGGTCTTAGTGCTCATTGGCGCAATTTTGTCAAATACAAAGCTCCTTATGATAGCTACGCTGCTAATTCAAGTCTGTTAGGTACCTGCTTTCCCGTCATTGAATCCTCCAAAAGTGTCAAACATCTGGTCAGAGCTGTCAAAGCAGTAGCTTTGCTCCCTTGTCATAGAGCAGTGGCAGCAATCCGCTCCTATTCTCCTGATTGCCTTGTTAGTCTGTTGCGTCCAGGCTAGATGTCCACACCATGACTGGAGAGGGCAAATAGCGGTGCAGACGGCGCTCAACCTGGAACCGGAGCTCGCGTGCTTGTAAACGGCTCGGTCAAAAGATCGCAACGACGTAACTTGTATTCACAGCTGCGGGTCATGGTCTTGATGGTCGTGTTGGAAATGTAGCGGAGGGCATGGATAACTTGAACGTGCAACGGAAGACTGGCTCGTCGAGGTGGGCCGAAGACAAGAAGGACACTCAAGGCCGAGTCTCTGAGATTTGGTACTGGCATGCGACGATACACTACCTCTCTCGTAGATGGAGTTCATGCTTAGCTGTGGGGACGAGCAACTGCGCCCTCGGACCTTACATGAGGACAGGCCGGGATTTGTCTCACATGGATATTGGCAAGTGTGTCACGGCAAAGTAAACAGATATTCAGTTAAGTACATTGCCACTAGCTAGTCGTGTCATTGGGAGCATGAATCGCTCCTGAAAGCAACTATCGACGAGGTAACGCCTTGACATTCAGCCCATTATGTGAAATAGGTCGAGCCTGACGTGAAGTATGAGTAAGAAAGCGCCATGAAAATCGTCATTGTTCAGTTCATCGACGGCACCCTGTAAGTGCAAGCCGAAGCCATGAGCCGTAAGCTTGACTCGTCTCGGAACTCGTCGCTCTTTTCCCCTTTCGCAATCGCCATGTAAATGCAGACTGGAGGAGAAAGCCGTACGCCAGAAATATGCAGATAGTATACAGGTTCGTCGCACGCGACACAGATTGGCCAAAGCCTAAGAAAGGTCCATGGCGTCGCCATTGTCCACAGCTTTGTGGCCAGCGGACTTAGACTGAGCAGACGCTGCGGGTTTCTTCTTGGTGCGGTGGTCGTTGAGTTCCATGGGCTCGCCACCAGTAGCAGCTTTATGGCCAGCGGATCTAGAGTGAACAGGCGAGATTGATACCTTTTGAATGGGGTGGTCGCTAAGAATCATGGGCTCGCCGTCATCGTCAGCTTTGTGATCAGCGGCTTTGGGCTGGACAAGGATAGCAACTTTCTTCTTGATATTGTAGGCGCCGTCTGGCATGGTCACATCGATTCCGGGGATTGCGTCACGGATGATGTTTGAGGTATTCGTCACCTCTGGGACTTCGGCTCGGGGGTTCATGGGGCCTCGGCGCGATTTGAATTTCTGGGGCAAAGCCTGATTAGGGGCTTCAGGCTCTGACCTCATGTTTGAGTGATGTAGGAGGGTCGCCTTGAAGCTCTCTGGCAAAGAGGCGGTGCTGACAAGCGCGAATTCGTTGTTGGGGTCTGGGCGGGGAAGCGGTGAAGGCATGTATGCCCATGGAGGTGGGAGACCGTAGGTAGCTGGTGAAGAGGGAGTCGCAGGTGTTGAGGACTTACGCCTGCCCTTGCTCTTCTGGCCGCCGCCACGCGGGGCTCGTGAACCACCAAAGTACGCGTTCTTCACGCGGGTCTGGAATTCAGCTGCAAAGCTATCGAAAGGCTTCTTTAGCTCAGTGGTATTCCAGCCAAGCTTGTTTTTCATGCATTCGGATTTGCGGTGACTGATAGTCGACCCTTCCATGCGAATGCCATTGGTCTCCCAACGCTTGCAGACCTCCGATCGACAAAGGATCAATAGAACAACGAGCAGACTCACGTTGTCATTGTCTAGGAGATGAGGGCAGTAATCGCACATATCGCAAGCGAACTGGCGGAACTCGCGTAGTTCCTGGACATCTGTGCAGTTCAAGAAGCGCTCAGCCATCTCGAATGGTCGAGACATGTTACGGCAGAAGTGTGATTGAAGCGTGTTGGCCACAGAAGAGACTGAGATCGGGTAGATAGTGTCACGGTCGAGCAGAGCTGTAGCGGCCGCTGACACTGTACCCGGGATGTAGATGATTTCAATATCGTCCCATGGACCTGGGTCAATACGGGCTTCCCCGGTGGGTCGAGTCGGAACACTGCCCTTGGTTACGATTGATTCGTACGCCGCTTGAATGGCCTTGGAATTCTTTTGCATGCTCTGCTGCTGTTCAACCAGAGCTTCGCGTGCAGCCGTAACAGCTTCGCGTGGAGTTGACACATTGTACTTCTCGGCGAGCGCGACTGAATCCCTATGCATCTCATACTTAGACAGCTTGCGTTCGACGTCCGGGGCACGGATGAATCTCTCTGACCAAGGCTCTTCAGAAAGGACCTTGTAGAAGACCTTGGTAAGCGCACGAAGTTTGACCTCACGGTCAGTCAATTGGCGATTACCAAAGTAGATCTGATCAGTCGCCTCATAATTGCTCTGGATGATGACCTTGCGATCTTTGATGGTCAGTTCCTCCCGTTGGGGGTTCTTCCTGTAATTGTCGACAAACTCATTGTACTTCTTCGAGAACAGGTCATCGAAGCTTACAGGTGGGAGAGTTGACGCTGGCATATTGTAAGCATGCAACAATGAGCATTATCTGCAAAGATGCACTTACCAGCAAGAGGGTGTGGTGTTGACTGCTTTGGGGCAGGCGGAGCTGCGGCGGCTGCCTTCTGTGTAATGCCCGCGGGTGACATCGCCTCTGAGCTCGGACGCGGGAATGCACGCCGCTACCCGAGATAGGTCGATTTGGTATAGTGGTCGCTGTTTCAAGTCGCTGTAATGACTGTGATGTTAATGAATCTCGATGGAGTTGACGCGCGACTACTTGTGTTGCGACGATAGACGCGGGGTGGTTGGTGTGCTCTAGCTCAGGTTACGGTGTGAAAACATTGCCCACAATTCACAGTCGCGTAACTAGTGGCCTTGGCGGATGCATTGATTGTCACGTGCAAGCAGAGCACTCGAACAGCCACGTCATAAACAGAGGACAGGACGTCCCTTCATCTCCGAAGTGCTGCTGCCTGGAGAATAGGTACCGGTGCCCTTGTTAGGCTTGCCGTTATATTTGCGTTGAATGGAGAGCGCGTCAGGAGGCGCGATGCTTGAGCGCACACCCGCATGATGACACTTGGGCACGTCTTCATCGGAGCTGTGACGCGCTGCCTAGCTCACGCATACATGCGCTACTGTATATTGGCTACTCTTCGTCGGGCTTTCATCGCGATGTCCTGAAGAGGGCTTTTGCGGTCTCACGGATGCGAGGGTTGACACCCCTAGACCACAGCAGTCACAATGTACATCTCGATTGATGAGCAGCAAGATGACGAGAGACTAGATCGTTCATACAACTTGTTGTTCGGATATTTGATTTGTAGACTGAGATCATACAAAGTAGCAATCGCTCTAGCCTAAGTGGGGTGTAGCCATTATTAGGACATCTTAATTGAACGGCGCGCTATCTGTACTCTCGAACATCAACACCGGAACCACTTCTTCTCGATATGAATAGACGCAAGACGGTCATCAACAGCCAGCGCTGCATCCGCACAAAACAATCGCATGGGTCGGCCCCTTGGTCCTAATATTCTCAGGGGCAAATATCCTCAGGACTAGGAGATTAGACCCGTCACCACTGGCATAGACGCTCAAAGTTTCAAAGATAGAGTCAGCCGTGGACTGCTCTATTGCATGAAGAGTGTGCGCATTGCAGTACCCTCAACATAGTATTTCCACCATGACGTCATGCAGAATCCGTGCTTGCTCGGGCATCCGCTATCATCGGCCATTGACGTTTGACATCGAGGACTGATGTCGAGCTCGTGAGATGACATCTCATGCTGCCCCGAGCCTCCGTCCGTCTGGCATAGTAATCCCAAATTCTGGCCCGGCACAACCAGAGAATAACATTCCATCTGGACTCAAAGACTTCCGGACTGGGCCCTTGTGAATACCAGAACATGTGTCTCTGTACAAATGCGGACTCGGATCGACTGATGTACCTAACGCGGTATGGAGGAGATGGGATGCTTCGAGCAGGAAGTCGAAGGCGACAGATAGGAAAGCGCGCGGCGCCTAAGCAACCCAAGGAAGACTCAGAATTGTTTCGTTCTTGTATTGTTGCTTTTGTGTACATAGAACGAATGTCACTGACATAGATGTACGATGCAAACGCATGGTCGAGCAATTTCTGTCGTTGTTAAGGCAGCTGACAGGCTTTAGCAGTCGTGAATCATATTGAGTCTGCACTGGCGTTCACGAAAATCAGCGTACGCTTTGCCTCAGGCTCATCGTCCTTGCGCACTCAGCTTCTCTCCGGGTCTGATGGTCCCTTCATGGACCTACTTATGGCTAGCCAGGGGAGTCAGAGTAGCCTGAAAGCTGCCGCCGACTTCTTCCCTAGAGGCAAGGCTCCAGGATCTGGCTGCGGATCTCGGTTTAGGACGCAACGTATTGCAGGAGCGTAGGAGCAGCGCGCGCGCGGTTCGAAGCAGCAGCAGTGAGCTGTGTTGGGTTGAGCAGTCGGTAGGTGGAGGTGATCTCTTGGAGCAATGAACTCTTTGCGCCAGCATCTGTTAGCTGTCGCCCGTTACTACTCCAGCAGCTGACATACCTAACGAGTGCCACCGATTTGGAGGAAGTTCGAGCGCCCACTCGCTATTCTTGCCCAGTCACAAGAATGTTGACTCGCAGGTTGCAAGTTTCGTAAGCTGCGCAATTCAGTCGATTGTGAACGACAATACTATCTCCGTTAGCTAGCATCAGCCAGACGAAGGGTCGCACTACGAGCATCGTCTCAGGATGGATGTTGGGAGCGCGGAGTCTTGTTGAATGCTGGTGGGGAGATGATTCGAGTGGTCGGGGTGCGAGGTGCGAGAGGGCGGTGCGTCACAAAGACGGAGCAGGCAAACAACCGCAGCCTGCAACAAGCCGCGCAGACCAAAAGTAAGAAGTACTTTCAGGGAAATGCTGCCTCGTATCACCTTGATGGACTTCTGAGTGCAGCTTAAGTTGAGACAAGTCCAGCAATTGTGTGCGCGTGGTCAAGCGGATAGGCTAGGATTGTGCGGGCAACTACACAATGGGGCTTAGGGCGGATGTGAGGGGCTCTATGGTGAAGGCAAAAATTAAAAAAGCAAAAAAGATGAAGGCACTTTGAAGTGCGAGACTCCCGAGAGTCGAACTTGAAGAAGTTCCTGAGATGAGAGGTTGCCTGTACACCGTTAGTCAGATTTTGGACCTTCTACACCACAGGGAGATGAGCGCTCCCTGGGCAATAGATGGGTAATGATTGCTTGTTTATATAGTCAAAGAGTGTCTTGGTGGTCTAGGTCAGATTGGTAGACTCACTGATATCGTCACCGGGGTCCGAGCTGAGTGGTCTGCCCAACGCGGGGTTTGCCATTATCGGCGCGTATGCATTCGCTGGTGAAGTGAACAGTGGCCTTAGAAGCGCACACCATGCAACTACGACAATCTTGGCTCAAACTCTGACCTTACATCACTAAGGGGTAGGATCACTTTCCACGGACTCCGCACGCAATTGGCCCAAGTCAGTGCGAGTGTCAGCATATCCATCAGCGCCATTTTTACTATCTCTATAGCTACTATGAGAGCGTTCAGTCACAATGTTGGAATCTATCGATCTCTTCATGGGGAGCGAGGTATATATGTCATGCATTTGCGATGAGAAAGCAATTTATCGCATACATTGTCTTTGATCACAAATACCTATCTGCTTTATCGTTTTGCGCACTCTAGCCCTTGTATGACAGCAAATTTCAAGTAGCTCCTTTGATAATTATCCAAATGCACGAGACGTGCGCCTCTTGCTAGCACCAGTAAAGTGTTTGTTCCAGTTGTGAAGCCCAAGCAGCATACTGCGCCCTGACGCCTCGAATCACGCCCATAGACAAACATGCGAGAACACCTTTGGTGTAAGCTTGATTGCTCTCGTATTCAGACCCAGCATAGGAGCGTTGAGTGTGACCCTCTTGTAGATACTAGCAGTGTGTGGCAGTATGTACTGGCTATCTGCCTTTCGGTCTGTCTGCATAGGCTATGTCGCAGCAGTGGACAATTCCATTCAATTTATATGTCGCCCATGAGCTGCGTAACTCTCTGACAGAACTGATTCGCTCGTGTCCGACTCGCTGCTATCTCGGATCCAGTTCACAGAGCTCATCTGCGCCCAATCTCCCGCTGCTCTTGTACATCATATACGCCCATTCTGAGATTTTCTTGAGTGGCTGAACAAGAGAGTTTCGATGAAATCACTACTCCTTCCACAGGTCCCTGGTACAAGGAAACAAGAAAGCAGAGCCACAGGCTGCCGACGGCACCTCGTACTCAGCGTCATCAGCGCAAGTCCTCACAGCCTGCGTCTCTTTGTTCAGTCTGCTGCAAATCTGCTCCACTGTTTGCCAACAAGCCTAGTGTATCGACCGCCCTTCGTCTCGCATCCGAGAGATATAGACCGTTCGATGTGTTGTTTGCATGACCGTAGGTCTCGATCGCATAGGCGATGGCAAGGTCTCGAGCTGACCGGTTGTTCGCTCAGGGGTACGCTGAGCTCCGCAAAGATGTCGTATAGCTGTCGACTAGGATGGTGGCGAGGAAGTCGGCACAAAGTTATTAATGGGATCGCGGTCCTGCAGGTGTCACGCGTGTGGTGCTCGCCTGACGCAGGTATGCTGGCATTCCCCCGTATGCGCAACAGATCTCACTTGGCAAGCGCATAATTCGATGCATGTAGACATCGCGCGCGAATGTGTAGGGAGCGATCGTTTCGGCGGCGCATAATCTGTGGCACCCTTGGCTGGGCATCTTCTGGTCGGTATAGGCAGCATCTGCGCGGTCAATAGCGAATCAATCCTTTGGACATGACGCAACATACCGCGATCTCTCTGTGTCTCATATAGTGTTCTGGCACTTCCGTCTGCTGTTGACGCTCGCTGAAAGGGCAGTCCGGCAGTATCCAAAGTTAGGATTCAGGCCCTGGACAAAGGTATGATACCGGTGGAGACTGTGTTATAGTATTGACGTGCCGCGCATGTATCGGTATCAGAGTCGCCGAGTGCTTTGTGAAGGCCTGAAAGTGCTGATCTCTTGATAGCGACCTTCGTGAATGCCAGCCGAGCACCTGGTCAATGCACCCAGTGAAAACTCCCGCGCCTGATTGTTGTCTGGTCCCGAACTGGGCGTATTGCTGCGCGAGAATACCTGCAATCTTGTGCGCAAGACTTGTACATATGCAGCTAGTCCATGTTTGGCTGTTTCGTTGTTGTTGTTGTAGCAGCTGCTGTAGACGTGGAGGCGCTAAACATAGGTATCAGAGTGCTCTCAAATGACTGCGATGCCAACAGAAGAGTATGACGGATGGCATAGCAATGCTGCTGATTTCGATTTCGCTGTCTCCATGATTACGGTCGTTGGTGATTAATTGGTACAATTAGAGCTGCAGAATGTCATGACAGTGGCCAAGTCTATCTGGATCCTCCAGATGGGTGAGTGTAGGTCAGAGAGGCCTGGAGGTTGCCAGCTAGGTTCGAGATTCAATTGAACACTTTCTTCATACTTTTTATCTAAAACATCGTAGACTGTCAGTGCATTGCCATGGCGAATAACGGGTGTGTTCGATGAAGGCGAGGGCTAAAGGGGGAACGTGAGGCGGACCGCGCAGCGCATATAACACAGTGTAGCTTTGCAAAAGGCTCAGAATCATTTGGACACTTGTAGAGGTTTCAATCTAACTCATTGGTTGAGATAGCTGCATAGTCATTACTGATAGAAACTGTCTCCTCAATTATCGTTAGCTTGCAGCAGAGAACAAGAGCTGCCCGTCGACTGACAGTATGGCACACGAAGTCCCGCATAGCAACACTTATCACTTCTAATAGTTCCGCAACGGTCTAGCGCAATTTTGGTGACTGGCTGTCAGTGCACCAATCAGTCGATGTCACAACAAACGCCCAACGCCTTGCCTTTGACAAACTTCGCCCCACTTTCGAAGTCAAGCTCCAGTCAGCCTCCTTCACTTCTCTAAGCTTTTTCAAGGCACTCAAGCCTTCTCATCGCTCTCACACTTCTGGCCTCTATTTTCTCCATTGAGACATCTCTTCCGCACTTGCCTGACAACAAGTTGGTATTTTACAGTTCACTATCAAGTCAGCATATCCCTCGTATACAGGTGCTTCGCACCATCAGTCAGGTTAGAACCCTTCTCCACCCAATTTGCGGCCCTCTTCTTACTCTCATTAACATCAAGTCCGCCGGCCGGAGCTTATTTTGGCTTTAGCGGAGTCGAGAGCTGTAACCAGTGTACTCATCACTAAGGTTACGCGCTCCCTGCGACGCGCTCCACCCTCGCGTAGCCTGTGTTATTGAACCAGCTTGGCTAGCAGGAGATGTTCTGGGGCACCCAGCAGCAGCAGCACATGAGCGGCAATGGCTACAGAGCGCTTCATCCAAAGCGCCTTACCAGCAAGCCCAACACCAGAGACAAAAGGTAAGCCTTCAGACACTACGCTCAGCTCGCATGAGCATGAGTCCATGTTCGGTTCTGACACTGACTACAGCGCAAGTTCTGCCTGCGACGATCTCGTTCATCGCCCTGGCTCCGCAACTACTACAACTGCATCTTGGTCATGGCAACAACCATTCTCGTGATCCCTATGGCGTCAGTCCTCGCCATACCAGCAGTGACCTCGTACTGTGGACAACAGCGGTCACAGAGGAACACCAGAAGCGAGCTCGACATGTTCACTACACACAACGTCACTTCACCTTCGACGCCGCAAGTACACAGCGCACCGCACGGACAACACACCCCTTGCAATGATTTAAACCAAGATACTACCAAGCTTTCTGAGACCCGCTGAAGATCATGTGCGCAACGACATGAACGAAAGAAGAAATGATCAATACTGCTCACACACATATTGCGACACAAGGCTATTGCGACAGGTGCTGACGACCGAACAGTTCTCAAGCCGCACATCGTGGTATGGACAGCTCGCCCTCTGAATACGGCACACGATCTTTCCTCGTCTGGACCTCACAGCCATAGCACACCTGCTTCGAGCTTTGGCCAGCGGCGTATCATACCACTGCATGTGCACATATCCATAGGCCCTGATCATTCCGGGGCACATACAACTGGCAGGTAGGTGCCCATGCAACGTTTCCACATCTCGAGGTTCAAGATGAGATATGGTGTGGGGGGTATGTCACGCTTCTCGACACTTCTCATGCCATACATCTAATCTTCCCTGATAGAGCAGTTGCCATAGTGCACTACTCATGATGGCTTCTGTGTTGTTTCAAATACACATGTCTGATCTACAGAACCCCATTGACATCCTTCGTCGGCAATCGCATTCTCAAAGCAAGTGCTAACGACGGCCCAGTTTCCCAGTCGCATCACAAACTGACGGCCATCAATACGTGACGAGAAGTAAGTACCAGCGCGATTACCTTATGCAACATAATGGATAAGATGACAAACATGTCTAATCGTCTGAGAGCATCTGTCATAGTGCACTGCTCGTCTGAAGACAAGACATTCTCCGTATCTTTGACCAAATTTACAAACCTCTGATCCACAGAAGCTCGTCGGCGTATTTCGTCAGTATTTTCATTCTCAAAGCAGATGCTAACGACGGACTAGTTTCCCGGTCGTGTCAAAAGGTGTTGGCAATCAACAGGTGACGAGAAGTAAGTGCCAGTGCGATAATCTCCCACAACATATTGGATAAGATGACAAACATGGCAATCATTTGATAGAGCAGTTGCAATAGCGCACTGCTCATGAAGGCTGTTCTCTTATCGTTTCAAACAGAGCAAATTTCTGATCCACATAAACCGTCGGCATCCTTCGTCAGTAGTCGCATTCTCAGAGCAAGTGCTAACGAACGGTCAGATTCTGCCCACATTGTCTCCACGCAAAGGGCCCAACGAGAAGCAAGTATCCATTGCGACGAACACAGCTACCAAGCCGAACACCATGATGAAACAATAAGCACTTTTCCGTGTTGAGATAGCTCTGCGCAGTACGCTGCCACTGGCTACACAACGTTTTCTGACTTGAGGCGGACCTTTCATGCCCATGCTGCAACACTTGCACTTTCGAAGACAGTGCTAACGAGCAGCCAGTCTCATTCATACTATGTCTACTTGAGGTGGTCGACGAGAAGTAAGTACACACTGCTACGAAAACACATGACTCACCAAATGATGACAGAGTCCATTGAGAATTACCACCTCTCAACCTGATTCCTCTGATGAGCTATCGACTCGACTAAGAACGGACTGACCCACGACTTGCCACCCACATCCACGTTTCGGTACCTGGTCTCAAGCAAGTTCTAACAAACCTGCCAGAGCACACAGTACCATGCCTACGTTCAGCGCTTTACAAGAAGTAAGTACATGAAGCGACGTTTCCACTGCACATATCACATGAAGATAACAATGGACATCACTCTGAGACAATTCTATGCTGAAAACTGGGATGTCATGCAACGTACAAAGAGAATCTGAACCTATCATGCACTATCCACTTTAATGATATCGCGCCTAACGAGCATCAGTGCTAACGAACTCGCTAGATACGGCCTATATTCCCTCCATATGCAGCACATAGTCACAAGAAGTAAGTACCCTACCCCGCGATTACACACAAAACACACAATGATGAAACGTATAGAAGACTGAAAGTAATGATCATACCACGACTTTAAACAGTCAGATTCTGACGCGACACACTCGCCCTACTCAGAGAGCCACTATTTTCAAGCAAGTGCTAACGACCACCCAGTGCGATTCACGCCTTCATCGCGTCGACACCGACTTCACGAGAAGTAAGTTACTCCCCAGCGTGCACACGCGCCACACTACTTCCATGATGATCAAATGTACACCGCGACTGAGATCGGTCCGTTGATGTATCATGTTTGGTCCAGGAGTCTGGCGAAGGGCCGGAGGCACGGTCCTGGAGCAGAGGTAAGTCCTGTTCAAACCAACGTCTCGAACGCAGAATTGGCACTGACGACTCGCAGTGTCGAGGTTCTCAAGAGGCTGTGAGTGCCTGAAGCGATCATAGCCTTCCCGAACCAGACCAGCAGTGTGTCGGCTGTGAGCGAGTCCATGACTAAATTCACAGGTCCATATGCAGTGGCCGAGCCCTGCTACCTGATAGCCTCTAGCTGCAAGGCTCTTGTCATCAGTAACGATAGGCAATCTCCAGTGAGCTTGACTGCTGTCCCATACAAAGACAGCCCCAGTGCTGACGCAAGCCCGACAGCGAGCCGGATCTACCTCCTCCTCCTCCTTACGTACGACGAGACCATCGCCGACGAGGTACCGTTTCCACGGGTGACCGTGTTGGTATCACCGCTCGCGCGAAGCAGCCTGAGATCGAGCTTACGAACGACACCGAGTCGTAGACACACTGCGCTAGCGTTTGGATGGCATGCTGAGTTCTTTGAATCGGCGGCCGAGGATATGGCATACAAGGCAGGTTGGGACAGCGCGACGGCAGAGCTGAGGCGTCGGTGTTCCTCAAAGGCGATATCGCAACGAGCAACAGCCGCCATGTGCCAGCAGGTCGCCAAGAAATCACTCCATGTCACTGCAATCAGCACGGTAATGGTTTATTGCTGATGGCTGCGTGCGGTCAGCTTAGGGTCACTGTGTCGGGCTTGCAAGATACAAATTGGATACTAGGCCACGGCAGACAGAAGTAGCTCAAGACCTTGTCTGCGAAAGACGAATAAATGACTAGCTCAATGCTTTTATCGTGACCTACACATCCTCTGACACGTCTCCCCATCGTGATTCCTACCATATGGAAGCACGGACGACCCAGGTCGTGGCCAGAAAGTAGGCATCCCTCCTGTCTCGCCCCAGCACGGCCATAATATATCACCATACCTTGACCGCGAGATTCACCAAGACTGCTGAAGTTCACTGACATGCCCATAGTATAAACATTATTACAACTTTGCCGGTAGTCACGGACAAGCAGCCTGCAGAAGCGTCCAAGAACACCTGCTTGTCTAGGTAAAGTCTAGAACTCATTGCACTCTAGAGGCAGCGACGAGACAAACGTACATAACAGCAGGCAGTCACATCATCCGTTCAACATGCTCAGTATGTCAAATTATAGAGTAGTGATCCAGAGCACCCCTCGCTTGTACCATGCCATCGTTGTAACGCCCTCGTGATCCGACCTCGAATTTTACGCTCTCGCCTTGCTCATCTACGCCCTTAGCCGTCCGAAGTACAGGCATAAGGTATACAGTCGTTTCTCAAATCTTACATTCAAGCCAGTCGCCTATAATGACGGCTTCGATTTGGCCCCTTCCGCTGCCGAGCCCGTTGCAGCCTCCGTACATCGTCGATCCACGCTCAAGGCTTTGACACTGAGCCGGACAGTACGATATCCTGACAGCTACGAGCAGCTCTGACTTTAAGCCATGGTAACAAAAGAAGCTATTTCCAGACTATGATGAACATCAGCAAGAGTGTGGAATATCGAGAGTAACGCATCGGCGGTCGGGTGCTGAAAGACGTGGACATTTTGAGTCGCGAACTCAGCCGACTTTTGTCACTTTCAATGATCAAATACTTCCTACGCAAAGTTCTGATGACAAACAGCGAATTTCTCTAATTTTAGCCGTTCGGCAAGTGGCGTTGTTGGTTGAGGATTTTTCGTGCTGTAAAGTGGTTACGGAAATTAGATGAAAGTTTAGCTAGGCAAAGAATACCAGGAACGAAACGTCGTACTCATCATAGCAAATATCTAGTTGCCAATGCTACGCCGACCAAGACGGACTTGATACAGTGCTCCCGCGATATGTGCATACCGGTAGTGGGCTCGATGGCTGCTTAAAGCTGACAGGGTGTTGGATGATCATAGCGTTTGGGCTCTCAGTGGTAGTCGAGCATGTGGGACCACATCCCTGAGCCCAGTCTTTCACGACCAGATTGTAAAGGGTCTGTCGCTTTGAGAGATGCTTACTATGGGGACTGGCAGGCATTGTGGTCTTGACTTTGACGTGTGGCAGAGTAGCCTTAAAATCAGAGACGACCACGGCTCAGATTACATGACATGCACAGAGCGACCACTTTGTTACAAGGAGCAGATGTTTGAAGAAGAATACTTTTCATTGATGTATTTGAGTTTATATCGAAGTCACGACATGCAGCGACAGTAGGAAAAGAGGCTCACTTACCTGATGACAGCCAGCCATGCGGTACGGTCCTAGCCCTCATCCGTACATCGGACGACATCACGTATAATAGGGGAAAGGGGGAACCCCAATGAAGGGGAATTGGCAATCAAGCGTCATCTTCGCACCTTGTGGTACTCAGAATCAGCGACACCTAGTTGGGGAGAAGAACCTTTATTTTCATTGACTTCCCTAGTCGTCATGTCGCCGTATATAGCCGTAAAACCATGCCGTAGTCATGGCGAACTCCCAACCCCAAGCACCATATTTTCAGGATATCGAGAAGGAAAGGGAAACCGAGCCGTGCACAACACTTAGTTGCGGGCGTTGCGGTCGCCGAAGCGGCGGGGGCGCTCGACGGTCTGCTGCTGGGAAACGGCGACGACGTTGGTGGGGATGGAGTCGAACTGTCATGTCTTAGCGGGCGCACTACGCGAGAAAATAATGCTAGATCAAATCTTACGCCGAGGGACTTGAGGAGGTCCTTGGTCTCCTGGTCGACATCGAGAGCACCAGACTCGGAGTTCTGGGTGAAGTCGAGAGCGGAGATCTCGGGGACGTACTGGTCCTTGCGCTCACGCTCCTCTTCCTGGAGCTTGAAGGAGATACCGCGGACGGGACCACGCTGGATGCGCTTCATCAAGTGAGTGGTGTAACCGGCGATCTTGTTGCGGAGACGCTTGGAGGCAATGATGGCGATCTGTGTCGCGCATTAGCATTTGCGCGCAGTTTTCGAAATATTGGTGCATCATACCTCATCGCAGATGCGCTTGTTGGTCTCGAAGTCGAGCGAGAGCTTGGGGTAGTAACGCTCAATGATGACCTTGGCGGACTTCTTGACGGTCTTTGTGCGGACGCGACCCATTTTGGCGACTGTGTATTGATTTACGAGAAGTCGAAAGGAAGAGGAGGCTGTGGGTTAGTTTGGTCGTCGTGAACTTCGGTGGTGAAGTTAGACGATTTCGACTGTGTGGGCGCCGTCGGAGGAATCGCGGACCGAGTGGCGCTAGCCCAAGGTGTCTTAGCGCGTTCGCTCATCCATCAACACTAGCTCCGCCAACAACATCAATGTGCTGGCGGTCGATTGTTTCATCTCAAGGTGCTTCATTTCAAATGAATTGAGTGTGTCCATGGTGCATGAATGTGTGGTGCAGTCATTATTATATGTATACATAGTCGCTTGCTAATAACTAAGTAAAAAACCGCTGGATCGCACCATGTCCCCGCCTAGACGCCATACAGAACCTGTGACATAATCATGTAATACAATCTGAGCAACCTGGTGCTATAGCTACCAATCTCAATGCCCGCCCTCGCTGCTACCATTGCCACCATGTCCGGCGGGGTTTGGGAAGAAGAAGGCGCAAATTGCGATGATGATGTACACCATGATACAAAGTACGCCCTCTAGGTAGTTGGACTTACCATCGCGCAAGAACGAGCCAACCACGAGTACGGCAAGGACCAGCGCAACAGCGTCGAAGATGACAAAGTTATAGTCCATGTGGGAGTTCGCGGCTATGCCCCAGCCGACGAGAACAACAAGAGGGGCGTTGAGCAGAGCGGTCTGGATGGATGCACCCATAATGTGGGCCATTGCCATGTTGATCTGGTTGTCGTACGCTTCATCGATTGCAAGGATATGCTCTGTGGGGCTTGTCAGTGGTTGTGCATCGTGGAGGCTTAGGTCGACATACCTGCAATCTTCTCAACGAGGGGGAGCAGAATGAGACCGACAAAGGCATCGCTGACGCCACGTTCTTCGACCATGTATGGGATCTCCTGTACCAAGAAAACAGCAATCAGTGCGACGCAGGCCAACGAGACAGTCATAGCCAGGAGTCCCTCAGTCAAAGTGAATTTCTCCTGAGCCAACTCCTTTTGGCGATCTTTGTCCTTGTGCTCATCAGCCTCGTAGATCTCGTGGAAAAGGCCGTCGTGAGAAACAGTCTGATAGAAAACGTAGATCAGGTAGCCAATGAGAGAGATGATAGCAACACCACGTGAGATCTTGGTAGTGTTGTCGATGACAAAGTTCGCGTAAGGAAGCTGGAAGTCCGGGTTGTTCAACAAGTACTTGGCAAAGATGGCTGGAAGAACGAGGGCCACTACATGCATATGTTAGCTGATGCTACAGGGGAAGCAGATATGGGAACGTACTCGCAGCGACAAGCATGAGACCGCTGCCAGACTCGGAGACAGCTTCGTGGAACTCCTGAACGTCGTTCTTGGCACCTCCAGCTACAAAGCAGCAGCCAAGGCAGAGCAGGAGGTTGGCCAGAATAGAGCCCAAAATAGCAGCGCGGATGACGGGTATATTCGAACCGTTGACGTCTCTCTTCAGTAGCACCATGAAGAGGATGATTTCGACGACGGAGCCCAAAGTGGTCTCGAGGACGACAGCGATGGCTTTCTGCGGCATCTTGCGTGCAAGCTCCTGACCAGCAAACCCTAGCATGTTGGCAGCTGGGACCATCGCGATGTAGTTGGTAATGAAGATGGCGAGCTTCCACTCAGGCCTTGCGAAGTGCTGCGCGTGTGTCAGCAATAAAGCCTGCTTGAGGGAGAAAGTGTATGTACCAGAGCGATAGCGACAGGGACAATAGGCCATAGCAAGTTCACTAGCATCGAGAGCGTATTACTGCTCCTGAAGGCAATCCTGAAAAACTTAAGGGGATTGATGCCTCTCCTACCACTCTCGCCATCTGGATGGATACCTGGTGTGACCTCATGGCCATGGTGGTTGTACTGCGGTAGTGCAGGATTGTTACTACGGCTGCTGGATTTCTGGTGCGAACGCCTTCGCGGTTTCTCGCTGTTATATTCGCGCGACGTTTGCTCCTGCGACGACCTGTAGTCTCGTGACGTCCGCGAGTGGTGGCCTGCCATTGTTGCGTGTGAGAAGTTAGGACCAGGACGGGGCAGACGCAGCCTGGGGTTATTTGTAAGTCGGGCAGGAGGTAACCTGAGCGTTTCAGGGTGAGCGCAGTAAATGCACTCAGCGCAATTGCGGTGGCTCAGTCAGGAAAACGAGACGCTCAGACGGCGACAATATAAATGACCGGCGGTAGGCCAGGTCAAACGTGTTTTGGCAGGGATTGCGGCGGGTCGTCATGGCGGTGGACAACTGCCTTATTCTTGAATCGTGGACGGCGTGGACCGCTGGCATTTGTCGATTCGCGCACGGTGTTTGCTCCATCGGGGCAGGTAAGCACAGCCGCGCCAGCTGTCTATTCGCCAAATATGTTTCTCCTGCAGCAACTTGCCACCTCTTGCAACACAAGCAGCGTTCCGCGTCGCTTCATTCGACCTCATGGCTTCTCGGCGTGCATCAAGGCCCGCTTGCTTGTTGTGAGCGGAGGCACGTCACCAAGCCTTAGGGCAATGCTTACTGCCCCTTGGCTCAACAGCGGAACTTGGTTCTGGACGCACGCGCTGTGATGTCACTGAGGCCCGAAGTGTGACACTCCGCAATTTCAGGGTTTTGGCGCTCTGCACAAACCTCCCGGTCCCCACTTCGCAAATGGCGGCTGCAGGCTCCTCGCGGGTCGGATCAGACGGCCATCGTTCACAGCATTAGAACAAAGGATACCGTTGCGCTGGGCCAGCCTGAGATCTTTCCGAAACGCAAGTGCAGAGCGTGCCAGTGTCTACCCACGCTGCCGTACCTGGGGATTTGTCGATCTGCGCTAGGGGTGACCTGCATTACGGGCACCAATCTTCTTTAACTACACACTGCGCCATGCTAGCCCCGAGGAACGGCCATTTTGGCCAACGGAGGAATGGAACTCACAGCAAGCAAAGCCAATGATCTGCTTAATGTCGCTAAAGGCCTCCGCGCCGAAGGCTATTTTCAGTCAGGCCGGCTGCACAGTCCAGCATCTTACTGGCTGATCACTCGGTGTCGGTAAAGTGTATATTCTTGATGTCAATAAATTCCTACTCATCAGTGAGATTGCTCAGCCGATGCTATTTCTCTGTTTTCCATCTTTCAGGCGCATGCTCATTCTTGGTACCTGAAACTCATCGCGTGCGTGACCTGGCGTTTGGCGTTATCTACCGCTGCCCGTGCACGCGTGCGCCCGCGCGTGACTGATTGGCGTCATGGCAACTCGACTCATATCCATCAACAACTTCTCTTCCCATCTCCCCCTATCCTGAACACATTTTCATAGCAGCAATATGGTATACTCTCCTCGGTGGGCTCTCTGCGCAGCCGTCACCAGCGCGGCTGCGCTGCAGATCCCCCTGCTCTCCTCGAACAACCAGGCACTTCTTGGCCACCCATCAGGGTCGAAGCCTCTCGTCAACTCCACTGAGTTGCAGGATCTCATCAGTGGAGACCGTCTGTTGGCTCGTTCGAAGAAGCTGTATGAGATTGCTAAGCTCGGCGAGGAGGAGTACAACCACCCTACGAGGGTTATCGGAAGCGCTGGTATGTTGAGGCACGTGCACTATTGCATTGAGGTACTGATCTTCGAAAGGACATCTTGGGACTCTATCGTACATCTACGAGACCATTCTTCAGCTCGGAGACTACTACACCATCTCGAATCAGAGCTTCCCTGCTGTCTCTGGCAACGTTTTTGAGTCCCGTCTTGTACTTGGAAGTGATGTGCCCAAGTCAGCTTACCCAATGGGTCTGACTCCACCCACAAAGAACAAGCAGCCAGTTCATGGCGACCTTGTTCTTGTCGACAACGAAGGTTGCCAGCTCTCTGATTTCCCGGATGCTGTTGCTGGTAACATCGCCTTCATCAAGAGAGGAGTATGTCCCTTTGGAACCAAGTCCGAGCACGCTGGCCAGAAGGGAGCTATCGCTGCTGTTGTCTACAACTATGACAGCGACGCCGTCTCTGGTACCCTGGGAACACCATCGCCAGACCACGTAGCTACCTTTGGCTTGTCAGGAGACGACGCCGCGCCCGTCCTGAAGTCTCTTGAAAAGAAGAAGCGCGTCGATTCGATTGCCTACATCGACGCCGAAGTCCAGCAAATCCTGACAGTCAACATCGTCGCCCAAACTACCGCAGGCGACCCAGAAAATTGCGTCATGCTGGGCGCGCACAGCGACAGCGTCGCCGAAGGTCCCGGCATCAACGACGACGGCTCCGGCACCATCTCTCTCCTCGAAGTTGCAACGCAGCTCACCAAGTTCAATGTCAGCAACTGTGTCCGCTTCGCATGGTGGGCTGGCGAGGAAGAAGGTCTGCTCGGCTCCGACTACTATGTCCAATCCCTCTCCGAATCCGAGAACCAGAAGATCCGCCTCTTCATGGACTACGACATGATGGCTAGTCCCAACTTCGCTTACCAGATCTACAACGCCACCAACGCCCTCAACCCCAACGGCTCCGAGGAGCTCCGCGATTTGTACATTGACTGGTACGAAAGTCAGGGCCTCAACTACACTTTCATCCCCTTCGATGGCCGCAGCGACTACGACGGCTTCATCCGCAACGGTATTCCCGGTGGAGGTATCGCAACTGGCGCCGAGGGCATCAAGACAAAAGAGGAGGAGAAGGTCTTCGGCGGCAAGGCAGGAGACTGGTACGACCCCTGCTATCACCAGCTGTGTGACGATGTGGGCAACGTCAACATGACGGCTTTCGTGGTCAACACGAAGCTGATCGCCCATTCGGTTGCTACATATGCTGTCTCGCTCAAGGACTTCCCCAAGCGCGAGACTACGGTTGCGTCGCAGGCGTACGAGGAGGCGACGAAGTACCACGGTAGCAAGCTGTTCATCTAGGTAGTGATCATTGTAACATTCGTGGGGCGATGATCGATTGTACGGGGGGATAGTTGGTTTCCGAGCTCTGCATTGCATATTAGCATTTTAGCATAGTGTGTTTCTCACGCTCAATACATTAAGTCCTCTGGGAAAACTTATGTGTAATGTTTGACTCTGCATCGCAGAAAGAAGCACGGGTCTTGGCAGCCGGTCATGGTCATTATTCACCTCTAGCGTTTGCTTCTCCCAAACCACAACCCTCCCAAACCACACAATTACGAAACACTCAACTGCAATCATGACCGTTAGAGATCTCGCCGTCTTCTCCGTCACTGTCTGCCTCATGGCTACCTTATACGTTGTATTTAGTAGCAATGCTGTAAGTTCAGCAATTAAAAGTTTAGTAGTGAAGGTAGTTCACTAATGACGCGCAGTTATTCTCCAGCACCGAGAGCGAGACCATCCTTATACTTGGCTTCCTCGCCGTTCTCTCTGTGGTCCTCGCCGTCGTCTATTCACGAGAGACGATTGACGGCGAGACTGCTTGCGGCCTGGTCATTGATGCCCTTTACATTGTGGTGCGGCCTGAGAATCACCCCCACATTGCCTTCCGCGAGAAGGTCGACTTGCGTCTACGCGCAACGACTTTCAAGTACGAATGAGAACCCTCTCGCGCTCAACTCGATATCAACGTCACTACAGGTGTTGGCAATTGGTAGCAGGTGCCATCAAGTCTTGCCGAAATGCTGTCGAAACGCGCAGTACGGTCTAATGTAAAAAAGATGGAAGAATACCTGGACTACGTCATTGCGCACGAAGATTCTGCTATCCAGGAAGAGATGCAGGATCTCGATGGGATCAATCAGCTTACTGCTTTCCAAGTACGGGGCTTTAGGCGCGATCTCATGATGTACCGAAAACAGCCAAAGGAATCCAATCGCATCCTTCGGACACTCCGACGCCTCAAGTCAAAGCATATCACAGAGAATGTACTATTCGATACCGCCATTGAAGGCGCCGTCTATGGGCTAGACTACTTCACGAGCGCTGAGCCCATTCAGTGCGAGAAGCGAGTACTCTTGTGGACAGTTGAGGTCCTTGAGGGATTTGGTGTTTGAAGAAAATTGATAGTACGAATCAAATCCGTGCCCATCCAAGACACATTCCAATTTCACCTGAACTGCGCCAAATAGACCCACATCCCTCCGTAACAAAAACAACATTGACTTGGAGGTGTACCCTATGCTCATATCTTCGCCTATATCTCGACTGACCCAAACGAACTCACTTTTTCCTCAAGGCGGGTTCCTCCTCGCCGTCGACCGCGAGAGCGCACGCCGACTGGTACTCGGCCAACCCACTGCGCGGCTCGCAGCCTGCGCGGCCTTGTGCCTGTTTTGTACTTTGAGGATGTCGGCAAGAGCAGCGGCTGGCAAGCGACGCGCACACGATGACCTGGTCCACGTACCAGCGTGAAGAGGGATATATACCCAGCTCAATCCCTCAAGCTTCCATCCCTCAAGCCTCAACATCTTGAGTCTCGTCGTTCTGATTGTATCGAATTCCGGAGTATCTTTTTAACAGTACTGCGATTTGAGCGATATGGCCGAGCCAACGGTTGTATTTCAACCATGGGGAGCTACCCATTTGGAAGTCAAGCCACCGGTCAACTATCTACAGCTCCGTACGCAAGATACCAGAATTGTTGCCAGAGACGCTGGTAGCGGTTACCCACAAAATCCCGAAGCTGAGCCTCCATCAACACCAGAGATTACGATGGCATGGGGTTGTCGGATCGCGGCGCACGAGGGATACGTGGATGATGACCGCTTCCAGGAGCTTCGGCTTCACCCTGCAGGTGGCTTTCATCGCCGGTCACCACACGATCCCCAGCAGCCATCGATACCCCGCATCTCCAAGGATCTGAACGTACCCTTCCCGCTCGCGCTTTACTTCCACCAGCTGCTAGCAGTCAGTCCGACGGGGTTGATCAGACATGCAACATCGCGCAGGAAGGTCCTGAGCACGTACTCACTCGAGCCTCTCCGCACCCGACAGACCGTCAATGTCAACGTCGTCGCAGGCGCTACCCAGTTCCGGGCAAAGTAAATTCAGGGAGGTACTAGAGAAGGAGATTTTTTGGGCTGTAGCTCAAGTCGATGAGCGAGGACCGCGTGTGGCCATATGGCATGGACGACGAGGCATGGGAGATGGTGCAGACGATGGGGTGTTTTCGGTGTGAGGGGAGCATGAAGAACACGACGGTCTCAAGGAACGAAGAGGAGGAACAGGGATCGAGGGAGAAGCAGATAGAGATGCGACAGTACATGGATACACATGGTGGATTCAACGACAGCTGTCATTGCGAAGGGGATAGGAACCCTCGCCCAACAAGCGCAGAACGAATACCCAAGGACGTGACAAGGGCTGCATGTACACATAGGCGGGAGAGACTGCTTCTGAGCGACCATTGGCACTTTCGAAGAACACAGTGATGTGAAAGAGAAAGGTTAGAAGAACCAGTTGAATGCGTACCCATCTGAGAGGTGTATACAGCTACTTGCCACACGCCAATCCGACCTGAAGCTGCTGCTTCAAGATGCCTTTTCCGCATTGTGTCAAGTGTCTCATCGGAGCTGGCGATGTGCTATACGTCAGACAGCATAGAAAATAAGAGCGAAGATCGCGATTGAGTCTCGAGCGTATTAAAGCAAAACAACATCGATTTTGGGGGTGTACAGAACAGTGAAGTCAGGGTATGTCTATGTAGAACACAAGGAAATCCTACCGCCATTTTCAACCACCACCAACACACCGGCACACCATCGCGCAAAGCCGCATGCGCAACCAACCTTGCACATCGACTGGTAATAAGGGTATCAATCGGTCCACCTGCACCTCCAAGAACGAAACGAAAGTGAACGGAAAACACAAAATCCAAACACAAACAATAACACCAAATAACCTTCTACATCCTTTCTTTACCCCTCATCTCTTTCTTGGATCATATCTTCGACGCTGGTCCTCTTCGCTGTCTGAATCAAATGCCGACGGGTAAGAACCCTGACTGACAGCCTGCTGCATCCTCTGCGTCGCCTGCTGTGGCGGAAGATTGTATCCCACTTGTGCGCCGCGCGCGCTGGGCAGTGCATCTCTCATAGTGCGCGAGTCCCATGGGTCGGCTGCAGATGTGGTGGGCGTGAAAGGGTTGCTGCCGTGCGAGGATGAAGGACGGCGTTCAGGACGGGCAGACGGCAGACCATTGGCTTGGGCAGCGCCTGAGTTCCAGTACGACGACAATGGAGGCGGACCTCGTGTCTGGCGCTGGGGAGGAGCTGCAGACTCTTGCGTACCGAAGCTGGGTCTACGGAGTGTGGTGGGACGCGGTTGGTTGACTTGGCTGGGGCGGCGGATGATAGGTGGCTGAGGTGCCGGGACTGGTGGTTGAGGAGCGCGAGGGGTGCCGTTACCACGCGGGTTATAGTACTCACGGTCTTGCTGAAGCTCTTGCAAGGTGGGCTGTGGGCCCGGTGGGTTCCGGCCAGGTAAGAAGGCAGACTCTTGTGCAGCCCTCTCTTCCCGCTCAAGGGCGTCAACTCTAATGCGCTCCCGATGCATCTGCTCACGCTCTACCGCCAGAAGCTGCGCCTGCTCTGCGGCTTGCGCTGAGGTCTTGCGGACAGATCCTCTACGCGTGGGCTTAGGCACTGTGGTGGAAGGCTTTGAACGCTTCGCTGCAGCAGCCTCCCTGGCCGCAGTCTCCTGAGCCGCAGCTTCAGCAGCCTCTCGTCTGGCTTCTTGGCGACGAGGTTCACGACGGTCGTCAGGTTGGCGTACTTTGGGTGTGTTAGAGGTAGCATGTGCTCGCTCTACTTTACTAGGATTGGCACGACCTGTGTCGAATCGGACTTGCTTGGTGTTCTCCTCTCGGATCAAGCTGGCAGCAACCTCGGCGTCGATAGCTTCCTGCTGCTGCCTCTTTTTTTCGTCACGACGTTCTTGTCTGTACTGGTCGCGTCCAGTTATCTCTGGTGCGTAGGTAGATGACGAACGACTGTAGTCAGAGTCCCCCATATACAGGCCACTTGGCCGAACCTCAGCAGTGCGATATGAGCTGGAAGGGCTGCCGGCATGGCCACGCGTGGAGTTGGTGGAGGACGTCGCGCGGCGTTGGTCGTGTATGATAGGACGGGTTGCACTGGATGTGGCTGTCGTACCTGTGGCAAGACTTGGTGTATCGTAACCATCGTAGCCCTCAGAGGTGCGATAGGTATGTGTCACACGGCTAGAGCCCGAAATAGATTCGTCTGATGACGGGTTCCGATAATGAGCTGAGCTAGGTTGCAGGCCACCACGATTTAGTGGAGGGGGTGAGATGTCGGGGAAGCCAGTGCGCACAGTGTGAGATGCTTCGGAGCTGGGCGAGTCATAGGCAGAAGAGGAGCCACCCGATGCTCGTTTGGTCTTTCCCGTTGTTATGTTCATCTTGGTCTTGCCTTTCTTCGAGGAGCCAATCTCAATATGGATCTCCGGAGTGAGGGATGTGATAGGTCCATCTCTGGTAGATGGTCGGCTTGATGTCGAAAACCTCCGTGTTCGGGGCCCGTTAGGTGTGAGCGGGCTGCTTGCGATGGGAGATGATGTTGGATCAGGATACTCAGTCCTGCGCACCTCTGCATCATGGCACACCCGACCACGACGCTTTCCTCTATCACACATGAAAGAGTCTTGAAAGACTGAGCGGTGACCGTCCGCTCGGACGTACACCCTCTCGTCGACTCGACACATCTTGATAGTCTACTCAAGCTGTTGTGACAATGGGTATTGTGTAATGACAGTCCAACTCTTGAAAGATAAACAGCCAAGTCAGTGGTTGATGCCTCGATCCTTTTGTGTTGTGTGGTGCTGTAAGTGCGTCTTGGTACCTGGATGTTGGGACAGGCAGAGGTCGACCAATAATGGAAGGTGATGTGAGACTTGTATGTGTAGTTGGTGCAAGAAGACAGTAGCGATATAATTTAGTCTTGTCTTCAGGTTCGCTGATCGTGTGATGTTAAGGGTACCAGGCAGTAGTGCTTGGCTTCCTTAAATTTCAACACTAAAAGCCGGCCGGAGTAACTGAGACACTTTGAAAATAAATCAGTTGGTTTGTAAGTAACTAGAGGGGCATGACGGACCAGGAACGGAAAGGGTAAGAGGGGCGAGACGTCAGTGCGAAAAAGATCGTAGTACACCGGAAGGCTGCAGCGGGCATGCAGGAGTCAGAGGTCGTGATCAGCCCTTCTAGGCTGTGTGAGGTGTGGGAGTGGCGTAAGGCCTGACTGTAGCCTGAAGTGCGCACTGAAGGCTGGGGTGGATTGGAAAATTAGGGCAGGTTGCGAGGTCATATTTGCATGAAAAGTGATTGCAGTGGCAGGCCTCAGCGATGGGCTTTGCTCATTCAAAAACCAAGGGCCGAGCTTTTGGGG
This sequence comes from Curvularia kusanoi, assembly GCA_011058905.1. Classification (NCBI taxonomy): domain Eukaryota; kingdom Fungi; phylum Ascomycota; class Dothideomycetes; order Pleosporales; family Pleosporaceae; genus Curvularia; species Curvularia kusanoi. Next base: position 494,803 of record SWKU01000016.1, on the reverse strand, counting down.
GTCAGCGGTGAATGGCTTTTGCACAGCCCGAGCAGTGGAAAGAAGCCACAACGGGCGCCTTAGCAGCGGCCGCGAACCTGCCTGATCATCAAGCAGACCGGAAACACATTTCCTGATTGCTCGAAACTGGAGGAATGTTCTGCTCTTGCGATGCGCGGCTTTGTTGTGGTTGGTCACTTCAAATGTCTCAGACTCGATTGCTGCCCATCGCAGCCGGTCGCCCCTGTCAATTTACCAGTAACTCCAGGAGCGGCCCGAACCAGTGCACGTCTCTTGCTTGTTCATGCGACGCGCTTCAACGCGTCCGAACGCTCGTTCGACCATGATGAAGAACGGTGCGGACTCTTGCACAAGCCCAGTGATCAGCTGCACGGCCACGGGTTGGTGCGCGGAGGCTATGCAGTCATCTCTGTGCGGATGCAGACCCTGCCATACTGCCAGGAACAGAGGGTAGGCGATTTGCCTGTCAGCGCCCAATGCCTGACCCATATTACTATCCCCAGGCACGAAATTCGATGACGGGAGTGGATGTCGGATGGAGGCTGCTTGGCCCGCTCCTCATCTGCTAAGTTCTGGTGGGGCGCCCCTAATGCTAGCGCCGGTCTATCTGCACGTATCCAGTTCGCAGCACGCATTTAGACAGTGCAGCTCTAGATGCACGAACTGCCAAAAAATATGGTGTTTCACACCGGGCGCGCTGGTTTGTATGAACGCGCAATGTTGCAGAGTTTTCACGGTCGAATCGGCTGTGGCAGGCAACGAGGTGGGCGCGTGAGCAGCCACTGCCTCGTTGCCTTGAGCCAGCCCAGCTGGGGAAAGAGCGAGCGAGTCGTCTCGACGATTCACATCTCTTCTCGAGACACACCCCCATCCAACCAACGAGTTTGTCGGCGACGACAGCAGGCACGCATCCGAGCATTCCTTGCCGCCGACTCGTATTCCCACTTGCGGCTGCTTATGATGAGAAAGAAGCCGGGCACACGACCGCAGAGCACTGACAAATGCTCGCCTTCGTCGGCCTCCTGGAGGCAGGATGCAGTCGTTACACCAACTTCGTCAAGCTGCTGCAGCAGGCTAACCTGCCCCGGTCCCCAGATCACCCCAGTGATCCCAGCTTTTCTCACGCGACTAGGGTCCAATACTGGGACGCGTCGTGTTTGGGGGCCAATATGCCATCAGCAAGAATAGAATTCCGACTCCGCAAAGTTCAAGCCACGGTTTGCGGATGATTGACTAAGTCGGCCCAAGTTCCGACAGAAAGCAGGATCTCCATGGACGTGGCGCGTGTTGAGGGCCTGCGCCACAGGTGTAAGCAGCCACTTGACATGGTGCAGCACGGGCAAAGGATTTTTGAAGCTCGAATTCTGACTGGCCTGAAAGAGACAAACGCAAAGCTCCCTGATACAGCTACGAAGTTCATTGGCCGCTTTTTTCTTCCCTCCTGCTTTCTTCCGACTGCACTTTTCTGGTCTGACAGGTGGCTGATCGGAGACGTTGCAGCGATAGACAGCATTGCTTTGTTAAGCCCTCCCTCATCGCAGGGTCGCACTCCGCTGTCTCCGTGAATTTGTAACTTGATTTCTAAGACAGCTTAGATGATTGTGTAGCATGCGCGTCTCGTCTCAAATTCAGACCGACTGCAACACGGACCTTGCCAACGCACTGAAGCTCAATGTCACCTTACGAACAGCCGAACTCCAGCTTACCGGACCTTGGGGACTAGTGCTAACAATACAATGCGCGAACGGGCCGCTCCTAGTTCCGGTGGTACACTGAACAGTACAGACAAGTTGAACACCGCCTCCAGCCACACAATGGGTGGCCTGAGTGGCTCAGCCAGATCCTGCCAACATTCAAGATACACTTGGCACTGAACCCCACAGCAACTCTGACCGCCTCGTTACGGGACGTTACTTCCAAGCTGGGCCGCGCGATTTAGTCAAGCAACAAGCTCTGACGTACGGACTACCGCACAGCGCGATGTGGGACCGGACGAAATAGGCGCGAACGCTTCGCTACCGATATTTGGAGGCTCAGCCCTGCGCGCTTGTATTGACTTCATCCTTCACGGGAACTGTCCAATGAATGTGTAGGCGACTACCCAAAGAAAAGGCGTAGAGACAGTATAATTCGCTAGAAGCAGCTGGCGTACCCACATCTCCTCATTCCAATCACAGATACAGCGCCCTCGTCATCACTACTAGTATTCCGTGTGTTGGGCAGCGGCAGGAATCTCTAACATCACTATCTTAGTATTCGAGCTGTTATTATGCAGGTCTAGCTCACAGCCTCCTGCCGGAGACTGAACACACCAATCACATCTAGCACCTGTTTGCAGTATGCATGGTCTCTGGCCCTTGTCCAGCTGAAGACAGGGATACTTGTGTACATCTGTTCAAGGCTGCGGCATGTCTGGCCTGGGATTTCACAATTTCACAATTTTGTGCATTGGGACCTTGCACTCATGTGCTTGGCAGACCAGGTGAGATCGAAGACCGATCAGCATACCTGTCAATAGCCGAAGTCTCGGATGTCGTGAAGACTTCGAAATCGATGGTTCAGGAATGGAGGGTGCGGGCGAGATAGCATAACAGGTGAGATGTGGGCAAAGTAGCGGTGTGCTCAGTAGTGGTAATGTGCGCTGGTAACAATTCCTCACCATGACTCCCCAGTCAACGTGCAGTACCTTGCCAGCTCCAGAGAGACACTACTTCAAGCATAGTCTTAAAACTGACAGAGATATTCGGAGCCTGGTTGGCGTCTCCTATATAAGATAATAGCTATTGAAGAAAATTACATATCTAAATTGGCCGCCTTACGTCACTGTCCTCTGACAATTGAACTATACGGACTTGTGTTGCAATCCTTGGAAAAAAAATGGAAGTACGATTATCGATCAAGAAGAAGGTCAGAATCTACACGCCAGGTGTCCAGACCGAACAAGAAGCTTACAGGAATCATTCGGACCGCGTAGCAGTGCTGTCCTTCCGAATAATATCTGCCTGCAGGTATTTCGAAACATCCGATGGTCATCATCCCAACATTCTCGCCAAACCGCCAATGCTGATACTCAAGCTGAGCTTCAGACCCTTTGACTGTGCCGTGAACTTCTGGCTGTTCTCGCTCCATTCTCTCTTTATCCTTGCTCGCTCCTGCAACGGGGTTTGTAATCTCGGTGTGCTTGCTTGCCTCTCGCTGTCTCTTCGCTGAATTGTTCTTCTTCCTAGTCGCTCTGTATCCCGCATCACCGGTTCTGTCATATTGGCGATACCAGCTTGCTGATGAGGCGGCAGATTCGCATAATTCAGTGCGCCGGTCTTTGACTGTGCCACAAAGCAGCCGTAACGGTGAGGGTGTAAGACGATGTTTTGAAGATTGCGAATACCTTGGGTCTCAGATCGAGCTGTCTCTAGCAAGTCTGATACTGCCTTGTAGTTGTCCAGGTTCCAGATGGCGATGTCTTTCTCGGTGATCAGGAGGAAGTCGTCGTCCGCGCCGAGTGCCACAATACGCGGCTTATCCGCCCAAGACCCGTTCTTGATGCGGGATTGCAGGGCTGTGAGAAGACCGTCTGGTAAACTCATCCAGATATACGCGCCAGAGTCGTGCGCGAAGAAGGAAGCGTTGTAAGGTCCAAGGACGCATCGTATGGCGGAGATGTTGCGGATGGTCTGCCCCTGAGAGTTCCGAGCATACAGAAATTTTACCAAATCCTCTGGAAGACCGGAACTATCCATTCGATCTGAGCCGGACTTATCGCGCCATGTGATAAGGAAGCTGTCCTGGAAGCCAAGAGCGACATGGTGGACTTTCTGAATCTCGGACGAAGAGAGGAATGATGTCAACTTCGAAGGAAGACGAGTGCTTGCAGATTGTCAGTGATTGAGATCTCACGATTCATACATTGCACAGACACTTCGCGCCGCGTTGGGCTCTGGAAGAAATGACTTCCTCTTTGACCGAATGTGAAAGTTGCGTCGCACATGATCGCCACCAGATATAAAACAACTCAGGTATCAAAAGACATATGTGGAAGCACCAGACAGATACTAATACGATTACACGGCATGTGTGGATGTCGCATTGCAGAGGGTCAAACGATCGTGGTGTAGACAGCGTTGGCGTGCCAAGACGATCTTCCTCCAGGTTCACAGCAAGGAATCAGTTGCTTCACACGTCGGCAAGCTCGCACCGAGCGCTCCGGTCGCTCCACCAGCAGACAGACACAACGAAGATGGTGCAACAACATTCAGAGTACCTCTGATACAGGACCGATCGATCCTCCTCCGCGATAAAGACGCACATAGGCCTTTTTCTATATGTGACGTCATCAGGGTCTTCGAGCCAATAACGTTCCGGTATGGCAGCTACATCTAGTAATGCTTCTTTCCTCTCTTTTGGAAGAAACGATAGTTTCATCTCAAGGAGTTTTCTGGGGTTGCGGCAGTAGGTCAGATTTCTGATCCGGCAGGCTCGACTAACACCCCTTCAGTCGCAATCTTCCGACCTCCTTACTTAGCCTTCTCACTACTGCAGCAGAAGTCCACTGGGCATCACTAGGAGCTGTCCCAGAATCATGGCTTCTTAGCTTCAAAGACACATCCGGTCGAAACAATATACGCTGGGGAGCGCTCCTGCCGCAACGTCTCCAGAATATTCTGACCAAAACGTGGCATTCTCCACACCTCCGCTTCTTCCTTGGACCTGACAACTCATTCATCGTCTGGCATCCCGAGCTTATCCGATGGGCAAATCTGCCGCCCAGTCTTGAGGACTCTCTGCAGTCATGGCTCACGCCGTCAGGATGGCGTGTAGGTCCGCCACGCATAGTCACGTGGGGCCCTGAAGGTGCGTTCTTTGCCATGAGCGAGTATGGGGATGTGGTGTACCGGCTCGGCGATGAAGACAGCTGGGAGATATACAAAGAGACGGTTGAGGAATGGAAAGCAGAGAAAGGCTTCGCATGGAACGAGCTTGCGTTTATCGCGCTTGATCCCACTACTTCAGACCAATTCTTTGCGATCCGTAACGATGGCACGTGGGCTGGCAGCATCGACGACATTAATGAAGATGCGCTGGAGGACTTTGCATTGAACTTCTTTGCCAAAGCGAAGAAGCGACAGAAACCTCAATCCAGCCAGCAGAACAGCCATCACAATAACAATGGCGGAACAGAACGGACCATACCTTCGACCAATACAATACCAAACTCGGCCGCCCAAGCCTTATACAATCAGTGGTCCAAAACAACAGCAACGACACTCGCCGCTGCTCTCGCCGCCCTCAGCGCCTCTCCTCGCCCCAGTACTCCCGCCAGCCCCGAGCCCTCGCTCCCACACCGCCCCAAGCCGCGCAAACTGCAGGTTCGCTCGCAATCTAGCATTTCCACATCCTCCTCAAACACACCGACACCACCTCCACAGCCAGAATCTACCATTGCCGCTACCCTGCTGACCACCTTCCCCTACCTCCCCCCTGCAGTGACCACCTGCGCGCTCCCTTCGTGCGAGCTGCTCAAATCGGAACCTCTGAGTATCAAAGCGTGTCGCCATGACGTGGAAATGCTCATGCGTGCGAGTGGACTCTACGGGTATGAGTGGTTGCGACAGGAGAGGCTGCGGTGGCATCCGGACCGGTTTGGGCGTTTGTGTGCTGTGGAGTGGCGAGAGGAGGGGCGACGCATGGCGGAGGAAATGTTCAAGATTATCGATGCATTGATGGAGGATCTGAATAAAGCGTAGGATTGTGGGCAGGAGAAAGCGACGAACTGGCTCATCAGCCCTCGTACCGTGCCTTTCCAGCTCCGATGAGATACTTGACATAGTGCAGGATAGACACAAGGTTTCGCTTCACCCGGAGGTTTTAAAGGCTAGTTAGTGGGGACTGAGTACTACAAGGTGAGGTTATTGCATTTTGTGACCTTGCTTTCATCAATTGATGCTTCACACATTTTAGAGAAAACCTGTTAATACGCAGGTACCTATTGCCAAACCTGAAGTTGTCAAGCCTCCAGGCAATCCAAATCGTCTACATACAAGTTCTGAAGTATACAAGACAGCTTTCAACCACAGCAGCCAGGCCATCATATCAGCACGTGCATCGGGGCAATTTCAACCGCCGACCGTCGCCAGGGCCACGCTAAGTCCGATACCGAGGCGAGTGAGCCGCGAAAACTACCCGCGCGGAACGGCCACGCGCTCCGCTAGATCCTCGGGACCTCCACATGGTTGACAATTGACATGGTGCCTTGTCTTCTCTCCTCCAACTTGACAATTCTTGGGCGGTCCCTTGTTTTCTTTATGCGATGATATAGCGACATCTTCTGCGGACCGAAAGAGCCTCATAGAACCTCGAATATGACATCATCCGAGGCCCTGCGTGGGCTTAGGACCCTCTCGCGTGCGGCTGCGCCGCGGCGAATTCTGGCCGGCAGAACGAGCGCAATTCCGTACGCGAGACGGACGATATGTACCGACTGTGTGCGGAGCGCGAGACGAGGAGGGCAGGCGCGAACCGGGCGCGCTGTGGAAACAGCAGCTCTGCGGCGTTTTGCGACGGCGGGTAGTAGAAGAGGATACGCACAGGTGGCGCACGAGTGTATGTGAGATGGACAGGTCTATACAGCAGGCGCTGATGAAGAGCAGACTCTCCAGACCCGGGGAGGACCCATGGGCCCATTGCCGAGTACGATGCGCGTGTTGACTCGGGGCGACTGAGGGACGACGAGCATCAGAGAAGTACGCCAGCTAGCTATGCGACAGCCACGACAATCTGCTAATGGTCTGGTCTCCAGACATCATCAAGAACCTCCAAGATCTCCACGACATGCTCGCCGGCTACGAGCAGCCGCCCGTCCAACAACCCACCATTGAATCCCTCCAACCCCCCAAGAAGTCCTTCTTCTCCTTCCTCTCCTCGGCAGAGCCCAAATCCAACCTCCCGCCGATCCCTCCAAACCTGCCCAAAGGCATGTACATGTACGGCGACGTCGGCAGCGGAAAGACGATGATGATGGACCTCTTCTACGACACGCTGCCCCCCAACATCACGCGCAAAACCCGCATCCACTTCCACGCCTTCATGCAATCCGTGCACAAAGACCTGCACAAGATGAAAATGGCCCACGGCAACGACATCGACAGCATCCCCTATGTCGCCGCCAACATCGCCGAGCGCTCCTCGGTCCTCTGCTTCGACGAATTCCAGTGCACCGACGTCGCGGACGCCATGATCCTGCGCCGCCTGATGGAGGCGCTGATGTCGCACGGCACCGTCATCGTCACCACCTCGAACCGGCACCCAGACGACCTGTACAAAAACGGCATCCAGCGCGAGTCCTTTGTGCCCTGCATCAACCTGCTGAAACGGCGCCTCACAGTGCTGAACCTCGACAGCAGCACCGATTACCGCAAGATCCCGCGCCCCCCGTCCGGCGTCTACCACCACCCGCTCGATGCCTCCGCAAAGACCCATGCAGAACGCTGGTTCAGGTTTCTGGGCGACTTCGACCACGATCCACCCCACGCAGCCACACATCAGGTCTGGGGCAGAGATATCGTGGTGCCCAAAGCCAGCGGCAAGTGCGCGTGGTTCACGTTCGACGAGATTATTGGGCGCGCGACCGGCGCCGCGGATTATCTGGAGCTGAGCAAGGAGTACGAGGCGTTTGTGGTGACGGATGTGCCGGGGATGAACCATAGGAGTCGGGATCTGGCGAGGCGGTTTATTACGTTTATTGACGCGCTTTATGAGAGTCGGGTACGTATTTTCTTTCCCCTTCCCCCACATATTCTGGAGTACCCCCAGACACCCCAAGAAGACATGCAGAGCGACCCCCAACTAACGCTTCCTCCAGTCCAAACTCGTCCTCACCACCGCGGTCCCGCTTACCCAGCTCTTCCTCTCGGCCGACGAAATGTCCGACGCCCTCTCCTCGTCCCCCTCAGCCGTCAAGAAAGAACTCCCCGCCGAGGCGGGCGAGAACCTCGACGACGCCATGCGCAGCCTGATGGACGACCTGGGGCTCAACATGACGATGCTGAAGAACAGCAGTATCTTCTCCGGCGATGAGGAGAGGTTCGCGTTTGCGCGTGCGCTGAGTAGGCTGAGTGAGATGGGGAGTCAGGAGTGGGTGGAGAGGGGGTTGGGGTTGGAGAAGAGGGGCGGGAAGGGGGAGAAGGAGGGGTGGCAGAGGGTTAGGAGTCATTGGAAGGAGGATCACATGTAGAGAGGGATTGGATGATGAACGACGGAGGAGGTCGGGGTGATGACCCACACTTCCTCTGTCCCTGAATTATATGCCCCATGCACTTCTACATATTTCCCATCAGAGAGGCTGCGGATTGTATGGATGTTGTTTTAGTGTTTTCGTATTGTAGCCTTGTTGACGGGCGGGTTGGATTTGGCTGAAAGGACTGTAAGGACTGGTGCTGGCAGCCAGTTGCTATGCCGCATTTGGGACTACTACCAAGTGGTGACTGCCACGTATCTCCATGTTGGGATGTGCTCAGGCGCAGTGGGCAACGTGCCAATTCGAAGGACCTTTGTATCTGTACAAACCGCCTGCAATGCCTTATCCAAATGGTCTTTTCGCGCTTCTTCTGAAAGAGCACGTCAAGCTCGTGAATCCGACGATGATAACTCGGTTCCTGGAGCAAACCGATTGTGGCTTCAGGGCGTCAGAGAAAGGCTGACTGAAGGCCATAACTATTCTGTTGGCGCTGATGCCGTGCTGTACATAGTATTTCATGATTTTGAAGGATTCAACTAAGATGGAGCACAGGCGAAATGTGACCCATAACACATGTAGCCATTTTGAAAACGATACAATTCCAAAGACTGTACCGATCACCTTTGAAAACCCACGTCAAAGTGACTGCTTTCAATTTCCTGCACCAATCCAAGATTCGAGGCTGACAAGAGCACTGTACTGTGACCTGGAGTTCTGCTAGAATGCGCAATTTCTATGACGATGAACAACAGGCTGGAAGTACCGCATGTGAGGAGCGAGTTCGCGAGCCGTGTATTTCTGTCTGGCACCATCTTTGTTTAAGTGTAACTAGTCAGACCAAAATGGTTTAGGTACTGTGACGTGCGCCAATTGTGACAGACAAGTCTGGCTCGGCTGCACCCGCAGGACTTCATGCATGAATCAGCAATGAGATGTCTTCGTAAACACGGTAGACGCATCGCTTGAAAAAGCTTCCGACTAAATCAATATCAAACAATTCTATCAAGGGCTAACAAGCTGGACGGCCCCGGGATGTACACGCTCGGAAAGTGTTTAATCAATTTTGTCCGCGCAGGACAACCACGAGGCTGTGCAAAAGCATCGGACGAGGGCAGTATTATAAGGCGGAACCGGGTTCCGAGACACTCGTCCGAGGTCAAGCCAAGTGTGTTCAAGCTCTTCGGTTGAGACCGAGATACCGGTACGATCGCTCTCAATAGCCAATACGGACCTAGGGATCTGCGCAGGCCCTCTCGGTCGCTTATGGCGTCGGTGGCTTGCAACAACTCTTGGCCTCATTGCATTTCTGAACTGGTGGACCGGGATGCAGAAGCGCATCTGTTTGTTGCTGTTTAGACTGCAGAGACTACAAGATGGCTTTCCGCAGACATCCGGATGGAGAACGACGTCATCACCTCAACGTCCAACCTCCACTCAGCGCCCAGAGGACCAACGCCCTTAGTGCACGAGTCTGGAGCAACAACGCGTCTGCAAGCGCAGATACAAGCCCGGTTCACACTGGGTTTCCCGTCATAGCGCGATTGTTTTCACAATTCTGCCCTATCGGATTGAGCGTCACACAGGACGCCCAACTCGTCCGTTTTCAGCGCGAAAGCTAACTGCGGACGCTGCAGCGATCCGTGATCCGAGAAGATGGGAATCTGTACATTGATGTAATGACAGGGAAGGGGTACAACTTTCATTATTATACTGCAAACAGTGCACAATCTCGATCTAAATCATCCGCTGCTTCAACCCCAAGTGCACCTGTTGTCGCCTGTCATGGCTGAAAATCACCAATCTCACGGTGACTTCACCAACATGTCATCCAACAATCAGGTGTTTTCGAATACGACTACCACTTCGAGTTATAACAATGAAATTCATTCTGAATCACAGCAGCACACGTCTGGTGTGACTGAGCATGCCACGCCCTTTGACGGTATCGTTCGCACAGCATCTGGCCGCGAGACCTACTTTCCTGATGGCCATCAGTCCTCCAACCAGACGCACATCCACCGCTCGGAGGGAAGTGCTGGCTATGGACTTTTCCCCAACACAGAGAAGCGGAATACACATGCATCTGGCAGCCTCGCGACAGGCGGGCTAGCAACAGCTGGTGAGGCTGGCATTGGCGCCGGGCTTTTCAGCGATGCTGGTAGACATGAGGACACAACTCGCAATGACGAATACCTCCACAATGGCGCCGAAGACCAGGTACCTCTTGAGAAGGTCGCAACTGCAAAGTCGAGCGAGTCGTCTTTTACTCAATACGGATCCAACGGTCAAACCTATCACAGGAAAGGGACAAAGGTTTCCGATACCGACGAAAGCGATGGCTCGCCAATGTACCGTGCAGTTACACGGCCCGAGATCGACCACGAAGAGAGGAGGAATCTCCAGCGCGCCCTAACCAGCATGAGCATGTCTCGACATGCGACTAGTCAGAGCATTGCGGCCCCCGACGACCCGTCGATGGACCCTTCCAGCGAATCTTTTGACCTGAAGAAATTTCTGCGCTCTTTCAGACATTACTTGGAAGGCGAGGGCATCGAGATGAAACAGCTTTCGGTGGTCTACAGGGATCTTAATGTCTATGGATCCGGCGCGGCATTGCAGTTACAGAAGACAGTGACAGATATGCTCTTGGCCCCGATCCGTCCGCAAGAATTCATCAGCTTTGGAAAGAAGGAGCGCAAGCAGATCTTGCGCAGTTTCGATGGCATTATCAAGGCTGGTGAGCTGTGCGTGGTGCTTGGGCGACCTGGATCTGGATGCTCGACGCTTCTCAAAGCCTTGACTGGAGAACTTCACGGTCTCGATGTTGATGAGTCTGTGATTCACTACAACGGTATTGAGCAGCACAAGGTCATCAAAGAATTCAAGGGCGAGACAGTCTACAACCAAGAGGTAACCAATTCTACTCCAATTTGCAGCATTCATTGACATCAATGCCTAGGTTGACAAACATTTCCCTCATCTGACAGTCGGTCAAACCCTGGAATTTGCAGCAGCCGTACGCACCCCGTCGCATCGCCCGCATGAGACATCTCGCAAGGACTTCGCCAAATACACTGCGCAGGTAGTAATGGCCGTCCTTGGCCTCAGCCACACTTACAACACAAAGGTCGGTAATGACTTTGTACGCGGCGTAAGTGGTGGAGAAAGGAAGCGAGTTTCGGTCGCCGAGATGATGCTTGCAGGCTCGCCTTTTGCTGCATGGGATAACAGTACGAGAGGATTGGACTCAGCGACAGCGCTCAAGTTTGTTCGCTCGCTTCGTGTCGGCTCTGACATGGCTGGCGGCGCAGCTGCAGTGGCGATTTACCAGGCATCGCAGTCTGTGTATGACTGCTTTGACAAGGCAGCAGTCCTTTACGAGGGTCGCCAAATCTACTTTGGACCTGCTAACAAGGCACGGAACTTTTTCGAACGCCAGGGCTGGTACTGCCCACCACGTCAAACCACTGGTGATTTCCTAACAGCAGTGACGAACCCCGATGAGCGTCAACCCACGAAGGGGTACGAGAACAAGGTCCCTCGTACGCCGGATGATTTCGAAAAGTACTGGCGTAACTCGCCTGAGTACCAGAGCCTGCAACAGGAGATCAAGGAGTTTGAGGAGCAGAACCCCGTCGGAGAGCACTCAACGCTCCATGAGTTCCGCCAGAAGAAGAATTACATTCAAGCAAAGCACGCTCGTCCTAAGTCCCCATACCTCATCAGCATTCCGATGCAAGTCAAGCTAAACACGGTCCGCGCGTACCAGCGAATCTGGGGCGACTTCGCCTCCACTGCAACTCAGGCCGGGCTCAATTTGATCATGGCTCTCATCGTCGGTTCCATCTATTACGGTCACTCGCAAGGCACAAGTTCTTTTCAGGGCAGGGGTGCTGTTCTGTTCCTGGCTGTGCTCTTCAACGCCTTGACATCGATCGGAGAGATCAGCGGATTGTATTCTCAAAGGCCTATCGTTGAGAAGCACAATTCGTATGCTTTCTACCACCCGGCAACAGAAGCTATAGCAGGTATTGTTGCAGACATACCTGTCAAGTTTTTGCAAGCCACGGTCTTCAACATTGTGTTGTACTTCCTCTCTCAGCTGCGGGCTACTCCGGGTCAGTTCTTCTTGTACTTCTTGGTCACCTACATTGCTACCTTTGTCATGGCTGCAATCTTTCGATCGACGGCGGCTTTGACGAAGACGGCGTCGCAAGCCATGGCACTTGCAGGAGTGTTGGTACTTTTCCTCGTCATCTACACAGGCTTCGTGATTCGCATTCCGTCCATGCATCCGTGGTTCTCCTGGATTCGATGGATCAACCCTGTGTTTTACGCTTTCGAGATTCTGGTTGCGAACGAATTCCATGGTGTCAACTTCCCCTGTGACCAATTCATCCCATCCGGACCCGGCTATGCACTGAATGGAGACTCGTTCATCTGCAGCTCGCAAGGTGCACAGGCTGGTCAGAGGTTTGTCTCCGGCGATGACTTTATCGCAGTCGCATACGAATACTCGTGGTCCCATGTGTGGCGCAACTTCGGCATTCTCATCGGTTTCTTGATCTTCTTCATGGTCATTTACTTCGTCGCTGTTGAGGTCAACTCCTCGACCACAAACACCGCCGAGCAACTCGTCTTCCAGCGCGGCCATGTTCCCGCCTACATGTTGGAGAAGGGTGGCAAGCAATCGTCCGATGAGGAGTCGGCTAAGCCCGCTGCTGGCACCGAAGGCGGCGCGGGTGACGTCAGCGCCGTCGAGGAGTCCAAGGGCGTCTTCACATGGAGAGATGTTGTATACGACATCGAGATCAAGGGAGAGCCTCGACGCCTACTCGACCACGTCTCCGGCTTCGTCAAACCGGGTACATTGACGGCACTTATGGGCGTCAGCGGTGCAGGAAAAACGACTCTCCTCGATTCCCTCGCTCAGCGTACTACGATGGGTGTCATTACTGGTGACATGCTCGTGAACGGAAAGCCCTTAGATCCTAGTTTCCAGCGCTCTACAGGATACGTCCAACAGCAGGATCTTCATCTCGAGACTAGCACTGTTCGCGAAGCGCTCCGGTTCTCTGCTGTCCTGCGTCAGCCAAAGAAGGTTCCTAAGCAAGAGAAGTACGACTACGTTGAAGAGGTCATCAAGATGCTGAACATGGAGGACTTTGCGAACGCGGTTGTTGGTGTCCCTGGCGAGGGCCTTAACGTTGAGCAGCGCAAGCTTCTCACCATCGGCGTTGAGCTCGCAGCCAAGCCCAAGCTTCTTCTCTTCCTTGACGAGCCGACATCCGGTCTTGACAGCCAGAGCTCCTGGTCTATTATCTCCTTCCTTCGTAAGCTTGCTTCAGCCGGTCAAGCCATCCTGTGTACCATCCATCAGCCTAGCGCTATCCTTTTCCAGGAGTTTGACCGTCTGCTATTTCTAGCGAAGGGAGGAAAGACTGTCTACTTTGGCGAGATTGGAGAGAACTCACATGACCTGCTTCACTACTTTGAGAATAACGGCGCTCGCAAGTGTGGAGAGGACGAGAATCCTGCAGAGTACATGCTCGAGATCGTGAATGCAGGAAAGAACAACCAGGGCGAAGATTGGTTTGAGGTCTGGAAGAAGAGCGAGGAGGCCAAGCAAGTACAGCGCGATATCGACAAGATCCACGAAGAGACACAGCACTCTAACCTTGATGTCGCCGAAGAGACAGGTGGCACCGAGTTTGCCATGCCTCTTTGGACCCAGATCTGGGAATGCACATACCGTGTGTTCCAGCAATACTGGAGGATGCCTGAATACGTCCTTGCTAAGATTCTGCTCTGCGTTGTCGCTGGCCTCTTCATTGGATTCTCTTTCTATGGCGCCGACAACACTCAAGCTGGAATGCAGAACATCATCTTCAGTGTTTTCATGCTGACAACCATCTTCTCCTCGCTTGTGCAACAGATTCAGCCGCTCTTCATCACCCAGCGCAACCTGTACGAGAGCCGTGAACGTCCCAGCAAGGCCTACTCCTGGATCGCATTTATGATTGCTAATATCGTGGTCGAGATTCCATACGGAATCGTCGCTGCTGTTCTCATGTTCGCGTCATTCTACTATCCGGTAGTCGGTGCCCACCAGTCATCTGTTCGCCAGGGCCTGGTCCTTATGTTCTCCATCCAACTCCTCGTCTACACTTCCTCTTTCGCGGCCATGACCATCGCGGCCCTGCCAAACGCCGAAACCGCTTCCGGCTTAGTCTCTCTCCTCACGCTGATGTCGATTCTCTTCAATGGTGTTCTACAAACTCCCAACAACCTCCCAGGATTCTGGCTGTTCATGTACCGGGTTTCGCCGTTCACGTACTGGATTGGCGGCATTGTAGCCACTATGCTATCAGGTCGCGAGGTCGTTTGCAGCTCCACAGAAGTCTCCATCTTCGACCCACCAGCGGGCCAGACTTGTGGTCAATACCTTGGCCCATACGCCCAAGCCGCGATGGGTACTATCCAGAATCCCGATGCCACTTCTACATGCCGGTACTGCTCGATCTCAAGCGCTGACCAGTTCCTGGCTGGCAGCAGCATCTACTACAGTGAGCGCTGGAGGAACTTTGGCATTCTGTTTGCCTTCATTTCTTTCAACGTTTTCCTGGCGCTGCTTTCTTACTACCTGTTCAGAGTCGCCAATTTCAGCAACTTTACTGCGAAATTCCACAAGACCAAGAAGGGCGCGAAGGCAAAGGGTACTGCGGAGAAGGCATCCGAGCAGGTAGGAAATGCTGCACGACAAGGTGCGCACCCCGGAAATCGGTCTGGAGAGAAAGACACCGCTTGATGGGCACGTGTGGGGCCCGTTGATTTCTTGTTTTGTCATTACCGTTGCGGCTCAAAAGCGAGATCCACTTTTATTCGGGCCATTGTCGTCCATTTTCCGAGCGAGCGTGCGGCTCTTCGCGGTTTCTCTAGTAGACATATAATAATATCTAACCTATAGTAATTCACATTGAACTAGAATTCTGCATATGGCAACGCCATGATCCTGCATCGTGATTTGACATCACTTGATAATCAGATGTTAATACTTCGGCAATTGAATTGCGGAGAAAGGTCTGGGGTTGCATGATCCGTCAGAAAGCAAAGCTGGGGTGCCTACCTTTGATGAACGGGGATCACCTTTCCACCTGCCATTTGGGCGGCCAAACATCGGTGGAGCCCCGCATTTCATCCAAGTGCTGCAACCTCCCCACTAGCTAGTCTAATTGAAAGTAAGAGGATTCTTTGATCTCGTAAAACACCTCAAGCAAACCAGCAAACAGAGAGCACAACTGCTTCATCCCTTCTGCGTAGGAGTAGTAAGAGATAACATTCGTTTGTGCATACCCAACAAGGAATGTCCTCACTATCAATCACCAGCTATCGCATTCTCCACGAGGATGCGCGGTCGGTTTTGTTCCGATGAGCAAGAACGAGCACGTAGGATCAAGAGTGGATGAGGGAGATCCCACAGCACCCCGCCGGCAATTGGGCGCGGGGAGTTTTGTGTGGGGACTGCGCGGAGTTGACGTCGCTGGGGTTGGCATTTGCGGGCGGAATCCTTGATTTGGGCGTAGTAATTACTAAACGGGCGCTAGTGCACATGACGGTTCCTCAGGTTTTGCAAGCCACGAGGTCGCGAGACGAGGCTCTGCGGACACACAGACCATACACGATGTCACGACAAGAGGTCCGGCTCTTTCTCGAGATGCTTGCTGGTGCCCAAGAACACGGCTGGTGACAGCCAATGCGGCTGTGGCTGTCTGTCGCTTTCTGTCATGGACATCGCTGCTCCCCGCTGGCACGAGTCGTAAGAGGGGGTAGACAATGGGTATGTGCGGAGATGAGCACCTGACAGGATCGGGATTTCCGTTTAATGGAAGTGACAAAAAACTGTGGTGGAAGCTCTCAGCAGACTGAATGCACGAAGACGACCGCTGAAGTCTGGCATGACCAGATCGAACAGCATTCTGGATGCTGATGATCACTGAGCCTCAGGTCCTCGGACCGGTCTTGCGTTCGGGTGGTTTTCCAGCGAGCAATTCTACACGAGTCACGCAGCAACAACGACTGCCGATGTGCTTCCAAGATTCAACAAATCGCCTTGGCGGTGCTTCTCCAGCACCGGAATGACGTGGGAAGCCCCGGTATTAGAGCCTCCACGCCCTCTAGTGTATATCTCCACACGGGAAAACTTCGGTTCGGTACCTTTCTACCACCATGTACACTACCATGGAAAGTTGAGTTGCCGACCCGACGAGGTGCGGACGTGCCTCTGGTACAGTGTAGAGTATATAAGGGCCGGGATGGACGATCGTTGGAAAGAACAAGGCGATTTCAACTTGTCCATCACACACCATGGCAGCCCTTCTTTCAGCACTTGCAGTTTTGACTGTTGTCAATGCTCAAGCATATGACTCCGGTTCTAGGGCCGAGGATGCGTTCTCGTATGTTCAGCCTCTGAACACCACCATCCTTAATGAATATGGCTCTTCTCCAGCTGTATACCCATCCCGTATGTTGTTCTTGAGATAAAATTGATTTGAGACGAACTAACAAATCGTAGCCAAGATCTCCGCAAATGCCACGGGCGGTTGGGAGGATGCTGTCACGAAGGCCCGTGCATTTGTTGACAAGCTCACGCTCGAGGAGAAGGCCGACATGGTCACTGGTCAAGCCGGGCCTTGCGTTGGCAATATTGTTGCCATCCCCCGCCTTGGGTTTGGTGGTCTCTGCTTGCAGGACGGTCCTCTGGCCATCCGTGTTGCGGACTACGCCAGTGTCTTCTCTGCTGGTGTATCTGCTGCCGCATCATGGGACAGGAAAGTGATGCACGAGCGTGGTTACGCTATGGGCCAGGAGTTCAAGGCCAAGGGTGCCCACATCGCTCTGAGTCCCGTTGCTGGACCTCTGGGTCGCTCTGCCTATGCTGGCCGTAACTGGGAAGGCTTCGCTGCCGATCCGTACCTTACCGGTGTTGCTATGGAGGAGACTATCACAGGTCACCAAGATGCTGGTGTCCAAGCCACCGCAAAGCACTACATCGCGAACGAGCAGGAGACTATGCGTAACCCAATCTACACTAAGAACGGGACAACCACTGACACCGATGTTGCTGCTGTCTCCGCCAACCTGGACGACCGCACCATGCACGAGCTGTACTTGTGGCCATTCGCAAATGCCGTCAAGGCTAAGGCTGCTTCTTTCATGTGCAGCTACCAGCGCATCAACGGCTCTTACGGCTGCCAGAACTCCGCTACTCAGAACGGTCTGCTCAAGACTGAACTAGGATTCCAGGGTTACGTCATGTCTGATTGGGGCGCGGTTCACAGTGGCGTTGCGTCTATCGAGGCTGGTCTTGACATGAACATGCCCGGAGGCCTTGGTAGCTACGGCACGGCTTTTGACGGTCCCTCATTCTTCGGTGGTAATGTCACCAAGGCCGTCAACAACGGCACCATCGACGTTGCTCGCGTCAACGACATGATCGTACGCATCATGACACCTTACTACTGGCTTGGTCAGGACAAGGAGTTCCCCACCGTCGACCCTAGCACCGTCGCTCTTAACACCTTCTCACCCAAGAGTACCTGGATTCGCGAGTTCAACCTGACCGGCGAGAGCAGCCGTGACGTCCGCGGTGACCACGGCAAGCTCATCCGCAAGCACGGTGCTGCCGGTACTGTCCTTCTCAAGAACACTGGTGGTCTTCCCCTCAAGAGCCCCCGCAACATTGCAGTCTTCGGTAACGATGCTGCTGAGCCCCACAAGCAGCTGAACCAGAAGAACTATGAGTACGGCACTCTCCTCGCTGGCGGTGGCTCTGGTACCGGTCAAGTTACCTCTCTCGTGACTCCTCTGCGTGCCATTCAGGAGCGCGCTGCCGGAAACGGTACCAAGATCGTCCAGTACTTCCTCAACAACACCGAGATCGCGGAGAGCGACCTTGATGACCTCTGGATTGGCGAACTCCCCAATGTCTGCATCGTCATGCTCAAGACCTGGGCCGAGGAGGCTGCTGACCGTGAGCACCTCAGCGTCGACTGGGACGGTAACAGTGTTGTTGAGAATGTTGCCTCCAAGTGCAACAACACCGTCGTCGTCACCCACTCTTCCGGCATTAACACCCTTCCCTGGGCTGACCACGAGAATATCACCGCCATCCTCGCTGCCCACTACCCCGGCGAGCAGTCTGGCTACTCGCTGACCGACATCCTCTACGGCGATGTCAACCCCAGCGGTCACCTCCCCTACACCATCGCGCTCAACGGCTCTGACTACAATGCCCCTCCCACCACCGCCATCAACACCACCGGCTACTACGACTGGCAGTCTTGGTTCGATGAGAAGCTCGAGATCGACTACCGCCACTTCGACGCCCACAACATCTCCGTCCGCTACGAGTTCGGTTTCGGTCTGTCGTACACCACCTTCAACATCTCCGACGTCAAGGCCGAGTGCCTCGAGGAGAAGATCACCGCGCACCCTGAGGAGCGCCCGATCATGCCCGGTGGCAACCCCGCTCTGTGGGAGTCCATCTACAACGTCACCATCTCTCTGTCCAACACTGGCGATGTTGCTGGTGCTGGTGTTCCTCAGCTGTATGTTGGCTTCCCCGAGAGCACACCTGCTGGCACACCACCCAAGCAGCTTCGTGGTTTTGAGAAGGTCTACCTTGAGGCTGGCGAGAGCCAGACTGTGGGCTTTGAGCTTATGCGCCGTGATCTGTCCTACTGGGATATTACTAGCCAGCAGTGGGTTATTCCTGAGGGCGAGTTCACATTCTACCTTGGTTTTAGCAGTAGGGATATTGTTGAGACTTCGAAGGTCACTGTTGTCAGTGCGTAGATGTATGAGTTTGATTTTAGCGAGTAACGTTATATAATGACTTTATTATGATAATGAAGAATAACATTTTCAAGATATACTCTGTTTTCTGCACCTTCTTTACTGCTATCAAATGAGCATACTGAAGCCTGAAAGTCACAATATCAAGCTAATCGCAAGGCGCCGTGTACGGCTAGCAGAATCATGGTTGGGCTGGGGCCTAATGACTTGCGAACTAAGCCATGAACCGCACAAATGAGTGTGTAACACAGCATAAGCCATTTGCTAGGGCGGCTAGTGGCAGATGTGGCTGTGCAGCCTTACGTTGTTGGGAAGCACTACATTACCCGAGGGCTGCCGTCGTGGCTATCCGAGCACTGCCATCACCATCTTACAACATCTGCGTATCGAACCTGCTACAACGAGACTAATATCCCAGGTCGAGTCCAGTTTCTGACTCAGGAGATTCACCGGAACTATCCTGAACACGCCTTCTACTGTAGGAGCCATTGGCTTATTTGGTTCTCGGACTCACGATTTCAGCCTGCCGCCCACTGCCTTGAAGCTGATATGGCGCGCGTGTATGAAGACAAACCTCTGAATGTCAGCTCCAGCACAAATACCAGAGTTATCCAGATCGATCGTAATTACGCATCGAATTCGGATGGAAAGCACACCATTGCCTGCAAAATCCATGTCGTCTCTGTTGATTCCTCGATTCGATATACCGCTTTATCGTACATGTGGGGTAATCCTACCTGCAAACGAGAAATCTTACTCGACGGCAAGCCGTTCTTAGTCACCTCGAATCTCTTCGATTTCTTGGACATGTACAGCAAAGGAGTCGAGAACGATTTGCTCTGGATCGACGCGTTGTGCATAAATCAAGAGAACATGAGCGAGCGAAATCATCAGGTGGCAATGATGGGACAGATATACTCTTCTGCGCAGCGTGTACTGGTGTGGCTTGGGAAGGGAGATATTGAACTTCTGGAGGAGATGGAAATGGTCAAAAACTTTAGTTGGCTTATGACACCGCGCTACTATAACGACTGGAACTCCCCACTTAAATTCCTAATCCCGATTTCCGTGACAAGGTCAGATTTGAGGGTTGTGGAGCGTGTCTGGAATCATCCTTATTGGACACGAGCATGGATAAGGCAGGAAATTGTCTTATCTCGGGAGTTTTTCGTCCATTGCGGTCCGATCAGCATTACGGAATCCGAGCTTCAGTGTCTTTTTCAGGATACAATCGTTCCCTTTATTTCACCTCCTCTTGAGACACCAATAGCCAAGATTCTGAAGGACCGGGTGCTATGGCAGTCTACCACTGGACACTATATTTGTCCCTGGCAGACTGGGCACAAAGTCGAATGCTCCGACATTCGGGACCGCATATATTCGATGATAGCGCTTATGGATCCGGCCATGGACATTTTACCAGACTACGAGAAGACCAAGTTCGAATTGTTCATTGACATCATTTCTGCCCATTTCAAAGAATGGTCCACAGAATCTGGATCCTTGGTGCGGAATCTGATATATATCCTCGAAATTGACGAAGATGAGGATACAATACAGAAATGTCTCGAAAGCCGCGACCCAAAGAATGCGATGACATGGTGCATGCATGGACGTCACATTGGGGTTACAAGAGGGCTACCGCTCGATCTCTTTTCAGGTCCGATCGTTCCCTCTGAGTTGCAGTATTTTGAGTTCAGACGTCCCCTGGAAATGCCAGACTTCCTTATTACAAGCAAAGCAAGTCGCCCACGCAGTCATATTTAATCATATTTGAGCATAAAGAAGACATTTGGTGAAATCAGCTGTGAGATTCAATTTGCACTACAGATCTGGCGCATACATCTTGAAGCAGTAGCATCTGGTCCGACACCAATCATGCACTGCTTCGCATGGTAAATCACGGCTGACCCGAAGACACAGCTGGGGACAGATCCCCGCACAGCTCAGGCAAGTGGGGATGAAACGATCGCGTAAGTAACGGTGACGGTGGAGCTAGTGAGTGGCCTCACGAAGATTGCTGATGAGATTCTTCGCACTTGAGATGGACAAGATCGATGTTGTGCCGGGAGCAAAGCAAACCCTGAAGAGCGGAGGCCTCCAACAAGTGGAGAAAGCAAAGTGCACAGCTGACTCTCTGCGTCTCGGACTTCCCGATTAACTGGGACCGTATACCAACACGCTGACGGTAACCAGTCCTTGCACATAGAATGCGGTGATCCGTGTGAGGGAGTGCAGGACGCCCGCCCACAAGAACTTCAGGCGGCTAGGCAGCAGCCTGCGCTTTATCTGATTGGCTGGCAAGTGGGCGCAGCATTGCATCGTGGAATCCTCGATACCTAAGAACATCTAGCGCTCAGCCTGCTTCATTCATGCGGTAAGACTTGCGAAATTAATCTGCGACGGCGCGGCTGAGTGGGGTGCCTATTGATGACGGTCAGTCGTGTGCATTGAGGCACGGATGAGCAGGCTCGGAAGGGAGCTGTATATGAATGTTTGCGTTTCCCCAGCCGCCTCGACGAAGATGCTGCTTTTGAAGGCAGAATCGCAAGACCCGCCCAATGTAGCTTGTTCACATCTTATTTTTTGTCCTCAAGGACCCTTCTCATCAGCATGCTCTTCTGGCGGATTTGGTCGTCCGTCCTGAACTACCACCTCCAGATGTGTTGCATTATTGCACTGGAGAGTTGGCCAATGGGAGAGATGCATGAGAAAGCTATTCTAACGACAAATGGGCGATGGTGGGTCTGGTGAACGTAAGCAATGAACAGCAGCAGAAAGGAATACTCACCGGTATCACGTGCCGTATAGCGACAACCTCGTTTTGAAGAAGACAACAACCTAGAGGACCACGACCGAAGGAAAATCGTCAAGGACTCCGATATGGACAGTCAAGGAAATATAGCAGGCATTCGTCTGATGTCTGCTCGACCATATCTATGGTCACGTGGGTAAGAGCCGCAAAGCTGGGGTCGATCTTTCCCCACTGAACAAAAGACTGAACGACCGTTGCTCTAACGTCAAAGGTAGTGTACCAACACAACAACAGTGTTGCTCTTCACAAAGACGCAAGAGATGTATTGATCGCTGCTAACTTCGAAGTAATTGACGATTTTGCAGATGTAAAGCTGAGAGGCTTGATGACAATGTGGCGGTGCTCGCAGACCGGGCGGCCTCTCTCAGGTTGACAAGGCACCCACCTCGCCCTGCACTCCTGCACTTTCTCTCACTCACTGCAAAGCTCACTTGCACACCTTCCTGTCATACACATTCGTTGACAGTCATTGCATGCTCATCATTGTCAGAGTGCAAATTCTTCGCCAATTAGTACCATCGTACTCGTCACCTGCGCTGCTCTCTGGCATCAGCTGCCTCCTGCCATAGAATGAACAAGCGTTTGGCGATCGTGGTGCTGTTCGCCCTCTGCATCCAACCAGCAAGAGCAACTGGTTCAGTCATGGAACTCTCCCCCTTCATGCCACCCATGGAGCAATTCTATGCTGACCCAGCGGGCACTTTACGTTGTCTCGAGTGTGCACTATGTTATCTGGAGTGCATGTGCTACCTGGTAAGATCGCTCGTTTTTAGACGCGAAGTCTTTACTGACGCAGGCCCAGTCCCAGTCTTCGTACTCGTCCTCGTACACTCAGGCACTCTCAAACGAGGTTTCGTTTTACGACCCTCCTCTCTTTGCCGAGGACTCTGATTCCGTAGACCTCAGTGACGTGCAAGACTTCCTCAACAACTCCGGTGATCACCTGGTCGACGAAAACACCCATACCATGAACGTAGATGTCACGACCATACAGACGAACGCTATTCGAGCCCATGTCGATGACACATACCTCCCCGGCTATCGGCAGCAAGCGTCACCGTCACAGCCACACTGCGCAAGGAGACATGCCCCTCGTAAGGGTGGGTTTGCTTGCACCGTAGAAGGTTGCAACAAGGCGTTTGATCGCAACTGCGAGCTGAAGTGAGTTCATACGTAGGCTGAGCTGGAGCTTACTCTGATTGATGCCAGCCGCCATCTTAAGATCCATCTTAGCCGTAACGAGCGACCTCACAGATGCTCGATCTGCAATGAGGGGTTTCTTTACCCGAAGGATCTCATGCGTCATCAGGGCAAGCACTCGAAGCAGGGTTCAATCAAGACTACATACTACTGTCAGGTCGCAGGCTGCAACAACACCGATGGCTTTTCTCGTCGCGATAATCTTCTCCGTCACCACCGTCGACAACACCAGGGTATTGCCTCGCCACCTGCGCAGTCACCACCTGCGTAGTTGCCAATGCGCTACTTGTCATGCCATGGAACGTCTATGCTTTACCTTGCAGCATGTACTCTCCTCCTGGGTCTCGTACTGCGACCGAACCTTCAGTCTACTGGGCGAGCCTTCCTCCTGGTGGGCTATGTTATCATGACGGCCTATCTTACTGCTCTTTGTTTGCCTGTTTTCCCACATCCCATCGCCGTCAGGTACTGCGCGCTTACGTCGGTGCACTTTCTTATTCTTCATTGTTCATATACCCCAATCCCGGCGCCCCATGAGCGCGCTGCTGGTAATGTTGTTTCTTTGGATGTCAGGCGATCTCATACCTATCTTGTCAGATTGCATCGCAAAAGCATGACTTTGGTCCCATACTTGTCTTTTGCATATCATTGCTGCTGTCTGTTAGTATTGCATCCCATCATCGTATCGCTGTACTGGTATTTGGTGTACCTGTTAGTATGAAACCAACAAAATAACACTGTATCTATCTGTTCTTATTTTTGAAATGACAATGTTGCAAATGACATGTGGATGATCGTGAAGCATTGCTATCCACCGTTGCCCTTCATAGGCATTCAGACATGTGATGTCGTGCCGACGCGACACGCGACTTAGCGCGGGATCTACAGATCGATCGACCCACAAGGCTGGTTCTGGCAGTGACAGGTGCGTCATCATTTCCAGCGATTGCGACAACCACAAGAAATTCGTGAGCTACATCATGTCACCCATGCACCGCTGTTGTAGACATCGTAGATGATACACCTGAGGCAACATGCCGCCTGTTCTGTCCCGCAAGCGCCTGCAGTCTGATTCTCCCAAGCCAGAACCGCCACCGAAGCGAACCCGAACGCCCAAAGCACCTGCGCCAAAACCAAATCCTCGCCGTACGAAGCAGTCCGTTTTCGATGCGCCACCGAAGGCCAACCGGACTCTTTCGCAAACAAAGAAGTTCCTGGAGGGTAGCGACGATGACAGCGAACTCTCAGACGCCGAGAGTAGCGACGACGAGTTCGAAGACGTGCCTTTGAATAGTTCAAATACCACCAAAGCCAAAGGGAAAGGGAAGCTTAAAGACATATCAGACTCGGAGGAAAGTGAAGAAGATGACTGGGAAGATGCGCTGGGTGTACAGCATCACCACACGAAACACGATGCTGGCCCAGACCCAGTCATCACCGACATCGCCCTCACCCTTTCGGCGCCATCGGAACCTTCCTACAAGCTGAAGCCGGATGGGAGGACAGGACCTTCCAAAAAGCTGCGCCAGATACGTAATGTGACTCATTGCATTCATGTGCAAGGCCTGATGTTTCACAACCTGATGCGTAACGCGTGGATAGAAGACAAAGAGGTGCAGAAGATACTTGTGCAGGGTCTGACAAGTGGGTGCTGGCGGGAGATCGAACAGTACTGGCGCGATTCTGGTGTACCGGACGGTCTCAGTCGGGCTGTCGTGCAAAGGAAAATACAGAAGTCGCCTCAGAATGCGAAGGTGACTAAGAGCGCGAAGGAAACGAGTGGGAAGAAAGGCGCTTGGAGAGCTAGTGGCAGCAAAGGTGTCAAAGTCTACGATACACCGGACAACAAGCTCTCAAAACAACGAAAGGAGCAAGCCCGTCGAGAATATGAAGCTACGCTGGCCAGGGACGAGGTGCCAGATGTCCCGGAGAGAAAACAACGCGATTGGGGAGCAAAGACCAAACGCGTGGAACCTGAAACACCCAATATGACCCATGGTGATCCATTGCTTCGCTTATTGAAGTACCTGGCAGCATATTGGAAGGCAAAATGGCGAACAACTGCACCTGGTCTCCGAAAACGCGGCTATCTCGAACCCTGGGTGCTACAGGCAGAGGTGGACGCCTGGGAGAAGTACAGTTGGCACGCAGACACTTTTGGTGAACGCATCGAAGATCACGATGCATTTCGAGAAATGGCACGTAAGTGCGAGGGCAGCAAGGATGCCGGCCAACAGCTGTTCACAGCGCTAATAAGAGGCTTGGGTATTGAAGCGCGTATGGTTGTGAGCTTGCAGCCTGCTGGCTTTGGCTTCAGTCAAGCCGAGGAGGGCAAACCCAAGAATCTGGAAAAGCTGAAGGACCTGGTGAGACCTGGGCAGACCACTAACGCAAAATATGCCGCAACAAACCCTACTCCAACAAAGTCGAAGAAGGCTGGCCAGAATCCAATATCACCTCGCAACCGCAGGCAGGTCGTCGCATCTTCGGACTCGGATTCTGACAGCAGCGGTCTCAGCAGCGTTATCTCCATCTCGTCCGACACAGACGAAGGCAAGTCATCTAAAAACAAGAAGACGAAAACCCGCGATTACAACGATGACCTTCCATATCCCACGTATTGGACCGAAGTTATATCGAATTTGACACATACACCTGTCTCGGTTTCGCCATTGTCTCGCACTATTATTGCAAGTGCAGCAGTCCCCGATAGATACTCAGATTTCTATGCACGTGGTGCTGCCGCCGACAAGGCAAAGCAGGTCTTTGCGTACGTCATTGCCTTCTCGTCTGATGGCACAGCAAAGGAAGTCACGACTCGCTACCTGCCGAAACGCCAATGGCCAGGGCGAACGAAAGGGTTTCGCATGCCCATCGAAAGGATACCGATACACAACAAACGTGGCAAGGTCAAGCGCTGGGAAGAATGGGACTGGTTCAAATCTGTCATGCGTCCCTTTGCCCGTGCGCACAACAAGCGCCAACCCTGGGATGAAGTCGAAGACGAAGGCGATCTTGTTCCCGCAGAGCCTGAGAGGAAGAAGACGATGGACGAGGAAGGTGGCAAAGAAACCCTCCAAGGCTACAAGAACTCTACCGAATACGTTCTAGAGCGTCATTTACGCCGCGAAGAAGCGCTCAAGCCAGGTGCCAAGATAGTGCGGCACTTTGCCATAAGCAAGAAAGGCGAGGAGGATAAGCTTGAGCCAGTGTACCGCCGTAGGGATATCGTGAATTGCAAGACCACCGAGTCTTGGCATAAGGAAGGTCGTGAAGTCATGCCGGGCCAGCATCCACTTAAGTACGTACCAATGCGCGCTGTGACGAAGACGCGTAAGCTCGAGATCGAGGAACGTGAGCGCATAGAGGGTGGAAAGGTACAACAAGGCCTTTATGCGAAGAGTCAGACCGACTGGATCATTCCCGAGCCTATCAAAGATGGCATCATCCCTGTCAACGCATTCAACAATATCGACGTCTACGTACCTACGATGGTTCCTAAAGGCGCTGTGCACATTCCACTCAAAGGAACAGGTCGTATATGCCGCAAACTCAACATTAATCACGCAGAGGCATGTACAGGGTTCGAGTTTGGTAAGCAACGCGCAGTTCCAGTGATCACTGGTGTTGTCGTTGCAGAAGAAAACGAACAATTAGTCATCGATGCCTGGGAAGCCGAAGAAGCAGAAAAGACCAGGAAGGAAGCTGACAAGAGACAAAAGTTCGTCTTAGGCCTGTGGAAGAAGTTCTACTCTGGATTGAGAATCGTGCAGCGCATGAAAGAGGAATACGGTGAAGAGGCGGAGCTGCCACAGAAAGATCTTTATGCGCCCGTAGAAAAGAAAGAAGAAACGGAGTGGGAAGTGTTCAAGAAGTACCAAGGACAAGAATTCGAGGGTGGATTCGTCCGTGACGATGCTGGGGGTGGAGGCTTCCTTCCTGAGGAACTTCCAGAGCCACGAAACGCTGCTCATCATGATGAAATGGCTGGAGGATTCTTTGTCGCAAGCCAGGAAGAAGTCGAGCACGGCAACCTTACCATCGACCATGGCGACCGCAAGGAGCAATCACGCACACCACTTGCTGAGTCTGCGTATCGAACACCTATTTCTTTGTCTGCAGCACTCGATTTACCCGATGATGAAGAGAAGGCGGAAAGTGCAGAGAGCGACGAAGAAGCCGATATTCAAGATGCAGATATGAAAGACACTGATGAGGAAGAGGATGACGAAGACGACAAGCCCCTCGTGCCTCCAGCGCGAAGCAAACGCCCTGCCGCCAAGCCGACACCAAAGCGCACCCCCAAGGCTGTCCCAAAACGTAATCGCGTATCTATCATTGACTCTGCAGATGAAGAGCCGCTCTCAAACGAGCCTTCCGACCCTCCATCGCCGCCGGCGTCCACTCGAAGCGCACCGAAGCGCAGAGCTGCGCGCAAGAGCGATGCGCAGGTCAAGAGCCACTTTTTTGCCATGGGTAGCGATGACGAAACGGATGCAACTGATCGGTCATCTCCGAAGAAGGCGAGAGGAGGTGGTGCTACCGGGAGGGGCAGAGGAAGGGGGAGAGGAAGGGGGAGAGGAAGGGGAGGTGGTCGTCAGAAGGCGTAGGTCAGGCCTATGTAGTTGCTTTATAAGGTTTCGCTGTTGCTAATAGACGCTTCGCCGTTGCATTGACAATTGTCCGCCAGAGGCTTCGCATCGCCATGATACCACAGAGTGTGTTCGATGAGGTTCGGCATGGAACAGGGAGGATATAATCATGGTCTTGGTAGTCACAGAACTGAAGACTTGGATTCCACCTATGTGATCACTCAGATATACCAGATTCCTCTCATGTAGAGATGGACAATTTAAAACTGTTCTTCTCTCGACATAGAGGCGATTTCGAGGCTGGCCACCCAAGACTCTTTGCGTCAGAGAGATAAGAAAACTCGGGACAGTCAGAGAGTTGGAGTCAATCTTCTTTCGCCAAACCAGAAGTGTTGTCTATACGGTGCACCAGCCTGACCATTCTCATCTTCATCCAGTTGATAAAACCATCGTCTCTTCTGCTTTTCGTACCTGCGATCGTGGATAAAGCATCGTTTTGCGACCTCAATCGTGCGGCCGTGCTGATCCAGCTCAACCACGTCCACCGAGACTTCATCGTTTATATCGTAACGAGCCTCTCGCGTCCACGGAACATCGTGAAGAGCCCCTCGCCGTTGCAGCCTCTCAGGTACAAGTGGAGGGTTTATCATCCTCTCAAGTACAAGTGGAGGGTTTATCATCCTCTCAAGTACAAGTGGAGGGTTTGTCATTTCACCGTCACTATCATCCTGAAAACCATCCTCACGAGCTCCAGACCCTTGCGATGTACTCAGCTCTGGATTACTTGCAGATTCAAATGAATCACCTTGAGTCATATTTGATCGCGCCTGAGACCCCATGACGAACTGTGACGGATGTGACCACAGATCCGAAGATTCTTTGCTATCTGCGGTTTTCCCGCTCTTGTCAGACTCTCCATCTTCGTCAACACCAAAATCTGCTCCAAGCACATGCAGAGCGATTGACTCGAGGTGTTCAGCCAAGTGGCCTTCCAATTGAATCAATGGTCTGATTTCCGGGCACAATGGGCACGGAGTGTTGGTATCCTTGTCTGTTGATCGCTCAGATAAATTGACGAAGCTCTGAATATACTCTGGCGGAATCTCCCCCGTGTGCGTCTCGTTCAGGTGGCCGATCAGGAGCTCTGGTGAGCTATAGTGGAGCTCATGCTGCGCACAAGTCCACTGTCTCCGATGAGATTGTCGTTCGTGATTGAACCAATCTTGTTGAGTCGAATACTGTTTATCAGGGTTCGAGCAATTAGGAAATGTGCAGACGTATGCTCGCAAATCCTTGAATACGTGGCGTCCGTTTGTTCTGTCAGTCGTGTCACAACATTTTAAGATGAAAAAGGAGTTTTTTCATCTGCAACTACTTACTTCCACTCTTCGCGCCGTCGCATCCGGCTTACCAAGATTGTTCCGTGGCAGTATGGACACTCGAAAGAGGTAGCTCGTGCAGCAATTCTCGGTATCCTTGGTACCTGATTCGTCCGCTTATGTCCCATGACTGATTTTTGGTATTGCAGCTGTGAGATCTCGCTCGCAGTCGATATTCCAAACATGTCCGACTCGATTCGCGTAGAGAATGTGTTCCTCGTTCTGATTGACTCCGGTATAACTTGCTGCCCTTCAAGCAGACCAGGCGACTGTTTGGCATTCATTTGAAGTGCTAGAGCGACCTTGCTAACATCTTGCCGAGTCGTTGCCATGATTGAGCCATTCTGTGTTGCCAGATTGATGGAGTCTCTTGCTCTATCTGGGTATTTCGTCCAATATCGTAACTGTTCACGACGCCTTGTATTAGCCATGGCCAACCTTTGCATCAGTACTACGTGGCTGTGTGGAAATTCATCCAAGGACTCTATTGAGCTCATGGATTTTCCAGCGCGTGGGCTCTCTTCGCGGTTTACCATCTTGCGCGTTTGCCTCCACGATCTCAGCTTCTCTGCGACGTGTCTCAAGTCTGAATCGGCGAAACTGGCTACTGTTGAGCTCAGATCGATTGTCCCGGTAGAATGGAGATACTTCCTCTCGAATCCGGGTTGTCGGATCAGGAGTGATATCTGCAGTAATGAAGCCATGTCCTGATTCAATTGGCGCACATACGAATGAAGTTTTGTCGACCTGTTGTCGTGGGATCTCTCATCATCGCTACTGAAATCGGGATCTTCAGAGCTGCCCTCTGTGTCCTGTGCTGGGTCGATTACATCTCGTTCCTCGATCTTCTGAACGCCTGACCCTTGTCAGATCATAAAGGCACGACGTATTATCAAACTCACACGTTGATATGTTTCTTTGTACCCTCAAGAGGCTTCTCATAACTATCCTCCTTAGTCGAGGTTCGTTCTTGAGCACATCATCTAGGGAGCCTCGTGTCATAGCGGATTGTTCGGCCTTCGACTCGTCACCCCACAGCTTCAGTCGTGCAAGCACATCAAGACATGCGGAAACGTCTTTCTGCGCATTCTGCACCGGACTCCTATACCCAGCCATCAGACGGCCAGCGTCTGCAAAACACCCATTGAAATTGTTGTGGATGGAGTTGTTTTCATCAACTGTCGCGTCCATGACTGATGAGATGCACTGTTGACTGAAAGCTGCGAGGAACGACTAGACTGCGAAGCTTCTGCCCGAGATGAAATCCCACAAGGCTGAAAGACATTCGATGCGGGGCTCTCAGCTGACACAGTGGCGTTTCTAAAGAGGCATGATCTCCGTGGAGCTGCATATCAGCCCAATGATCGAAAGACATGGCATTCTTAAACTGTGCGCTGAGAGCCCCGCTTCTACTGGAGTTTTGTATCTTGCCTACGACAAACCTGCTTGGTCGTTTTTCCACCCCCTGTCAACGTAAAAACCTACAATGGAAGTCGCTGGTGCAGTGCTAGGCGCAGTTCCAATCATTATTTATGCTTTGGAGAGCTATGGAAAAGCTGTAGAGGTCATGAACGATGCTCACAAGTGGCTTGATACAATCGAGGAGATTCAGGATGTTGTGGAAGTCCAAACGGAGATGTTGCGTGTCACGCTTCGGACTCTGGGTGTCGAATGGGCACCTCAAACAGGAATACCGATCGAAGTTATTGAGATGGCGCTGAAGGAACGCAAGCCTCTTCAGTGGGAGAGATTCGTAAGAATTATCCAACGAATGGATGTCATGATGACAGAGATGGCGAGAGATCTTTGTCCTGACATGAAGGGTCCGGTATGTTACAATGTTTAGTCTCGTGCAAGGCAAATACTCCAAAGAGCGCCATAAGATCGATCTTTCGGCTGACTCAAGCAGCCACATTGGACAGATATCGAAGCATCTCGGATGAAATGGGAGTGGAGTAGGGTTCGCCGCAGTTTCAGAGGAAGCCGTCGAGAAAAGATAAGCAGTAAACTTGCTTTCTGGAACGATGCTTTGAGGAACTGCGGACTTGAGCGTGCAGATGCACTCACCGAGCAAGGAAAACGAGGGGTTGATGAGGTCCGGCAAAGCTTCGACAATGCGAATATTACAACAACCCGTCGAGATGCTGCATTACTCCACAAGGCTCTCAACGCTAGCTGGGGTTGTTCTTGTCTTGAGTCACACAGCGCGAACATTCTTCTCGATTGGCACAGTGGCAAACGACCACAGTCGAACTGTTTCTCGCTTGCGCTCCAACCTTCGAGCAACTCACCCTCACAGTTGGGGGCAATGGAGGATGGTTGGAAATACGTAACGGTTCGTATACAAAAAACGCATTCGGCCGCAGTGCAAGACGCAACCCCGGATCCTTTGCCAGCAGCTTTAAGTGAAAGCCAATTACTGGATCCAAAGAAGAAGCGAGCTCGATTTTTGGATTTGATAAGACCAAAAAGTCCAGGTGCAACTTCTAGGGTAACAGCATCTCAGCCTCCAGCCAGTGAGTTCCAATAAAGCTGAAAAAGTACATGCCTAACAGCCACAGTACAGAAGATACCCCAACCGTCTAGCACTGATACTTCAACAACCACGTCCAAATCAATCAGGTCTTTCGTTCGCCTATGCCCGTCTGCTCGAAAGCAGGACTCACATCCAGTAGCGCAAGGGATAATTCCCATACCGGATTCAGATTCATTGGAGGTGCACTTCATACCCGACAAGCAACAGGCAAATAGCTTTCCTGGCATTGAAGGGTCTATATCACTCCGAGGACTGCTCTCCAGAAGTGCCAATCAACGCACCAGAGCCCGCTCCAGGTTGACTCGTAAGGAACGTTTCGGGATCGCGGCTGCTCTCACTTGGGGCTTTTTGTATCTCTGTGACTCTGCTTGGCTTGATGAATCTATCGAAGATGGTATTGTAGGCGTCACCTTCACAGAGTCTAATCCAGGTTACGGTCCGCGGGCCTTTGGTCCTCCATTCTTGACCAGCACATTTCCCGGCTTGCAAGTCATGTCAGACTCCCGTGCCGGCGCGGGCCATAGCTTACAGACCAAAGGAGCTAAATTCATAGCCCAACAGATCCAGCATCAGGCACTATACTCTCTGGCAATACGTCTCATGGAGCTTGGCCTTGACAAAGATTTCGGACAACTGCGGAAAGAGTATGAAGAGGACGAATCATTCGAAGATACCGGCGTATTTGTTAGTGATTTTGAGATTGCACGGAGCTTTATTGATTCTCTTAATCACGACTGCGGCATTGGCTATCGTAATGCGGTCGAGCATTGTTTGAGATTCTTGTTCGCGGGATCATCTGAGGATTGTTTCCTAGATGCGAGATTTAGGAAAGCCTTTTTCGACATGGTCATAGCCCCGGTTCAGAATGTTTACAACACCATTGACCAATATCAGTATCAACCATAGGGCCATTCGTAAATAGAAGAGGGTAACTTCAGGTGGTATTAGGTCGGTTTACTTCATTCCCGAGTGGTGGAAGGATGAAGCGACACATGACCAATGATCGATGACGGCATGGGCCTAGCCTGTTTCAGATAGCTCGTTATCTAATCGCCGCGGCAACTCCAGGCACCCTCGCGCCAACAACATCTACCAGTCCTATAGCATCCAACTCCAAAGAATCATGAAGTCCTCAGTACTATTATCTCTGTCAGCTGTAGCTCTTGCTGCGGCTGTAGCTACCCCAAAGGACCCTCAGGTCGTTCTTCAGAACCCACAGGTGACGATCGATGAGCCTGACCAGTACTTGATCGAGCTGTCTCCCGGTGAGACACGATGGGTGACCGAAGATGAGAAGTGGGCTCTGCGTCGCGTACGTATGACTCTGCTCCTATCCATCTATACAAGCTGACACATGTAGCAAAACATCAACTTCTTCGATATCACCAATACCGATGACCTCAGCGTCCTCAGCCAAGAGATTGCTGCAAAGAAGGTCACCTTCCCCTCGAAAACCGCACACAACAAGACTGTGGCTCCTCTGCTGAAGGAGCTTGAGAAGGATAACATGCGAGAGCACCTCGAGACATTCACATCATTTCACACTCGTTACTATAAGTCTCAGTACGGTGCTCAGTCGTCAGCATGGCTGCTCAAGCAGGTGGATGGCACGCTTAAAGATGCGGGTGCCAAGAGCGCTTCTGTCAAAGCATTCCCCCACCCATGGGGTCAGTCCAGTATTATTGCCACCATTCCCGGCAAGAGCAACAAGACTGTGGTAATTGGAGCCCACCAGGACAGCATCAACCTCTTTTGGCCCTCCGTTCTGGCCGCGCCTGGCGCCGATGATGATGGCAGCGGCACTGTGACCATCTTGGAGGCACTGCGAGTGCTGCTCAAGTCGGAGGATATCCTGAAAGGCGAGGCAGAGAACACAGTCGAGTTCCACTGGTACTCAGCTGAGGAGGGTGGCCTTTTGGGCAGTCAGGCAATTTTCCAGTCGTACCAGAAGGACCGCCGCGATGTCAAGGCTATGCTGCAGCAGGATATGACAGGCTATGTCCAAAAGACACTCGACAACGGCGAGCCAGAGTCTGTCGGCGTCATCACTGACTTCGTCGACCCTGGACTCACCGAGTTCATCAAGGAGGTCATCACCGAATACTGCGACATCCCTTACATTCTGACCAAGTGCGGCTATGCTTGCTCAGACCATGCAAGTGCTTCGAAGGCCGGCTACCCATCTGCCTTCGTTATTGAGTCGGACTTCAAGTACTCCGATAACAAGATTCACACGACTGAGGACAAGATCGAGTACCTGAGCTTCGATCACATGCTCCAGCACGCCAAGTTGACCCTCGGACTGGCGTACGAACTTGCATTTGCCAAGTTCGATTAGATATCGAACATTACATAGTTGAAATTAACGCAATCAATGAGCGGGCCTTTTAATTTGGAATTCTCAAGACAGTACCTGCCTTTTGTACACACCTGCCTTATCATGCTGTACACCAGAGCACGCGAGGCTCGGACCGATGACGTGACGCGTGCCTCGGTCCATCTATTAAACTCCAGCGCCGCACTAGTACTCACATCTCATAGCTACAACAACGGTAAATTGACAGCACACCAATGCCAACAACAAGAGGCCAAAAGCGCGACGCAGAAATGGAAGCCGCGCTCAAGACGTTCTTCTCATCACCCCGCTTTGCGGTTGCAGGCGCTTCTTCAGACCCCTCCAAGTTCGGGCATAGAGGTACGCAGTGGCTTCCTTAAACAACTACAACTACACATGAATCGAAACAACTCAAAATCTCTGCATGCCGACTGTGACAGTTCGATCTAACATAAGCATTAGTATTCGCATGGTACCTCCAACACTCCCTCCCCGCAACCCCCATAAACCCCCGCTCCCCCACCATCTCCGTCCTAAGCCGCGACCACACCACCGTGCCCTCACCAACCGCGCTTTCCGACCCGCCAGCCTCAGACTACTCGCTATCTGTAATCACGCCACCAGCAGTTACCAAACAGCTGCTTAAGGAGGCGAAAGAGGCAGGTGTGCCCGCTGTGTGGCTCCAGCCCGGCAGCTTCAACGACGATGTTCTGGAGTATGCGCAGGCAAACTTCAAGGCCGCCATTGCTGGCGATGGGGGGAGAGGTGGGGAGGGATGGTGTGTGCTTGTTGATGGGGAGGCGGGGCTCAAGGCTGCGGGGAGGGAGTGGTCGAGGCTGTGAGGAGTTGTCTAGTGGGGTGCACGGGGTGATTTGTGAAGTACCTTTGTGAAGTGCTTCAGCGAAGCTTATTGATAATGCAAAATGCATTCGCATGGAAACATGACATTTCTGAAAGGCATTTGCGTCTCAACTCGTGGAGCGTGTGCAAGCTGAGTCGATGGTTGCTCCCTCACTAAAGAAACTGATTCCGATTTGAGTGATTCAAGTGTTGCCGCTCTGATACTGATACCGCCTGTCTCGCTGTTAAGTCGACGAAGTGGTTTGACAAAGGTTCTTGAGTCGCGATGTACAAGGTACACAGACGAGGACAGCCACCTTGCTGTGCAGGAATGATAGGGGATTATTTGACATCCTTGCCATGACCACTCAATCAGCTCTTGTAGGCTGTGCGCGGTACATCGTATCGTTAATACTCAGAAGTCTCTTGAGACAATGCAGAAAGCGGGAGATTCTTCTACGATTGGAATCATGACAGTCTATCTAACGAAATCTATGTATACACGAGGCTCTTCAAGATAGTCCACAATCTCTCAATCACGCCAGCCTGTTGATTCCCCTCAGCCAGGATTCTCGAAATCGCTCAGCAATTATTCGGCCCAGGCGGATGTTCTATACCAGGGTAAAGATCACTCCTCCGTTCATGTCTAACCGCTTTCGCGAATTTCTCTAACGGCTCACTTTCTTGCCGGTCTCGCTGCTACGTTCTTGCGCTTGGGCTTGTCATCGTCCTTACCCTTTGCCTTGGTGGCGGCGGGAGCAATCCGTCCGTTGTTACTACCCTTGTTGCTATCCTTGCCACCCCCACGTCTTCTAGCATTACCTTTGGCGGCACTTTGAGCAGAACTCTTCGCACCTTTCTCAGCATCATCTTTCGCAATTTCAGATGCACTCCTAGCAGCATCAGCTTGTTTCTGGATGTAAGTCTGCGCGGTGAAAAACGTCTGCCACACTTCGTCCATACAACGTTCCTCCTCGCAATCATCGATGATTGTGTACGCAATCCGATCTAGTAGATCTCCAGTCTCATTCGCTTCATCGAGTAGCTCGAATATGAAGGGGGAATTACTGTCGATCTGTTTTTTCACCTCGTCGTTCCAATAGAATAGCGATATGAACGCTAGTGGCCAGGGAAAGGCGAGGAGGTAATGGCAGTGACTGAGCAAATAGCCCACCTGCGATTTGAGACTCGCAAGATACTGGGGTACGGGTTTTTGCAGGGGCTCGAAGTGCTCGCCTCCTGTGTTCTTCGGATTGAGTTCCCAAAGCATACCAGCAAAGAAAGGGGCGATGAGAGAGGAGACAGTATGGCCGTTGAACCCTTTAGTATACTTCGTTGTTTTGGTGGGAACATTGCCCTTGTACTGAACGTGAACGTCACCGTAGTAGAGCGTGAGGCGATCTTGG
Organism: Curvularia kusanoi; assembly: GCA_011058905.1. NCBI lineage: Eukaryota > Fungi > Ascomycota > Dothideomycetes > Pleosporales > Pleosporaceae > Curvularia > Curvularia kusanoi. Next base: position 458,616 of record SWKU01000016.1, on the reverse strand, counting down.
GACTTTGAGTACTTGTGTCGCAGCGCCTCGACGAAGGCAGCCTGCATGGTTTGTGCTGCAGTCTTTCCTAATTCGGCACGCGCCCTCTGCATATGTGGGATGTGTTCATTGTTGGCCGTAGTATTGGAGAATGTCCACTCGTCTTCTTTGAAAAGCTGTCGTACGAGACGTCCTGTGACTTGATCCTCTTTGTCTGGGCTAGGATGAGGATAAATATACTCTCCAAACTTCCTCATGACATTCTCGATCAGCTGCCTCATGAGCATATCTTCATCGTCACTCGTTGGGTTCCTGACTTTGAGCACTTTGTCTGGCCCTCGTTGGAACGTGTGGTCCGCGACCCCGTTCCAGTCCGCAATGCGACAACGAGGAATGGATGAGGATACTGCCCAGCTAGGAAAACTATCGACAAGGAAGAATGTTTTACCAGCGACATCGCGCTGTGCGAGAACGCGGCGAACTGTAGGCCTGTCGGAGATGTTCGGTTCTGTAGGACTTTGACTCTTGCTACCGTTGGCTGGAATTTGATGTCCACCACTATCGCGACTGCCTATTCTGCTTTTCTGATTCTTCTTGAACTTACGAGCAGTCTGTGTCGCCGCTCTAATGGTGCCTACAGCGGAGGCCTTGTCTTGATCATTTTGCTTGTTTACTGTTGTCTTCTCCGAGCCAGGAGTGGTTCGTGTTGCAGCGTTGATGGCACTGCTAGTTGAGTATTTATTTTTGCCATCCTGCTTGTCTCCGATCTTCCTGACGTGTCCGTCGAGCGGACTATCCACGTCATCGTCATTGATTTCTTCTTCTTCGTCGTCGTCGTCGTCGTCCTCTCCTTCTTCATCGCTCTCATCTTCAATACCGTCCTTCTCATCATTTATTTGATATTCGCCATCGTCTTCTTCTCCTTTGTCCATTTCATCATCCTCGTCTACCTCGTCTTCGTCGTCGGGATCGTTGACGTCCAACTCTTCATACACATCTTCATCATCACCGGCATCCTTGTCGTCGTCAGACACATTGTCCACCTTTATCTTTGAACGTGCCAATCGTGAACTTCTTTCCAAGACTTCTCCTTTTTTCGAGGCTGCGACGACATCTTGAATTACTTGCTCGTTTGTATGTATCTGTGCTGCTTGCTCTTCGGTACGTATTTGTGGTGCTTGCTTTTTTGTATGTACCTGTGCTGCTTGATTGTCGCCATTGGCGAGATAATCTTTCACAGCCTGCCTGACTACCTTATCAAGTAGATCTCGATCTACTATGCTATTGCGTGTCCTCTTCGCAGGGCGGTCCTCTGAAGCAGCAGCAGCAGCCTTGCGTTTGGTCGGGGGCTTGCGCTTGGTCGCGCGTGTTGTAGATAGTTTCTTCGTTGCAGCCATGTGACTTCGGGTGGAATATCTGAAACGAAATGTGTCGGTAGATGGCAGACCCTGAAATAGGAGTCAAGCCTTTATATGTATCCAGCTGATGTTTGATGGTTGTGTGCTGTAGTATGAAAGACAGGTTGTAAGACAAATGCGACATGTCTTGAATAACAGCCACAAACTGGGTGCAAATAGTTGTCTCTCACCTTATGCATGGTAAGTTTTCCGTCGTAAAGCATGAAGAAAGACGATAATTGGTGCCAGTGCGCATTCACGATGAAAGCAGCACTACAGGCAACCCATGTGAGACCTGACCCTCTAGTGTTCGACCTTCATGGGACTATGCGATATACACTGTGGCAAATGATAGTACAAACCATTGAATGACGATAGCTTCGAACCGGGCAGGGAGTAGCGGTTTGGCGAAAGGCGTTTCTCAAAGCTAAGCGTTGGCAACAGCTAGACTTCACTGGAGACATGGCAATGCTGAGGTCGCTGAGAGTAGAGGCGAAGACTTGCTGTTCAGATTGAGGAAGTTGCGCATGGTATACTTGACTATGGGAAGGAAGCCACTAAGCACGACATGAGAAACGGCAAAGAAAGCGCGAAGGATCGCAGCTGTTCACACGATGAAGACAAAACAATGGAAAAAGCAGGTGCACTCTACAGCATAGCAAGGTCGGCGCGCTGCCTGAAATGAACTGGATATACATTCTATACAATACAAGATCTACATTGTACAATCGCCTACTTCTCCTCCGGCCTCAATGCATCAGCCAACCCCGGGAACCCCGGCCCAGGCTGCCCCTTTGCAGGACTCTGAATCATCTCGGCAAACTGCTTTGCCTGCTGGCTCGACTCATCAAGCTCCTTGACACCCTCGTCTCTCCTCCCAGCAGCAGTGAGCTCATCCAACTGCTTAATTCCGCTCCTCTTCCCGCGCCCGGCGAATCCCTTGAACCCGCCTCTGTTGCGCGAGGGGAACACATCAGCCATCTGATCTTCTGCAGCGCGCACAGGCGGCTTGTCCTCGAGCTCGCCACGTGCAACAGCAACTTCGGCGCCGTCGGAACGCTCGATCTTGATGTGAATGCGGCCGTCGTTGCTGACGGAGCCGAATTGCGGGTTGACGAGAATCTTCTTGCCGCCGGGGGTGGTGATGTCGATGGTCTCGACGTCGCGTGCGTCTTGGAAGGCGTTGCGCCTGGCCGAGTTGGGGACATCGGTGGCGCGCTTCGCATCGTTGGCGACGAAGCCCGCAACACCCAAGCGGGCGTAGTTCTCCTTGCGGTAGCCGGTCTGACGCGGTTGAAGTACACGCGAGGGAACGGGCGCTGTGCGCAGTTGAGGGCCCAGGATGGGGTGGGTGGAGAGGTAGGCTTTTGTGCGGAGGTAACCCAGACCGGCAGATGGATGGGTGGAGAGGGGTGCGGACTCCTGGTCGAAGCCAAGCTTCTCGAAGTCCCTCTTCGATGCGTCCTGGCCGTAGGTCGTAGCCTTGATGCGAATGGTAGGCAGACGGAGGAAGGGCACAATGAGCTTCTGGACGAGCTTTGACGATACAGGGTTGTTCGCCGTTTCCTTGCGGAGCGCCTTGATGCCGGCGGTAATGTCGTCGTCGGAGATGTTGGCCCACTGCTCCTGTCGTGATTTCTGCCATGCCTGTGCCTCGGCGGGGTCGACGGGAGGGGTTTCGCCAGACTGCGAGGCGGCAAGTTGGCGGGTGGTGTAGATCTCGTTCTTGACGAACTCGATGAGGACAGCGTTGAAAGACTCGCGGCGCTTGCTAATTTCACGTGAGATGTAAGAGACAAATTCTTCAGCGCTCTGGCCGGGCAACCAGGGGCCGTCGTGCTTCCAGCGGCGGGTGTTGTGGAGTTCGGCATCGACAGGTGGCGGAGTGAAGGGCGAGAACTGCTGAGGGCTACCGCTACGCTTCTCCTCGGCCTTGCGCGCCTGGCCATGGTTCTTGAGGGCCTGCAAGAACAGGCCACTCTCATCCAAACCCTGCTTGTGGTAGGCGGTCGTATCGTCGCGGCGCTCGAATGCGCTCGTGGGCGCTACGCCGGTCCTGTCGACGGGGCCCATCTGCTGCATGCCCTTCATCATGGGCACGCCCATCTGCTCCCACTTCTGGCGTGTGCGCACATGGTCGGCGGCCGAGTCGAAGTCAGTGACATCTTCGATAGTATCCAGCTGGGTGATGCGCAGGACAGGGTCGCTCGTCTGCAGTACGCGCGATCGCGAAGGCAGGTTGCGCTTCAATCCCCAGTCACCGCGGGCAAGCGAGCTCTTGGTTGTCGCGATGGCCTGATGTGTCGGATACGGCAGCGTCGCTGAGTCTGAGGCCTTGGTGATGCCGGCGCCGATAGTCTCGCCCACAACGGGTCGCGGCAGAGGGTTGGGCAGCGAGAAGAGGCGCGAGTTGCGCAGCAGGTTTGCTGTCGGAGACAGATTCTGTCGACGGAGAGCCATGGCGATGCGACAGCCGCGTGCGGGGCGTCAATGGCGGCTGAAGTGATGCTGGCCGTGGCTACAAACTCAGGCATGGAGTTGCACTTTTGACATGGTCATAGCGTCCTGGAGGCACTCCCGCTCAAACTCCGCTCAGCTCACACCAAATAATTCAATGTGGAAGACGACACAAGCCTAAATTCAGAACTTGGCCTGACATGCTACATAAAAAGAGAGCCGATTATTTGCTTTGAGGTGACAAGAAATTATAGCGCATCGCAACAAGCCATAGGCCATATCTGGAACACAAATTTGCTTTAATTCTATTACATCTAGATATCACACTTGAGTCTGATGCTCGCGGTATGTCTCGTTTCTCTCCTCTCTCCTCTCTCCTCTCGGCCAAAATCTGCTGCTCTTGGTCATAGTAGTAGAAGACCCAATCCGATCAGCCTCCTGACGACTGTACCTGATGATCTCTTGCAGTCTCGTGGCAAATCTCGGATGATTCCCACCATAGCTGATTCTGTGCACGATGTGCTCTGGCTGCGGATGTTTTAGTTGGTAGATCGATAATAACACCCTATGTTCATCCGGGTAGGTGCTTCTCCCAGTCCTGCGCGTCGTCCTCATCCTCATCTTCGTCTTCGTCTTCGGGACGATCTTGCCGAGGGACGTGTCCTTCGATGGCCATTGTCGAGCCGGCCGGTAGTGTGGGTGGCTGTGGCGGCGCATGGCTCGACACGTGCTCGGTGATGGTGTCTTGCACGAGGCTGTTGTTGGCCTTGCTCACGGCGCCTGGCTTCTCGCCGCGCTCCAGTGCAAGCTCTGCTTTCGCACTATCAAGTGCAGCCCAGGCAGACTCTACATCCTCCTCTTCCTTCTCTTTCTCAGTCTTCTTTGCGTTGGATGCAGCTTGTGGCTTCACGCGCAACGGCAGCGATGCCCGCAGCTCCTGCGCATTATCCACCATAAGCTCGACCTTCTCACTAGCGCCACCCATGCGCAGCCAGGCAGGCTCTTCGTTCAGCTGCACCTTGACATAGAGCGCCCGCTTCGCACAGTCGTCTGAGCACCAGACCTCCAGCGTCTTCCTGTCTACAATCTGGACGCCCTCGTCTGTGTCTACAAATTGCTTCTTTGCAGTGGATCGCGCCTTCATCTTAGGTTTCGGACACATGGCGTAGCCGCATTTGCCCATGATATTGCGCTCCTCGATAAGGCAGTCGTAATCGGCAGGCTGGAACGCGACCATTGCATCCTGAAAGACGCGCACATCGGCAGGCGAGGGTCGTTTGGGATCTGCGTTATCTGAAGAAGGATACTCCATTAGTGTCATGACTGAATCAAGCACCTGCATCTCGACGGCTTTGCGGTCCTCGAGGATGTTCGCATGGTGTATGGCTACGTCTAGGTGGCGCTGGTTCACAGGCTTCCCATTGCGCTGCGTCATGGGCGGGCCCGTCTTCTTGAGAATCGACTTGGGCGGCATGATGCTGCTGCACTATGGTGGGTGCGAGGCTGCTACAGCGGTGGCGGGCCTGGTGGAGTATGAGAGAGATGAGATACGAGGCAACCAGGATGCCAAGCGGATCGCGGCGAGAGCCCCGCGACGCCCAGTGGCTTGCTTGCATGACGAAGACCCCCGTCCTCAAACCCGCATCCCCATCCGTACCGCAAGCAGCCCTCACCGCGACCACGACTCCTTGCGCGCAGCTTCACGGGCCCCTGTGCAGACCACATCGCCGTGCAGCCCGCCGACGCCTTCCCATTGCACCGACTTTGGGCAGCTGCGTCATTCGGCGAGCACCGCCAGCTTCCACCCGATCTGCACTACTGGTACCTCGCACTTAGGCAGCTCACCACCAACACTCCCCACGCCTCCGCGAGCACCGCCTGCAGTAACCCCGCGCCCGCTGGCGGCCGTCCGACTTCCTGCATCTTGTGAGCGTTCTGCAGCTGTTTTGCCGCATCCGCGCTGCCATTGGCGCCCATCATGTACAAGGTCAAGGCCATCTACGACTACTCGTCGCCCCACGACGATGACTTGAGCTTCACTACAGGCCAGATCATCACCGTCACCGAGGAGGAGGACCAGGACTGGTATGTGGGCGAATACGTCGACGACAATGGCACCAAGCAGGATGGCCTGTTCCCCCGCAACTTCGTCGAGCGCTTCGAGCCGCAGCCACCCCCGCGGCCCAACCGGGCCTCACGACACCAGCCGCTCGAGCAGCCTCCCGCCGCAGAACCAGCGCCGCCCACACCTGTCATCCCACAGCCCGAGCCTGAACCTGAGCCTGAGCCTGAGCCTGTGCAGCACGAAGAGCCCGAAGCTCCTAAGCCACAGCCGCCACCGCTGACGGTCCCACCGCCGGCGTCGCAGCCTGAGCCATCGTCCGTCCAGTCGCCCGTCTCGCCTCGCTCTGCAAAGAGTAGCGTGAAGTCGCCTGAGGATACACAGTCGCCTGCTGAGGCTCCCAAGGCTGCTGCCCCTGCAAAGAAGGCGCCTCCACCTATCGCTGCCAAGTCTAATGCCTTCCGTGACCGAATTGCGGCCTTCAACCAGCCCGCCGCAGCTCCCATTCAGCCCTTCAAGTCTTCCGCTCCGCCACCTACTTTTGTCAAGAAGCCTTTCGTGGCTCCTCCGCCGAGCCGCAATGCCTACGTCCCTCCGCCCAGGGAGGCTCCACAAGTCAAGACATACAGACGGGAAGAGGACCCTGAGATCGCCGACCGCCAGGCACAAGACCAGGAGGCTGCTGAGAAGTCGGGCCTGACTGGCAGCAGCAACGCCCCGGCGAACGATGCTGAGGAAGAAGCAGGCCCTAAACTCAGCCTGAAGGAGCGCATTGCGCTTCTCCAGAAGCAACAGCAGGAGCAGGCAGAGCGAGCTGCTGCTGCCATGCAACACAAGGAAAAGCCGAAGAGGCCCGCGCAGAAGAAGAGGCTCGAATCTCATGAGGGCCTTGCCGAGGACAGCGAGGACACCGAGCTTGAGAAGGTAGCCAGTGCTGGTTCCACCACGCGCGCATCCACCGATCATGCTCGTCCGCCACGGACCTCCCACGATATTAGGTCGCCCGACTCTCAACATCGCGAGCGTGAACTCCTTAGTGACGCCAACGACGCTGATCAGTCTGGCGCCGGCGAGACTGAAGACCAGGGTGACTCTACCAGTGTCGAGGGTGACGAGAAGCGGGCCGTCAGCCACCAGCCACCTGTTCCTGTAAGAGCCCCTGCCGCTCCTGCAAAGGAGCCAGATGTGGGCGATGAGCAAGACGTTGCAGATGAGGAAGAGGAAGAGGAGGAGGAAGATGAAATGGACGCAGAGACTAGGCGCAAGCTAGAACTGCGTGAACGCATGGCCAAGATGAGTGGTGGCATGGGCATGCCTGGCATGTTCGGTGGTATCCCTATGGGTGGTCTCCCACCAAAAAAGAAGAAGTCGACTGGCGATAAGAAGGTTGAGGAGAGCGAAGAGACTGCGATGCCGCAGCAACGAGTCCCTATGTTCCCTATGCCAGGCATGCCCGTGAAAAGCCCTGAACCAGAAAACAAGCAGATGGCTGTTGAGAAGGAGGACGAACTTGATCACCCTGTGACTGGCGCACATGCACCTGATGAGGTTCCCGATGTTGAGGACGTCACGCCGCAGGCTATCTCACGAACAGTGACTGGCGAAAGCGCGCAGTCCATTCCACAAGAAAGTAAGTACTTCGTTCCTCGCAAACCCGTCAGTTCTCCTCCAGCGCCGTTGCTTGGACACCTCCAGCTGCCACCCTCTGAGACCGTGTCGAAGACCTATTTGGCATTCGATGGAGTCTCTGAGTATGTCATGACTGTGAGCGTGTCGAGTATGTCCTGGTGTGGTCGAAAGCTGGATCATGCAGAAGCTCAACTTGCTGACGTGAATCAGGACGCCCTGCTCCTCCACCAGTGCCAACGGCTGACCGCTCAGCACCACCTGTACCAGCTGCTTGTATGTCGCGCACGCATAAGTATCAGTACACGCTAATGTAGTATACAGCTCGTCCTGTTCCACCACCATTACCACCCATCGCGTCTCCAGGCCCAGGATCAGAGTCTGGTGATGAAATGACGGATGCTGGCGCTCAACTTGCGTCGCCAAGAAGCCCACCTCCGCCTCTACCACAACTTCCAAAGCGGGCCTCTTATCTGAGTGGGGATGAGCAGACTCCAGACTCGCCTGACCGCCGTGTGCCTCCAATCCCTCTGGCCAGCCCTACCTCACCGTCATCAGCTCGACTGCCTCCACCTCCTCCGCCTACGACTGCACCACATGCTCATCGTACCGAGCTTCCAATCAGGAAGCTTGATCATGAGACCGATTATGAGGGTGACTACGACACTGACATCGCTTCTGGAGATACCCACAAGGATGCTCTGAAGCATACCCGCGAGGCAAGCCTGGATGCAAGTACGATTGGTGGCTCTCCTGTCATTCCTCAGGGAATGCCACCACTGCCCCCAACGGCTCCTCGAGCTGTCCCGCCGCCACCGCCACAGCAACCTCCAAGCCGGCCCTCGATGGACGCACCCCGCGCCGCACCACCTCTTCCGCCTGTTCCTCCACCAGCTCGAGCCCAGGAAGACGATGACGATGACGAGTACGACCCCTTCAAGTACTCCTCTCCGCCTGCTGGAGCACCTCCTGTTCCCAGAGGAATGCCCCCTCCACCTCAAAGTCAGCTTCCTCCTCCACAAAGTCGTCCACCACCACCTATGCCACCAGCGGCGCCCCCGGTCCCTCACCATCAACAAGCTGAGTCGTCTGAAGACGAAGACCTCTACTCGGCACCGGCGCCCCGGAAGTCTCATGACAGACCTCCGCCGCCACCTCCTCAGGCTCCTCCTCACCAGCATGCACCACCGCCATTGCCCCAAGAGCGAGCCCCACCGCCACCCCCTCCGCAGGCTCCGCCGCCACCACACGCCCCGCCGCCATCGCATGCTCCGCCACCGCCGCAAATGGCTCCTTTCTCACCACAGACTGAGCCACAGTCACGACCCTCGATTGGAGGACGAAAGTCGCTTGACGCGGGCCGGACATTACAAAGCCGTGTGTCCATGGATCAGCAACGCCCGCAGGTCAATCAAGACTTCATGGCCAGCGAGATCGACATTAGCGAGTCGAGTCAATGGTGGGCACAGCCAAAGACGCTCCCACCCTCATTGCAGGCCAGAAAAGACGTGACTGTAGACCTGCAGGAGACTCAGTCCGGCAGCATTGTCGAGAAACTTGTCGCCGTTCTCTTCATGGACTATTCACAAACACTCATCACCGCGCGCTTCGACAGCTCTAACCCATCTGGTGTAGAGCTCGACCAGCGCCAGGAACCTCCTCCACCACGTCTGCGCCCCGACCAGCTCGAAAGCGCATACGAGCAGTTTGGCCGCAAGATCGCCAAAGACGCAGAATCGAAAGCTTCCAGCGTCGTCGGAAATGGCACACCGCACGGCTTCGTCGATGAGTTGCTCAAGCTACACAAAGACGCACTCGCTCCCGTATCGACACGCGCATATGGCGCTCTTGTGTACGCCAACCTCGCCAACGCATCCACCCAATCTTTTGACGAGATTCGACCCGGTGACATCGTCACGTTCCGCAATGCACGCTTCCAGGGCAAGGCAGGTGCTATGCACGCTAAGTATAGCGTCGATGTGGGTAAGCCAGACCATGTAGGCGTTGTGGTCGAGTGGGATGGGAGCAAGAAGAAGGTTAGGGTGTGGGAGCAGGGGCGGGAGCACAAGAAGGTAAAGCCCGAGAGTTTCAGGATGGGCGATTTAAGGTCTGGCGAAGTGAGAGTCTGGAGAGTTATGAGCCGCAATTGGGTTGGGTGGCAGTGAGTGAGAAGATATGAGGGATTGTTGATGAAGCAGTGGGGAGACGTTGTGGAAGTTGTAGATAATTAGATGAGTCGGTGTCTTTTCCTTTCTTGCTGAGGAAAGGTGTATATGCATGTGTCTATTATTCTTCTCTGGGCTGGATCGCACGCACACTGTGGCGTAGTATCCAATCCATATCGCAACCTTTCCCCATTGAGCGTCCTCTTCTTTTCGATTACCTCTTGAGACCTGGGTCCTTGTGACTAGATATGCGCACCTCAGTCTGGACCTGCAGAGTCGCTTTTTAATCTCCTTGTACGCTCGTTGGTCAATCGTATGCACAGCCCGACTCCGATTTAGCCTCGCGACGCTGCCAGAGAAGCTTGAAGCCTGATCGTACCCGTAGCCTGGTATCTCCTCTGCAAGTTCGACCGAATCCCGATGAAACACAAAGATGTCCACCGCTTTGGCGAAGGCTGCTTAATTGAAACCTGACGTCCGTCTGACTCAGGTCATGTCTGACTGCGAGGCCCAACTGTCAGACGAGCAGAAGGCTGGATACCGGACATCCGATCACGATCGCTTTCAGCCGCACAGGCCCCAGTTCACGATATACATAGGTTGAGACCCATTGTATGCCTCAAAAGACTTGAGTAGCTGCGAGTAGGTGCTGGGAACTACTGCCACACAGATACGATGGCAGTATCAAGCGGATCGAACTGTCTGAAGTTTGGGCTGACTTTCCGGTGCAGCCATGCTGAGCATAATTCATCATGAACGCTTTGGCTTCCGGACATGCGCAGCCCAGACCTGACGGAGACTTGAATTCTTGTCGTTTTGGGATGGGGTCGAAAGGTTGTTAGAGCCTGTCATTCCCACAATACAGCACCTTTTGAGCTTTGGGGGCATTCTCGTAGTGTTTTCGGAGGATTGGTTTATGGCGCCTTGTGGGCTCTGGATAGATGTTTTGGTACTTCCTATTCAATCAACATCACTTGAAGAACCATAACGAGGTATTGATTGTGCGTGCACTTCTGAAGTTGTATATTCAATTTGACTGCAGCATCCAGTTTTCGAACACTTCGTTCGTGAGACCGCCATCTATCTTTCGTCCATTCTGCCATGCTTGGTCAGAGATGACAGTTTCTTGTAGAAACAGTCGGGTCTAGATGGTCGTCAGCCTCGGCGTATCACGACTAGGCAGTCACTCTTACATGCATTCGAATTGCGCGAGATCCCTGGACGATCCTTCAGTCTAGCTCAGAACCCATGCTAGCCACCCTTTGTCCTGCTGTTCGTACTTGCAGTACTTCCGGCAAGCGCGGGTTTTTCTATGGCCCACTCCATAAATCTTGACGTGTGTGTCATACGCTTGCTTGGCGAAAGCTTGAGATTCGTCGTGCTGGCACTGCATCCGGAGAACGTAAGAGAGGTGCTGCATGCACCGCAGCGTTTCGGTATGTTCCTTGCCTAAGACCTCGCTTCGAGGCTTCAGTACATCCCTGAGCAGTTTCTCTGCTAGCGTATACTTTTCTTGGACACAGAGATTTTCCGCTTGGTCATGTACTAGGTTGGCAAGGTTGTTATCACACCACACAACGTGTGTGTGACTCTCTCCCGGTACCTTCTCTCTGAGCTCTCGTGTTGCGAGGTGGAGTTTCTCTGCTTCGGCGTATTCACCCTGAGCATGAAGTGCTTTTATCCGATCGGCGTCGGCGTGGGCGGTCAGAGTTCTCATGCACCACAAGATGCCGTCGTGCTGTTCTCCCAAACCCTTTTTTCTGATTTCTAGAGTCTCCAGGTGGAGCTTCTCTGCCTCGATGTTCTTCCCCTGACGGTGCAACGTGTCTATCAGGTTATTGATGCTCTTCAAAGTGTCAAGATGCCCCTTTCCCAACACTTTCTTTTTCAACTCTAGCACCTCACGAAAGCGTTGCTCTGCTTCAGCGTACTTCCCCTGGGAATCAAGTGTAGCGGCTACGCTACCCATGACTTCGAGAGTGCTCTCATGCTCCTTTCCCAACACTTTCTTGTTCAACTCTAGCACCTCACGAAAGCGTTGCTCTGCTTCAGCGTACTTCCCCTGGGAATTAAGTGTAGCGGCTACGCCACCCATGGCTTCGAGTGTGCTCTCATGCTCCTTTCCTAACACTTTTTCTTTCAACTCCAGCACCTCAAGAAACATTCTCTCTGCTTCCGCGTACTTCTTCTGGTCTTGGAATGTATCGGCTGCGCAATCCATGAGTTGGAGGGTTGTTCCGTGCTCTCTTCCTAATACTTTCTTACTGAGCTCCAGCGACTCATGAAGGAATTGCTCCGTTTCAGGGTGCTTCTGCTGGATCGTGAGTATAACGGCTGCGCACCTCATGACCTCGAGTGTTCTTTCATGCTCTTTTCCTAATACTTTCTTACTGAGCTCCAGCGACTTTTGAAAGAGTTGCCCTGCTTCATCGAGCTTCCCCTTTGCCGAAGGCCAACAGATTGATGCGTTCGTGCCCTCTTTGGAAAGCTCACAGAGGTATGCGGTCGAGCCATGTACGGCAAGCACGACGCCTAATGCTTTCAAGCTGCGAATTGTGTCTGGATTCTCTTCTCCTAGGATCTTTGTCCTCAGTTGTACCAGCTCGCGATGCATCTTTTCTGACTCAATGTGCTTTTCCTGACCCCCAAGTGCTTTTGCTACCCTATGCATACTCCTCAGCGTAGTCGGGTTCTCAAATCCAAGAACTTCCTTACGGACTGACCAGGCGATTCGATGGGTTAGTTCTGCTTGACGGTAATTCTTGAGCTCTTCTTGACATTCTCCCATACAAAATAAGAGCGAGGCGCTGTCCAATGTGCCTGCTAAACCGTGAATACCAGCCACATAGACTGCATGCCGTAGATAGCCCGACCACACTTTTCTGTTCTTAGATGCCGAGCTTCCAAAAGGGTTGCGAGGTAAAATCTCTGTGAGCCTACCCATCGCGACGTCTGCCCAACTCGCACGCTTATGATATCTCTCAAGCCACTGGGAAGATGCTAAGTGGACCGATCTGTGCATATCATAGATCTGGCCTCCATCTGACCTTGTCTCTTGATTTGACTGTTCCGAGATAAAAGCGTGTTCTTTCAGTACTCCCAGCGCTTTTAGTTGCTGCACCAGAGATGGCCCGGGTGGTAACAACGTTTGGGGAATGTTAATGCGTCCAATGCAAGCCATGAATGAGAGGTACTGCACGGCAAGCGGACTTTCTCTGCGCATGCGATCGAAGGAGATTTGCCATGTTCTTGGGATAATCTTTTCCGGATCGTCATGCCTGCTATATTCTCCAGGGCGCTCGCCAAAAAGTGCGGTGTCTATATCAGTGGTACGAAGTAACGACATGTAATCGAGTGCTGTCACATCGTTCCTACTCATGAAAGCTGTCGCTTGTATGATAGCAAGCGGCAAATTCCCAAGGGTTTCCAGAAGCTCGTCTGCAGCCGTGTTGTCTTGAATCAACGTCTGTTTTTTTATGCAACGCATGAGCAGTTGCCTAGCATCCGCCTTGCCCATATCAGACACATCTAGCGCACTCTTTGGCGTAAGGGCTTCGGCCATCTCCTTACTCCGCGTTATGAAGAGTATCGCGCCTCGATTCTCAGAGGGGATATAATCCCTTAATTGAAATGATTTCGAGATGATGTCCTTCCCATCTAATAGTACCCCGTGCTCATCAGCATCATCGACGATCATCAACCATTTTTCCAGAGATTCTGAGCTGGCTGTTGTTTGAACAAAATTCTTGACATCTGCTTCAAGAGCACCCTCGAATCTGTTCTGATCGATGTTGGAGACCCAAAATACCGTTGTGTCGTGTCGTACTTTTGCTCGATGTGCAAATTCGAGGGCCAGTGCTGATTTTCCGCACCCTCCAAATCCGTATATTGACATTCTCTGGTGGTCATTGGGGACAAGAAGGTGCTGTTCGAGATATGTAAGTTCGCTGGATCTCCCAACAAAGTTCTCGGTGTGCGGAACGTGTAGCATCGGGGAGAGTCCTTGTTCAGGCTGAGTCATTACCGGTGCAGAAGCATCCTGTATTTCGGATTGAGGTATACTGGGTGGTTCTTTCGGGTCCTCTTTCCTGCGTCTCATTCGTGGCTTTCGTATCGCTTCTTTAAGCCGTTCGGTGGCGTGGTCCTCCCCTTCTCCATATATGAGTGGTAAAAATACACCAAAGATCCCCAACAGACAGTACACCTTATCCTCTTTCAGTGTCGTTGTGCGTTTTTTACCCCAGCTCAATCTTTCGTCGATACCGAAATTGGAAAGCTTTCTCCCTCTAAGAGCCGCGATAGGTACCTTGGTAATCTCATGAACTTCCTGCTCCAACGAGACTTTGCTACCTAGCCGCCTACCCTGCTTGCAGAAGAACTCGACGCTGGATGGCGCCAGAAGCTCTTGCAAGGTCCAACCACGCGTGAACCAGCGACTCAATTGGAATGATGTCTGCCATGTTACCGGAAAAGCTTCGAGATCGGCAATTTCGTCCGAAATTGAGACATCTGGCAGGTATACGTAGCACTTTGTTGCTCGTTGATACCAGCGGAACATCGAGTTGATCGCTGTGCCGAGCTCGACGCTGTCAGACTTGTTGATGCAGCAAGTATCCACCCAGAAGTACTCCAGACCATCTGCTGCGGCCTGGTCACCACAAAAGCAGATCTTGGCATAGCCGGTCTTTCCTTTGCCTGTGCCGGCTAAGAGCTCGTTGTACGTGACTTCCTGGCCTTCAGTCCAGGTGTGAGAGAGTATTGCGTACGGAGGGGGATCGTCGCTGTCGAAAGAAGTTAGCTCAAAGCCACCGCTCAGCGAGCGCTTTAGTAGACGAATCGGAGCCATGGGAGTCGGTCCATGTAAATCGAGCGCGGTGTCAATAGGGATTTACAAAAGGAGGTCGAGGGATGAAGAGTATGGAAAATGACTTTTGCGCAGCGCGGACGATGTCAATCGTTCCATGTTACATTGGTCAGGCTACAGCTACCTAATCGCGGAAGGCTGAGGCTGAGGCTGAGGCTATGCACAGGTGGTCAACGTTTACCGATTTCGCGCGCAGGTTGGCGGTGGCAAAGTGCAGACGCTGACACCACCAGAATTCTTGAAGGGCGAAACGAGTGAGGCTCGTACAACTATACGTTGCAGACGAAGGGTTATGCGAGCAAAGACTTGAGTGATGATTCTTAGCCTATGGTTTGCCGCTGAAATGATGGATGCATACTAGTCCCATTTGAGACGGCAAGCACTATCGGTCTACCCATGCGATAGGACCCCTCTCTATACATGGGTCCTTCCGCAATATAATGCAGTGAAAGATTAGTCGATGACCAACCAGCAGAGAGGGTCAGTGGACACCTTTAATGACACTGGCAACGGGACCTATATTGGCGCTAACCTTAGCATAGCCTTCTGCTCCTTGTACAGCTACAGCCTCATGTTGCGTATCGATCAGCTCGAGGCCAGCAGCTGTGTCAGTGTATTTCAATTCCTTAGCACGCACAAAGTGGTTTGAAGTCTTCTTGATTTTCGAAAACTACACAAAAAGAAGCCACAATTTGTCAAAGTAGCAACTTTAATCGCTCAATAGATCTACACCGACTCCTTTCAGCGCATCGACAGCCCAGTCAGGGTACTTTTCTTTCTGGCCGCTGTACAGCTTGCTGAAGAAGTCCTTCACGAACTGTGGGTATCTGTCTTCCAGGATTGCTTCTCTCGCCAGCCTCATCAGGTTCAGCTGGTAGTGTACATTGTGCATGGTCAGTAGATGCGCGCCGGCGGTCTCCTTTGCGGTGACATGGTATACGTAGGCTCGTGTGATGCCCAATCCGCCTTCAGACTTTGGCCGACAGCAGGTACATTTGCAACTCTCTTCGATTGGACTAAAGTCTTCGGAGTAAACAGCATTACGAAGGTTGAGCATACCACCGGCGGTAATGGCATTGCCGAAGCGCTGTGGAGGTCAGCAAGATCGGAGATAGTCCACGATTATACTTACAGCAGTTCTGGTCGGCCAGACGCAGTCAAACATATCAGCACCCAGAGCGACAGATACAACCAGATCTTCAGGATAGCCAATGCCCATGACGTAGCGCGGCTTCTTCTCTGGCAATAGTCCCGTGCAGGTGTCGACAACCTTGCAATAATCGCTCTTGGCCTCTCCGCCCGACAGTCCACCTATGGCAATACCTGGCGTATCACGGGCAATCATCTCTGCAGTGCACTGTCGGCGCAGGTCGAGGTCCAAACCACCCTGAATAATGCAGAAGAGGTTCTGACGCTCTGGGTACTTGTGAGCTTTGATACAGCGATCAAGCCAGCGCACTGAGCGCTCCATTGCCTCCTTCATGCGCGCAAGATCAGGCGAAGTTGTGACAATCACATCGTCGAGCTGCATCATGATATCCGAACCGATCGAGTTTTGTAGCGACATGGAGTGCTCAGGGGTCAAAAGCATGGGCGAACCATCGTGAGGGCTGAGGAAGCGGACGCCTTCTTCGGTGACTTTGGCGAGCTTGAGCAGCGACACCATCTGGAAGCTGCCGGCGGTGTCAGCTACAGTGTGCGCAGTGAGAACGAGCGAGGGATCACCCACCCACCACTATCTGCAATAGTCAGCACCTCGTTCGTAGCAATGATCCATAGCTGGTGGATTGGCGTGTGGGCAAGCACCTGTGAGAATGTTGTGCGGCCATGACTGCAGCTTGTGGGCGCCGCCTACAGCATCTAATGTTGCTTGTCCGGGCTTAAGGCCTCTGAGAGCGTCAGCACGACCTACGGACTCCACTAGTCACGGGCCATACAGATGGTATGTGTTGTTCAGGCATAGCCTGCAGCCCTGGTCCTCAAGCTGGTCTGGGGTAAGACCCTTCAGCGAGGCCTGTGTTGCAACGGGCATGAAGATGGGGAGGGGTACGGGGCCGTGGGGCAGATGCAGCGTTGCCGCACGAGCTTTGGTGACCTAGAGTGCTGTTAGCCCTCGTATACTATGTATCCTTATGCCACATACTGAGCATTTTCCAAGCAGCTCAAATTTGAGCGCTGAAGGCATGGACGTCATGTTGTGCTGATTTCACGAGCATTGGACCCCGTCACAACGCGACTCACCAAAATGTTCGCGTACGATTTGCAGGGGTGTCCACTAGCGTGACGGACCCAGCCCTATTTCAACAACACGCCGATCTAGCCTTCATCACCACGCGTAGCGAGTCATTGAAAACTAAGCTAGTCATTCCTCGATACATGGTTACTCGTCAAACTGTATCTTGAAATCAGCTCGGTCAATCCCAAATTACCTGGGCATGAATCGCATCACTGATTCTACCATGAACACATATCAGCACGCAACGGAGAGACGGCCATGCTCCATCCAAGATCTTTCCACCGAGCTTCTGCTCATGATCATGGAGTACCTCCCATACTCATCAGACTTTGACTTCGCCATCACGTGCAGGAGATTCGCGAACCTTTCACACGATCTATTGAAACGCCATCAAAACGCCTACACGAAGTATCGCGTTTCATCCGATCTCGACCCAGCGACTGTCCCATTCTTATTACGCAGTGCGTTCGGTGATAGCGATCCATTGCCGGCGTGGCACGTACGCTCATTTGAAGTCTGGACCGACCGCAGTCAATGGCGACACTGGGTCACTGCACTACTCGATCGTGACGAAGACCACAGGCGTGGACCGGTGATACCGCTTCAAAATGATGATGAAGTGATGGCATCATCACAGTATCGAATTCATGCTTATATTTTCAAGAGATATATGCGAGATCTTTTCGGAGAGAATGGACTAGAAGTATATGGTCATGAACTCTCTCGTTCCCGAAAAGATATTTGGCGTAATATGTTAGAGGCCGGATCTGACTCAATACTCAAGGCTCTATTGTTTGCCAAATGCCCACGTCTGCGAGATTTGAAATTTGTTGCGACTGCAAAGGCGCGTCGTTGGACTTGTCTGATGGTGCTGACAAAGCTGATCAAGGTTTGTGTGCACGTTAGTGACAACGCAAATCCTCGCGAAGACTGTAGTGCCCAAGACACTTCAACGGATCAAGAAGCTGCTCTGTGGCCGGTCGGCTTCGTGAACATACGCAGTGTAGCTGTTGGGGTTCGCTCTGGCACCTTCTTGGACGACTCCGGCTACACGACCGATTCACTCTGGCTTATGCATCTGACACGGCTCCCAAACCTCGATAGTCTCTATATCAATGGGGTGTGCAACTATCACACTGAACCAGGAGAGCCGCTCGAGAAACTTCTTCCGGCAGGCTCTTCGTCTGTGAAACACATCTTTTTGGACAACCCCGACCGACTCGAGGGTGCGGTCCAAAATGCAATCTGGGCTGCTCCGAAACAACTACTCACAGCATCCATTCGCTACGAGAATGCATCTCTTCGTACAAACGCTGGCACGGCGTTCAGTAAGTTGTTAAGGTCTCAAAGCACGTCTCTCCAGAGCACAATGTGGTATGGGCCCGAAGACTTCGACACACGTGTACTCTCAGGCCGGCAAATCCAGCCTGTTTCGTCCTACCGTACCTTCGAAAGGGCGGATATTGACAATCTCAGGAGTACAACAACCATTAAGAACGTGTCCTTCTACATGCAGGACATCATGAAGATGGCGATCAACTCTCTCGATGTAGATGAACTTGAGTTCGTCACTGGCTTGTTCCCAGAGAGTATGGAGACACTCGTACTGGTGGGGACACTGGACTTGACGGAAGAGTCGTCCCTCGAAAGCTTAGCTGAATGGCTAGATCTCGCCCTCGCCAAGACCATCACATGCGGACGGTATCCCAATCTGAAAGCCTTATACCTCGAGGGCGTAGAAAAGCGAAGACTCTCACAAAATCCACGATTTAAGCCCTGGTTTCAGAAGGTCATCGCTGCCGGAGGAGTCGCCGGTGTGGACGTCCACACTCTCACCAATCGAGCGCCCATGCAGCATTCGATTGGTTTCTTCGAGGCGCCTGACAAGTACGATTTGGTTACTGGACCGCACAAGGGCATCCGATCACCTGATCAGGTCTTCGACCCTTATCTAGGTCACAGGGTGTCGTTGGGTTGCCAACGATGCGGAACTTGCGAGGACTGTTTGAGAGAGTACCGTGACTTTGTTTGGGAGGAGACAAGAGCTTAAGAGTCCAGCATCGCAGTGAGATATATCTCGGTTTGACAAGTCATTGAAGGCACCATATGAACTGTCTTACGAAGCATTTAAATTCTTAGATATCTATCTCAAAAAATAAAAGAACATACTTATAAATCACGCTCACGTAAAGATCAAAACGTAGTCAGCAAACGCAGGAGTGATGCCCATAACGGCCGGTCCGCGGCCCTCCCTCGCCAGAAGTCGAGCTCCATGTGCTGCCTCACAGACATTCCAGGCAAAGGTGACACCGCAATAATGCTACATGTAAAGTACGAGATAGCGTGCAAAGGAGTTGTCTGCAGGATTAACAAGTGATCGAACCCAATGGGAACTCGAGCACAAAGCAGACCATGGACATATCAGTAACAGCGGATCAGTACCTGATTGAGTCAGCCTCACTCTACAGACAACGTCTCTCCCGTTGATCCGAACATCCGCTATGGAAATTGGAAAGCCTCTGAAGGGTAGAGAGGGGATTAGAGGAGATTACCAAGCGGCTTGAACAATAGTCACCGACTGAGTTGATTCCACACTCCATTATTACCAGGATGCCTCACGTCACCATGCAAGCAAAGAAACCCAGTTGGTGTCATATATGCAATTCTACATACCCATCCCTTATGCCTGACCAAACCTAAAACGAAACGCTATCAATCAAAACGCCGTCCCTCCATAAGGAGAATGCCCAACAACGAATCCGTCACGCACGTAGATACAGACAAGCAGTCGTAAGAAAAAGATAAATGGGAGAAGATTAAAACAATATACCAGATAGGTGCAAAACGGCGGACGGACATGACGTCGTGACGCGCAAGGTGTGTATACGAAAGGAGCAAGAAACGTGTAAAGAAAGAGAAGAAGTGCATGACAAGATGACTCCAAGTGGGTGTGGGGGATGTATGGTGGGCTGAAATTAACGCTCAGACAAAGAAGACGAGATGAAAAGGAAAAAACAGCAAGCCCAACGCCGACAAATGAATCGATCGCTATTCCTGAGATGCACTTTTAGCGTTCGCACGCGGGTAGTCTTGATCCTCCTCTTTCTGTTTCGGTACTTCTTTCCTACTCTATCTCAGTGTTCAGATAATCCTCAAGGTCTTGTGATCTCTTGTTGTTGAGATCTGAATTTGTACGGAGCCGCTTGAAATAGTCGTGCTCGTACTGTGGGGTTTCAAGCGGCTCGAAGGCTGCCTTTGTGGAATGGTGGGGCTCCGGGGTGGAGCTGCTGGGTTGTGCCGCAACATTCGGAGAGGAGCCAGCGTTATGGGTTGGGGGGTATGGAGGAGGGGAGGCGGCAGGGCGGATTGTTGTGTTCGAGGTTTTCGCTTCCAGCAATTTGTCCTGTGGTGGGTGTAGTTGGTGTGTATCTTTAATGGGTTTGAGTGATGTCGTAGAGTTTGTCGGGGCCGCGACCGGTGGATTGGCTGCAGGAGCTGTTGCGGACTGTACGGCATATGGGTCATTGCTCTTCAATTTGAGCTCGCTTCCTTTCACACCTTCACCAAAGCCAAAAGTGGTATCGGTCACTGGCTCCCACATTTTCTCGATGATTTTCTGCTCTCCCGTCGTCACTGCGTTATCCCTTACACTCTTGTCGATACTTTGGCGCAACAAATCATCTTTTTTTAGATCGTTCGAGGTCTCATCCATACCTGTATCTTGACGCAGCGGGGAATTGAAATTTGTTGCAGTCGAAAACGTGGTAAACCCAGTCCCAATCCTGTAGTTGCGCTCTGGGCGGTCAAAGATCGAGAAACCGGTGCCAACCCGAGATGGCGCCAGTGAACTAGGTGCTGAGTCGTAGTCAAATTCGTGCTCAAGTTCGGCGAGGAAATTGGTATAGTCGTGTTTTGGGGAAGACTCGCGATCATCGCCATCCTCCTTGGGTACGGCGTCCTTGGCTTGTGTTTGAGCCAATTGGTGTACGCGATCGCTGAACGATGTCTTGTTCGCTACCGTACGGCCTTGGTCAAGATCATGGCCGTACGTAGGCGTCAATTGTGTCTGTGCAGATGGTATGTCGGCGACCGCAGGGAGATCGCGTGGCACGTTTTCGGTTTGCCTGCTGTCTATGAAAGATGTTCCAAGACTTCCAGGAGTGATGTAGACTTCCTTTGCATCTGGATCTTCGAAGTCTCGCATACTTGCCTCACCTCCGCCGCGCTGCACAAGCTTTGTGTCCCCATCAACATACACCTGTTCCCACCTAGTCTCGCGACTTGCCGGTAGACTCGCGAGATCATTGTCTAACTCTGAGTCATCGAGAGACATGATGGATTGATGACCAGGGTAGGGAGAATAATCACTTTGCCGGTACCTGCTCCTGCTTCGGATGTGATCTGACGAGCGACCACGATCGGCCTCAGTGTTTGGAAATATGTAGGATCCTGCTGAAGGGACATAATCTGTAGAAGGTACGTTGACCTTCTCGAACGACGACTTAGATTGCGAACCTTGGCGGTGTTGCTTGATGTCGTTATGGTCAACAGCCATTTTGGGGTCGATGTACTCTTTATCGCTTCTGTGCGATGAAAGACTATTCCTGACAGCTTGTCTCGGTTTGAAATCGTCGAGCAGATCAGGTTCCGGAAATTTTCTGAATAGATCCTTGGCGGACAAACGATCCCGTGGTTTGTCGCTGAGGCATGATCTTACAATTTCCTTAAAGTATTCTGGGATGTCCGAGTGTCGGCTGAATGTTTTGACAAGAGGTCGTTCCTGGCGCTCTGGTTCGTCTTGTTGTTCTGCAAGCGCCCACAGCACCATACCCAGCTGGAAGAGATCTGACTTCACGCCAATATAGATCGAAATCCTTTGGCCACTCTCGATCAGCCTAGCCAGCTCTGGTGGCTCCCACCCCACTGGACAGCCACGACGATTGATGTCGATGATCTTCGCATCGTCGTTTCCATCGATGACTATATTTGAGAGTGTGAAATCACCTTGTACAAATCCAGCCTCGTGAATCTCCGAGAGACCTTCTACTATCTGACGGGCCCATTTTTCGCGACGCTCCCAATGAAGCTGGTTCTTGAAATCGTAAATCATGTCGACAAGCGCGCCTTCTCTTGCGTAGCTGATCAATAGCCCCTTGATCAGCTGACCACTCTCGTCCACAATGACGCCCTCGAATTGGATAACAGAATTAGAATCTTGAAGGCTGCTGAGGGCATTGATCTCGTAAAGGAACTCCTCGACAGCATCAGGTCCAGGAATCTCCTTCTTGATGTACGTTCGATTTTTGACTCCGACCTTGTATACGAAGCCAGAAATGTGGGAATCAAAGTCAACATCCTTCTCTTTGAAGCAGCGATACTCAAGGTGGTCGATTGCTGATATAGTCGGGTACGGTATAATCTCGTTGACATCTTCGGTGACGTGGACATGCAGACGGCCGTCCTCTGTTTCGAGTTTGAGGTTTGTGACAGTGTCGTAGAACTGTATGTCTGGCAGTGAGTCGCGTATCGCCTCGTAGATCCTGGCACTTTTATCTCTCTGGTAGTGTAATGACTTTAAGTCCGATTCCAGGGAGTCTGGCTCGAGATGGCGGTAATCGCAAGACACGGTAACCCTCCGCCACTTATTCCTCTCTTCGGCGTACGTGACGAAAAACTTCTCCCGGTCTGACATGTCCCGAAAATGCATGCTAAGGTTCAATATCCATTTTGCCTCCAGCTCTTCCTGTAACCGTACATCATCAGCATCAGAGATGGAGTGGTGCGATACGCGCTCATGGTAGGAATCTTCCAGGTCGATGGGAGGTGAATTCGCAGCAGGCTCCAAGTCAGGGAGGTTTCCAACGCTATAATCGATCTGCCTTGCGCCAGGAAGCAGATTGGAGTCTGGTCCACCACCAAAGGTTGGCTCTTCGGGATGTCGTTCCTTCTCCAGCTCTTGCTTATGAATGTCGCTTTCGTGGGGACTCAGGACATCAGGCGCTGATGCAGACGGTATAGATATGGGCGGGGGTGAGATGTTGCGCTTGGATGCAATGGAGACTTTGCGGTCTGCAGAGGTAGCGCGTCGCTGCTCAGGCTCAGGGGGGACCTCAAGCAGCTTATCCCTCATCTCACTCTGCATGCGCTTGAAGGTCAGCGGTCGAGGCAGCCCTGGCACGACTTTCCTGCTGCTTCTCCTGTGCAGCAATCCTCCACTTGACTGTGGCCTGTCAGTGTCCTTGTTGGCTGCACTCTCATGGCTGCTTTTCACGGGCGATGTCGGTTCGTCGTCGTCACGCTTCAGCCAGTTGCCAAGCTTGTTGAAGCTCAAGCGATTCCACATGCTCCTATTGCCAACCTCAGTCCTGGCCCGCTGGCGGCTCCTGTCACGACTTGTTCCTCCATTCTCAGCGGCCGACACGGGGGGCATCTTCTGGGTCGATGTCTCACACGCACCGCACGAGCGCGGCGCGGTGTCGTTGCTCAGCCTGCGACGCCAGCCGTCTTATTTCCTTCCCTGAGGCTCGCCTAGCGCGCAGGATTGCTGGGCTCGCAAAAGCAATGGGTGCGCACTCGATATGACGCGGGACAGGTGTGACTCGGGCGCGCGCTGCGTACGTTTGGCTCGATTGGACTCGTGGTGTCGGTTTGGCGCCGCCGTCATGCTGTGTCGTGGTTGGTGTCACTGTGGCTGCTGCTAGCATCCATGGACGTGCATCTCCCCTCTCTTCAGCCTCTCTCCGTGTCCCTTATTACGAAACTTCGCCTGCGTGAATAATTTCGCGTGCGTGCAGTCGCTAGAGAGTAGCTTCGCTTGTTATATTTCTTGACGCCCAAGGAGCTTGTCCGTTGGCGCCTAACCCAGCAAACAGCGCACTGCAGAGCTGGTAGCCACAGAAGCCTAGCAAGCCAGATGAGGCTCAACAGGGCACAGTCGGGCAGGCTGGCGATCAAAAGGGGGCGCTGGGGCAGTACACAGAACAGTACAGTACAGTACAGTTTGCGTGGGTGCGAGTGTGAGTCCTACTAGGATGTGAGGTATGAGGCTGGCGTCTGGCGTCTGGCGTTCCTGCCCAATCACCGCAACCCCCGTCAGCGCGGGAAAACGTCGTCTGGGGCCCTGGAACTCCTGTGCACCCACAAACCCGCCCAATGCAAGCCCGAAAAGAGACGTGAAAGGCTACACAGAACCAAGTATTGAATACAGGTCTCACAAGAGCGGGGAGCAAAGGACGTCAAAAAGTCTGTGTGCGCAGCGTCGACCTGCCATGGCAACAATGGCTTCTTGTGGCGGTCAGTCTTGCAAATGGCCATTGGCCGGTAAAGCTGATCAGGCCTGCGAATGCGCAGCAGAGGGCCGAAATTTCGACCATTCGAGGCGAATCGGATGCAGGGCGAGTGCGCTGCACGCTGGGCATGCTGCAAGAGAACGCGTCTGGGGACGTGATTGGTGTGACCCAGGCACGACAGCCACCCTTTGTGAGATGCGGTGAGCGTGTCACAATGCTCACGCTTCACTGTCAACGTCGTTCCGGTCACCATTGCCCTCTTCCCACGGCCTTGACTCCAAGTCAGAGCAAACTTTTCCTGCTTGCTGCGAAGCTTCCAGCCCCTCTGTTTCCATGTTCAAGCCCTTCTTTGGGCCTGCATGCGTTAGTTTACTCATAGCGCAGCGTGCTAACCTCCCAACCGCGATCCATCTGCAGCTCATGACAGATGCAGGAGATCGGTACATCCGGGAAAGCAGTCCTTGTTCAACTGCGAAAGTCTTGTACACGAGTGCCCCACTCTCCATGTTGCACAAAAGGCGTTCCTCGTCACCGGCAGACTCGCTTCTGCACGTTGAGCTGCAGAGGGCAACGACGCAGCTAAGAAACACGGCATGCCGCACTCAAGTCATTGCTGCCTCCGCGGCTGCGTCGGCTTCGTAGATCCACAAGTGGAAAGAAATAACATGTCTTCCAAATGTAGGTACTGATGAGAGCATGAAGAGGCCTACCGCTATCGAGACGCGCCCTCTCTTCGCGCCTTCGTCGACCCTGTCACGACTGCCGATGACATCGCATCAAAAATGCAACATCAACACACCATCACAAGGTGCCGGTTTTCAGCTCGTCCTACCATTCGTCATACCAGTTCGCATTGCCCTACAAGACGCATGCGTTGTCCGCTGCACTCGTCCTGACCCACCAGTGAAATTGTCGAAGCTGACACGTCAATGTGGTTCACGCGCCAGTCAGAGTACCTGAGACAAGGCGACGCAGTATGCGCAGCGAATGAAGATACGTCTAGAACGAACGGCTGCGCATAGCGGGAACAATAGCTTTGTAGTTGTTGCGTTGGTGCTCGTGACTTGCTGTGAACATGCAGCACATTTTCTACTCTCGTCGAGCGCTTTCATGAAAGCTGCACATGAAGACAGTACACAGGGTAAGCTGGAATCGAGTGCAATTACTCTTCCTCGTTCTTCGCCGCAGAAATGCCACTGTAGATGTAAGAAAGTCTGGTTCGGTTCGGCCCGCGCCATAGTACAGGATGATGCCGGTTCGAAGTTCAAACAGCTCACGACGCTGAAGTGAAGACACCTCTCTGAACGCGCCACGAGTCAAATCTTTCAGCGCGACTATATGCGCCATGCTTTTTCCCAGCCATTATCAGAGCCTCAAGTTTAGAACAGCTTATCTTTTTAGCAAATCGGAGCATTGCACGTATGCAATCAAGTTCGAACTTATCAATGCTTTCCTCCTCCTGCTCCAAAACCCACTCCGTTCTTGTACTTAAGCAAACTTGCCTTCTCGGGTAAGTATGGTGTGCTGTTGAAGACTGCAGTTTGAGAAGTTTCCCCGGGCAACCTTGTTGGCTGCTATGGCTACGCACTGTTTGTTTTCAAGTCCCACATTAGTTCCACATCGTACTTGCTCATCCTTCCAAAGACGTTTATGCTACACAGCTTCGAATATGAAATCCTCCTTAACTTCATATCCTTCAAGAGGCACGAAGTAGAGGCGTCATTGAAGTAGTAACCCTGTTTTGGCTCTGTAGATTGTTGCTGCGATAACACCAGAGGCTTTGGTGAAGCTTTTTACTTCGGGAAATGCATCACGGTATCCACACTCCAGCATTCGCCTGCCTCTCTCAGAAACGGAGTTTCGAGATTTTGCACAACGTTAATACCTCATTTCGAATCCGTACCTACACTTCTGAAGATGACACTCGGATTGTGACGGATACAACTCCGAAAAGGCCATCTCAGGTTAAAGACTGCTATATATAGTTGGATGGAATGAGAGTTGCTACCAGTTTAAATTTTACACTCGGACTGAAGTGTCGTGCATATACGTCACGGCTTTTGATACGCGAACACTACTCAAATATCGGTATGGACCGGAGAAAAGAGTAGATGCGATGTAAATTTACAGTCTTCACTTTTTTGGTCTCGCTTATGCAGCATGTGCTTTCCCCTCCCCTTAGCCGATGATAGCAAAGTATAGCAGCACGAGGGAGATACCTTAATAGTAGCCCGAAATGTGAGGTTATTGCATGACATGCATTGGTACCCAAGCACAACGGTATTAGATCTACGCCACAGGTCTGACATCTACGCTTGAGGATCCGATCATTATCAGCCATTGATACCGACGCAATGTGCTCTTCTCAAAGAGAACCCATTGTAGCATGTGAGAATCTTAGCCACGAATGCTGTCAAATGAGGCCCGAACAGCGTTCGTGGAAGGACGGATGCCGAGGACCGTCCACATGAGGCTAGTGTGGTTGCTTTATCGCCACCTAGTCCAGGTACCATCTATATAGCTGCATATCAAAGCGCGACGCGTCCATCACCACCCTGGGCAATGTATGCGGAATCACGGCTTCAACAAGCGCTCGGTCCCATGCTGTCTGCAATATATAAGCTGATTGTCAGGACATGCATATTCTCAAGTCGTGACGTTAACGCCGCGGTCAAGCGGCAGCTGATATACCCCGCGTAGCATGATAGGCGGGAGCTTGCGCGCGGGGTGAATGGCGCGACCCCTAGCTATAAGCTACACGGACTTGCTCTTGTCGTGATACAGAACTCTCTATGCTCGTGTTCTCTCGTGATCCCATAAACTCTGTCAAATTTTACTACATTGTTGCTTTTTGTTCTGTCGCTGTTGCTGGGCGGGCGCAAGGTGTTTAAGCTGACCTAGCTGATCAGAAGATCAGGCAGCTGCGACAAACTCTCGTCTTATCGAGGATATCCAACGATACCCAAAGACATATCCAAATTGCAAAGGCTGCAAGCCCGAATCCCATGTCTGTTTGTTGACGCAGAATACCTCAGGCGAATTTGATATACTACCTCAATCCACGATCCTCCGCCATGGCATGGTGGCGCCACGACCCATCGATCTGGGCAAGATCCCCAGGCCATCGCTATGCGGAACGTATCATTCGAGATCACGAAGCGGTGCTACGTACACGATGCTTCTCACGTATGCCTCATAAGACTGCAAGATATCAAGACCTGCACAGCACAACGACGAGGCCAGAAGGCATGACAGATCGGGAGTGGATGCAACTACAGCGCTATAGAAAATGGAGGAAGATGCTACAACAGCATCCCTACAAGGGTTTGTTTGGAGCTAGTGAAGACATGCTGAGGGGAAAGGGACTCACAGACTGGGATTGGGTATACAAGACGTTTCCGAAATGGATGTTGCAAGAGATGGATACCCAAGAGCCAGTGAATCAAGAAAGAAATTCAGTGGGTCGCAGCAGTGGCATGTCACACCCCATTGATCCTCTGAGCAGTACTGACATCGCATAGTACACGAGGATGAGTTCAGATCCCAAACAAAAGCCGCTACAAGTGAACAAGCATCTGCTCAACGACCGACCTCTTTTGCACAGCCAGGCGTACGGACAAAACACTATGAGCGAGATGAAGTTGGAATCGTGTCACCTTCCGATCTGCGCCGACCTTGGGAGGAAGTCATGAGCGGTGGCGCGAAAGCTCCAGACCTGTCGGAGACCCATGACCATGAACTTGGCGACAATAAATCTTGGAGACAGACATCTTTACAGAGACGGAGTGCACCGGGCACCGAAACAGGCTCAAGGACAGACTCACTGTCAACAACTAACCCTGACGTGTCAGCACAAGCCACAAACAATCCAGTGACTTTCACGATACCATCTTCACAGGCATTAGTGGACAACTATCCCTATCCAAAACTTGTCGCCAAATCTCACGTGAAAGGTGACGCTATCGAAGAGGCGCCGCGAGGATTCCTGGAGAATTCAAAGTCTGAAGGGGTGGTGTATGAGAACAATGCCACACGGGCAGACACACAGGCAGACACACATCCAGCTGGAACTTCCATATCCGCGAAACTTCGAAGTCTACCCGATAACGATATCGACTTCCTAAGTGCTGAGGAAATACGAGCTTCGATGGGTCGCAAGCATCGAACTAGCACATCTGGGGAAGACAAGGAGCTGGAAAGACAGAAGTTAGAGGTAGATTACATCACGGCCAAGCCAAAAGCTCTCGATGAAGCTGTCGAGGGGCAAGTCTTGAACAACTACTACGTGCGACGAACCCAACAGGAACTTGAGCGAGCGAATCCTGCGACACAAGACACGCAACAAGATGGCGTTCAAGCAGATCAAAGTCCATCCGTATTGCAGCCCGAATCGGTTGAATTAGAATCCAGTATCGATCGCATGAAACGATGGATCGAAGAAGGTGGTGTGTCGCTTGCAAAACACTTCTGGCAAGACCCTATAGAACCTGGAGCCCCCTCAGAAGCAGACATGCAATTCTTCAAACAGCTGGCAGGTCTTGCTAAGGCCCGCCGTGCAAGAGAATTGATTTCCGATGATCTTGAGACTGACCTCCCTATGTGTAAGGGCCTTCTGGAACGTCTCAAGAATGATGAAAACAAGGTTGATCATGTAGCCTTGCGCTTGCGAACGCCTCAAAAGGTGGTGCATGGTGCGGAGATGACTAAGAACCTCAGAACCATCAGGGAGCGACGTTTGCGCAATACCTACGAAAGGATTGAGAAGCAATTACAGGCAGCATGCCAATTGCTTCGCGATTTAGACCCCGAAACCATTCGGAAGTCTACAAGTGCGTTTAAGAGACGCCTCGGTATCGCATCAAGAATCTTGCACAAGCATCACACTCTGACTCGGATGCTAGCGTGGGGAGCTCAAGCACGGCTTGACAAGCCGGGCATCGAAAAGTCGAAAGCTGAGTGCTATGGAGAGCTCTTGAGCAGCCTGGCCACTCTGAGAGACACACAGCTGGCTTTGGCTCGATTATTGGACCATGCGATTCAGACTTATGGAGTCTCTTTCAAGCCCGCAGATGAAGCGCTCTCCAAATCAATTCTCGCAAGTGAGCCCGGAGTCTCTAGTGCAAGTACTGAGCTTGACTCTGCTTTGCTTCAGACTGCAGGCACCAAGTTCTTGGCTCAAACCGCAGCCGAAGCCTACCTGACTGACGAAGTGCAATCGCAAAAGGCAGCGATGGAAGGCTTGTCTGACGATGGTTATGCAAGAGAATCCAAACCTTCCCCTCTGCGACTGCTTGAAGAGAAGGGTCCTCTTGCCGATAGCCTCTTCAGACCATTCGCCAGCCAACTTGAGAACTTGGGGAACAAGGCGAGCAAAGAGCAGGTTGTGGGAGCACGAGAGGAAAAACAAGAGCAGGAGACGCAGGATCAAGCATTGGTACGAGAAGTGCGCACTGCATATGAGGATGTCTATGGACCGATAACAAACGATCATCGTCAGGTTCCCCAAGTCGAAGAAGGCTTGCAGTTGGAAAATCCTATACCTTCTGCTACGCTTAAGGTAGATCAAAAGCATTTGCAAGACGTAGCTGTGAACGAAGGCATAAACATAGCCTCCGCGGCAGAGCTCCAAGGCAAAGACGTAGCCGAGTCATCTATCGAGAATGCTCAGTTGGAGTCTGCAGATATTGCCTTGCCGACTGCAGACGTTGGAATCACTGCGAAGAACTCACCTCTCGACAACACTGCAGCAGAAGTTATGAAGGACCACAGCCAGGAGCGCTCCCCCAACGACGAGAGAACAGCAGCTATGCCACACACTGTGACCACGGAGACAGGGGAAAGGACGACTGCTAACAGTGCACTGTCGATGCAATACACTATCTTGATCTACGATCCTCGGACTGAAAAAATGAGCATCACCACATCGAAGAGCGAATCTTCGCACGGTTCCTCCGCAGCTGTACCGATACACCAGGCACTTTCCTCACTTAAGGAGCCTGCGAGATTCATTCCCTATATCACGCCCGGCCTGGAAATCGTCAGCGTCAGAAAGAACATGCTTGTTCTCCGTGACGCTCTGGACAAAGAGTCATCCATCCGGGGCTTTGAGACCATAAGCACACATTCTTCCATCAAGACCAATGCAGACCCCGTCTCAGGTCAGACAAACCCAATTGATGGGACCCCGCGACTCAGTCCGACAGGGTACAGTGGTGTCGAGCGAACTCGCGAGGAGAATGGGGCAGAGTGTGAGGGAAGGCGACAAGAGTCAGCTGCTATTGAGGGGAAAGCATGGAACGAGCGAAGCAGGCAGCATTCGAAGGAAGAAGTCCCAGGAAGGGGGAAGGGTGGTGTAAGCAGCGTTCTCAAAGCTGCTATCTGGGCAAGTGCTGCATGCTATGTTATCGGCGTTACTGCAGAGGTTTTCCGTTAGTTCTTCCTCTCAAGTAGTTTCATTTTACCTGTTCATTATTCATTTCTACACAACATCAAGCTAGCATGTAAAGCTCACACAAGAAACCATGAGTTTAAGTTGCAACATTTTCTAGCTCAGCGCACGTACGACCTGTTGCACAACGACCGAACCTGTTTCTTCGTGGCCCGGAATCATCGGACCAGAGCACATGCTCTATCAATCCAACCTCTGCATCGTCAATGATTACATTAATAAGATTTTACTAGGTTCACCTCCAACACCTAAATTGCTTGGCAACTGCGTCGTGAATGATGTCACCACCATCATACAAAGACTCGCCGAACGCCCTCGTTTCGTCCGCCCAAGAGTATGGGTCTTGCCGAGACTACGGCAGCGAGGCTCTAGCCCCATCAAGTAATCAGAAATACCAAGACGCGATATCCTGGGGAGAACAGTCTTGCTGACCAATCGGTGCGGAGCACTATTAGCTCCGGCGAGATCGTTAAACGACATTTGACAGGCCAGTGGGGATCATCACGCGAACGTCATGGTCGTGAACCGCGTTCGGACACGGCGGGCGTTACGGCGAAAACGCTAATTCACACGCTATGAGATCACGGTCCGCTATCCGTCATATGGTCAGCAGTCGAGGTGGACTTTGAGCTTGTAGCACATTGGTTTTTTCGCAGGTCAATATATTCTTCACTCAATCAAAAGCTTTCTGAATGTTTGCGTGATCACTGGGTCTGTTACAATGTCTTTACCACCTTCACTCAACGAAGATAAAGGTTTGCTTTGAGGCCTCCGCGGCACAACTATAAACTAACAATGTCAGAAAATGCTTCGCGAGATGGCACTCTACACCGTCCCAGCGTCTCAGGCCGCCAGCCTGAGATTCGCGTAGTAGATGGCAAGGAGGTGGAAGTTCACACGTGGTATGGCCCGGACGACAAAGACAATCCGTATGTTCAATCACTACGCCAGTAATAACAGCACCTAATCACTCCAACAGCTTCAATTGGTCACCAACGTACAAATGGATCCTCACAGTCACCGTATGCTTCGTTTCCATCTTGACAGGTCTGCCAGCAGGTTCATACGGATCTGGCAACGACTGGATGGCACCGCTCTGGAATGTCCAGAATGACCCTTTCCCCAACTTATACTGGGCAACTGCAAGCTGGAACGTGGGCGCTGCATTGTTTCCGCTCTTATTCGTCCCCTTGACTGAGAATACAGGCCGCATGCCTGGGTACTTTGTACGATCATTTACAAATCGACCCCTTCATATTAAGCTAATGCATTTCAGATCGGCTACATCGTCTTCGAACTGTTCCTTTTCGGCTCTGCCTTCGCAGATAACTTTGCTACCATCGTGGTAACCCGGTTCTTCGGCGGCGGTGCATCTTCAGTGGCTATCAACATTGTCGGCGGCAGTATAAGTGATATTTGGAAGGGCGATAAAGCGCGTAGTCTGCCCATGTCGCTGTTTGGGTTCACCAGCGTGGCAGGTATTGCGCTGGGACCTTTCGTTGGCAGTGCAATTGTGCAGATTCGGAAACCAAGCGTTGGGCTTGAATCGCCATGGCGGTGGTACGTGACTTCAGATTCTTAAGTTTCGAAAGGAGACACTCACGGTTCTAGGATCTACTATATCCAGATCATCTACAACGCCGCTTTGATCCCCGTCTTCTGGCTCATCCTCCGCGAAACGCGAGGCGACGTCATCCTCAAGAAGCGCGCCCGTAAGCTTCGCAAGGAGACAGGTCGCGAGGTCTACGCTGAATCCGAGCTGGATCAGCCTTCCGTGGCTTCGTTGCTGAAGATCTCCTTCAAGCGTCCCACAAAGATGCTTCTTACCGAGCCAGTCGTCATATTCTTCACACTCTGGATCTCGTTTGCTTGGGGCATCCTGTTTTTGTTCTTCAGTTCCGTGGTGCAAACCTTCGGCGAGTCGTATAACTTCGGCATCTTTCAAACTGGTCTTGTGCAGCTCGCGATCACCGTTGGCGCTGTCATTGGCACTCTTATCAATCCTGTGCAAGATTGGATGTATCTTCGGACTGCGAAAAAGAACAAAGAGAGACCAGGCAAGCCTATCCCTGAGGCGCGTTTGTACACAAGTATACCCGGCTCCCTACTCTTCACTGCAGGTCTTTTCATCTACGGCTGGACGTGCAGGCCTAGCATACATTGGATTGTGCCTGGTAAGTGGAATACTCCGTGAATGAGATGTAGTTTAGCTAATTGTGAACAGCAATCGGTGTTGCCATTGTCGGCGTAGGCATCTACTCCATCTACATGGGTGTAGTCAATTACCTCACCGATGCGTACGAGAAGTACGCTGCCTCTGCGCTCTCAGCGGCGTCGCTCGGCCGCAATACTTTTGGTGCATTTTTGCCCCTTGCCTCCGGCCAATTGTTCTCGACGCTGGGCTTCGGCTGGGCAGGCAGCCTGTTGGGCTTTGTGGGGCTTGCTTTGAGTGTCGTGCCGGTTGTCTTGCTATTCAAGGGCAGGGAGATCAGAGCAAAGAGTCCATTCATGCTTGACAGTACTTTCGATGGCGAGGAGCAGAATGAGAGGAAAAACAGCTACAGCAGAGGCGGACCGGGCAGGAGCGCGGAAGGACCTACTGGTGGCAACAACGAGGTCTAGCGGATCACGTCTTACAGATCAATAGTCAGAGGCCACGACTAGTTTTTGCAAACATTATTTTCATCCTGAAGACACAAACGCGTCTCAATCAACGCGTGCTGCGTGTTCTGCGGGTGGCGCCGAAGTGACAGAGTCAAAGACATTTTCGCGTGCTCATGTGCTGTCGCGTGAGAGAA
Source organism: Curvularia kusanoi (assembly GCA_011058905.1). Lineage (NCBI taxonomy): Eukaryota > Fungi > Ascomycota > Dothideomycetes > Pleosporales > Pleosporaceae > Curvularia > Curvularia kusanoi. The sequence goes on along the minus strand of SWKU01000016.1, from coordinate 425,295 downwards.
GGTCGCAGAAGGCCGAAGATGCAGGGATTAGAAAGCCGAGGTGCGTTGGCCGAAGAGCCGCCGGCGATTGCGGTCGGAGCTCGAGTGGATGATGTCGAGATTGAAGACTACAGAGCATCGAGCTACGCCACGCCCTCACAACACCAAAGACTGCACATTGCACGCCTTCTTGGCTGCATCTCACTTACAGTTCCGCGTGGACACTCGCTTGGGCGCGTGCATTTCTTTCTTCTTTCCACTGCACCGTCATCTGAGTGACGTCCGAGGTCGCTCTTGCCCATCATGCTTCACGCCTCGTGGCGGGCAGCTCTGCGCCAGTCATCGCGCTCACAGGCCACCCTCACCGCCGCACGCGCTTCATCGCGCTTTCTCCCCGCACAATGCACTGCGTCGTCCGTAGCTCGCTACCCCCACCGATGCCCTTCGCCGCCCGCCGCGCTGTACACCTACCGCAGCTTCTCGTCGTCATTGAGCCGACAGAAGGAGAAGGACCCCAAGGCGACCCCAGAGGAGCCAGCCGAGGAGACGGAGGAGTCGAAGAAGCTCAAGGAACAGGAGAAGGCCGCCGATGAGCTTGAGGCGAAGACCAAGACGCCCGAATCGATACCCTCAAGAACAGGCTCAGGCCGAGGCAGTGCTGCAGGCGGCGATGGCGGTTCTGGTGGCGAGGGAGGTGGTAGGAAGCGCAAGAACAACCCGCTCGTCAAGCCCTCGATACCAGAAGTCTACCCCCAGGTCATGGCTATACCCCTCGCCAAGCGCCCGCTCTTCCCCGGCTTCTACAAAGCGGTCACTATCCGTGATAGGGAAGTAGGGCAGGCAATCGCCGACATGGTCAAGCGCGGCCAACCATACATTGGTGCTTTCATGTTCAAGGACGACTCGGTCGACAAGGATGTCATCGACGACCCCAGCGAGGTGCACGACGTTGGTACCTTCTGTCAGGTTACTAGCGCTTTCCCCGTCGGCTCCGAAGACAACTTCGCCATGACCTGTGTGCTATACCCACACCGCAGGATCAAGATGACCAGTCTTTTGCCACCCCAGGGCGAGAAGCAGGCCTCCATTGCAGAGGCGACAATTGCCGAGGTGCCCGAGGGTGAAGCCGCTCCGGCAGAGACAAAGGCCAGCGACGACAAGGGAGATGTTGTCGCGAGCTTTGAGGAGGCTAGCGAACTTTCCAAGTCCAAGGATGAGGATCAGACTCTTGCCATTCTCAAGGGCCGACAGGTCAGCATTGCGAACGTCGAGAACATGGTCGAGGAGCCCTTCAGCATGAAGGACAACAAGGTCATTCAGGCGTTGGTCAACGAGATTGTCAACACATTCAAGGGCGTCGCACTCCTGAACCCCATGTTCCGCGACCATGTGGCTACCTTCTCTGTTCACACAACTATGAGTGTTGGCGAAGATCCAGTCAAGCTCGCAGATTTTGCTGCTGCCGTCGCACAAGCCGAGTCGCACGAGCTGCAGGCGGCTCTCGAGGAGATGGATGTCGAGAAGAGGCTCAGGAAGTCCTTGGAGGTTCTGAAGAAGGAGCTGATGAGCGCTGAGCTGCAGAAGAAGGTCAGCGACGAAGTCAACAACCGAGTACAGAAAAAGCATCGTGAATTCATTCTCATGGAGCAGATGAAGGGAATCAAGCGTGAGCTTGGTATCGAGTCGGATGGCAAGGATAAGCTCATTGAGAAGTTCAATGAGAAGGCTGGCAAGCTTGCTATGCCAGAGGCCGTCAGGAAGGTCTTCGATGAGGAGATGAGCAAGCTTTCAGGACTTGAGCCTAGTGGGTCCGAGTTCAATGTCACAAGGAACTACCTCGACTGGCTGACCCAGCTTCCCTGGGGACTTAGCAGTGCTGAGAACTTCGGCATCAAGCACGCCCGTGAGGTCTTGGACGAGGACCACTACGGCCTGAAGGATGTCAAGGACCGCATTCTGGAATTCATTGCTGTAGGCAAGCTTCGCGGATCTGTAGAGGGCAAGATCCTTTGCTTGGTCGGTCCTCCCGGTGTGGGTAAAACCTCGATCGGAAAGTCGATCGCCAGAGCCTTGAACCGCCAATACTATCGCTTCAGTGTCGGTGGTATGTACGACGTCGCTGAAATCAAGGGTCACCGCAGAACGTACGTTGGTGCCCTGCCTGGTCGCATCATCCAGGCGCTCAAGAAGTGCCAGACCGAGAACCCCCTTGTTCTGATTGATGAGATCGACAAGCTCGGCCGCAACAGCAGCCACGGTGACCCTGCCGCGGCGCTTTTGGAGCTCCTCGATCCCGAGCAAAACAGCAGTTTCCTCGACCACTACCTCGACGTCCCTGTCGACTTGTCCAAGGTTCTCTTTGTATGCACAGCAAACATGGCAGACACTATCCCTCAGCCTTTACTCGATCGTATGGAGATGATCGAGCTGTCTGGTTACGTCGCTGATGAGAAGATTGCTATTGCTGAGAAGTATCTCGCTCCCGCAGCGAAGGAGATGAGCGGACTCAAGGACGCCGATGTCGTTCTTGAGAAGGAGGGCATTGTAGAGCTCATCAACAAGTACTGCCGCGAGTCAGGTGTGCGTAACCTCAAGAAGCAGATTGAGAAGGTGTATCGCAAGTCTGCCCTCAAGATCGTCACCGAGGTTGGGGAGGACGCGCTTCCCGAATCCGAAGCCCTCACAGACGAGGGTAAGGCCGCTCAGGAAGAGGCAGAGAAGGACAAGACAGACGTCAAGGAGACACCAGAGGACATGGAGAAGCAAACTGCACCGAAGCCCCGCGTGGCCCTCAAGGTCCCCGATACAGTCCATGTCTCCATCAACAAGGACAACCTTAAGGACTACGTTGGCCCGCCTGTCTTCATTGCTGACCGTCTTTATGACTTCACTCCTCCCGGTGTTGCCATGGGTCTGGCCTGGACAAGTATGGGCGGCTCAGCACTGTATATCGAGTCGATTCTGCAGAACGCACTGTCCGCCTCTTCGCACCCTGGTCTCGAGCGAACAGGCTCGCTGCGCGATGTCATGAAGGAGTCGACCGGCGTTGCATACTCGTATGCTAAGTCTGTCCTCGCCCGCGACTTCCCCAAGAACAAGTTCTTCGAGCACGCAAGGATACACTTGCACTGCCCCGAGGGCGCAACGCCGAAGGACGGCCCCAGCGCCGGCATCACTATGGCGTCGAGTTTCCTCTCTCTTGCGCTGGACACACAGATCAAGGACGGCGTCGCCATGACCGGCGAGCTTACATTGACCGGCAAAGTCCTGCGCATTGGTGGGCTGCGCGAGAAGACCGTTGCCGCACGACGCGCTGGCGCGACTATGGTCATCTTCCCCAAGGACAATCTGAGCGACTGGCTCGAGCTGCCCGAGGTATGTACCCTTCCATCGCATCACTCCCCCTTACCGAATCCATACTGACAGCATCGCAGAACATTAAAGAAGGCATCGAAGGTCACCCCGTAGAGTGGTACTCTCAAGTCTTCTCTCTCATCTTCCCAGACCTTAACAAGGAATCTGCAAACAAACTCTGGGAGAAGGAGCTCAAGCCCAAGAAGGGGGACCGTAAGCGAAAGGAGCAGAAGCGGAAAGACGATGACGAGGAGAGCGGGGACGACGACTGAGCGTATGCTATGTAATGAACAGCTATGTGAGGAGACAGACAGTCGGACTTGTATGATAGAGGCGGGTGTGATAGCGGCTACGCATAAGCGGCGTTTCCAGGCAAGGCATTTTGACAGCGCGATTTTTTAGGGTCGCGAGTAGAGCAGAGGAAAGGAGGGGACGACGAAAGAGGAGTGATCTCGACTCTCGCATATAGATTAGAAGAGATCTGCGCCACAGTTGTAGGCGGTCGAATGTATATTTGTACAGTTCCATCATGTCTTCGTACGCATTGGACGTATGCTGTCTAAAGTGCTGGTTCGACCTCTTGCGCCAGAAGTCATTGGTGGTGGTTACCTCTCATTGGTTGTAATTGCCGATTGAGCCTAGCCTATTGTCGACGTTTACTGTATCTTCGGTAACCTCTAACCATCACTTCTCCACACTGAACACAAAGCAGAAGTGCAAAAGAAACATTACTGTATTGCATAAGACGCGTCGCTACTTCCTACTTCGACTTCTCCTCATTCCCAATGTTTGCAGTTCCACCGCCTCTCGCCTCGGCCAAAAGCTGCGTTCCCACCACCTCACCGGTAGTCTTATCCTTGAACACGCCCACAATCGAGAAGAGCCCCCTGAAAGGCTCGTACACGTACTCTTCCTCCCTAACCTCCTCACCCTTGAACGTCACACTCTCGTTAAACCCATTGAAGCGCATGTTCTTGGCGTAGTTACCCACGACGCGCTCGTTGGAAATGGATCCGTAGTTGTTCAGCTTCTGCTCGACGATGTCGCCGTTCTGGGCGAGCACGCGCCTCGTGTGCGTGTTCCCTGAGAAGTCGTTTTTGGAGTAGAGGATGTTGTTGCGGATGTCGAATTGCATCAGGTCGTCTGATCGTTTGCTTACTGCTGAAGACCCTGAGCCGGACGATGTTGAGTTTGAACCGGAGCCGGATCCTCCGCCGGTGATGCCGTCCGTCACGTCGCCGATCAGTCCCGCCGTGTCGTTGATGATGCTGCCCAGCCCGTTGCCGAGCTCCGCGATGACTGGGTTCAGGTCGATGCTGTCCAGCACGTCGCTAACCATGGTGACCAGGTTTCCCAGCCGCGCTTCCAGGTAGACTTTGGCAGTGACGTTTTGGATGGTCAGTGAGACTTTGTCGATGGAGAGGTCCACGCCGGCGTTGAATTGGAGCAGCGAGAGCACCTGTGCGTCCAGGTTGATTTTGGCAGTCAGGTTGTCGACGCCGACGTAGATTTCTCCGACGTGGACGGATGCGTTGAGGAGGACGTCGGGCTCTGGGTTTAGGACGGAGACGTTGGACGCTGTGTTTTCCGTCTCGTAGACGACAGAGTCCGGGTCGCCTCCGTCGCGGATGTCGAGCTTGTAGCCGATGTAGCCATCGCTGTCGCTCACTTGTCCAAGCGCGGCGCAAGGGAGCAGTGCTGCCAGTACTGTGGTGAAGGCACGCATATTGCTTGTTGAATACGATACAGAAGAGATCTGAGAGTAAAGAGAGGACGCGGCTGCGAAGAGCTGCTGGGAATGGGGATGCGGCGACGAGCAGCGTCAACAGCGACAGGACACCACAGAGTAAAAGCAAAAGCAACGGTCTAAGGCATGATGCGCAGTTGTATTGTAAGCGACAAGGAGGGCAGATTAACAACCGGGATCTGTAATTGGCATGATGCGATGTTAAGCCACAAGTGTACAGCGTTTGAAATTACAACGCCCAAGCGGGACCAATACCACAGCCTCTTATACCCGTAAAAGCAGGATTTTCAACAACGAATCCGGTTCTAGAAATGCGTTTTCCCCAGGCCCACTCGCCGTTGAGGTGCGAAACCTTGATCTGATCGCGGGATCCTAGCCTGGTTTCAGGGGTTTACCCGAAATGAGCCATCTGGACCACCCACGGCAATTGCATAAACGGCTTTTTGACTCGCGATGCCAATGCGGTTTGCTTTAACCGATGGTTTCGATCGCGATTTCTCCTCTTTGATAATTGTAAGCTTGCTGTCTTCGCGCAAAACCCTATAGTCAGGGCTCTTGTTTTTTTTCTGTTTTCCCTTCTCCTTCAACCGCCTCAAGCAGCCAGCATGTCGCTCTCTATCCGTCTCCTGTTGGTTACTTTCCTCTTCGCGTTTGCAGCACAAGTGTTTGCGCAAACCAGCTCTGCTGCATCAATCGACACTCCGCCGATTACGGGGACTGCTTCTGCCAGCGCGACGGGGAGTGACAGTGCCAGTGCCAGTCCGACCGGCAGTGCGACTTCTGCCTCAGGAACAAGGACTCCAACGACCTCCGCACCCAGCGTTTCCAGGACCTCAACAGTTCCCGATGTCCTCCTCCAGGTCCCTGAACTCCACGTTGGCCGCATCGAACTCATTGTAGAGAAGCTGCAAGCCGATCTCAATCTCAACGCCAAGGTCGCAGGTCTCGTCCAGGTGAATGCTGGCGTTGCGGTTGCGGTGGAGAAGGTCAATATCACTATTGCCGATGTCGATGTCAATCTCGAGCTTGTGGTTCGATTGGGCAATCTGGTCGATATTGTTGAGCGCGTCTTCGATTCGCTCGATCTGAATCCGCTCCTCCTCAGCTTGATTGGCAACGTGACGAATCTGGTTGGAGAGGTCATTGGCGCAGTTGACGGACTCGTGAGTAGCTCGCAAGAATCTACAACTCTGAGTACAGCCTGACTGATAATTGCAGCTTGGTTCCATCACCCAGGGCGGCAAGACTCTGAACTTCCTGGTCGACAACCTGGGCAACATTGTGCAGGAGGTAGTTGGAGGAGCCGGCGATGCTCTCTCCGAGATCGTGGGCAACTTCAAAGTAAGCAGCACCATGCCCTCGTCAACAGCCCTGCCACATACTAAATCCCGCCCCTTTGCAGTTGAACATGACAGAAGTTGCCGGAACCGTCAAGCAGGTTGGCCAAGGTCTCACCCAGACGACCTACTCCTACGACGCGCTGGATGCGCTTGTCGATGTCATCACCAACACAGCTGGTACGTTGAAAGCTACCCCCTTTCTTACCTAGATTCCCCCCGTCTCCTCTAACATCGCTGTCCAGGCCAAGTCGTCCAGGCTACGGTCCAGAAGCCCATGGGCTCTTCGGGCGGAAGCGGTTCGTCCACGGCATCTGCGACTGGAACGCCGATGCCCGTCTCGCTGCCTGTCAGCTCGTCTACCGCCACGGCGTGAAGTGGCTGAGTTCTCTAGTCGGGGACTACATAGTGTCTGATGTTAATATCAATCGAATGAATATTGTGCGAGCTGATCTTGATTGGAAAGAGATATTTGCAAGTGTCTGTGCACAGATACAGAGTGCGGGCTTTGGAAACAGCCCATGAGACTACTAGAAAGTATAATGACTGACCAAAAAACAATCGCTGATAGCACGCTCATACCAACCCACACACAACGCCATTAGCCCCCCACAGCCTAGAACCCTCCCGCTCCCCTCACACGCTGAACAGCACCAACAACGCCCTTAGCCCAAGCGAACTTGCCCGGATCCTTACCGATCGCTCCTTCAACCTCCTTCCCATGCTCGTCCCTCCAGATGCCGTCTTCTCGCGAGGCCAATCCATAGAGATGTGTATCTGGGAGTCGTCATTAGCACAGTCACTGAGCAATCAGTGATGTAAAGCCACTCACTCTGGTTCCTTCTGAGCTGGTCCTTCCAGTCCGCACAGATCTCGTACGAGTCGATCATGATATTGACTTCCATCGAATGGAACCACGACTGCGTGTCTTGATTGCCATTGCCCTGGATGCCGACGTGGTCGTCTGCGATGAGCAGTTTAACTAACGCACGAAAGTCAGTACAACGTGTGATGGGGAACAGAGGGGACTGGCTTACTGTGACAACTCCGCGCCTTCAGCTTGTTGTGGAGTGGCGTTACTTGGTCCTTGGCTACGTAGTAATACACGCGGAGGTTCTTGCGATGCTCTTCGCTCAGTTCGGTGTATAGTTGATTCGCGACCATTTCGTTGTTGCCGCCCTGGAAGGGGAGGAGTTCGCCGGCGTCGTTGTAGCCCAGGCAGACGTAGTACGTGACTTGGATGCCGCGGCTGAGAGCTTCTTTCAATGTGGGGAGAAGGGGCGCGGCATTGAGGTTGGGAGTCTGGATGAAGATTGAGGTCTGGGCGTTGCGGATTGCGGCGAGCCAGGCTTCGTTTTGGGGCACGTTGACGCCCTCGTGGTTTGGCGCGCCCCACGGACGGCGGTTCACCATGGCGATGGGGAAGGGGGCGTGGGGGCGGTGTGGGCGTACGGGGACCATTTCGTCTTCTGGGTGGCAGGCGGGTGCTGTGCCTTTGCGGGTTTGTTTTGTGGCAGCGTCTGGACGGGGATGGTTAGTCGTGTAGAGCGCAGGGGAAGGTGGAAGAGCTCTTACTCAGGTACCGCGTCACTGCGTCCATCCTCGTCTCTCCGCTGTCCGAGCACAACACAGTCTGGATACGCTCGACCTCGGCCGCGATATCAGGGGCGTAGCCTACATCCTTTTCTTTTGGGAATGAAGAGTTGTCCTTATCACGGTCTAGGTTATCGTTCAGAAGACTGTCTCGGCGGACGCGCAAGCCACCGTTCTCATCAAGAAGACTCTGGAAAGATGCCTCATGAAACACTTTCACGTGCTCATTGCTGGCTGGACTGTTTAGGGTCGGTAATGGCGGCGTAAGATGTCTAGCCCACGCAATGAGGCCCGTGTCGTAGATCGAGTTCACGATCTCGCCTTCAAGGTGCGTCATCATCTCGAGATTGTCGTTATCCTGAATGTTGTTGCTTTGTACAACAGCCATTCTCCGGTCTACAACCATGAACTTGGAGTGGAAGGTACCTAGGATTGGGCGGTGGTAGTTCTGTACCTGCATGTCGATGTGAGGTACCTCTTCAGGCGAAGGAAGCTTCACAGCGTTGGCGGTGTATTGCTCCGCCGTCATCATCTGGTGGTTGTCGATGACCTGCTTAATGTTTCCGCGGTCATACATAATCTTGACTATCACTTTCTGCTGTCGCTGGCCAGCCCGTCGTGAAAGCTCTTTAAGGGCGTCTGTGATGATCGATGCTGCCCCGGAAGCGATCCAGAAGTTGGTTGCAAGGAAGACTTCGTGCTCCGCTCGGACAATGAGGTCTGCCATGTGACGGCAAATGACAGGCACAGGAGCGATGACAGTGACAGGTATCACGCCATTGCTGCCCATCAGGCTGGGACTCACCATACCAGCAAGCGGATCATGCTCAAGCGAGCATAGAGCCGCATGGAAGCACTGCAGAAACAACTCACTTGGCACGCTGTCGCCCCATTTCCCGCACTCCTGAGCACGTTGAAGCTGTGCTGGACTCACAGGTTGCCGCAGGTGGGACGCATGTTTCGTGATAGCAGGTGGCTCCGCGCCGTAGAGATGCTCAGCCAGATGTACTGGCTCCTGCGACGGACTCTTCGCAAGCTCCGCTGATACACTGGTAGAATCCGTGCAGAACCGGTAGATCTTGTCGGAGACTGATGTTGCCATGATCTTGCGAGATACCCAGGGCTGATGGTGATAAAGGAGTGCGATGCTGTATAAGAAAGCAGTCGAAGTGACAACCAGCACCGCAATATTCGGTGTGAGAGGAAGATAATACAACGCGCTGTGGTCGGCCATGACGCATGTCCTGCTGTGTCTGGATTACTTGAACCAAGATTCGTTCAGTGGACGGAAGCTGCAAACAAGCGGCCTCGGTATGACTGCATAGCCACGCGTACACTGCCACTTTAGCCGTTTGCAGCCACGTATCCGTGCCCAAAAGCTTAATCCCGCAGCAAAAAGGCTTATCACTGCCGTCGGGCTCTCTGATTAGTTGGCCAAGGCCGTCCAAAAGCTTGGTTGGCTAGTCTAGTGAAGGTCAAGCCACAGACGCTAGGCATTGACTTCCCGACGGTGCCGCTCAACCCAGCTCGACCCACTGGATAAGGCGCAGAGAATCTCTCGCTCCCGCTGTTGGTAGCTACTTGGTTTACAGAGTGCTCGCAGGCGCTCAGAAGTAGGCGAAGTAAGAGCTGGATCAAGTTTTATATCGTCTGGTTGGTCCCACCAAGACGCCAATCCGACTGCCACGGCAGCCGGCAGACCAAGCTCGTATACAGTTACCTGTGGGCATGGTTTGCTGCAGCGTGACGCATGCGCATACCTCAAATCAGGGCGCAAGAATCATCTGTTCACTGTCGTGCTGGGCAAGCACGAGCTGTAGATCTTGGGTGATGGCTTTCTTTGTTCTGTCCGGGGATTTCCTCCGCCCCAGCTGCCATTGGCGTTCGACACATGTAATTCCCTACTAGTCTTCGACGAAGGGAACGCTGCTGAGCCGCCAATTCTTGCGTCATTTAGTGCGGGTGTCAACAACCTTTCCATTGGACAATATGATAGATTGATCTGGATAAAAATACAGGAACCACCGAGAGACATCGAACATCTGTGAAAGTACTAATTTTCAATCATCAGCGAAGTAATTACAGATTGGGGTGCCCACCTGATACTTGTAAAATTATGCATTTGCTCAAATCTAAGGCATTCTTACCTTTTCAGTACTCTATTTGTACATTCTAGTAAATACATGGAAACTGGGTATCAACCATCCCACAGCATGACTGACCACCTCCAAGCCATGAGGGGTTTCATCCTCTACAGCTGTTCGCCAATCCATGACCACCAGCCAGCGACGTCGCCTGCATTCCGGCCCTGACTGACGTTGCCGCCTACAACGTCAACGGTAGTTCCGATTTCCCGCATCTGATCAAAATCGAAGCTGCCCTCGCCGCCCTCGCCAAGCCACTCCTTCTCCTCATCAACGTCGTCTTCACCACTCAGTTTAGCGCCTGCATCACGCAACGCCTTTGCGCGGTTGTTCCTGACGGCGCTGATGGCCTTCTCGAGCTTAGACTTGACCGAAGTAGCAGGCAGCGCAGTGAACAGATCCATCTTGTTCGCAGCAACCAGCACTGGGATTTCCTTTGGCCCCTTGCTGGTCTTCGCGTCGGTGTACCTCTTCTGCAGACTCAGCAACACATCATGCAAGTACTCAGCTGCCTCGTTCAAGCCAGCCTCCTCATCGATAGCTGCAGCATCCACAACAAAGATGATACCGCGGACATTCTTAGGGTCGGCGAGGGTGTTGGTGGAGTAGCTGCGCAGTTTGCCGTGGCCAGGTGTATCAAGGATGATGAAGCGTCGCGCGCGCTCGAAGGCAGGGTCGCCCGGGGAGCGGTAATTTGAGGAGGCGGGGATGTGAGGGTCGGGGAGGAGGGCCTCAATGGACAGAGGGGCGGTAGAGGTGTGGGTGGTGGGGACGGTGCCGCGCTCAGTCTAGAATGGCAGACATGTTAGCATGAACATACGGTCGGTGCTGTGACTGCAGAGGCTGAACACGTGCAGTGCAGCGTGCAGCGTGCAGCACACAGCCAGCAGCAAGCAGCTTACCAGCATCGTGAAGGCTGTCTTGCCCGCGCCACTGGGCCCTACCAGCACAAAGGTGGGCAGCCCAGCGGCGCTGGCGGCCTTCCTGTACAGGAACGAGTGGAGCGCAATTGGCAGCAGCAGCGCAACTGCCAGCGTAACCAGAATGGTCGACAGGTTCGGCGACAGCGCCTGGGTCAGCCAGCTATCCTCATCGTACCAGGCCATAGTCGAAGGAGATACGCGCAGCTTGGGCGGTGAGTTTCGTGGGGTGCGAGGGCCCGGGGCTAGAAATTGTGATTCCTCACAGGGGCGCCGCGTCAGTTGGCGCTCGGGATATGACGACAAAGACAAGAGAGCAAGACCCGTTCTCGGCGATCGAACTCGAACTCGTGGCAGAAGTGCCCTTGCAAAGGCCAAGGGCGAACCTCTCGTGCCGCTCCTTAGCGGCGGCGCTTAAAGCCGAGCCTTACCGGGGCCCCCCGCCCGCTAACGAGCTTCCCTGGACATCATCTGGAGATGCGACATGTCATTTCTTCGATGCCGAAGAAGTAATTCTTACACGTCACGGCCCCCAGATCGGCCTGAAGCGGTGAGCCATGGCACCGATAGATCGTGCAGTAGTGCGCATCCATCGAGGCAAACGAAAAGGAATGATCCGCTGTGTGCGTGTGCTGAGCCATGAATCGCGGACGCGCTGAGAAAGTGAGGGCTGCTACAGAGGCGCATCAAGCTTTCATCCAAGCTTTGGGCATATCAAACTGGAGCGGTATGTGTAAGGAAGAAGGGCCGCCTGCATTTGTAAACATCAGATCAGAAGCTTTTACTATATATTCATACAATCGACAAGGGCCACCATCATTAGCCGCTCCTGTGCTACCTTTGTTGCCCTGGGCTCGTTTTTCCCTGCCTGACTATCCTGCCAGCTTCCATCATCATATCAAGTGAGATACCGTGAACATGGCCCATTTCGCACAGAGTCTTCATCCAACGCCATGTCAAAGTAGTGCAAGCCCAGTAGTGCAAGCCCAGTAGTGACAGTCCACGAGAAGGGGTGTGACATATAACCTGAACCGTTTTCGCCCACAGGTCCCATACGCAATGCATCCGTAACTCGTGGCTGTTTTTTCCTGCGCCTGCAATTCAAATCCAGCGTTACATCCTTAACACACAATCGTGACATGAGACGCCGAAAGAAAAGGGGTACCAAAAACATAAAGGAAAAGGATTGCGTTGGCAACGCGCATCATACAGTCAAGTCGTAAAGTGGCGCCGGTGCAGGATTAAAATATAAGGCCAAGAATAAAGGGGAAACATAGAAGATAAGAGTGCCAAACGCAAAGGCAAGAGCCACATCCATGTATGTCCAATGAGAAGCGAGTTGATATGGAGAAGGTCCAAAGTAAGACGGTTCGTAGTCTTCGTAAATTGTCCATCGAGGTATGCACCAGGCATGTTGTCCGCGAAGTGTTCCCTGGAGGAGAGCATGCGCACTTGCTCTTATCAAGGCTAGGCAGATCCTAAGTCGATCCGACTGCAAAGCTTGCGAGCCTGCCCGTTCGCCGCAGCTAAGAGGAAAGAAGAGGGATTGTCTAGGCGAATCGAAGTTGTTCGGGCCACCAAGTAGTACACGGACCACACCTTGGACAGACGCATCTCAATATCCAGCATGAGATTGCACATCTGGATAATACCCGCGGCTAGTCTCCATGCCTTGGAACCGTCCGCAGCCCCCGTTGTGCCAACCAGCTGCTAAAGCCGCAGGGCCCGGGTACTCTTCCTTGACGGGCCGATGGGGCAACGGAAGAGCGTGGTCAACTTTTGCCGGGATGCTGTCATAGATCGGTGCTGGGTAGTACTGATACCCTTGAGGGGCCTCATCCATCTTGCTGTCCTCATCGACCATGTTTTGGTCACCGACTAGGCCCTCGGGAGGACCTCCACTCAGGGAGCTAGCAGAGCTCACAGAGTGGCTGCCAATCGGGCTTGGGTCGAGGGAGTATGTAGTGCCTCGGTACAGATTACTGCCCATGGTTGCACTGCCATTCGATAGACCGTTGCTGTAAGATCCGAAGCGTGTGCCGGCTGAGCTCAAGCCGTGGTGGCCGGGGCCACCAAGACCCGATCCTCCTGCACCTCGACTGGCACCGGCATTATGGGGTCCTTCGTGTGAATAATGGCTGGGCGATCTTCCTCGCACGACTACCGGATGAGACGAGCGAGCTGCAACCTTGACCCACTTCGCATCGTTGTCTCGCGGGCTTTGAATATTTGCCCAAAGTTCGACAATTAGGTGATAGTATTGTTGCTGGGCACGACGTTTGCCATTGTTAGCAGTAGCTGACTTGAACTGAATGCGTTCGAAACTCTGTTGATGAGTGTTGCTGCCGTGGCTGGTGGGGGAGTATTGTTGTGAAGTCTCAGCCACCGCGTCTTGTAGTGGCAGCTGCGGACCCGGTACGTTCGATGACTGATGGTAGCTGTTGAGTCCGTAGCCACTATGGTCTTGGCTCTTCCCTGGCGGGGTAGGTGCGAGAAGTTCCTTTTTCATAGGGATTTGGGGCCCTTTGTCGCGTTTTGGCGTGTGTTGGATCAGCTCAATGGTCTTTCCAGTCGAGCCATCAACAGCGGCAGCAAGAGAAACGGCCATTGACTGGATTTGCTCCTGTGGTTTTCCATTTCCTTGGTCAAGATACAGACGAGAGTTCGAGATCCACGGGGAAAGGCTGTAGTTGACAGTGACTGCAAAATAGTTCCTGCGGTAACATGTCCAGACATTATCAGTTGAGTAGAAGAAGCCTTTATCGATCTTTGCCTCCAAAGTCGGTACTACAGTAGTGCCTTCACAGGTGATGGTTCCGTATGTCTCTTGTGCATTGAAGGGGGGTGTTGCAGACTCGTGTGTGTTCGGATATGAGGTGCTCTGGTAGCTGGTGTATGTCATAGGCATGGTGGTTGTCAAGACACTCCTGGGTGTATCGGCAGAGTTGTATCGAGAGATATGGTGGTCAGGGTGACGAGGTGATAGGGTATGGGAATGCCTACTATGCATGCCAGTCGTCGTTGTTGTATAATTGTCACGAGCCGACAAACCCATGGGAGGTGACACAGCGTTGCTCAATCCTGGTGATCGTGTCGGAGGTAACATGGCCGACGATGAAGCATCAGTCCTATTGTGTTGCTGTCAGCTGTCATGCATACGCGTTAAGATTATTGTGCACGAGTGCGCCACAACGGCTACTTACATAGACGACATACGCCGAGTCGGTATGCTATTATTACCCGTCCACGAGAAGTTGGTATAGTTGTTGTTGACAGGGTACGTAGAGTAAGTTGGAGCCACAGTCGGAGAAAAGGTTGAGTAAGGGTAAGCTAGTGCCGACGAGGCGTTGGAGCTGGGCGAAGTTGAAATGGACCCGGAACCCGAATCGGACAGGGCAACGCCAGATTGGTAACTGCGGGCAGTCAGTAAGCTCAGCAAAACATTGATGATCGGCCTAAGTGATGCGAGCGATAGCAATGTGTAACAGAGCGTAGGGTGACACGGTATAAGTTGTCAACTTGACCAGGACGGTATGGCAGACCCGCTGGACTCGTCGTGTGATCATACGTGACAGACCAGTCTGTTGGGACGACAAGGTGTACCATGCATCTGCTATGTGTGCGACGACAAGTATGATGGAAAGCATCGTCGACGTGTTTGTTTTGGGGGGTTAGGGGCTGCCAGCACCAGGCAAAGAGGCGTCGAGGTGTGGGCTGGGGTCGGCAGGCAGCACTACGGATCCTGCATGCCAAACCGGGAAGAATCAGACCAATGAGAGAGGCTACTTACGTTGCGTCGGGACGGCTTGCACCGTAACGGCTTGTATTCGAGCCCAGAGGCATACCGGTCGAAGTATGAGCTAGGGTCCCGTCGCGTCTTAGCTGCTCGGGTACGGCAGCTGCAAAGGAGTTGTGGTGTGCATGGGTGTTCATTTGGTCGATGCACGATTCCTCTGAAGAGAAATGGTTTTCCGATGCCATTGGCAAAGGAGGGTGAAGTACTGCTCGCCTTGTGATTAGCCAATCAACCTCAGATCAAGAGGTTTGCTGTTGTAGAACCGTGTTGGTAACAAATGCGAATAGCGTGCGTCGGTAAACCGTTGAACACCGGGAAGCATATGCGCGTGGGATGATGGTCGTACAAGTGGCGGGCCAGAAGGAAGGTTTGAAAGCGCACTACAGGAAGTGCAGAAATCGAAACATGGGACCCACAGCGTGTAGCAGGAAACAAGTACGAAGCAGAACGCGCATGCTGGCTGCGTTGTTGACCAGCACAAGAAAGAGGCGCAGGCGGAATGCAGGATAAGAATGCGGAGAAAGGCGCTGGTCTATGGCTGGAGGATGCAGCGCTTGATCCCGAAAAGTGGAGCACTCTTACTCTCGCAGAGCACGCGAGGACAAACGAAAAAAATAACACTTACTCGAATGCATAGTATGTCGTCAATAAGAGGTCAAATCGCTCCCTATACTTTGTCAGAACGCTTTGACTCCAGTAATGCTGAAAAGATGACGGGCAGCCTTTATGGGTCACTTACAAGAATAGTGTCGATCGATGATCGATTTTGCTGATCCAGATTGTACTATTGCAGTGGCTCGATCAAAACGCCAAATTTGATATTTTGAGCAAGCTGTCGAGCTGACGATGCAAGGCTGAACTAAAATATCGTAAAAGGGACCGATAATGGACGTTGCAACGATGTTGGATGCGGCTGCTGGTTCGCTTGACGCTGATATGGTGACAAACTTGATGTCGATAGCCAAGTCAAGGCTAGATATCGCAGGAGAGGCCGTAGAGTGATCTTTCGTCGAAGAGCTTACGCTCAAAGGCGAGATATAGGAACCTGTGGAAGTTCTTATTCTCAGGTCTGTTGCAGGGCTCAGTCAGTAAGGAGGTTCTTGTGGGCTTCAGAGCAAGATATCGCACCCAATAAGCCTGATAGTTCTGAGGATACTAATTTCATACGTACGTTAATGTCACCTGTTGCGGCTGCGAGACGCCTTAAACCCTCAGATTGAACGTTTTGTCGAGGCAAGATGGCAGACCAGTCGGTGCGCTTTGCTTCTTCCCGCCGTCTCCACAGATCTCAAATGGCAAGCACAGACAGGTACGGGCAAATACCTGGCTGCTCACTACTTAGGAATCCTTGTTGCGACGTAGGCGGTGTGAGTACTTAGTGTCGCTCCTGCACTGCGACCTGTCAGTCCTTCGGATCAAACAAGGGATCATGTCGCAATGTCAGTGGAGCTTACAGGGTTCTTCTGCAGGGTTCCCAAAAGGTACGAAGTGGCGTTCCCAGATTCTCGATCGTGGCTGTTTCAGCGAGGGTGTTGTCGTCAAAACTTGGGCGATCTGAGCAAAAGCCCGGTCCGCGGAACAGCCTGATCGTTCGTTGCTTTGCCCAGACGTGAAGGATGCAGAAGTGTTATATCGTTTCCGCAAAAGCGATGCTGGGGGTATGCTAACGCAGCGACGAGACACTTGAGAGCTCCTCTTCTGACTCAGCTCGAGCTCTCGGGAGGGTCGAAGCATGTATGCACCGCCCCGGCTCTCTTCAGATGAGGACGATGCCTGCTCAAGATTGTTGTACAAAACCGGTCGGATTCGACGCACCCGTGAAGCCAATGTTTGGCTGCCTGGCTGAAGATGAAATTCCAGGTATCTATCGGACAAGCTAGGAAGCAGGATGCAATTTTGTGCAAACGGGTCTCGTTGATCAACGTGACTGAGGAGAATGTGCTTGCAAGATGGCAGATCAAAGAGGACGTCAGCATGAAGACTCTGGGCAATAGATGTACGGTTCGTATATTAGAACCGCTAGGCTATAGCTCGATCCAGAATAGAGTGAGCTGGGGGTCAGGTTCGGGATGTTTGGCTGAAAGGAGCAATGCCTACCAAGCAAGCATAGTCCCATAACATCATTCAAGATGATGGATCAAGATTCAGCCCACAAGCAAATGATACGTATTGCCCTGTTCTCAGACCATGACCGTCTTTCCTAGCACCATGGTAGTATTGGCAAGCTGCAGCAGCGAGCCTTTCCCAAAGTGGTGACTCTATATCTCCGAGATGTCAGGGAGATGACCTGCCCCAGCGCCCAGGCTCGCGTCTTGCTCGAATGGTAGCTGCTC
Source organism: Curvularia kusanoi (assembly GCA_011058905.1). Lineage (NCBI taxonomy): Eukaryota > Fungi > Ascomycota > Dothideomycetes > Pleosporales > Pleosporaceae > Curvularia > Curvularia kusanoi. Next base: position 408,092 of record SWKU01000016.1, on the reverse strand, counting down.
CATGCTGAGCTTTGCATTCCTTGCACCGGAGCAGGGTCGCTGTTGTCCGCGGGAGCAATAGCTTACCGTCTTGCAGTGAGTGGATTGGCTCGCTGGCTCTGCGCATCGCGGACCCCGTGCAGGGACGCAGGAACATTGACCACGACACCACACTGAAATGGGTGGCCGACTCGACACAGCAGGACATGAACCAAGCAGTTGGGACTTGGATGTTTCATCTCGATCAGCCGCCCAAGAATAACCCATGAAGCGAACAGATGATCAGGGTTCGATTTTGCCACAATCGCATTGGTTGGACGCTCAATCCGTCGATGGTGGATCACAAGTGGGTCGAGGACACGCTGGGATACAGCGCCACGGCCCGGTAGCCGTAGGTATACGGCAAAGCGAACTGTGGGTGAACAGGAAGACGAGGGTATCATAGGGCAAGGACACAGTTTGACTCGAGAGCCGTTACCTGTCACGGAACGACAGTGTCGCTGGCACTTGGCTCTGACAAGGACGGTTTGGGTGACTGGAGTCGACAGGATGTCAGCCACGGTCCACACGACGGACGCCAGGTCCATCTTGCTGAGGCGAGCGTGCAGCGGGTGATGCTCAGAGGTTGCATCGCCTAGGACCTCTACGTGGAAGCAGTTAGAGCACAGCTTCCTGCGCCATGATCCGGCTGCCTCACTCCTCACACACGGCGACCCGGCAGGCTGGAATACTGCGTATTACTCCGAAAGCGGGCAGGGCCAGTCAGCGCAGAAGCAGCGGTTCAGTTCGTCACTCAGCTCTCGTCGCGCCTCGGACAAGGATGGGGCGCGGCGAGCGGCATATCGTCAGCCGGTCCTGAACGGTGAAGAAAGCGAGAAACAACGGGGCGTGGACCGGCTCGGCGGCTCCCTTGCGTACCCTTGCGTATTCGAGATGGAAAGCGATACATGATCGATGGGAAGGAGGGATGGACTGGCAGGGGATTGGGAAAGACTATCTGGTGACGTGCAGCGCCCGCGGCTGGCTAGACCCTTTTGGCTGTCTTTCGGCAGCGCGCCTTGCCGCTCTGGGCGCTAGCGGGCTTGGGCCATCCCGTCGCGCAGCGGCTACTGCTCGACTCGCAACCGCTCTCACCAGCAGGCCGCATGGTGGAGAATAGCACCGCAAAGCGCTGGTGCTGGTGCTGGCGCTGCTGGTTCTCCCTTACTGCGCTGCGCTGCGCTGCCTCAGCGATGCTCCACGCGTTCAGGGTGACATTGCCGTCCCAAACACCTCCAGGCTCATGTGTCTCGCACGTTGCGGCCGTCCACACCCCCAGCGCTTGGGGCTGACGGCCGGGCAGACACTCATCATCGCATTGCATTCCTCAACCCACCGCTGCGCAGCTCATCAGATCTGCTGGACCAATGGCACGCCTGCGATCAGCGGTGGCCAGCAGGCAGACCAGGCTTGCCGCAGATGCCAGCACCAGCACCGGCACCAGCACCAGCTCCAGTACCAGCCTGGTCATCTGACGTGTCTGGAAAGAGAATGCAAAGGCAGCGCTTTCCGCTTACTCTCCGGACCAGGAGTGCTGGCCTGCTGCCTCACTCCACTAAGAGCGCCACCGCCGGCTTGCACGGCGCCTGCCAGAGAGTTTACCGCACCCACGCACAGCAGCCCGTTGAGAGCAGATTCAGATGGTGGCTGAGCGGGTACTCAGGAGATCACAGGTCAAATCAGATGTTGCAGCTCATCGCAAGGTCACAAGATGCCCGCATTCCCTGCAGGGCGTCTACTGTCGAGCCACATCGACCTGCAGCCTCCCGCTTAGTCCCGTGACGGTCATGATCGGGCGTCCAAGCAACTGCCAGTTTCCGATACATCACGGCGACGCGCATCATTCTTGCCTGTCGTATCGGGCGCTTTAGGGCCCGGTCTGGCTTCATGCTCTGATTGTCTCATTTGACTCGAAGACGCCATATCGTGGACCCTTTCCATCTCGACTGTTGCTGCCACCTGTTACACCAACACCGCTTATTCCAGCCTTCCAGATTAACGGCCTTAGCAAGAGGCGGTCGGTGTCGCAGCCCTGACAGGAGCATGTTACAGCGATACGATCACACTCTGATAAGCCATTCCGAGTGGCTCCAGAGCAGCGCACAATCAATCACTCCATGAATAGACTCAGATCATCAACATTGACTTGGCTGATGACAACACTTCCTTTCCCCGGGTTGACTGCGGATGGCAACGTACGCCTTGCATAAGAATTACGCATTCATTCTGCCTGACGCCGATTGACTCGAGGACCTGCTCACTGCGCGTCATCGGACAACAGTCGTGCCTGCCTCCGCTGATTAGCTGGTATCAGAAGGCTTGCTGCTGAAGTCTAACGCAACAGCCACCATATTCTCTCTTCGGATACACTACCAGACTCTGCATTGGTGTGTATTATCTTCCGAACAAGGTGCAAAATTGCAGGCCCCAGCAAATGACACCCACAATCTTTGATGTTAACTTTGGTCCATGCTTACGAGCAAGTGACCCATCACAGAATCAGGGGAATTGCGGATAGCTGCAGATGCTAGTACGAGCGTGCTCCCATTTGGTGCGCGCATCACTTGTTACTCGCGACTAAGAGGTTGTACAGATAATTCGCAATATCATCCAGTCCCTGAGAAATTCCCGTTGAGTGACTGGACGTGTCGTACGCAGTATGGCTCACATACATTGCCCCTGACGGACTAGGCACGATTGTAACACTCTGCTGTCCTGTCGGGCACTGCCTTTAGCCCTGTGTAAAGCGGTGCCTCGAACACATAGTACCCAACAGGCACGCCTGGGGCATGTTAGTGACTACAGCCATGTGGCAGCGGCCACGGCCGAGAGATTAGAACACAAGCACATCCGACTAATGCTTCGTTGTGCGCCTCATACCGGTGCAGTTTGGTAGCGAAGCGCTGGCGTTGTACGGCGTGGCCGACGGCATTTAGGAGTTGACAGAGTGTGAACGCTCGTTTGTCACGCAACTCAACATTTGATCAATCAATTGGGGGGTTTCCAGTGGGCTTATCATACTCGGCGCGCTGACAGCCACATCACAGGTTGCGGCCTCCAATTGAACTTCGGTGAGAGTCCCAACGGCTTCTCTCGTAAATGGCAGAACGCACGATGGGATAGCCGTCTGATCCTTCATGCTAGTCGAGCTCACATGCATCAAAGCCTCCAGTCGATGAAGCTGAAGTGGCGTTTTGGTTTTACACTTGATCTTCGTGAGGAGTTCGAAGGATCTTCCGTATCCCACGCTTGCGCACTCATTACTGATCTTTCAACAGGGCGCGTGAAGAGCCGTTGTAACACAGAACGCCTGGTCTGTGCACACGTGAAGAAGGACAATAAGCCATGATCATAATCACCGTTTTATGGACGAAGACATTCGATATTTGTCAATGGTGGGCTCTGTTCACATCCAAGTGCATCTTTGCTCAGAGTGATGCCGAGCAGAGACGGGTGGACAGCACGAGCATCACTTGAGTCTCAACCTATCATTTGGCTACGCGTCACTCGATCAGAATGATGCCCTTGGGCGCGCGGGAGAAAGGAAAACGCCATGGTTCCGCGACAGGTCGTTGCCGCGATGATCTGATGGCATATGCCCCCGCTTCAACACATGCTTTGATGCAAAATCCAACAACTGACTCTCACCTCATCGCGCGTGCGATTGCTTCTACGACCTTTAATGCATGTATTAAGGTAGCCACACATGGAAAACGGCACCCATTTAGTGAGACCTTGCAGCGTTCTACAAATCTGAACAGAGAATTATCACAGTGGTGCCGACCCCTGGAAGCTGCAGGCTCCTTGTGTTCTGTGTCAGCTGGGCACGACATCCGACGCGAAGTAAACCCGTGGGTTGGTTGTCGTAATTCTCCATCCTGCTGTGTGCTCAATGAACAACCATTTTGTATACATAAGACGACGGGAATGCCTTTGCAGCTTAGGGCGCTAACTGCGTCCAGCCAAGTCGATCACTCTTCGCCCGCTTGGGGCTTCCGAAAGAAGAGATCAATTGCTGTGAATGCCATCAAGTGACTCGCTCAGATCATACTAGCTTGTCTCAACACATCTCAAAGCTGGGTAAACTGGGTTCGGAAGGCTATTCCTGGCAGTCATAGCAGTCATCAAACCTCCAACTTGATACGATTGGTGCCAATCACATCTGGTCTTACCGTTCACATGCGAGTGCCGGTCGCATACACAACCATTGCTTTGGAAGATTGCTCATCGTCGTAATCCCATGTCTGACTGCGTACCGTTAACAACTCGGCCACTGAGTTTGTCATGACCTCGTGCATACCACAACACATGCGCATAGCCAGCATCTCCCTACCATAATAGATCCCGAGAAACAACATGATACCGCATATCCATACTCTCCGTTGCTCTCACACCAGCCCTGGCACGCTGGATGACTACTCAGTGATGACCGCATAAACCTGATTATGGTGCTGCCAAAACACCGTCCCAATCAGACCATAATGCTCATGACGATCCATCCTGCGACTACCATCCACAAATTGGGGAGGGGAACTATGCGCGAACCATAAGCCCAAGTGGCGGCTGCCGGGGAATTTCCAGCAGCAAGCAAGCAGACAAGCACACAGCCCCTGATAGCTCCCTCCCCCGCCCCAGCCCCAGCCTTTTCGGAGAATTCTGACCCGCAGACGGGGCGCAGGTGGCAGGCGCGTAGGCGTAGTGTAGTGTATGGGTACTGGAGGTAGTGCGCGATTAGGCAACCGATCGTCAGCGGGCGCCCCCATTTTACCTCTGTACACAAGGACAGGGTACAGGGTCTTGAGGTGCGCGCTTTCAGGGTCTTCGGCTTGCCTCTGCTTGCGAGCGAGATGGGCGATTGTGAAGCCTTCGTTCTCTTTTTTTTTTCCTCCTCTGGTCTTTCTGACTCCTCGAGAGGAGAAAGCAAATTGTTGGCTTTTCAATATGCTTACGGAATTGCTGTTGACTCGCTTTGGTGTGCCCCCTTTATGGCAGCAAAGCGAAGATGCGCTTCTCGAGACATGATCAAGGCGCCACCGTTACGCTACTATCTCGCAGCACGGTCGCCAATCTTTGTAAGCTCTGCGTAGGACTCAGTGCAATGTTGGACACGCCTGTGGGGTTTTCATGGTTCTTGGGGCTCTGGGGAGGTTGTGACTTCTGCAAATTCCCGTCATCGCGCGAGGATGAGGGTTGCGGTGTTGTGTTTCTCTCAGAACGAACATAGTTATCTCAGGAAGAAATCGTCGGATGCGAAATTGCATAGCTGCGATCTCGTTCGTGCTTCTGAGCACTACTGCGGTATTGTGCCTCTGGTTTCTGGCAGTAGCAGTCTCGAGCCTCAATGGCTGTGTCATTACGGCTGCAAGACACGTATGCTATGTGGTTGGAAGCCGAGTAATTGACCATATGTCTATATTGTAACAAAGGCCTCTGACGTTGTACTGTCGAGTCATCCGGATTGAGGCTTCTTTAGTGAGCCCTTTATGTCGTGGTAAAGAGATGTGATCTCAAATGCCAGCAATATAGACCCCAATTACACGAAAGAAAATCCGCGCGTTACCCAGCGACCAGGCTTGCTAACGAGAAACGAAGTATCGCATCTTCCTTCGGACATCTATGTAGTCGAACAGGGCTATATCTCTACTACCCATCGCTTCCACTCTGCTCCACACGCCTCAATTGACGACACTCACATCTGATGGTTACCATGGGGCACTATTTAAATCTACAAGACAACCTTCGGTTTGACTTCAGCAATTACAATTTGGCAGAGCGATATACTTATATCTCAAGTTCACAACACTCATTGAGCATGATTCAATTCATGATTATCATTTATTGTCATTCTTTGCATTGTACAATTTTTCTTCTTCAATGATTCCTGTCTCCCATACGCCTCCCTCCGACTTGGTGCTTCTACCGACAATGGCTTTTCAATCGTATATGCTCATTTGAGTTGAATGGGCTTCACGAAGGCTCTCTCAAAATCCAAATGGCTCAAGATCTGTTACTGATAGCAATCGGCCTTCTTCTGTGTTCACACATATCATCAGTACCGCCTGAAAACAGCGGGAGCCGTATCCAGACCAACAGTATGTGTCTGTTTCATTCATAGATTCGCTATGCGTCGATCATCTGTATCCAGACTCGTACAACATCCAACTCATGTAGAGATACCGAGCTCCTTGTAGAAAGCTTCAGTGCTCGGTTTCCTACCCAAGAACTCTTCCAGAATGTCCATCTCCTCTTTCGAACCACCACGTTCAAGCACCGTGTGTCGGTACCTCCTTCCTTCCTTTGCGTTCATCGGATCGTTTTTGAAGATGGAGTAGAACATGTCGGTGGAGTACACTTGAGATGAGAGGTAACCATAGTACCTTCGAAAAGTTAGCATAATCTGTGACTAGAAAGGGCTGGAACTTACCCAGCATCGTAACCGCCAATCAAGTGACCAAATGTGGCTTGACCGTTGCCCCAGTGCCAGTCACCCTTCTTGTCGCCGCTGAGGGCTTCTGGGCCATCGAGTTGAGAGATGTCCTGGCGAAGACTGTTGTACAAATGAGTAATGTCAAGCTTCTCAACCTCTTCGTGGGATTTGGGCTCGTGAATAGCCATGTCGAATGTGCCAAAATGGAGTTGCCTCAGATTGAACAGGGCATCGTTGACGTGCTTGGTGTTGATCAGCTTGCTAATAAGAGAGTTGGGGATGCGCTCGTCGGAAGGCTTCTTCTCAGCACCAGATGACTCAAGGTACGCCTGCTCATATTCAGGAGAGAGGTGCGAGTAGTGGTGCGACAGGGAGCGCAACTGGGATGGTGTCCAGCACCAGTTCTCAAGCATTTGCGAAGGAGCTTCGACGAAGTCACGGACTGTGTTAGTGCCGTGGAAGCGAGAGTATGTGGTTCGAGACACCAAGTCATGGATACCGTGGCCGAGCTCGTGGAAGAGGGTGACGACCTCATCGTGCTTCAGAAGAGAAGGCTTCTTGGGTGTCGGCTTGGAGAAATTGCAGACGAGGGCGGTCGCAGGGTACCTCCGCTTGCCATTCTCATCTATGTAGCCAGGCTGCAGGTTGAAGTTGGCAGCGTGTCCGTATTTCCCGTCACGGGGAAAGAGGTCGAGGTAGAGATAGCCAACAAAGCCAGCACCCTCACCCTCATCATCCCAAACACTGAACACCTGAACCTCAGGGTGCCAAACGATGTCCTCTGCTTTGCCTCCATCGGCCAATGCAGTCCTCTCCTCGCCAACGATCTCAACGAAAACGAGACCGAAAAGTTCCTCAAAGATTTTCAACATGCCTTGGATAGTGGTCTGCAGAGGGAAGTACTCGGCAATGACCTGATGGTCAAGCTGGAAATCCTTCTCGAGCATCAAGCGGTCATAGTAACGATGATCCCAGAGATAGTACTTCTCAGCAAGCTCGCCAGTGAGTCCCTGCTCCTTCACATCTTGCTTCTTGAATTCCATCAAAGCCTCAATCTCCTTCTTGCCACCTGGTGCAAGTCGGGTACGGAGGTCACTGAGAAAATCATCCACAGTCTTGGGGGTCTTGGCCATCTTGTCTTCGATCCTGAACTGAGCATGGTTCTCGTATCCCAGGATACGAGCAGCCTCATCACGAAGCAGGATGGCTTCGCGGAAGAGGTCGACGTTTTGGTTGCACTTGTTCTCGTTCTCGACGAAGACCCTCTTCCGTGTCTCGGCGTTCGTAGCGTATTTGAGGGTTGGAAAGAGATCCGGGTACTTGAATGTGAGGAACAGCTTGCCCTCATTCTCGCCCTCGCCCTTCTTCAGACCAGACAAGACGTCTTCTGGAACGCCATGCAGCTCCTCAGGGGTGAACCAGATACCGCCATTCTCCTCATTGAGGTTCTTGGAGAATTGGATGCTGATCGTACTGAGACGCTGCTTGATTGCCTTAAACCTGTCGCGTTTCTCGCCAGCGGGAATGTTCAGGCCGTTGCGAATGAATGACTTGTGATCTTTCTCCAGCAAGCGCTGCGACTCGGGGTCGAGCTGCTCCTTTGCCTTGAGCACCTTGTCCACCAATTGGAAGACATCCTCGCGCATGGAGGACTCGATGCCGAAGTCGTCCAGCAGCTGCTCGGCCTCGCTCGATGCATCGCGTAGCTCCTTGCTTGTGGAAACGGCGTTGTAGAAGCCAATTATGTGCGACTCAATAGCCATCTTGTTGTCGTCCTGGGCAATGGGAAGGATGGCTTTGGCAAAAGTCGGCTCGTTGGCCTTGACGACAGCATCCTGCACGCTTCGCGAACGGTCAATGAGCCTCTTTGTGTCGGCCAGCAAGCTCTCCTTGGTGGCGGTGAACTTGGGCGGCAGCTGTGGCGGCTTCTTGTACTGTGCGGGCGCCATGGTGGAGTTGGTCAGAGGGCGAAACGGTTGCGTGTGGAGCGGGTTGCGGAAGGGTCCTGGCTTGATGTTGCTCAGGATATAGGGTGTGCGCCCAGCAAGTCGGAGTGAAGCCAGAATGGCGCTGAGAGAGATGAAGAGAGCGACGGACGCGAGGAAGAGCTTGGTGAGGCGTGAGGTAGCCAGAGTGGAGCTCTGGATGCTGCACTTCCTAGTGTACTATATATGTGCGGGGCAGCGACGGGCGGTGAACCGGAGGCAAGCGCGGTGGATAACGTCAGGCGAGGCGCGTTGAATGTGAGCTGGATTGGAGTGAAGCATGCGTGACCACGTCGCTGATGCGATGCTCCAGCCTACTCGAAGCTCCGCAATCGCCGAGGTTCTATGCTCATTGCAGTATGGCGGCATCTGGGCGAGATCTGCGTTGCGGTCGTAGTGCAACACCACGTGTTTGACAACAGGACCCTGACGTTGGACAATATCCTCCCTTTTTCTGTGTAAGTGATCATGGGCGTCGCTCAGAATGGAAAGATGTCGTGCTGAGAGGACGGGCGGGCTCTCGGTTATGTTCAAGGGTCCGTCTGTCTGCAGTCAAAGAAAGAGAGCCCTTTCATAGCGATGCGTAACAGTAGCGCTGCACATGAATGTCACACAGTTGGCATGAGAATATGTCAGTCACTCTGTCAATTCGCTTTGCAACTTTCTCCTTTGCGCTTGCACCCACCCCGAGCAGGCTAAATCCATGGGCCCGCAATCCAGCCCGTGTCCTCATAAAGATGGCCCAACCAGCGTATGCATCCAACACCCCAGATAATAATGCAAATATCCAAAACCGACAAGTTGGGAATCTTGCAGCCACAACGCCTGAGCCCTCTCCTGGACACCTATCCATCATGCGCAAGCAACGCCCAAAGCAGAGAGGTATCGATCGTAAAACAAACAAAGAAACGAATGATGTGCGCCGGAATAGCGACATCGAAAGAAGCCAAAATATTAATGCTCTACAAGCCTCGAGAGCCATCACCTTGTCGTGACGCTCAAAGTCAGCTTCGGGTTTCGCTCGACTGCGATTTGCAAGTCCTCGTCATTCTCAATTGGGAAGAACGACCCCTCCATCTCATCTCGGTATTCGACCATCAGGTCTTGGTCAGGCTCATTGGGCCTTTCCAGCCGTCTCCTCTCTCTGAGCTTGTTATAGAGATCTACGTAGCGAAGCGAGATTGGCATGCGAATGACGACACAGTTATCCTCCTCGAACCAGACCTTAATCTTGAGAGCTGATGATGTACCGGTGTTTGTCGCGGTTGACGCTGAAGAGTGCTGATGAGTCATGGGCGGAGGGTTCAGCGATGTGGAGTAGACCTGCGATGCCGACGATTGACCGCGTTGGTGGGCGCCGTACGATCCTGTGGAGTACGGCGTCACGGGTGTTGTTGCCTGCAACTGATCAGCAGACGACTGTCTGCTTGTGGAACCGCCATGTGAGTGGTTTGAGGATTGTCCAGATTGCTGAGATAATCTGTAGTCGTCCTGAGCCTGGATATCTGGATCGATCTCATAGTCACCCTGTCTAGGCGCAAAGAACCCCTTGACGAGCTGCCCTTGTGTGATGTGGGGTCCTAACTGCAGCAGGTTCTTAATGTATTCGTCGAGGTTCGCGCGACGGCCGTTCGATATGTTGTCAGTGACGTAGGTCACAGGCCCAGGCATAAAAGGCAGCGTGCGTTCGCCTTGGCCGCTGGTGCCTGCTTCTACTGGGTAGGTAGCAATGAGCTGAATCTGCAGGTCGTAGAAGTCTTGGTACAAGCGCTGTAGTTCCCAATGTCTGCCGTCTTCCATCTGACACTCGATGATAAACCAGAAAATGTCGTCGGCAAAGCAGTACCGTGGCACACAGGCTTTGATGGGCGCAATGAGCTGCTCAGAACGACCCTGTCCCCCTTGCATTGCCACGGACCCGGAGCGTGAGTGAGATACCTGGTGGCTGTTAGAGTCATTCACGCGCAACAGCACCACCCCCTGATCAAGAACGTGTAAGCTTACCGAGCCGTTCCTGCCTTGAGACTGGCTGCGGCCACTCAGGCTCATGCGCTCCATGCCAGCCTGCAGTGACTGCTGTGTGTTCTCTTGCAGCTTGCCGAGCGGTATGCTGCCATTCTTGTAGTCTGCTGCCATCTTCTTCCACTCCTCCACCTTTGGCACACCTGCTGCAGCCACTGCCTGCTGTGCATCAGGCACCGCTTGTCCTGTTGTCATATCTCGGATCTCTATGAACGACACGGGAATGAGGCCGGGACCGCCGAGGCGGGTGATAGGCTTCGCGACGAACCACTCGGGGTTGGACTGGGCAATGACGATAATGGCCTCGCCCTCTTTGGCGTCCAGCTCGTCGGGCCGCTCCGCCTTGAAATCGTAGATGACGATGCCATAGACCATGGCGCCTGTCTTGCCGGACTGTGACATGCGTGGCTGGTGACCCATCATGAACTGCTGTTGTGGTGGATTCGGGTTAGGGCTGGTAATCCCTCGCAGCGGCTCCTGGTAGCCAGAGTCGTGCGGCTGGGCTGGGGCGGACTGCCGGGGGGCAGAGCCAGCGCTGTCGCGCACTGTCTTGCCGACACCCTCAAAGTACGAAACAGGCACAAGGCCGCGCGAGCCGTGCAGCGGATTGCAAGCCTCGTACCAGTCGGGGTCGTTCTCGCGATTGACGACGTGCAGGAAGTCGCCCTGGGAAAAGCTGAGCTGGTTCGGGTCGGTCGCCCTGTAGTCGTAGAGCGCTTTTATGACCTGTGAAATTGGATCGCCGTTAGCTTCGCGCGCGTGCAGCCGCTTTGGGCATCGGGGGTGGGGGGTGTGCGGTGCAGGACGTGCAGCGCCGCTGAGCCGCCGCGCAAGGCAGTGAAAGAGCAGGCGGCGCTGTTGATAGGGCCAAGGTACACACCTTCTTCGGTGGCACGATCGCTATCGCATCTTTGGCGGGGATGGAAATGTGGTGCGGGCGGTGGGCTTCCTTCTCCCCTTTCATCGACCGGCGGAACTGCGCAACTCATATTAGCACATGCGCGCAAGCACACACTTACAGCCCAGCACGGGTGCAAGGCGACGGCACGGTACCTTCATGGCGGGCGACTGTCTGCGCACACACTCACTGCACCGCAGGAATGCAGACTACGAGGGGCAAGCCTAGGAGCAGCAGCAGAGGACGGCGACGGCGGGCGATCGTGGGCTCCAGCGGGTTGGCTGGCGTGTGCGGGGACGGAAACGGGTCGTGAAATGAGCAGCGAGGGCGCGCGTGAATAACGGTCGTGCGCCTGCTCAGCAGCAGCGGCGGCGGCGGCGGAGGCGGCGTGGTCGTGGGCGAGGGCGTGCGAGATGCTTGCGGGGGAGGGTAGACAAGAGACTATACACAGCACAGGGAAGGGTGCACACCAACGGCGGCCAAGGAGAGATGTCGTCGTGCGGTAATACTTTGCTTTGCGCTGAACAAGCAAGAAATGAGCAAGGCGCTCCACCACGCCGGCAAGGTAATGGGATCCCTGTCACCACACTTGGCAATCCGGAGTTTTGGGCAGTGTTCTGGCTGTGCAAAGGGGGCGAATGGGCTGCTCTGCGGCCTGAAAGACACCCGGCACTTGCTGGGCTTTGTTGTCGCAGGTTTGGAGATCACCCGGCACTCCGTGGACATGGACGCGAATCGCTCTGTGACGACACACTGGCCGTGCGCTGCGGAATGTGTTCACTGCACAATAGCTGCCTACCAGTGTGCCGAGTACCTACATCGCACCGTGCCGAAGGCCTCCATCTCGCCCAGGCCGTGGGGACGCTGCTAGGTACTCCATCGGCTACTGCAAGCCTACGCTTTCTAGACAGACACGGAACGCGGACCTGCAGCTGGACGGCCCCGGGAGCCTATCAGCGACTGCGCAGCGCACGACAATGGAACACCTCGCTGTGTCCTTCTCGCAGCGACCCCTCGGTCGGAACACTGTGCTTGTCATCCGTCATTACACGTCGGCCCATCTGTCACAGGTGGGCCCCTCCAGCACAATTGCAAATTCACCGCAGCTCCACATATCGCATGTTTCAATCCTTCGTGAGCGGGGTCTGCTGGCCATGCCTGGCTGTTGCATCGCTGGCTGGCCTCTTGCATTGATGGCATGAACAGCTGCTGCCCAACAGTTGCGCGTACTGCATCAATCTTACAATTGCCGTTGCTAGGCGCGCTGCAAATAAGTCATCTATCAAAAGAGTGAGCAAATGCCTAAGCCAATGTATTGCAGACTATGGTAAACGCCCTGCAGCCTCATGTGGGTATGCCAGCGCCAAACGCCGTTCGAGAACCCTTGCATGCCAATCACGTTCGCAAGGCCCACACCGTCCATGCCATTGGTCCGTTTCAGCGCCTCTGATGGGTCCACAACCCAACGGCCACTCAAAGACGCGTTGCAGCGCGGACTCTGAATCGACGTTGATCGCGTAACTTTCACCAGTGCCACCAGACATATCCTGCAAGGTCGCCCGATAATACCGCCGAAACGGGTCAGGCCGTCGTCGTAAGCAACAATGCCGGCCTCCGCGACACCACGTGGCGGTGCTGTACATACTGCGACCAGGCAGGCACTGGATCGATGCAGCTCACCCCAAATTGTAACCCTCAATCATCTTCCGTATCGACATCTGCACCCTTGCAAGCCCCCTGCATTGCCTTTTTCTTTCTCCTGAAGACTGCAGCTCGTCCTCTTGAGTGCGTAAGAATATGGGTGATACCAAAAACCAAGTACGCAGCTTGGCAATGACGAACCGCGTTTGAGACATGCAGCGTAGCAGAAATGACTAGAACATTCGCTGCATTCAAACGCATGAGCGGATACCCCGCGCTCCGGCCAGTTGACACCTGGAAACAACCTGTACCGGGACATGGCTGTTCGAGGCGGTACCCTACGCAGGCGAGTGCATCCGTAACGTGTAACTAAGCGCGGGGATCTGAGAAAAGAACCGATGACGACAACGCGCCATCTAGAACATATCATACGCTGGAAGAAGTGGGTGAAAGTCGCCTTGTTTGGCAATGGCCTCATATTTGACCCTTGATGTCTACTCTGCTGAATGCAGCAGCACGGAGTTGCTCGAACTGCGCTGCGGCCTCGCGAATCTTTACTCGGAACTGGTGGCCAGTCTTTTCGTCGAATTTCTTTTCGATGATAGTTTGAGCGCCATGTGATTCAAGAAATTCACGGCAAGCTTCATCGTTGTCGAAAGCGAGCTCATCAGTCAAGAAGCGGAGGGTGATACTAATGTAACTAGTGCGTGTTAGCCAGGGTGCCATGTGAGGATCAGTTGATACGTACGCTCTGGACATGTTAGCGAGAGCGGCGAGTCGCTCACGTTCGATGAAGAGGTCCATCAGGTAGCCGCCCAGGTTTTGTGCCTCGAGATATAGGCGGAAGAATCTGTGGTAGTTGCCAAGAGCCAGAGCTGAACGAACATCGAGAGCATGTTTGATCCATGGGTGTATCTTGTCTGCGGGGGTTAATTCAGCCAACATGTCGTTCATGTCGGTCTTATTGCACGTGTATACAAAATAGAGGATACGGTAGGCCTTGAACTCAGCAGGATTACCGCCAAGATTCAGTGCGTACAACGCCTTCAACTGCGTCTGGCACTGATTATACTCACCCGTGTCCCCCTTTTCTAAAGATATCCGGGCATGTGTCTCGTACACTTTTACTGTGAAAGCATTCTTGATGTGCTGGACGGTCAAGTCTTGACGGAGCGACTTGAACTGATTGCAGATATAGTTGTAGTTCTTCTCTGCTCTCCACTTCTTGGTGAGCATGGCCAGAGTCTTCTCAAGTACATGCAAAGGTCGCACGGTCTCAGGCTTTGGTGGGGCAGTCAAACGGAAATAGCTCTTCTCAAGGGCCATGTTCGTACCAACGACAGGCCCAGTAGGCATTTCGTCCTCATTTGCTGAAGCTCCCCAGGATGATGACTTGTTGGTGCCAGGCTTGCCAAGATTGAAGCGTTGGCGCCGCTTCTCCAATTCCGCTTGGTCTAACTTACTTGAGGCGTCAGATGCAGCGGTTTTCTTCTGTCGTTTTTCATTTGGTCCCTCGGCGAATGTCATACGTGATTCTAGGTTAGTTCTACGCCAAGGCGGCAGGGTAGCCTGTGATTGTTGGGCAAGTTCATCTGAGTCTTGCGATTTGCGCTTTTTGAGTGTCGAGGGGGATGTGTTAGCTTGGGGATCTGCGCCATGAAGATGAAGAGAGGAAAGACCGTTGGTGAAGCCGTTATGCGCGGGTGACAGCAAGGCAGCTTTCCTTTGTTCGTCCTGGATGAGCTGCTGGGGAAGTGGGTATGTGGCCCAGTTTATGGCATCTTGCATGTTTCGCTCAGCGTAGTAGCTGATGGTCTCTTTGAGTTTTGCTTGCATTTCTTGGCTGGAGACACCAGCGATGGCGCTCGCAGGATCGAAGGCACGACGAACGTAGTCGCGTACTGCAGGAGGCCAGTCAACCTTCTTCGGCTTGGCGGCAGCGGAATTCGCGCTGGTCTGTTGCATCTTGTCAGCCTGGAGCGCGTCTTCCTTGAAGAGGTTTCGTCGTACCGAGACAGGTGCTGGTGCTGGTGCCGGTGCTGGTTGGAGCGTGGTGCGCGGTTGGACTGCGTTATAGGCCGGCGGCTGCAGAGGCTGGCCCCACGCAGGCGTGGCGGCGGGCATCATTATGGCAAAATTTACGGCACGTGCGTTGTAGCTATGGGTGAGAGTGAAAGTGAAAGTGAAAGTGAGAGGTCTACAGTGGTGAAGTGTGGCGGTGTGGTGCAGCGTCGCGCAACTGGTGTGAAGACCGACGAGTTGTCAAGCCCTCAGGGAGTGGGTGTGGAGGCGAGTGAAGCGACAAGGGCTTGGCAGCGACGGGGCCCATGCCAGCACCAGGACAGTGACAGGGCTGGAGGCTGGAGCTAGCCCGGCCGCATGACATAGCCGGCACCGGCTGCCCAGCACCAGCCCAGGGTACCCGTTGCTCTACGCTGCCACAGTGCTATGTGCCATGGTCGTGATTCCACCCCCACGAATGGCCTGAATGTTCCTGCACCAGCTCGACCTCACCACTGCCCTGCGCCCGTCGCTCTTGCCAGAGGAGACGCTCTTATTTGTGCAAGATGCCGTGGGGTTGTATGAGGGGTATGTTGCATGCCAGAGTACCTTGCTTGCATGCTGCACGCGACTGACGCCGAACGCTCAGCAAGTTCAAGATCCCACAGTACCAGAACGGCCAGGCCTACCTGACCTCCCATCGCGTGTGTTATGTGGACCATGCCGAGCCGCGCAAGAACTCGGTTGCCATCTTCCTGAAAGACGTGGAGAAGCCCGACTTCTATGTACGTCTGTCTGTGAAGCATGCCAATGCAGCGACTGATAATGCTCGTAGGCCGGCTTCCTCAAGTCCTCTCCCAAGATCACCCTTTTCCCTAAACCTGCCAGCCAACTCACGCGCGGCCTTGCAGCCTCCATTACCGCCAGTCCCGCCTCCGCTTCGCCAGAGCGACGGAACAGCCCTGCACCAGCTCCATCTCTGAGCGCCTCCTGGGTCTGTCCCATCTGCTCTTTCTCCAACCCAGTACCTTCCAACTTCGATCCTGCGCTTGCCTCGCGCACACCGATACCACCATGTCTGGCTTGTGGCATCAAGCCGCCGGCCATGCACCTGGTCAAGGCAGCCATCGCCGCCATCTCGAATAGACCAGCCCCTGCCGCACCTCCCAAAGATAACAACAATGGCGGTCCGGCCTCCAGATCCTCTGGAGTAATGCTGTCGTGTCCGCGATGTACATACCAAAACCACCCTTCGCTCCCAAATTGCGAGATCTGCGGCGCCTCATTGAACACTGCCGTTGATAAACGCCTGGAACAGGTTGCCGAAATACGCAGAGCCGAGTCACCTGGCCCATCTTTATCCACTCCCATACAGTCCACTGCTATTGAGTGCATTAAACTGTCATTCCGTAGTGGCGGCGAGAAGATCTTCTACGAGCGTCTTAAGAACGCCTTGGTACAGCGTAAATGGCTGCTTCAGAGTGCTCCTCCTATACCAAAGCCTCGCCCAAACTCTGGTGCGTTCGATGACAGCTACTCGGCAAAGTCTGGAAAATCATCTGCAGAGATCGAGCGACCACGAGTTGTCGGTATTGCTGGTCTTGAACGGCGAGGTTTGGAGCAAAGGCAAAACAACGAAGCCATGATCGGAAACGCATTCGAAGATCTTGAAGCGCTGATGACTTCTGCCAAAGAAATCATCGCACTCGCTGAACAATTTGCACAACAAGCGAACCTGGGTACAAACGGTAGCTCAGAAGACAACGCCTTGGCGTCACAGTCGGCGTCTGCACTTGGTCTAGTCACAACTAAAGACATGCTGGGCTCCGGTTCGGGGTCCCTCTATGTCTCCGAGCTTTCGCGCAATCTTGCAGAATGGCTTACTGACGATAGAAGGGGAGTTTTGCGTAGAGGAGGCGGCATCATGACTCTCGTCGATCTTTGGGCAATGTTCAATCGCGCAAGGGGTGGCGTGGAGCTGGTCAGCCCTGCTGACTTTGAGAAAGCAGCAAGGATGTGGGATACTTTGAAGCTTCCTATCCGTCTGCGGAAGTTCAAGAGTGGATTGCTTGTAGTGCAGGGACGCGACAGGACGGATGAGAAGACCATCGCCACTTTGCTGAATTGGTTGAAGAGTCTCCATCATGAGCCGCCAAGCACAGATGTGTCATGGGACTGGCAGCTTTACGGAAGAGGTATCTCCGCGCAGGAGACCGCTGAGAAGTTCGGGTGGAGCGTTGGTGTCGCTATCGAAGAGCTCGAAATGGCTGAGGAAGCTGGTGCCCTTTGTCGGGAACAAAGCCTGGACGGCTTTAGATTCTGGGAGAACTGGCTCATGAAAACACCAGAAATCCGTTCTTCTGACTAGCCCTGCTCCACACCATAGACCAATTTTTAACCAGCAAAGCATTGTTAAATCTCAGATAGCCCCATTTTTCTATCTCTGAATGCCCTCCACGTGTTAGACACTATTGAGGAACCTGATTGATGACTCCCTCGCACAACGCAGAGCACTATCCACAAGCCGCCTTTAAAGTGTGTTTAGATGCGTCCCGATCAACGCTGTCCACAATGGGTTTCTCATGCCCATGATAGCATCCAGGATGGCTTCTGCTATTCACCTAGATCCAGCGGTTATCAAAAAGACGGCCACGCCGTCTACTCCCAGCAAGACCCATCTGGGACGCCTAGAGACGAGGAAATTAGCGAGAAGTAAAACGCCGCTGCTCTACATAGCAGTAGTATCTATTGCAAGCACCGCTGCTAGTCTTCTGCTGGGAAGAGTGCTACAGGTTTTCAAATTCAAGTACGTCGCATAATATGAGCTGGCAGATGGTACTACACTAATGCAGTGCTTAGACAAGATCTTAATTATGGCCGCATCAGGTTTACACTTTGGACATGAACACTCAGTCACGAAGACACTTCACGTCAGCGCCAGCAGAACGATAGTATCTACTTCGTGGCTCACAGAAACCGCGTTTCTGAACATGGTATTTCCAGGTTGCATGACACACAATTACAGCAAATGATGTTGTTTCCTTGGATGTACATTTTCCACTTCGTTCACAACACCCATTGCACATGCAACGATTCGAATTATGTGCTGTATATCGCCGAACGATACCGATTCTCCCCACCAGAAGATCTGGGAGCTATACGAAGCGCCATCACGCGGCGCTGCTATCGCATGTGTCTCCCTCATCCTGATTCTGCTTCTTCCGAACATCCTTCCAACCCAATCCGAAACTGACGACCATTGCCAAAACCGCGAGGCCAGTCAAAAAGCAGAAAATGTTACGCAGTCCGTCACAGTATGCCCTCAAAAGACCGCTCAGCTCATCTTCACGGCCCACAGGCACAAGGCCCCGAATAGCGCTTGCCCCCGAGCCCGCTTTCAATACAGCTTCTATCGATAGAGAAGGTGCGTAGATGGGTATCTTGTCTTTCAGCGTCTGTGTGAAGATAGTGTTGCTAATGACGCCGCCGATCGCGGAGCTGAAGTTCTGGAAGAAGATGAGGACCGCCAAGGCGATTGGGATCTCGGCTGGTGATACCGCGTTCTGGGTGGCTACGATGGGCTAGTTTGTGTCAGTATATAGCTCGTTATGTGATTGCATACTGCCTGGAGCTTACAATTTGCAGTCCCGTTCCTCGGCCAAATCCGAAAATGAGCTGATATATCACCCACTTAGTCACACTCGATGTGGGAGTCAGCGTCGATATAAGCCCGGTCCCTATTGCTGCAGCAACACCAGCGAATGTGCCCCAAGGGAGATAATATCCCAGTCTCGTGACTGATACTATTAGTCAATCTGCACTTTCATCTGGAATACGCCTCGTGAAAACTTACTCGCAGCTCCGGATATGACGACGAAGAGAAGTGATCCCAGAATGCTGGGCAAGACGTGGATGCCACTCAGCGTGGCTCCTTCGCCCTTCACGGCCTGAAAGTATGTTGGGAGCCAATTGCTTGCGACAATATTGCAGCACACAAGCGCCGAAGCGTATACGCAACTTGTCCAGACGATACGGCGCCGGATGATAGTGCCAGGAATCATGGCTTGATCCCCCATTCTCTTCTCCCAGAGGAGGAAGATCACAGCCCCCACAGCAGCTCCACAGAGCAAGCCTATGATAGTGGGGCTCCTCCACGCGTAGGTGTTTCCACTGCCGAATTGCAATGCCAGAAGGAACATGATCGCCGCGGGGGAAAAGAGCGCGAATCCTATGAGGTCGAGCTCAGGCAATACCTCCCTGACCAGTTTGAACGAGAACTGATCTTTCTTGACCATTTCCGGTATGTGCACGAATAAGTACAGTACTGTGGCTGCTCCACCTACGGGTAAGTTGATGTAGAAACACCATCGCCAGCTCACATGCTGAGTCAGAGCACCTCCAATAAGTGGGCCAGCAACGATACCGAGCTGTGAACAGCCGGCAAGAATGCCAGTGTACAAAGGGCTCTTCTCGAGAGGTACAGCGCTGGCTATGATGGTCATTCCGCCATTGAAGAGGCCAGCTGCTCCTAAGCCGGCAATGACGCGTCCAGCAATGAATACCGAGGATGAAGTTGCAAGACCGCAGACTAGAGAGCCGAGTTCAAAGAGGACCAGGAAAGCAAGGTAAGTGTACTGTGAGCGGTTAAAAATATGACAAGCAATAGAATGAAAGCCATGATGTGAAGGTACCTTATTGCTAAACTTGCTGTAGAGCTTTCCCGAAAATGGCTGTAGGGTTGCGCTTGAAGTCATGTTAGTATGTTTGTTTTCTTGGTCAAACCCATACTTACGCGCAAAACATGTAAGCACTGATGTACCAACCAACATCAGGTAGCGAGTCAAATTCGGTAGTTATCTGGGGTATAGCCTGGCCATGTGAGCAATCTGTTGAGCATCTATGGCAAAAACCTGGCTTACTGTTCCAAGGATCGACATATCCAGCAGAACCAAGAAGGACACAAGAGTGATGCTGCCTAGACAAACAGCAAGCGAGAGACCAGTAAGATATTCTCGCTCGCTGTCATTGAGGGGCACAGTCTCTTGGTGTGTCTGCTTCTCATCGGTAATTGACAGCATCTTGAGAGAGAACGGATGGTAAGACCTGGCCTGGAAAGACAGTAATGTGGGAAGAAGACTCGACGTAGCAGCACAGCTTCAGGAAGTCACCTTTTGTATTGGTTTGTGCGTAAATTGGGTTGCACCTGCTATTGGGTCCATTCCGGAAGTAGACACCGTGCGACCGCAGGTTTAGCGTGGAATCCCGAAATCCGTTCCTTTCACTCTCATCCTAGTTCAGAAGTTGCACACGCTGTTCAACCAGAAATCTTCCGAAAGTTCCAAGGACGGCAGATCAAGTAGTCCAAAATCGGCCGCTGTGGTAAAAGACTCTAGTCCAAGTGATGGGTCGTGGCGCTCCAGGGGTACTTTCCACAACGGTGCTGCAGCTCTCATGGTCTCCGCTGCCTGCTTGAAGATGCTATCCTCGCCTGTCTCGAGTCTGAGAGTATTGTCTGTCTCTTCGCAATGCTCGATTGCACGTGCAAAGCACACAGCAGGGTCCAATGTCATACGTGCCATGGCGGTGTCCCACCCCTTCATCTGCAGTGTAAGCAAGCAGTAACTCAATTTGACGCTGTACCCAAACATTATCATCATGGGCGCAGTTAGACAGCTTAAGTCAAAGGCCAGAAAATGCTCTGTACATGCTTTGCACGTCTGTAGCAGCCCGGTCAAATACTCGATGCGCTTGATGTTGTAGTCGCAATAACGCGTAAGCAGAGATGGTGGTCGAAGCAATGCCAGCTCATAAATTGCCGCTTCTGCAGCATACAAATATGTATTCACTGAGCCTAAACGTCGTCAAAAACGTTCAAATGTACATGAGTCGAAGAGACTCACTGTGTTGCAACTGCTCAGGTGTCAACATGTCCTTAGTCTGATTGAGGGAGCATTTCAGAGGTGCGATCGAAAATGCAGGATGAACAGTGGTGTCAGGGTTGTCTGAAGCTTCTCGGTACATATCTCCTGCCTCGAGTGCTACTTTGGAGAGGCGCGCAAGAGCAACGAGCACACGGTCACCCTCGGCCTCGCTGTGCGCTGTCAATACTGAGCAAGCGGACTCCAATTGCGATGACCACCGCATCGCGTCATACTTCATAGTCGTAGATATGCTTCCAAAGTCAGCCACCGATAGGGAGCGAACTCATGTCGATACTCACACCACACTAAGAGCAAAACAAGCAACATATGCTCTGCGACCTGCATTTGTCTGCGTGACGCTTTCTTCGTTCTGGGCGTCCACAAGGTGGGGAGGATTCGAGCCGGGACAACGAGCTGAACTGGGACCCCGATCTAGCTTGAGGTCACTTACCAGGGGTCGAGCCAGACCTATCATAGCTCCTAAGAATGGCTTCCCATGGGTGAACGACAGTGACCTTGGAGAACTAATAAGTATTGTAACGTGTTGTGCGAAGGGAAAAGATCTCGGCTTACCATGCAATAGAAGCTAATAAACTCAGAAGCAGGGGAAGGCTACGCTCGCCTTCAATCAGAATCTTTTGTGTGAGCGTCTCCCTGAGTTTCCTTCCAAGAATTACTTGCTTAGAGGCTACTTTCGTAGTTAGTGCCTTGATCGCAAGGCTAAATGTTGGCTTCTCTTTCTGCGCTTCGGCTGCTGTGTAATCAGACGGGATGTTCACCAAGGGAAACTCTGGCAAATAACGTTTACGAAAAGCACAAAGTTCCTCCTCAGTAAGATCCTGGTCTTCAGCATTTCCCATTGAGTCAGCGGGTGATAGGGAGGGGCCTGGCGTGAGTACCGAATCTACCGATCGTCCATGCTGAGAGGTTGTTTGACTTTGAAGCAAAGACACGATGTCATTGAGTTTCTCTTCCAGCGCTGACGTTTTGAGTGCTGCATTTCGCTTTGCACCTTTTGCTCGCACAGTCGTAGATGGCGTGCATTCCTTCCCAAGTCGCTGGCATCTATTTCATATCAGTTTTGATTCCAAGACTTCTTCCTCAGATATGAGAGTGACCATGCACCATACGCACTGCGAGATAGCTTAATTCCAGCATCGGGATTCTGGTCTCTGGTCGCAGATGCCAATGCCAAAAGTGGACTCGACTTACCTCTCGCACGTGCCTGCATCACGCACAAGGCAACGGCACTTTGCTTTCACGCAATTCTTGCAGGCTTTCCCGTAAGGCGCGGAATCCCGTCTAGCATCGGCGGCCTCCATGCTTTCTCCTGCGTGAAGACCGTGGAGCTGAGTGCATCACAGGTGCACAGGAGTAAGTAAGCTGCGGCGACCGGAATTCGCTTGCACCAATCCCGCCGATCCCTTGCAGTGATAGCGCGGATGCGCAGTAAGCTGACCGCGAATCCATGAGCCACGGGCATGCATATGATTTGTACATTACAGATGAATAATACTAGTGCTCATATATCTTCGAAAATTAGGTGTCATGGGTGCAAAGATGAATTTGGTGCAGCGTCCGAAATGTATAGCAGACATCGGCAGTGTGCCTTTGCACATAACAAGTACTAACAACCGCAACGAAGCCGCCGTGAAAACAGCTGCTTTTGAGTCACAACAGACCGCCTTCTCATCGCCGTAATGACACCTAGCAAAATGTAAGAAAGACGGTCTGATAGGAAGACTCAGGAGTGACTCGCGCGACCTACAGCGCCTTGCCAGGTTCGAGTAGCCACTCGACAATATTGGAGGATTCGACCGGGAGAGAGCAATAGCTTTGCAGAAGCCTGCACCAAGCAGCCCTGGAGGCCTCAAGTATCTTGCGTTCCGCCAAGTGGCCGCTCGGAGCTCACAAGGCGCTGTAGAAAGTCAATAGGCTTTCTAGCGTGACTGTACACCTAGGTCTTCTTCAAAGTTTGCTCTGCCTTTGTTACTCTCCAAAAAGGTCAAGGGTCTCTCGTTGGAGCTGACGAGGTGCTGTTTCGTGCGCCCCCTGAACCTTATTGTTCGGTCGAGCACCTTCGATTACAGCCCGGCCTGAGCTTCAGGTAGGTATGAATACATGATTGTTGTCATTCGTACGAGAGAGCCAGAAGCTCTGTTGGTGAGATCATATGTAGTATATATTGGATACAAACGAAAGACTTTCATCAAAAAATCAATCCGTTATGGTCTAGTGGCTAGGATTTGTCGCTCTCATGAAGATCCGACAAGGCCGGGGTTCAATTCCCCGTGACGGAAAACAATTGTTTTTTGCGTCTGTGGTCTCAACGGGGGGGATGGTGGTGAGGCTGTTAGGATGAAGGAAGTTTTTTTGCGGGTGGGGCGGACCCACATCCGAAATAGCGACAGTGCTGTGAGACGTGCTGCTTAACAAGCAAATAACGATAAATTGCTGCAATTGCCCTGACCTCAAGTTTATTTTATCAAGATGTGATTGCGAGAGTCGTGTTGTGAAATAGGACGCTATCAGCTGCGTTCCCGTACGATCTGAACCAGAGATATCGTCAGTCGACATACTTGTCAGTCAAAATGCTCCGTGACAAAGTTCCTCTTCTGTATTCGTAGCATCATAGGAGTAATCACCGTGGTGCCATTTCTTCCCTCTGTGGAGTCTGTGTGGTTGTGGTGGCGACTGTGGTGTGCGATTAGGACTATCCAACCCTTTTTTCCCTTCACTATGCAGTCTGGCGGCCTTGCCCAGGTATTCGAACGACATAAGGAGTATAATTTATGCACCTAAAGCTTTCTGACTGAGCTTACTGCATCTTGCCAGCCCCGAATGGCCATTGGGTGGAATGCAAGCTACTGGAAAGGCAGTGCTTTGATTAGAAGCCTCTTGGGCTAATTGGCGCTCGTCTCTATGATTTTCGAGAAAACTACGCGATTGAGTGGCCTAGTCAAGTGCTTGGGTCTTATGGATTGAATCCTCCTCACGTGCCAAGTGGCTACTCGGAAGGTGCAGTATATGACTCCGTCGTCAATGACGATCAAACTCACCACGGTAATCTGCGTTGCACATACACCGGAACCGATCAAAATTGCAACTGTCTCTTTGCTCTATACGAAGCTCACGCGACGCCATTTAGAATACCGTGTTCACGTGAAGCTTGCACAATTATTGTTATTGCAAAGAAAATGTGGATTTGTCTTGAGCTCACGATTGTGAAAAGGCTCAAAGAGAGACGCGACACATTTAGAATAAGTACAAACATGAGAACCTTCCGCAGTACCGATCAGAGTGGCGAACAATTATAACACGAGAAGTGCTTGCACTTATCACAGCGCTGAAAGTCTTCGTAATTCAGTGAACCACAGCAGCGCCGCCGGTAGGTCCCTGTGGTGAGTAGCTCAAGCTCGCCAATATTATGACTGAACATAGCAGGCTCATTGATTATGGGTTTCGTTACCGTAGCTTGCATGATTTTGGGTGGTTGAAACATGTTGATACGACGGGGTAGGTGAACTCTTAGGTCTTGAATTGATGAGTAGTATGTACATATTCAATGCTATAGACAGATGAAACACAGAGTATCCTTTACATTAGGAGGTGCATATGATGTGGATAGCAATACAGAGCTTCTACTGTGGGTGCCGCATTTGCTATTGATTGTCAATGTGGGATGGAATACTCGCAGCCAATAAAGAAGAACTTCAAAATAGAAAGCAGTTACTGATATAACGAGGGGAAATGCAGAAATACATGCTCAGATCAGAATTGAAACAGCGGTGACCTCCGGCTGCAGAACTTTGTACTCAATCGTACCCGGTGTCTGCCTATCGCTCACGTGCTTGAAAACGCTGTCCAGCTCTTTAAGCCTACTGTAGAACAACGCAGCAGCTTCTTTGATTCTCGTTGAGTCCCATGCCTTGTTCTCGAAATTCGTGCGGCTCTTGTTAACATTGTAGAGTGACTTGGCGTACGTGATGAGGTTGTACCTATTGTCGACCTTATAGCTTAGAAGCTCGGGTAGTTGTGCTGCCAGGAGCCAATCCTTCCATTTCACACCCTCGGTTCCAATGGGTAAAGCAGCTGTAAGATCTGCTTCGGTGTACTTCTGCAGTGTAGCGAGATCTTTGGGCAGAGGTGTGCAAAGAGCAGGAGGCTTCGCGGGGACGAAACTGTAGTAGTAGTCTTGAAGATAGTTGACTGCTGTGTGCTGGGGTGAAGCTGTATGGATACACATAGTGACCGCGTCGACCAGCTGATCGACAGTAGTGATGGTCGGAAATGTGGGAATCTGACCCTGTGTTTGGATTTCTTTGCACCAGTCGGCAATGTATGGGTCTTTCTGTACGTCAAGGTCTGATTTGAATTGAGTGCCGAGAACGGATTTCACAAAGTCGTGAATGACCCCCCAGAGCAAGTACATGTCGGTTGCGTAAGGATAGTTGCGATACTTCTCTTCCGTGAGAGCTTCGACGTCAAAACCTCGCTTTTTCAAGTCGGTGGGAATGTATTTACTCTGGAAGTCAAAGTTCTTGTATGACCAGTTGATCAAATTCATCGCACGACTAGTCTTTGGATCAATTGATGGTCCGAAGCCAGCCAGTCGAGTTATCACAAATGGCACCAGAACTTCGCGAGCAGCTTTGTTTAGCGGCAGAGTTCTGAACCAGTGAGGGCTAAGGGTCTCATACAAGATGTGATCTTCAGGTATGGTTCGGTTGGTCGCAACGATGATTGCTTCTTCGATCATATGTGTATCAACCAGGTGAGTGGCCACTTCGTGTCGGGACCAGTCTGCAGTCTGGGCGCAGGTTTTGGCGTATCTCCAGGCCCAGTCGCTCTTCTCGTCAATATCGCTTTGATCATCTGGTGTCAAACGTCTATTAAAGATGGTGACAGAGTTGTCGAGACTGCCTTTGAAATCGATCGTGATGGCCAGAGGGTGCAGACGTCCATCGCTGTGGAGCTTGAAAATGACCACAGGTGCACAGGCATATCTAAATGCCATATTGCCTGTCGGCTTTGTACCAATCATTTCCGGCACCACATTGCGGAACTCCTCTTCATTGCTTACACCAGTAGCTTCACGAAAGTACGAATAGTCCTGGATAAATAGATCGTCGTCATGCAAGAGCGTATTGTTCATGTTGCTGAGACCTTGCTTGCTAGCTTCTGCAGCGTAGGCCTCAGTGACATGAGCATCAGCCCTCTTTATGGTGCTTGGATTGACGCCGCTGAAGTGTTGTTGCGCGAAGCGAGCATCAGAGTACCAATCAGCTTTGTTGCCCAAGTTCTCACCATTCATGATGTCAGTCTTGGGACTTGGATTGTTCAGATTGTACTTCTCGCAGTCCGCCAGGGTTGGCCCCTCGAAAGGGGTACCTTTTTTGTCGATATCCTCTGGTATGATGAAGGAAACGGCCTGTGCAACCTGCTGAATCAATCCAACAGCCTGTAGGTCAAAGACCTGACCGACTGCAGGTGCTCCATTGGCTAGCTCCGGAGGAACGTCGAGAAGATGCGGTGGATAATTATCTACAGGTGGAACAGTGTCAGTGTTCCATCTGTATGCGTCTTTCTTCTGATTGAGATCTCTCTTCCTAGGTATGATGGGATCGAAGCCTTTTACATCAAAGTGGGACACGGCTCTAGTGAACATTTAGTGATGATGATGAGGTCGTAGGAGCTTGACTTACGCGTCCTCAATTAGACTGTAGAACTCTGTCAACGCCAGTCGTGTACCTCTATAGGTTCCTTGACGAATTCCCCTCTCGGCCACAAGGCTTCCATCAACAGCACCGTTGCCATCGGTATTCAGAGCGATCTTCTGCTTCACAAGCTCACCAAGGAAGATACCCTTGTCCCAGACGATCATTTCGTCATCCTCCACGTTGTGCGTGATGTCTTTCTTGAGAATCTCGCCAAGACGTGGCAGTGGTCCAAAGCCATTGGTCAGTGACTTGGCGACAATAGACATTGTGAATCGAGAATTGAGCGTGGATATCGAATAAGAGAGGGACTATATATTTACTTGAAGTTGATACTGGAGATACCTTCAGCAAGTCATAAGCTGCTCTTATTATATTAACTTCACATAGCTGGCAAGTGGGTGTGTGCTCAAACAGGTAATAGATAGAACGTGGGTGGCCATCGGCTTGACCGTAGCTGTTGGAGTCGGTCAGAGGACGACTTTCAGGTGAGATTGTTCATGCAGCTCAGCCACATATCTGCGGGACTGATGCAAACAGAATATGAACTTTTAGTTGTTTCATCACACATACGAGCTGAAAGTAACTCTGACATCCGCCCCAAGCCTGGTAAATGATGCAGGTGGCCATCTTAGAACACATTGACGCCCCTGATGCTACATATATTCATCGCACTCATCTGACAACAATCCAGTTACCTGCAAAGTAGTTCAAGCATTGTTACAAGCGACGATCAAGTCCTTATGGTTGCATAAATCCATGAGATGAACAGAACTTCAACGTTGCGTTCATCTCAGGTGTATGACTAGAACATTCCCAATATAAGATTGCTTACTGTCAGCAATGCAGGCAGGATCCCGAGTGGATCTGGCTTCAGTCACGAGCTTGATTTCATTGGCTAGGGAGATCAACTCCGTACCAGAAAAATGCGCCTCGCGGACACCGAGTGGTCATTCATGTGCAGAAGAGAAAGCCATGGTCCTGGCGATGAACCGAGGCAGAGCTGACGGTAAGGCTGAA
Organism: Curvularia kusanoi; assembly: GCA_011058905.1. Classification (NCBI taxonomy): domain Eukaryota; kingdom Fungi; phylum Ascomycota; class Dothideomycetes; order Pleosporales; family Pleosporaceae; genus Curvularia; species Curvularia kusanoi. The sequence goes on along the minus strand of SWKU01000016.1, from coordinate 380,442 downwards.
GCAGCCCCCTCAGTCAGCCGTACCTGAACAATGAAGCCACCGGATATGGCTAGCTGGTGTTGCTCCAGGCGCACGCAATCCATCGACCACATTCCACCGACCGCAATATGTTTGCAGCCACCAGATATCCTGGTCATTTCTTTAAGGAAATCACAGCGAACGATAAGACTTGCATTTTTGGTGTACCTCCGGATCTAGTGTAGTGAGAATGTCGTGGCGGGCCGTCTCTCCCCCGCCCCGCAACGTACAACGGCACGCTACCGGTCCGGCGAGCACCCAAGCCTCAGATCACTCCACAATTTTGAGAATGGTCAGCTGGAGATAGACTGTGCAGTGGCTGTACCAGCTGCTAATGCTTGCGACGAGATTGGTCAACTTTGCACACCGCTGGAAATTGTTCACCGCATAATCCGCAATAAGGCAATGGCATCGATGGTCAGCGTTGGCGGCCATGATGGACGCCCGAACGACGGCTGCGAACCGACTTCCATTAACAGCCATTCCTTAGTATTTTGGACTCCTGTCTTTGTCGCCAACATCATCCTGGTTGAGAAAGTCCAGCATCTAATCGTCGTCGGCCCAGCCCGTCTGACTGAAGGTGAGCTGACAGTGATGACTGCTTCAGCGAGCTTGCCACTCTTTGAGAAGTATATATATGTTGCTTGAATCTGTATCAAACCCCATCGTATACTTCAATTTCTCATCTCAACTATGCTAGATCAGATCGATGGTTGCCCGAATGGCATCGCTAGTGGAGCGGCCCACAATGAACATGCACTTCCTAAAGAGCTAGTTGACGAAATGCAACGCTTGTTTGGTAAACATACAGGATATAGGACCAGTATGGGAAGTCCGTCTCCGGAACTAATGCATTGCTAACCATTGAAGCTCATGCCAAAGGGCTTCTCGTAGAGGGATCATTCACTCCGACCGAGCAGGCCAAAACACTTTCTTTGGCTCCCCACTTCAGCAATGCGTCTACTCCAGTAGTGGCTCGCTTCTCCGTTGGCGGAGGCATTCCACACATACCAGATGTAAACGACGGTGCCACCCCAAAAGGACTCGCGGTTCGCTTCTTGATAGACGAGTGCACACATACAGATCTGATCAGTCATACCTTCAATGGTTTTGCTACTAGTACGGGAGAAGACTTCCTTGCCTTCCTCCAAGTGTTCCGTGCCTTTCAGACTACCCAAGCTGCGCTCGCCAAAGCCGAGGCTGCAGGAGGCGACACTTCCAAAGAAGAAGCAGACTTCAAGGCCGCTGCATTCCCGTTCCAGGCTTTTCTTACCAGTCATCCATCTGCAGCCACCTTTGTCAACTCACCCAAGCCTAACCCATTCAACTACGGCACCATCACCTACTATGAGCCGAACACCCACGTCTTGACCAATGTAGATGGTAAAGTCACCAATGTACGCTATCGCCTCGACCCCGAAGATGGCGAGCACCTGTATCCGAATGACCAGGCAGAATTGGGAAAGCTCAGCCCGAACTATTTGGAGGAAGACCTGACTCAACGATTCCCGCAAAAGCCCATTGTCTTCACCATCCAAGCACAACTCGCCGATGCCGACGATGTGCTTGATGACGCTACTATACCTTACAAGAGCACGACTTTCATCACAGTCGGTAGACTAGTCATTGACAAGGTCAGCGACGATAATGTTGCGGAGCAACAACAAATCGCGTTCAGCCCAACACCAGATTTGGGTGGTGTCGACGGCATCACCGCAAGCAAAGACCCGCTTATCCAGGCAAGGAAAGGCGTTTATTATATCAGTGCTGAGCAAAGGAGGCATGAGAAGCAGGTCGAATAAAGCTACTTAGAATGTAGTCGGACCGATCGTAGCTCTTGTGGCATGGGAACTCTAGATGAATTGGCTTCAAGATACATCATACAATGCTGGAACAATTTTCACACCAGGTATTTTCGATTTTCCAATTTTTCTGCTGATATCGAGTGCCAAAGCATTGTACAGGCGTGTATGTGTGTCGTTCGCGTGGAGCATGCATGATGCGGCCAAGTAATGACACGATGAGTATCCCTGAACCAGTATCCTCTCATGAACCAAGTTTTACATCACGTCACCTAAATTGCAACCATCGCGCAAATATGTCGATGGCACATTCAAGTAAAAGCGGCAAGATCGTGTTCAGTAGTTACTAAAAAACGATACCACAGTGCGATACGCAGTGTTGCGGATCAGTTTAGTGCATTCAACCTAATAGCTTCTCAGCACAAACGCAGTTTGATGTCATGGTCAAGCTTCACCAAGATCCCTAGCACAACGCAGGGCTCTTGGCTTGACAGCGAGATTTAAGCAAGGCATGGGCTTTCTGACGCGCTCTCGGCTGGTGATGATCGACAGTGTCGTCTTGAAATTTGTCACCAGTCAGCTTTGATCTGATTCCTAAAAGGAGCGCTAGAGCGCCACTCAGGTCAAGGCTACGTAGCAGGTAAAAAGCCGATATTGTTTACACTTTGCTGTAGCATCTTCTGTCAGTGCAATACAGCTGAACTATGGGTACCGTTCAAATACTGGGTATCGAGTGAGATGGTTCTTCTACTTCATCAGACAAGGGCGACCGCTTGCAGCTTCAGTGATGCAGACGGAAAGAAGTAAATCATGAATGCAATTAATGATCCAAGTAACCAAGGAGGCTTTTCATTCGACATGGTAGGTGAAGAGACAAACCTGAGCGGGATTACGTCAGTCGATAGATCAGTATTTGTCTATCCTAAGGTATTTTGCAAATTGAGAAATGGTTACTTGATCTGAGGGCAGTAAGACGTCGCAAAACTGTCAGCACTCTGAAATTCAAGGATGTCAGATGGCTGCTGTCGTGGGTGGCTTGATCTTGGCACTATGCTCTGTTTTTGTTGGTGTAGCTAAGCAGGGTAGTAATAGCGAATCGCGTACTTCTCACCAGAGCACTTTGCGAAAACTTATGCAGCGAATTGGATTGTACAGTGGGCTGTATTAAGGACACAGAATTAATCGGGCATATCCGTTATACCTGACTGCATCTCGAGAAGGCGATTGATGATAAGGTTGATGGCTGAACTTGACTACGGGGTCGCCAAGAAAAGATATATGTAGAGTAAAGATGCATAAGCACAAGGGTGAGCGAAACATCGCTTTAGTGCTCATCTCCCGCGGAGTTCATGTCCGGTCCGGACCGTTACAGACCCAGGTCCAGATCCTGGGGAAATCTGATAATGTAGCGACGATGTTTGACCGACGGAGCACGTAACTAGTCTAGCAGGAGTATTATCCTGGTCGTAATGCTACACTGTGGTAGCATCAGCCCAAGCAACCCCTGTGGAGACTGTTGGTCGAAGCGTAGGGCTGCGAACGACAGAAACCGTGGCATCCCGGGGAGGATCAGGCCTAGATGTGGGTAACAACATTGAGATCTCGGAGAAAAAGATAGGGACTGTGACAGAAGGCGTGAAGTGTCTACCGTCAGATTGGATCAAACGAGAGATCAGATGTTGCGGTATTTTTCGCGAGTGTGAGAAGCGGAAACCGAACAAGCATGGGATTCAGGCAGACAGCGTCTGAAAAGCTGATTTAGCAAATGCTTATGTTGTAAGCATTGCCATGTGATCCAGAACATCAGGAACGATACCTAAATCTCTCTCTGGCATCACAGATCTGTTGTATAGATAAAACCATTGTTTGCTCGCTGTGAGCTGTGTGTAGGCTGTTCCAAGCGTTGTTTAGTAGAGTTTGCTTGTCGTGATACTGGAGACGCTATCCGACTAGCCATCGGCCATGGAGAACCCTCCGAGAGCATCTGGGCCACTTCAATTACGTGCAGGCTTAAGGAAGATTCGGTCTGATACGTTGATAAGCGAAAACAGACAACGGTAGATATAGTGGCTTTCCCCAGTGCTCGGACATTGGGTCCTTGAGTCTTCAACGCACGCAAAGAACGATTTCTTGCCCCCTCGAATCCTCATGAAGCTGTCCAAGGTTTTGCCAGTCGAATACCAGGCTCATGTGCGTGGCCTCAAACTCAGCTCTGGACCTGCTGCACGTGTCGTTCGCATTACTTGACGGGAGTGGTTAGGCGCACGTGACAAGACTATACCTCCCGCAAGGCTTGGCTCTGCAACTCATTAGCTTCTGGCGGGAGTGGATCTCAGCCAAAGCTTCCGATGACTGGTGCGTATTCGCTTGTTTATACCACTTCAGGAAATGGTCTCGCTCGCCGTTCGCCGTTCGTCAGATGCCCAGTGCCTGCCGTCTCTCGTGGAAGCCACGACTCTAGAGTTCTCAACCCCTGCACGTCTTAACCAGATTGCAGAGAAGTATGCACGATGCACACTCTGTAAACTCTGCATATTGCTTTTCGAGTCTGTCCGCGGACGCGCATTGTCTTTCACAGCATTCCGATGGCGATCGAGACCATCTGTAGCTGTTTCGGACACATTGCATGCTCATTTCTCGACATTCTCCTGTCTTCAAGCGTCTTTCATTGTCATTTTTGTTTTCGCGGATAAGGCCCACGCTTGCACCCGAGGGATTGGATAGCAGGACGGGTGCTGGCTTGCAATTTGGCAAGGATCTCAAGGTACCCACGGTGCTGTACAAACGCCACACTCTAGCTGCAGTATCGCGGAGTCAGGACATTGTGATGTACAGACGTCTCGTACACGAATATTGGTGTTCATGAGGAGCGGCATTCAGCCGCTTTGTTTTGTTCGATAGCGCGAGGCGATCTGACGTTGTGGGGAACTACCTGGCGTACCGGTCAAACGTGACGCAGATGACCGACCCAACGGCGGCTAGAAAGTCGTATGGTAGGTACTTGTCATCTGGTCGTGCGGTCAAATTTCATGGGCAGATATCGAAAGACATTCGTCATTCGTTCGGAATGTAGCACCTATAAAGTTTCGGTGGGCTGTGTGGGCGCGCCTTGCGACAATACTGGGGCCAGATCAGAAGGGCTATAAGCCCGTCATTGGTCAGTTCAATCGGTCGTGTTCAATGCAAAATATTCAGGTTTAGGCGTCTGCGTCCCATCTGGTCGTCATCGTGATTGAGGCAGCTCGGGGCAGGTCCCGGGCGATCAGCGCGCTTGCTGCCTCGCTGCCTTAGTGGGCTGATGTGCAATGATGTGTCTTGCAAAAGCGTCAACCACGCCCTACGTACATTCCGCTGCAGGTTCAGGGGAGTGTCAGTCCTCGGCGAGGTGAATTTTAGATGTTTAGAGGTGTCATACCTATCACAATCCGACGTCCCAATCCTCGGATCCACGCACAACCCAGGCGCAAATCATAGTAGGATGCGCGTAAGCGGGAAGGGGAGCGCAACCACACGGCTGGCAAGGGGTCCTATTCCCCAAAGTTCAGCTCGCGAGTTGCAGCGCCACCTGCGCAAAGTCGTGTCTACGATCGATGGACCGGTAACAAACCAGTAGTCAGGATGCACATCGTGAGCATCTCTACCCAGAACGCGCAGGGCTCCGAGTTACGGCATTGGCAGCCAGACTCGGCTGCCATCTTCAGCGAGCACGGCAAGCTGTCGGAGGGTCGCTCCTGCCGCCCCGGCTCCGAAGATAGGTATTACGAGCAGGCAGGGAGCAGTCACCCACGCCAGGCCCGCCCGGTGGCTCCATCTGGGACAGATTAGACTGCCCAGTTCTGGCAGGCTAGATATTTCCACTACGGTGTATCTTCACTCCAGATGCTGGGGCGCTGTGGGCCACCCACGCGCGATCCAGACAGCTCTGGAGCAACCTACAGCTTGTCACCGACGACACGATGATGTGGTGTGTGGTTGTCATCAGCTGTCACGCTGGATGGCTAACAAGGTAGCGCAAGATCTGCCGGTGCGATGTTGCGGCAACCCCAGGCACGCAGCTCTGCTCTGCTCTGCTCTACTCTGCTCTGGTCCGAGTCCCACGTTCCACCGGGGGCCCGTCGGTAGCACTATAGCGCTATCAGCTAGCACCATTTGCGAACGCTGAGGTCGACGCTGCGGGTATCGTCGTCCGCTGCCAGACGGCTAGCTGGCAACCGCACGCGTAATGTCCGAGCAGAGTGCTCTTCGACCTGAGTAAGTGAAGCGGCAGACATGGACGAACCTCGGCGCCGGAAAGCGCAAGCGCTCTGTATCGAGCGTGCTTTCCGAAGCCGGCAGGGTGTGGCATGGTAGGAGGGAACTAGAAGAATGTGACGCCTGCAGCTTCACCGCGCTGTCACTCAACGCACGATTCAACAGCAACGACAGACGCTTGTCACGATAGGTAGTGCTGCTATTCTGGGCGAGCAAAATCACCTGTCAGCGCCCTACAACATACCCCTCTCTTTAGCCCGTCGCCCAGAAACCCATGATCCCTGGGTCGCTCACACAGGCCGCAGCCGCCATCTTCACTCTATGGTTCCTGGGTGCGGTGTCCCCAGTGGCCTTAGCGCAAGCCATCTACCAACCCACCCTGCAACCTGCCCGCCTGGCTCGCAGCTGGCTTTGCACCACGCTACCGCTGCCGAGCAGCAGAGACATGCTTCCTTTGACCCCGAGCTCCACCTATTCACTGCTCTTGTCCTTATCCGTCTCCGCACCCATCGCATGAGAGGCCAATTGACTATCTTGTTCCGAACACACTGGCCCCTGCTGGCCCCGGTCCAGCATAATTCTGATCTGATCTGTGACTTCTGTTCTAGGCCATTTACACCACGCCCGCGTGCCCAAGCCTTTCTGGGGGGTGCCGCCAACTTACGTACAGCCTTCTCCTACCGTACGTACCTGTTCTGCCAGCGGACGGCTTGCCGCTTGCTCGTTTTGGCCTTTTCAGGCGTTTGACACCTGGTGCGTGCTTTCCCTATCCAGTATAACTGATACAGAACCCATTTCTCCACATAGCTCCCGGGGGGCTTGGGGCTTTGCACTATTAACTCTATATCGTCTCGCTCCTGCCTTGCAGCAGCCTTCCTCACGCACCAGTCAGAAGCTTCGCAGTGAACCCATTACTCACACCAAAACACGGCCATCTCTTTGATGACCGTTTGGGCCCACCGAATTCACCGACTACCGGTCACTATAACTGGACCCAATCTCTATCTTGGCACTGCTGTGCCCGCGTCAAGGCGGACAATCATCTACCCGCCGTGGCTAGTGTCATCTTGCTTCAAGATCAGGTCTTTCCCCAGGAATATTCTCCACCTCTTCGTCTCTGAAGACTTGAACCTCTACCCTTCTCACACCAAGCTACCAACCAACAAGTTTGGTGTTGTCGCAGCCACCAGCAATCCACATGGCGAACGCCCGATCTATCTCCCCACCAAGTGGAGGCGGCGCCGGTGATGTTTCACCTACCGGCAACGGCTCAGGCTCGACAGCTACTACCAAAATGCGTAAGAGGACCAAGACTGGTTGTTTGACTTGCCGCAAACGCCGCATAAAGTGTGGTGAAGAGCGCCCAACTTGTGCCAATTGCATCAAGTCCAAGCGACAGTGCGAGGGCTACAATCAGCGGGTAGTCTTCAAACCTCCCATCGGTGACTGGCCAAACCACCCAGGTGTTGTTAGCACCATCCAGTATCACACTTCGATGCTTCCCGGAACACGAAATCCGCCGTACCAAGCTGCTCCTTCAACTGGCCAAGCACAAGAACATGGCTCTGCACCGCTTCAGCCTCGACTCTCAAGCAGCCTCGAATACTCGAGAGTCGACGACAGTAGCGTTGTGGGGCTTCCCAGTGCCACACCGATACTTGTTGGAGGGCCTTCCAACTATTCTCCAGAACAAGTATACCAGCAGCCGCTGCCCTCACCACATCACCAGCAACCACTCCTGTCGCCGCATCACCTTATGCAAAACCCCACACCAAGTACATCATATTTTCCGGTACAACAGTCGCCAGTCCGTGCCACATTTCAGGCACCATATAACCAAAGCAACCTCGCAGCGCTCCCTGGCTACCAACGGTATACACAGCAGCCGGCTTCATATCAACAGACACCTGTCTCGTACGACAGCTTTGACGATACCAAGCTCGCCACAACATATCCCCAAGAATACCCTTCACCAACACATAGCGAGGAGTACGACCCACGTATTCCGCAGACCCGCACATCACCGCAAGACAATGTGTTTCCGCAAAATCCGGCACGTCCCATGATGTCGCGATATAATAGTCACCCTCAGATGATTAGTCACCATTCCCAGCTCAGCCCAGTTGGCGTGAACCAGTCTAATTTTGTCCTTTCCTCAGTTTCTCATGCAGATTTTGCAAACTCTGGATATGCGCCAGTCCAGATACCCTCGCATGATTTATTGTTGGATGTAAAGTACTTACCTCAGCCAGTTCTCGGTATGTCCCACGTTTAGTTACATACCTCATATACCCCAATGACTATCATTAATTCTTCCTCACTGCATCTTGTGCTCATAATTGGCAAACCTTGACAAGCCCTACGTGCTACTCGCTAACCGCTGTCGCTCTTCAGAACAAACCAGCGCCAACCCGCTCACTCTTTTCGAGCAATCCCGCCTTCTTACAAGCGGATTCGCTGGTGACGACCATGTCAGTCCTTCGCAGATGCTTGACGAAGCCGCAGTCGAACTCGAAGACGATGATTACTGGGATGTACAATCGGACGAAGACATGCTCGACCGCGAGGATGGAGAGAATACCATGGTTACAAACAAGGAATTCGAGCTCATTCGTCGCATACACTTCGAAGTTTCGAACGATGTGTCCGTCAGAAGCTACGATGCGTTCTTGTACGAAGGTCTCTTGACACGATACAAGCCAGAATACGCGGCGAGCCCGCTAAGGAATCCCAAGACAGCCCGAGTCTTTGCTCATTTCATCCATGTGGTAAGTTTTGGCGATGGGTGGCTTCCTTTTTCTGGGGTTCAAATGTTTAGACAAAGAGCCCATGCGGGCAAGATGTACTGAGCACATTGCGTCTCGTCGAATCGCCGTGAACATAGGCTGACTCCGATTCGTAGACTGCCGTAAGCATATCCATCTTCGAGAGGGGTCCACGGAATTCCTCTTTGATCTTCGAAGGTCCAACACCGCCCGCCCACCAAGGATTGTGGACATACATACTGCCCTTAAAGGCGCTCAATCATCAAGGTTTGCTGCATGCAATGCTTGCACTATCGAGTCTCCACATTGCTAGATTACAAGGTGCCTCCGTAACTCCTTCGTATAAGCACTACGCGTACTCTTTGAAGCGTCTGGGAAGATCGCTCAATCATCCGACAAGACGACTTTCGGTAACCACGCTGGCAACAGCACTGCTTCTTGCTTTCTACGAAGTTTGGACTGCTGAGCATACAAAATGGTCAACGCATCTTGTGGGGGCAGCGCAATTGCTGGCTGAGCTTGATTTTCGCTCACTGACCCGGGAGGCTCGACGACGCGAGGCTGCCCATACGCACCAGAAAGCACAATTTCCCGGCCAAGATCCTGAGTTTATTCTAGATCAGCGTCAGTTCAAAGACCATGTCCGAGAGCCGGATGCGAACCTCATCAGCGCAATTGTCGGCAAACAAATCAGCTACGATGAGTTCGGCATGATCATCGAGGATGAAGGTGTCAGAGAAGGTCCAAAGGTAACTATCGACTGTGATGGCCAGGACTTCGAGACGCTTCAAGACCTGTACTGGTGGTATTGTCGCCATGACATGTGGCAAAGTTGTGTGAGCGGCAATCCCCTGATGTAGGTCTCATTAACATGTTCGCTGCTGGCAGAACTAACGTCCGCAGAACGCCTTACAGAAGATGGTCCGACTGTCCACCACGAGCAGCTCTCGGTCGCGCTGATGCTCTTTACGGCTCTCACGATCACCTCATGTTACTCCTCGGCCGTATCACCGACTTCACTTGCCGGGATCGAGAGCGAAAGCTCAAACAAGTCAGAGCAGATGGTGGACAATGGAGACCTAGGCCAGGGATGCCTGGAGGACCGCCGCCAGGTCCGCCCAAAAGCCAGCCGCCGACGCCTGGCGCAGGGCCCTCTTCACAGATGGGCGGGCCACCGCCCGGATGGAAAGGTCCACCTCCAAGCTTCGGGCCATCTCTAGGTAGTCCACCAACACCTAGAGATAGCCCACCAAGAGGGCCGGCGCCGCCAATGCCCCCTTTCCTCGGCATGGCGCCCGCTCGACCCCACGCACCGATCACAAGTCAATACGCAAATCCGGACTTCAAACGCTCACCTCCAATGACGAGCGCACAACTACCAGAGCATGCCGATCTATCGACGGCATACGAGAGCGCTATCAAGGAATGGGATAGCATCAATGCTGCGCATGCAACTATTGCGCAGATATTCTCAAGCACAGATGCCTTCGCACCTTTGCCGCCAGAGCTCCAAGTCATACCACCTGGCCAGACCAGCACAATGACGCCTTTCGGTCCAGCTCTTGTTCACCGGAGCTACGATATAAGCGTGTTGTGGACACTTTTGCACCTTGCCAAGGTCATTCTTCTCCGCTCCCACCCTGCTATGCCACCGGCTATGATGATGGCGGCTGGTGTTTGCGCGCAAGCGACAGGCCCGTACGCAACACTTATCGGGCGTATAACTGCCGGATTCCAGCTTCCCATGGGTGAAGATCTTTCGCCGATTCTGGGCTGCGTGCTCCAGGAAACAACAATGGGTCTGTTCTTTGCGGGCGTTCAATATCAGGATCCTGCCCAACGAGAGTGGACGATTACCCGCCTTCTAGAAACCGACCGACGTACCGGCTGGGCCTCTGCAGGTATCATCGCCCGCGGAGTTGAGACGTCTTGGGAGAGAGCGGCACAGATGGGCAGAGGACCGCCATACAAGCGCAGAACAAGAAGAGCTGGAGAGGAGGGACCATTGGTGCTCGAGGAAGAGGATAGTTGGAGGCACAAGGAAGGTAACAATGCTGTAGGCCAGGGCACAAAGGTGGAGGAGGTTATCGAACTTGATGCGTCGGATGAAAAGAGGTATCTGGTCAAGCCGAAGGTGGTCACGTGGGCGAAGAACGTTATCGGCATAGAGGAGGACCTAGAGGCTGAGATGGAGAGAGTTCGACTTCAGTAATTGGGGAAGACGGACGACCGGTGTGGGAAAGAACCACGGCACATACTGAGAAACGACCCAGTCAACGCACCACATGGCCAGGATACAAGTTGTATAACTTCGGTCGATGATCTGCTTTCGGCGTTTTTGGCTCCAGCCGCACGATATGAAAGCCGGCCCATGGCAACCAACACAAACAGTCAACCACATCTCGAGATCGTTTTCCGAAAAGCGACGTTTGCGACCTTGAGAGCACAATTCACTGCCGAATGTGCACAGCTTGGACGTTGCAATCGTCAATACTTCTATGTCTGCCTTAGGTTTATGGGAACGTTGCGACGCCCAACGTGTCATAGAGACCTGTCCTTTCTGCGCTCATTACTGTCCGTCTGTATCGAACTAGCTGAAGGCGCGCGACTGGCTGTCAGGAAAAAATCAGCACTACAACATACCCCCCTCCTAAAACAAGTGCAAGGAGGATAAAATAGATTTCTTCGCTCTTCCCGCAAAATGCGTTACGCTACACTATTCGAATAAATGGAGTCTATGCCTCTGAATTTCAAGTCCCAATAAAAACATGCTGAGGGGGTACTGTGCCAATCAAATTAGGCCTCCCGGGGCTCTCGTCCAGCCTCATAAATCCAGTTTGGCCTTTGTACGCCGTAACGCCAGGTCGTGCTACGCATCACACCGTCTATCGCCCCACGTCATCTCGCTCGGGCCGCGTCATCTAGAAGAACCACCACAGCAGGCCTCCGGCACCCGTTGCCAAGAGCCCAGCCCAGAAGACCTGGTCGGCAATGTTTGTGCTCTTCTTGAATAACACCTCGGCCTCGGGGAGCGGCAGACCGCGCTTCGCCTTGGCAGTCGCGGTGGCAGTGACGAGCGGGTTCAGAGTCGTGGTGGGCAGCATCTGCGGGGTGGTGTAGGCGATGTACAAGGGCATGAGTGGGGAGCCGTCGAATTTGTAGAGGTTAAGGCGCTTGATTTTGTGGTAGTCGTCGATGCGGACTTCGTATCTCTGTTTTGCACAAGGTGATGTGTTAGCTTGTATGTTGTGTGGGCGGGTTTCTAGACGGGAGGGGATTGACGGACCTGGAACGTCTCGGTCGCGTTGTAGCGCGTGTACACCGAGTTCTTGTACTGACACGGGTCTGAGAACATCTGGCGGCCGTCGACCTTGATGGGGTGCAGCTTGAGCGAGCCGTCGGCGTTTTTCTCGAATTTACCGTGCTGCCATTGGATTATACCCTTTGGGCATTTGGGGTCGCCGGCTGGGGGAGAGAGTTAGTAAGAGCGCTATATTTGTAGGTGCGTGTTGCGGTTCCAGCTTCCGAGAGAGGTGGGGGTGGTGAGTGTGAACGTACGGTTTGCAACGGCGCGGTAGTAGGATTCTTCGAAGTAGCCGTCGGCGGTGAAGGAGTAGCTGATTCCCGTGTGTTTGGGCTCGGTGAAGTGGTCATTGACGGGGTCGTAGAAGCCCTGGGCGCGTAGCAGGTCAGCTTGGGCTTGGATGAGGGGTAGTTGGGAGGAGACGTACGGGGCCCGTGAAAGTCGAGTTCGACTTGCTGCTCCATGTGCCGACCAGGTCGGAGAAGTCTTGCGCCTGCGCGTGCATGACGGCTGCTGCGAGGAGCAGCGCTGCCTTGAACGACACCATGTTTTTCCGGTCTTTCTGCGTCGGACAAGCGAGTGGTGGTAGTTGGGAGGAGTTGCGCGAGACGGGCGGGGAGCGTGGCGGTGGGAGGGGCGTGTCGGTGTGGGATGTTGAGGTTGGCACGAAGTTGCGTTCCTGGATCTTGAATGTCGTCGCAAAGGAGGCGGCGAATTGCAGGGGTGTCAGGCCGGGGTTGGGCGGGCTAGCTGACGATCCAACGGCATGCCAGCATCACCAACGCCCGCCCGCACTTAGCACGAGCCGCACGAAACTGTGTGCGTTGCGCGAGCGAAGCGCTGTGGGCTTATCGATACGCATTGAGATTGTCCAGCTATTCATCGGGGCATTGCTGTACACACGGGCGTGTTTGTAGAGCTTTGTCGTTGTTGGCAGGGACCTTTGCCATGGCCGCCGTAGTAGCAGTCAAGAAGGAGCTGAGGAAGAAGATCAAGGCCATCTTGAAGGATGTTTCTGACGCTTCAGCTGCTACACAAAGTAGGTGTCTCCGATTCTGTGTTTTCTGTGCAAGGCATTGACCGACTTAGCTACCCATGCCACCAATGCTCTGCTGGCCATGCCAGAGTACAAGGCAGCTGGCCGCATCAGCGTCTACCTCTCCATGCCCACTGGCGAGATCAACACGTCAAACATCGTGCGTGACGCTCTCGACCAGGGAAAGAAAGTCTTCATCCCCTACACCTACAACTTGGATGAGCCCATTGGCGGTCAACCAAAATCCATTATGGACATGGTCGAGCTGTCATCTATGCAGGACTTCGAATCGCTCAAAGCAGATAAATGGGGAATCCCCACGCCCAGCAACGACTCCATCTCATCACGTGCAAACTGTTTCGGCACTACTGGCATCACCAGCGGTAGGGTTGAAGATGTTACTGATGGTCTGGATCTGATTGTTATGCCCGGCATGGCCTTCGACACAGGCTTTGGACGACTCGGACACGGCAAGGGCTTCTACGACTTTTTCTTGAATCGCTGTCAACAAGTAGCGCGTATGCCTTTTCGCGGTAAGAATTATTGGTATTTGCGCCTGGCTGATGGGCTAACTAACCACGTCAAAGTTGGTCTATCTCTGACCGAGCAGTTGCTTCCGCCAAATGAGTCGGTTCCTATGGACAAGTCCGATTTTCGCCTCGACGCCTTGATCACCGGCGACGGCGCGCTCCGTCGCGCGTGACCAGAAGCGCAATAGTTGTTGCCTCCTGTTCCGTCTTTCTGCCACCACATAGCATCCTTTACGTCCATCATACTCAGCAGTCTCCCTGTGCGGTTGAGAGCGCGAGTGGGGAGGCCTCAAAGCCCGTTTGTAGCGTCCGTAATCATTGAATTTGCTGGATAAGAGAGATGTTGTCGCCCTTCAGCAGGATCTGGCCAACCTTGCGCCTCTGCTCCGATTTGTCCTTCGTGGCGAGTGTGACTTCCACGGCGTCGTCGATGACCAGGTTCATGAACTCGTCGAAACCCTGCATCATGTCAGCATGCGATGCGACATGTCTAATCCAGCTTTGGAGCATACCCTGAGCTTGCCCTCAATGCGCAGGCCGAGGTTTTCGTACAGCCATACCGAGATGAGGGCGCGCGATTGCAGGAGCTTGAAGATGAAGTTGATGGGAGGCAGGAGGACTACAGCATTGTCAGCGCCGCAGTTCTCAAGATAACGCGCTTCGACTCGATCGTACCCTTTCCTCCACCGCGACCTAGGATCAATTAGCTTGGCTTCGGTGTACCAGAATTGCATGCAGTCTTACCGCCACGATTCATGTTGGAAGATTTGGTAGGTGTATGTGGGCGATCCCAGAGACGTGCAGGGTCGAGGTAAAGGCGAGGTGTGAGGCTGCTGCGGTGGGTCGTCGGAGGTGCAGCTGTGAGTTCCGCGAACAATTTGGGAAGTGACGAGGGCAAGGCTGGCCTTGGCGGGCAGGCGCGGGCGCGGGATCGTCGTTCGTCACTTTATGCACTTTCTCATCATACCCGAACACACTCCCAAACAAACTCACCTCGCCTTGCGCAATCCGGCTGCTTGTACGCTTCCACCCGCCACTTTCCCCGGGACCTGCATACTCCATCGGTCCATGACACAACTCGAATAATACCCCGCCGCCGTCTCCCCACCACGCTCCTTAGCCATCTTCTCCCCCACCACAAACCCCGGACTACCACTCGCCATGGCCACCAACGGCGCTCAGCAGGTCTATGAGCCTGTCCTGGCTGCGCATAACCTCATGCAGTCGGCCTCGAACCGCACACAGAAAGAGCAGGCGCACGAGTTCCTCGAGAAGTTTCAGAAGTCGGTATGTTGGGCAAAGTCAAGGATCGTGGCAGATCAGATTGGGCTGACGGGCTGGGTCGTAGCAAGAAGCATGGACAACAACACTGGCTATGCTAGAGTCGAGCTCTGTGGATGCTGCAGCGAAGCTTTTCGCTGCCACCACCCTCAAGGGCAAGGTGCGTTGGTCCACCACCGCTGTGTGCGTCCTCTCTAATCCAACCAGATCGTATACGACCTCCACCAGATACCCCGCGAGCAGCTACCTGAGCTGCGTGCCTCCATCATGAAGAACTTGACCGTTTTCCATGCTGGGCCCAAGCCTATCAGATTGACACTGTGCGTCTGTCTGGCCAACTTGGCGATACAGATGACAGAGTGGAAGGATGTCCTCACAGATATAGTCAGCGCCCTGGGGTCCGACCCAGCGACACTACCCTGCGTCCTGGATTTCCTCCGTGTCCTCCCAGAAGAAGTCACGCATGGACGAAAAATCGCACTCACAGTACGTCCGGCCGATTTACAACCCACATCCAGCCTGCGGCTCCTTTCCACGGTTCCGACATGTGATATCAGAGTTAGAGTCTAATGCTTGGTGGTCAGGAACACGAATTGACTATGAGGACGGCCGAATTGATCGAGGACAATGCCGAGCAAGCTCTCAAGCTCCTCGTCGCATACGCCACATCGACACGTAGGTTGTCCATGGCCCATCTCGATTCGGCGCTAACGAACATAGCTGCTGCTGCCCGAAACCCCCAGCTGCTGAACTGCATCACATCATGGATGCGCGAGATCCCTCTTGACTCCATCCTGAGCTCGCCTCTCCTGGCTGTAATTATCGACGACTTGAACTCAGACGACGATGCATTCGAGGCTGCCGTCGAGTGCCTCAGTGCACTCATTGCCGAGACAAGAGACGTGGACGAGGCTATGCAGTCCATTCTAGTTCTGTACCCTCAGGTTATTGCTCTTCGACCTAAGCTTGCGCAAGCCGCACAGGAGGAGGATTCGGAGAAGTTCAAGGGCATCGCCAGGATATTTGCAGAGGCTGGAGAGTCGTGGGTGCTCTTGATCGCACGACTGCCCAACGACTTCCGTGCCCTGGTCGAAGCTGTGCTGGAGACCGCAGCCCTCGACAAGGAGCGAGATGCCATCGCGCACACATTCAAGTTCTGGTTCGATCTGAAGCAGTACTTGACAATCGACAAGTACACACCGGCCCGTATGCAGAGCTTGGACATCTACTCGAAACTCATCGATATCATGATCGGCCACCTGGAATACCCAAGACCTGAGGGTGGAGATGAGAAAGATCTCTTCGAGGGCGATCGCGAGCAAGAGGAGAAATTTAGAGAGTTCCGTCACCAAATGGGCGACGTCTTGAAGGACTGCTGCGAGGTTATGGGCGTGACAGAATGCTTGCAGAAGCCGTACGATCTCATTCAACAATGGGTGCAGACATACGGACCACAGGCTGGCCCTAACAGCGTCCCAGAATGGCAGAAGCTTGAAGCCCCATTGTTCGCTGTCAGAGCAATGGGTCGCATGGTGTCACCGGACGAGAACGTCATGCTCCCACGCCTCATTCCCCTCATCGTTTCGATACCCGATCACAACAAATTGCGCTTCCAGGCTGTTATGGCTCTTGGCCGTTACACAGAATGGACGGCCCAGCATCCAGACACCCTGCAACCTCAGCTCGACTACATCATGGCAGCATTTGATCACTCCACAAAGGATGTTATCCGTGCTGCTGCGCTCTCGTTCAAATTCTTCTGCAACGACTGTGCCAGCTTGCTCGTCAACTTTATCGTCCCTCTGCAGCAGTTTTACCAGAAACACCTTGATTCACTGCCAGTAAGCAGCCAAGAGGAGATCACTGAGGGTGTTGCCTCGGTTGTTGCTAAGGTTCCTGTCGATCAGGTCTACCAGACACTGAAGCTGTACGTTGATCCAGTCATGCAAAATCTGGCTGCGATCGCAAACCAAGCCAAGGATGAGCCCGCACAGAAACTGCTCGCAGATAAGATCAACCTCGTCACCATCTTCATTGAGTTTGTTCGGCCTGAGGTGCCGGCAGGCCAGGAGCATCCTGCTGTGAAATATTGCCAGGAGCTGTTCCCTCTCCTTGGAAACATCATCACGCATTTCAATCAGAGTGTTCCGATCCTGGAGCGGGTCTGCCGCTGCTGGCGATACATGGTCCTGTCGTATCGAACTGCCATGCGCCCGTTGCTGCCTGAGCTTGCAACAAGGCTCACACAGGGTTTCGATGCGTCAAGACAGGGCTGCTTCCTTTGGGCCACAGCTGCCATCGTGCGCGAATTCTCCCAGGGTGTAGAGCAGGTTGACACTGGTCTTGCCAACGATGTCTATCAATTTTATGAGCAGCAAGCAAAGACTTTCTTGAAGATGCTTAGCGACGTCGTTAGACCTGATGAGCTTCCTGATCGTAAGTATTCGGACAATTCGTAACTCCTGCTACCCACTAACAATGCTACAGTGATCGAGGATTATTTCCGCCTCGCATCTGACATGGCGCTGTACTTCCCTTCCGAATCCATCATGTCTCCTCTCATGGAGACTATCCTCCTGGCAGCTTGCAATGCACTCGCTCTGCTGAAGGAGGAGCCCATCATCGCCACACTTCATTTCCTGCGCGACCTCCTTGGTTATGGTCGCAACGCGTCTCCATCATCAAGTTTCGATCACACTCGACACGAGGTTCCTAAGCAATTGCAGGATCGTGTCAAGCAATTGGTGTCGTCTGCTGGAGAAATTCTGGTCCAACGAATCATGACCGGCATGATGTACAGTTTCCCGGAGGGCTGCTTCGCCGATTCTTCTGGTGTACTGCTCGACCTCTTCGAGATCAACCCTGAGCAGGTTGCCTCATGGGTCGCCAACACTGTGGCTATGCTGCCGCAGGGTAGTATCACACCTCAGGAAAGCGAGCGCTTCCTGAACAACATTCGCCAACGCATCCAGACTGGCGATGTCAGGATGATCCGCACTATCCTTCAAGACTTCACGACCAGCTACCGTCGCCGCAACGTTGCGCCGAGAGAGGGTCTGGGCAGACTGGAGGCTTCGCGCTTCAGGTTCTCTGGTTAGACGCTGGACTCCACAACGCGGCATCTGTTCGAAATTGCTAGTCGTGGCTTCTAGGCATGACAGGTGGGCATCGCGTTAATAACTTCGATTGTAGTATGTACATGGGTGCGATGCGGAGGATTTTATTTGGACTGTATCAACGGCATTGGGCATTAGCATGGTGGAGCGAAGGGACAGGATACCTTTGGGCGATGATGTTTCGAAAGATGGATGGGCGGATATCATGCAACATTTCGTCTCTTCATTAGATACCGCTTGCTTGTCAATATTACATTCATCACATAATCCAGAGCACGTGCTGTGACGGCAAGCGAGTCATTAGGGCGAAAGCCGCGGCCGCCCGCCACAGCTTAGGCATATGACGTAGTGTTCTCACGAACAACCCATGTATCGGGCGCTCCGCAATGGCCAGTCAAAAGCAGTTGCAGGTGCTAGGAAACCATCACGCGGTGTGGCGCAGTCGTCACTCACGCATCGTCACTGAGATAGATATCTTTGCGGTCCCATCCATCCATCCGCAACGCGTGTTCTTTTTCCCGACTTTGTCCCTAGGCAGCAGCTTTCAACTAACTTAAGTTATTGGATACGCGCATCGTTGAGACCCCGACGTCTGATAAGAGATAGAGGGACTTTGGGAATACACTGCTGAGAGAATATTGAAGGGCTTGTTGAAGGGGCTTTTTGTGTGAGAAGGTAAACTTGAGCGCAAGCTTACTGTATACGAGAGTAAGGCAGGACTTGCCACACGAAGAAGCGCACTCGCTCGCCATGGACATTCCTCGCGGCCATGCGATGCTCCCACTGAACGAAGGGGACTTTCTCGACTTCGTATACAACTATTTCAAAGCGGAATACGCGCCGATCCGATCGTTCTGGTCGACAGCGACGGCAGACCCCCGGCAGCCGCAGCGATGGGTGAACATGGTATGTTTCTCTCTCCATCCCCTTATTCCAAGTTTGACCCGTTGCTGATCCAAACAACCCCCCAGGGCCACGAGCTGCAGCCTCTCAGCGTGCGGCCGGCCAATGCACAGGCACAGAAAGATCTCGAGTCTCTTGATTACTTCGCGCGCAAGTGGGGTCTCGATCGTGGCTTTGTGCATGGCCTGGTGATTCGCTTTGCTAAGTACGAACTCCACGACCGGTTGGAGAAGAAGCTGTTTGAGTGTGCGAGGCTGGATTTGATGCTCCGCAAGGCGCTGAAAGAGAAGCATCTTATTGATGCCCTGTGGCCCAGTCCTGCGCCCCGGAGTGAGAGCAGGGATCTGCTTGCGCAGGGGGTTCAGGTGCGCAGGTGGTATGGCGATATGTTTGCTAAGTACTTCACTGTGCTGCATAGCTTGGAGGACTTCGAAGTCAGGCCTGAAGTTGATCAGAGGATTAAGACGAGCGGGACGCTGATGCTCGTGCCGTTTGTTGATCATCTTGTCAATGGCGAGGTGCTGCCTATCACGCCGATTAGTGCAAGGGGCGCGGGCTATGTGAGCAGTACTACGGCGCTGAGGGGAGGGAAGAGTAGGAGTGATGGGTACGGGGAGCCTGGACGGTTTGAGATCAGGTTCGATGCTCCGGCGCAGGTGGGTGAGACGTTTGAGAGGAGCGTGGTCAGGCAGTGTCAGTGCTTGAAGTGCGGGACGAAGAGGGACGTACAGGTCATCATCTCCGTGGACCCAAATCCGAACGGCGGTGGGAGCGGTACCGCATCCAAGAAGTCCATCACAGCGAACACAGCTGTTCTGAGACGCTTGAAGTCCCATGAAAGCCACGAGCGAAGACAAGAAGAAGTCGCGCCGCCTCAGCCTCCGCGACCACAACCACAACTCTCACCACACCAACCATCTCCGCCCCGGCCCTCAACCCCAGAAGAGAAGAAGCAGTGCCCCCGCTGCACCTTCCTAAACCACGTCTCCCTCACAGAATGCGAGATGTGCGCCGCCTCCCTCCCAACCACCACAGTCACCAAACCCTCCAGCCCAGCCGCACCGCGGATCCCGCAACATTCGCACTCAGCGTCGCTCCCGCCACCGACGACCGCACCAGACCGGCTGAAGAACGAGGAGCAGCGTCCCGGCCCGCCAAACAGACACAGTCTCAGCTCAACGCTCTTCAGCATCTTCCCCTTCTCCCAGCAGCAACAGCAGGACCACCACGCCAAGCTACCCGCTACACAGCAAGTCGACCCCGCGCCCGCAGTGGCAACGAGCAGCAGCATCGCAGCGCCGGAACCCGGGGCTCAGCGCGGCGGGGGCGGGGCGGCAGCTAAGCGGGAAGGGAAGAGGAAAGAGCCGCGCGTGCTGCAGGAGGAGAGCAACGAGAGTCCTGCGTCTCCACGGGGAGCGCACAACGAGAGCGCTACAGCTACACACCCAGCAGACCACTCCTCGTCACCATCAACCCGCCCTCTGACTCCCGACCGAAACGACCAGGACCAGCCTCAGCTCTCCCGCCCCCCGGAAATGGCCATGATGCCGCTCACGCCCCCGCCGCCTTCGAGCGCAACCCATAAACGGACCGTTCCTGCGGGCTTGCCGAGCCATCTCATGGATGAGGATTACGTGCCTGTGTCGCCTGGGCTGCCTGTTGGTGGAGAGGAGGACGAGGAGGCTGGCTGGGCGGACTTGAGGCGCAAGGAGAGTAATGTGAGTAAGGGGGATAGCAGTGATGATGAGGAGGGGACGACCGGGTTGGTGGATTTGGATGCTGTTGCTAGGGAGGAGATGGGGGTTTGGGGGGATAGGGAGGGGGAGGAGGAGGATTAGGGGAGGGGGGGTTGTGTGTGTGATAGCTGTTTATGTGAAGTTTTTTTTATCGTAGTTATTTTGGGTAGTTACTCTGGGTATCACTCTGGGGAGTTTGAGCGGTTTCTTTTATATTTAATCTTGGCCACTGGGCTCTTACATTCAACCGAAGTTCATTTCAAATAATCGTAAAAATATTAAAGAGGACTGACCCTGAGTACTATGCTTATATCGATACAACAGACTTGTGCCAACATCTTGGAACACAGCATCATCTTCACTTCTGGCATGCCAAGTTGTTCAAGCTGCTGTGGACGTGCTGTGAAGTCCAAACAAAACAGGCCCCTATCTCGACACATCAATTTGCTGCCCGTCTCCACTTGTCTCTACTCCGACAGAGGAAAATACCGACCAGCATCCTCCGGCATCTCAATCCCATTCCGCGCCGCAAACTCCCTCCAATCGAGTCTCGGCTGCCAATACGCACGAGTCTCAACAACCTTAGCCCTCTTGCGCTTGCCGTACATATTCTGACTGCTCTTCACGACCTTCGTTGACCATGCGAGAGTGGCCGTTGAGCGGCCGCCGCGACCGGTCAGCTGCAGCGCAAGGCACGATGAGAACCATGCTGGGAGAAGGGAGATGGTTTTGAGCTGAGTGAGTGGCTTCTTCAGGTCGGCGAGAACTTCCAGAGCAAAGATGTGTTTATTGAGGGATGATGCTTTGGCCATCCATGGTTGAATGGGGTTGGAGTCTACGACGTGTAGTTCAAGGGTTTCGAGGAGAGAACTCTTGGTGGGATCGTCGTGAGATTTGTTGAACGCGTTGACGAAGAGCTGTAGCCCGGTTTGCAGGCGCTTGAAGCCGTGGTGTGAGTGTCCGTCGGTCTGTAGGAACAGCTTCACATGTCGTAGGTCTCGAAGAATGTGGATCAAGTGAGGCTCTCCGAGAGGGCCGAAGATATATAGGAATTCGATTGGAAGGGGACGATATAGGACTACTTCGAGATCGAACTCGAATATGTTACCAGTGAAGAAGACGGCTATATTGCTCAGTTAGCATGTGTCTTTGCGTACGAGTCGTTGGAAGTGGACACTGTTGATTTCTTGACCAACTTGGATGAGTAGGGACGAAGATTTAGCAATACTTGCATCCGCAAGTAAGGCATACCATCATGATATGGTGAGGGGTTTGAGCATGGTTCATCTCTCAAAACAACGGGCTAGGCTCTTGTATAGACAATACTTACCCCGTGCTTCGGTAGCGATTGCTTTGTTGACAGAGAAGAGGGCAAAGTCAAAGTGAACTCTACACGTGAAATGGTTCCCATGAAATTTGCAGCCGTAGCTATCGTGTATATGCCTAGCATGATCTTTGTCGAAACCGTCTCCCGTGTGTGAGCGCGCTCTAGCTATGAGGAATGCTCGAGGCCAGTAATCGCGATGGGGATAGATGTCGAAGCCCAGCACCAAGCCTTGTGGAAGGGCAAACTCAAGTATTGACCGCAGGATCTCAGGCGGGAGATCCGTAAGGCGAGTCGGACCATCTAGAGAGTCGGACGTCTGGCTAGCCTGTGACCCGGTCATTGCTTGAGGTTGAGGTCCGCTGGTCATGTTGAGAGATTTAGCATGGAAGGTCGGAGAGGACCCGATATGATAACGAAGAGGAGATGGAAAGTGAAACGTCATTGTTGCTTGTTTGTTTACCTTACGGGAGGACGCTCAGCATCAGAGTGAAAGAAGAGGAGATTGATCTTACTTACACTAGGTGCATCCAGATACGAACGATAAAGCTCCGCCTGCGAATGAAACTTGTTTCTGATGCTCCCGTGAAGACGCTATCGGGATGTGTTGGCTCACTTTGTTGGTTGTAAAGCGCCAGGCTAGGCGTGGTACTCAGATCCTTCGCGTCAACGACGACTTGCTGATTGAAGGCGAAGAATTGATCAGAATAGTGAGTAGAGTGAAGAAGTGGTCGCTGTTCAGTGTGGAAAGAGCGCTGCTAGCGAACAACGGCCAGACCTGGTAGAAGCCACCACCCAGGTGACCACCACCTCGATAGGAAGGCACTAAGAGACCAAGAAATTAACAAAAAGTGTGCTCAGAAGAAGCCATATCTCAACTCTAGGTGGACACTTGACAGAATGCAGTGGGTCAAGCGAAATGAAGTCCTTGGTTGAAGTCTGCAAGGCTGATCAACGAAGCCGATATATGTACAAGTCCCAAGGAAATGGCTATAGGATTGTACGGTCCTTCCAAACTCTTTGCTAGCTCTTGCGTAAATCCTGCAAAGGTAGCATGTGACTTTTAGACCTGAAGGTGTAGCAAACCACTCAAATATGGTAAGAAGCTAAAGATTGTATGGCATCTTGACAAACGGATAGACGAGAGTGCATGCGTTTGCGAACAATGTAGAAGCAATCGTCGATTGAATCGAATATTCTGCTCCTCGACGTCAATACACCTCGAAATGCGCGTCAGTAGGCTTCTTCCCATTAATATCCAGTACATCCTGAGGGCAAGCACTCATGACAACGACCACATCCCTGAGCGCCTCAAACACAACGTAATCTCCAGGCTTCGTTAACGGCCCTTCAAAACTAACTCCTCTTCGTGCGCCATCTCCCTCCTGCGTAACCGGTATATTCATGAACAAGTTGAATGGGTCCGGTACCCTCCCTCCCAGCCGCGTCTGTAAGCCCTGTAAGACCTCGCCCTCCTCAGAATCTCCGAGGCTAGAAGCAAGAGTAGCCAGAGCATCCCAGCAGTTGTCCGTACAGCTCTCATGATAGGTCTCAACACCCAGCTCAGCATACCGCCAGCGGTCACACGCTGCAATCAATGTATCGTGCACGCCTGAACTCGTGTCTTCGAGCAGCTTGACCAGTGGCGCACGCTTCTGGCTGACGAGTGTGTCGCCCACGCTTGGTGTGAGCTTCAGTAGCGTAGCGCGACAATGCGACATGGACATGTACTCTGGGGTAGCCGCGGCGCGATTTGCGGCTGTCGAGTATAAGGAGGAGGTCGTAGGGCCAGCAGGGTATAGAGCAGCTTCAAGGCGAGAGGATGTGGTGCCGATTGAAGTGGATGGTATAGCGAAGACCCATGTGTCGACAACCTGGTTACCGTGGGTGTTGATGATCTTTATCTTCTCATGAGCGCGGACAATCGTTGCTGCTCCTCGACGAGCTTGGATGGTTTGTTTCGAGGACATCTTCGTGCTCGAACGGTACAGGCTAGATACGCAGTCACACCGAGGTCTTGAAATCAATTTAGGCGACTTGTTGGTACATGGTACAAGGCGCGTATCAGAGCAACTGAAAGGTAGTCGGGAGGAGTTCACAGAATTTAATCCAGATAGCAGTCTTATACACCCTCTACAATCACGCGACTAAAGAGTGGGATGCACTTTCCGAGCAGTGAGGGGAAGATAACCGTAACCTGACTAACTGATCTAAGGTAAGCACATGTCAAAGGGCAACTTCGAAGACGACCATGGCTTCGGCGACAATGCTGTATATATGCATCGATCCAATTTCGGAAGCGGTGAAGTGCATGCGAAGGCTCCAGACTGTTGGGTTGTGACGTGCGCTGAGATGTGGTCGGCAGGTTGATGATGCGCTAGTCGTGGACGTGCGCTACCCAGCAGCTCGAAGGCCACCTGGGCGCATTCCCGAATCCACCTACTAAATAATCCCCACTGCAACTTGGCCTCCTATTCTCCACTCCCGTAGCATTCCTACCCGGCCGTCAACATGGCGCTTGCTACGAAGACGCAGTCGCAGAATATTTTTGCCAAACTCAAGGCGAAGCCCGCGAACAAAGTACGTTTCCCAGCAGGGAGGGGCGGTCAACAAGGGCTAACATTGACTGTAGATATGCTTTGACTGCGGCGCAAAGAACCCAACATGGAGCTCTGTCCCCTTCGGCATCTACCTGTGCCTCGACTGTTCCTCAAACCACCGTAACATGGGTGTCCACATCTCCTTCGTCCGATCCACGAACCTCGACAGTGCGTCCACCCCGTATCAGAACCAACACATGTGAAGACGGATGGCTGACCCCCAATAGTCTGGCAATGGGATCAGCTACGCATCATGAAGGTCGGCGGTAATGAGAGTGCAACCAAGTACTTCCAATCGCACGGTGGCTCTGCCGCGCTCGCAAGCAAGGACTCCAAGGCCAAGTACACAAGCAACGCGGCGACAAAGTACAAGGAGGAGCTGCAGAGGCGGTGCGCCGCCGACGCTAAGTTGTGGGTTATGCAGAGAGTCACATGCTTGCAAGTACTGACAACGCGGCGGCAGGTACCCCGAAGAGGTTGTTATCACAGACGTCCCGGACACTGCTGGCGGCAGCGAAAGCAACACACCTGCTGGCGAGGATGATGACTTCTTCTCGTCGTGGGACAAGCCTGCGATTAAGCGCCCGTCGAACCCTCCTTCGCGGACCGGCACACCGCGCGCCCAATCCCCCTTCCTCAAGCCGGGCGTCGCCACCGGCAACGGAGCCGACCGCCCCAAGTCGCCTCTTGTCGCGGGTGAGAATTCCACACCTGCGGCTGTAAAGCCTACCGTGCGCAAGACCACAGCGGGTGCCGCGCCGAAGAAGAACATTCTGGGCGCAAAGAAGAAGGGGTTGGGAGCGAAGAAGGTGGTTGCCGCTGACGGGCTTGTGGATTTTGACGAGGCTGAGCGCAAGGCAAAGGAGGAGGCAGAGCGTATTGAGAAGCTGGGATACGACCCGGATGCCGAGGCTGCCGAAACAGCTGCGGCAGCAAAGCCCAAGGTTGCGGAGGCCTCCAACATCGCCGCCCCTACCCCGGTTTCGCCGGCTCGTGGGGGTTTTGGTTCGACCGTCAAGCCAGACCGCTGGGACGCAGACACGGAACGACTGGGCATGGGTGTCGCACGCCTTGGGTTCGGACAGGTCGGCGCCGCGAAGAAGGCTGCGCCCGCGAAGAAGATGGGCGGCTTCGGCAGCGTCAGCAAGCCTGTTGAAGACGACAGCGAGAAGTACGCGCGTGAGAAGTTCGGCACACAGAAGTCCATCTCCAGTGATGAGTTCTTCGGGCGGAACAACTACGATCCTGCAGCAGGTGCACAGGCTAAGGAGCGCCTGTCAGGTATGCTATTATCCGCAATCCCCATTTGCCAACAAGTGTCTTACTGAATACCACAGGCTTCGAAGGCGCATCAGCCATCTCATCCAACGCATACTTCGGCCGTCCTGAAGATGACATCCCCGAGGATGACTACGGTGATCTCGAGAGCGCTGCTAAAGACTTTGTCCGCAAGTTCGGCATTACCGCTGGCGACGATCTTGAGAACCTTTCGAACCTGCTTGGCGAGGGTGCCGGCAAGTTGCAGGGCGCTATCCGCAATTACTTGAACTCGTAGAAGGATTCTGTTGAGATGGAAACTGGAGATGTGCATGCCCAATCTCCGAACTCGTAGAAGAGCGAGGAGACAAGATCTGAGTACAACACGGAGCCCTGGAAGATGCTATCTCCATGAATGTTGGAGTAGGGAGGTGTTGTGGCACCTTCAAGCATTGGAGCATCGTACACTGAGGGTCGTAGCGCAGGCGTCGGAGATGGGTCACTGTATCCTTCCTCGATATGAATAGTGTGGGAGGATAGACAAATTAGCGCAACATATACCACAATGATTAAGTCACGACATATTCCATCGCTCGCTGTGATTCAACATTCCACAGTTACAAAGAACCGACGAGCCTGCGCATAGCATATTCATCTTGAGAGAATATTGACGGCGGCGCAATGTGGGTCCTCCAGACCCCGAGACTTGGCGGCTACCCTAAGCGGTGGGGCATGGAAAGGCGCCACTCGAGAAAAAGTCTGGCTAATCGATAATCGTTCCTGCGCTTTTTTGCAGAGCGTGCAACAACAACAACGTCCACCACGCCGCCAACATGAAGACCCAGTGGAAGGATATCCCCGTTGTGCCTACGAGCCAGGAGTTTTTGGACATTGTTTTGTCCAGGACCCAGAGGCGTCTCCCGACCCAGGTACGACTTGAGCGCAGCGCGCAATGCGGCAGCGCACCCTTCTAACACAGACGCAGATTCGTGCTGGCTTCAAGATCAGCCGTATCCGAGCCTTCTACACCCGTAAGGTCAAGTACACCTCCGAGACCTTCACCGAGCGCCTCACGCAAACGATCGATGCCTTCCCTCGCCTGCAGGACATCCACCCGTTCCACCGCGATTTGCTCAACACCCTCTACGATGCAGACCACTTCCGCATTGCCCTCGGTCAGCTCTCGACTGCCAAGTCGCTGATTGAGACTGTCGCGCGTGACTATGTCCGTCTTCTGAAGTACGGACAGTCGCTCTTCCAGTGCAAGCAGCTGAAGAAGGCGGCGCTTGGTCGCATGGCCACAATCTGCAAGAGGCTCAAAGACCCGCTCGTCTACCTCGAGCAGGTCAGGCAGCATCTGGGACGTCTGCCCTCGATCGACCCCAACACCCGCACCCTTGTCATTTCTGGTTTCCCCAACGTTGGCAAGTCCTCTTTCTTGAAGAACATCTCGCGCGCGGATGTCGAGGTCCAGCCCTACGCTTTCACAACCAAGAGTCTCTACGTTGGTCACTTGTAAGTTCAAATAGACCTGTGAAACAAAGTCTGTCCAGAGCTGTATCTAACAGTCGACACAGTGACTACAAGATGCTGCGGTTCCAGGCCGTTGACACACCCGGTATTCTTGACCACGCCCTTGAGGAGATGAACACCATCGAACATCAGTCGATTTGCGCTATTGCCCATCTTCGCGCTCACATTCTTTACTTCATGGATCTTAGTGAGCAGTGTGGTTACTCTGTGGCCTCGCAGATCGCTCTCTTCAACAACATCAAGCCTCTCTTTGCCAACAAGCTGATCACGATTGTTATCAACAAGATCGATTTGATGCGCCCCAGCCAGCTGGATGCGGAGACACAGGAGCAGCTTCAGGGTATGCTGAAGTCTGGTGAGGTCGAGATGCTCGAGCTTTCTTGCAACACCCAGGAGGGTGTCATGCAAGTGCGCAACCACGTCTGCGACCGTTTGATCGCCGCCCGTAACGCAGAGAAGCTCAAGGCTGGTACCAACAGCGCCGGTGAGCCCTCTGGCCGTCTTGGCGAGCTCCTTCGCCGTATCCACGTTGCCCAGCCTTTGGGAGGCGTTACCCGTGAGACCAACATTCCTGAGGCAGCCCTCAACAGGAAGAAGTACGACAAGGAGGATCCCGAGAGGATCATGCTTGAGCGCGATCTGGAGGAGCAGGAGGGTGGTGCCGGTGTCTACAACATCGATCTTCGCAAGAACTACTTGCTCGAGAACGATGAGTGGAAGCACGACCGTATTCCTGAGGTGTTCATGGGCCAGAACGTTTATGACTTCATTGATCCTGAGATCGAGGCCAAGCTTGAGGCTCTCGAAGCCGAGGAGGAGAAGCTTGAGGCTGAGGGCTTTTACGAATCTGAGGAGGATCTCGAGGATGCAGAGGAGGCAGACATCAGGTATAAGGCAGAGCTCATTCGCGAGAAGAGGCAACTCATCCGCAACGAGGCGAAGATGCGCAAGAGTCTGAAGAACAGGGCTGTCATCCCCAGGACAGCAAAGGCTGTCAAGCTGTCGAAGATGGAATCCCACCTCGAGAGCCTCGGTCACGACACCTCTAAGATCGCAGCCCGCGCCGAAGAGGCCCGCGGTCGCAGCCGCTCCCGTGCTGCAACTGCTGACGTCGATGCTATGGATGTCGACAGGCCTATGAACGCCATTGAGAGGGCTAAGGCCAGGGGCCGCAGCCAGAGCACCAACAGGAGGAACGATGGTGTTACCAACGAGGAGGCCGCGACCAAGGCGGAGAAATTGGCCAAGCTGTCACAGAAGAAGATGAACAGGAACGCCAGACAGGGTGAGGCCGACAGGCATCAGACCGGATCTCTGATCAAGCACTTGGTAAGTTTATCACTTTGTTCCCTTGCGACCATTGCTAACGCATGCACAGACTGCTGGAAAGCGTGGTATCGGAAAGACCAACAAGCGATAGAAGCTGTTTCGTTGGACTGTCTTTGTTTTGCTCATCGTCGTGGCGCGACGAATAGAAAAATCATGGTTGGCGTTCAGGATGCATCAGATACCTACACGCCGGTTTTTCACACCGGGGTGGTAATGCAAGTTCATGTTCTAATGACGATCACTCTGCACGCTTGATCATGATGTGAATCGCGCTTTTGTGCTGCCACCCTTCGTGGCTGTACCTTTACTTTTAATGGAAGTATGGCACGAGATGACAAGAATAGCTGCAGGAGACTTACTCAGCCTTGCGCGAGCTCGGTCCGGGATTCTTGCTGATTGGCTCGGAAAGGGCCGTAAAAGCGGCGCTATTGAAGACCCTAGTTTGGAGGATGCATTGGACGGCAGTAGGAAATTACAACTCGCAAACTCATCAGATCGAAAGCGTTGCCAGATGGGGACAACAAACTGCGCAGACAGCTTTCACAGATGATCTGGTAACAGTAATCGTCGCGACGGGCTTCGCTCGCGGACTATCAGGGGCCTGCAAGTCTCACACACATACCTTTAGGGTCCGCGAGCATTTGGGGGCTGGTATGATTCCTGCCAACCAGGCCCCAGGCCCACTACGTTGATTAAGCCGCGCTTTACCCTATTGACATGGTGCGAGGCCTGCTTCTCTGTTCTGAGTGGCCAGCTCGTTCACGGCCCCGGTAAGCATTGCATGACGGAAATCGACAGAAAGTGTGATCCTCCTGGCTCGAGAGGGTCAATCTTACCTTGTCCAGTCCAGATTGTGCAGAGTCCACCTTGTGCAGGGCATACCCGCGTATGACAGGCCATGGGTGGTGCTCGATCGTGTGGAGCGGGTACCGGTGGCCCGATGCCTAGGTCTTATGTTCCCGTGGCTTGGGGATGGGGGAGTGCCTTGCGTCTTTCTTACAACTTACTGTTCCGCGGGTTGGCTTTCGTTGCTTGAAAGGCTGGCTTACTATTCAGGTCTTTGGTTTCTTAGTCTTTTGCGATCGCGCTGTGTGTAACAGGAGAAAAGCAAGATGGTGGCTTTTGGGTCCGGAAGCCTGATGGCGCTGGTTTGGGCCTCTGCTGCGTTGGCGACGCCGTGTAAGTCGGAGGATATTCAGGCAATGGAAGTGTAGGTTCCGAGCTGACATGACGAAGTGATCGCAGAGCCTATGCAAAGTCGGGACCTTGTAGTGCGCGCTGATACGCTCTGTCCGCAGTCTTACACATCAAAGAATGGCATGAGGTATGGACCGAGACATCGTAGGTCTGGTGCAGAGCTGATGGGTTGACAGCTTTACTACCTATTGTAACCAGAACAATCCTGGAGATGGTATGTCGATTGGTGCTTGTTCTTTGCGTCTACTGAAGCTGACGTCCCGCAGACGCCATGGCGGTATTCACGTCCAATTCGATGGAAGATTGCATGGAGCATTGCTCGCGATACTGGGGTAACGGCGAAGGCTGCTTCGGTGTCGTATGGCGAGAGGATAACAAGTGCTGGCTCCGCAACAGCAATACCACCGTGAACGGCGTCCACGACTACACTGACAAACCAATGTGCCACTCCGCACTCATTGCCCCGAACACTTACGAGAAGATCGACACAGCCTGTCCCGGGGACAACCTATCGACCCACTCTCTCGACGGCGTCCCAGGACTGGGCTACACCCTGTACTGCAACAAGGTCATCAACGACTACGACACATGCTGGTCGGGGTACCCAAAGCCCTGTTGGGATTCGCAGCACGTATCCGGCCACTTCGTCGGCTTCTACCACACCAAGACGCTCGAAGAGTGCGTCCGAATCTGCACAGACCAAATGCCCCTCTGCAAAGGCGTATCCTGGAACCCAGACTACTCGATCGGCTACGCCAACTGCTGGCCCAAGACCTCGTACAGTGACGACAAGATCGAGACGCCGCTCCCAATTAACGGCGTCATACACTCTGTCGCCATCACCAGCCTCGAAACCATCAACAAGGACTGCCCCACCGCCAAAACATACCCCTCCTCCAACAACAACAACTTCAACATCAACTGTGGCCAGACAAACGACGGCACAAACATCACCCGCATCCACTCTCAGAACATGACATCCTGCATGGACTCGTGCGCCGGCACCGACAAATGCGTCGGCATCGTCTTCGACTCATCAATGCAAGACGGGTTTAAAAACTGCTACTTGAAAAACACCACCAGCACCGTCAGCGACAGAACCAGCGCCTCCTTCGCACTTCTCGCAGGCTCCAGTATCCCTTCCTCCTCGCCCTCGCCCTCCTCCTCCTCCTCCCCCGGCTCCTCCTCAGGCACCAGCACCTCCGACACCGCAAACACACCCACGTCCAACGACTCGGAAAGCAGCCCCAGCAAAGCCTGGATCGCAGGCGCGGTTGTCGGGCCCCTCGCGGGGCTGGCCCTCATCGCAGGCGCCCTGTTCTGGTGGCGCAGGCGCAAGAATGCGCACAGGGATGCTGCTGCTGCGCCCCGCGAGAAGGTGTTCGAGATCGCGACGCCTGCTGGTCGTGCGCCCGCCGGGTCTGCGCAATACTATCATCCGGTCAATGAGGCGGATTCGGACGCTGCCAGGAACGAGTTGCCCGGCACGACGAAGTATGCGCATCGGTCTGGGGAGGGGGAGTTGCATGAGGCGCCGTGAGGGGCTGGCTGCAAGGGCATGGGTGTTTTTTGGACCGGACTTTTCGAGAGATGTTTGAAGGTACTTTGTCTGGGCAGATAGCTGGAAGTGGTGACATAAAGGAAGGGGGGGGGGGGCGCATTTTCAGGCGTTGACGGTTTGCAGTGATACCAAAATGTTTCTTGCTTAGCGAGTGCGAGGGGAGTTGTAGATAGTTGTTGTAATATAATTCATACTCCAAACCCCTGTGTTGAAGCGTAAACTGGTCTACAATGGGGTGACATCACAACGACTCCCGACTTACGCAGACTCCCACTACCAGCCGCCTCCCTGGCGCCGGATATTCACCGCGTCATCACCCTCTCCTACCCTCATCTACGTCGCAATCCTACCGGGCTGTGTATAGTACATTACTTGGTGCCCCGGTACTCGGGCTCCCGAGATTGTAGCTATACAAGAATGGATTTAGGAAGTAGCGGGGGGGGGGGGGGGCTGTATGGAACTGGGGCGTCCTCTGTGCCTAGATGATCCTACAACATACCCCCCTGGAGTCTGAATAGAAGGGGCGCCTGAAAGAAGTTGATATGCGGTGCATGTATGCAAAAGAGATCGCGTACGGGCTCAGTGGGGTCACTTTGATTTGTCCTACGCGCTCAGTCAGACTTCACGCGGGCAAGGTGCAGTGGGGCTGTGCTGGTTGGGCTGGTTGGGCGTATGCAGCTCTTGATGCAGAGTTGTTCGGGTTGGGGGATGGGGATTTGGTGTGGTGGGGGGCTGGCTGGATTGGGTGGGGTGGGATTGGGGGGCTGTATGAACAGAGGTAGGTAAGTGTGGAGGGGGGAGGGGTGACCTAGGTGTAGAAATCTGGACAAACACTGAATTGAATAATTGACTAGACGATGGAAGTAAATATGTAAATAACCATTCTTGTCTCATGTTGTATCTGACGGTTAAATAAAGGGCGCCAAAAAGCCAGGGGTATCTTTTGAAAATCCACAATAAACACTCTTTCACAACGACGGAACACTGCTAGATGAATCCATCCCGCCACAACCGCTGCTCAACCGCCAGCATCCTCTCTGGACTCGGCGTCGGCGGCAGACTGGGCAGCAGCGTCAAGTCGCTACTCGCGCCGCTGCTCCACCTGGTCTTCTTGATGAACGCTTTCGATGGCATGCTCACAGTAGAATCCGTGATGTCAAACTCGAAGTCGAATTTCGGGAGCTGTGAGTCGCGGAGTGTGAGAGTGGTCGCTCGTGGAGTCTTCTCGTCGCCACCGCTGTAATCACTCTTTTCTTGTGCCTGTGTCCATACACTGGTCACGGCATCCCAGTACCGCGTCGGTTCTGCGCGCGCGTGGTCGACGTGATCCGAATTCTCGAAGATAACTTCTGTCACGCACCCGCTGTGCTCCATCGACTCACCCGCATGCTCGTATATGTCGAGCCAGGAGATGAGGGCGTCGGCTTTGGAGTAGAGATAGCAGCGGGGGACTTGCAGGTCGAAGAGACCGGGGTCCAGGAGTTGTTTTCTGGATTTGGTGACGGGGTTGTTCTCGTAGCCTACGAAGCCGTGGTATAGGATCCATACGAGGCCGAGCATTATGGTTGCGATGACGGTGGCCAGTTGCTTGATGACCGGAATAGGGGGGAAAGATTTCGCGAGCGCAGAGCACAGGCGGAGGTACCGCGGGTGGCCAGGGGTGCTGTCGAGGTAGAGAGCAGAGAGAGGGAGCCGTGTGCCCGTAGAGCGTTGGTAGGCGGTCGCAAGCTCGCACGCCTTGTTGTTGCCGCCTTCGGAGAAGACGTGCATGAGGATACCGCCTGTGTTGCGGCACGGGATGTGCTGGAGGTTGAGGATGTACTTGACCGCGGGTTGGAGGCGGTGCTGCTTGCGTTTGGGGCTTCGGAAGAGGAAATCTGCCGAGGAGGTGGTGATGACCATGATGTGTGAAGAGGGGAATAGTTTGGCATATTCCGTGGTGTACTTGGAGATGTGGCGGCCGTGGGCCCCGGTCCATGTCATCAAGAGGATGAGAGAGGGTGCTGATACGTCCTCTGTGGGTGTCGAAGGTGTCGATGGGATGCGGTCCCATATTGTGGGTGCTATGAGCTCAAAGCCTGGAATGGCATCATGTGGTACCTTTGCCTTGACCATCGTGCCAATGAGTAGAGATGGGAGATGTGTGACAAGAGAATGCACTTAATACAAAGTACTCAACCCAATGGCCAAAACGGGAAGTAGTGCAGCAGACAGCCTTGCTGATATTGTACCCTTGTACTGGTCGGTGACCGAGTGTTTATGTATCACCATCATGCATGTACATCAAGCCTCACCACATCTAGACACTGCTGTTCAGCTTCGTTGACACGGCTCGGGAATTCCTACCTCAATAAAGCTGAACTTTAGTATCGCCATGTAATCTCCCGGCAATACCGACGACAAAGAAGCATTCACTGTCGAGATCGTATATGGCGCCATGTTTTGTCCTCCATGCTCGATGGCGTGCACGTTTCCCTGAAGTCGTGCTAGATTGCATACGTCGCTTCGGTGCTACGCCCGCCGGTTCTGCACCACATCGCTTAACGCGAGTCCACTCAGGCGACGTGCATCTCGATGAAGATGGAAAAACGAAGAGTTCAGCTTGCACCGACAGAGCCGCAAATGTCTGAGCGTTATCCCAACGGAGACTCCGACCCCAGAAAGCAGTATAGCGCGCGGTTACCCACCCACGCGATAGAGCTACCGCGTCGTTTTTCGCGCTTGCAGATGCCAGCGTAGAGGGAGGCTTGCGCACAGGTGCCGCTGGCGCTCCCAAAGATCGAAGCGATGCCCAGCCCGCTGGTTGCGGGTGTCAAGGACAGTTCATTGGCCCGCGGCGGGCTCTGCCTTTCAGGATCTGCGATCTGCAGCAGCAGGTAGAGTGCTGTAAGTATTTCTGTATCTACATGTGAGATCTACACAAGCATTGTGTTTTTAGAAACAAAGACAGGCAGATCCTCTGTCCACAGCCTCCAATTTCATCTGATCGTCCCCTTTCACTTCAGACCCGCACGGCCACCCAACAAAGACTTGCCTACCTCATCCCTTTATCGCATGCTAGAAGCGAGATGCCACGGTCTGTTCAACGACAATTGGCAGCGGCATGTGGAATCAGTGGAGCTGAATGTGGCGCTCACTCGGGGAACAAGCTCACACGAAGGCCGAAAAGTGGGGCCTGTCTTTCCTCATACAGGATGGCGTCGACCAAGGGCTGAGCTGACAGCAAACTGGGCTCCAAGCCTCGTCGTCTATCGTGCATGCTGTGGGCTTATGCATGCTGGTAATCGACTGGATGAGGGTATTGGGGTCTATTCCAGACTATATTGCTCCACTGGGCGCAATTGGTTTGCATTCATGGCTCTGCACGCGGATTGCCCGAAGCGTGCAATGTGCACCATGGTGCACGGCTTTGTGTACCAATGGAACTCTTTGTACACAGGAGGAGGCTGAGCTGTGTTTGATAGCGCTGGATGTAGTACACAGAAGGCACGGCAGCTCCGTAAGACCTTCGCTGCATCTAATTCCCGAGACGCATGGTGGTTGCTATATGATCGAGGGCCGCGTCGAACAAGATGTTCAGTATCAGAGCAAGACGGTCGCCTCCACCTTCCATCAGGCTGTCCAGTTGCAGTGATCGTCTTGCTTTTCTCAGAATATTTTGGCCCCCATCGTCGTCATGGAGTCAGCGCACATGAACGCCACTGTTCAACCCGTTGGGTCGCAGGCAGTGAAAGCTCTTATCGCGCACACGTGGAACGACACAGATAGATTGAACAAAGATGCAACAGGATCACCGGTCTATCTATCTTATTCAAAGGGAGGCTCACCGGTAGACAGGAGCACGGGTATGCACGTCTTACATCAATGGCGATCTGTTTGTCTGACCAATATCCACAGAGGACAATGCTTCACTTCAAACAGAAAAAAGGCTTGCGGACCCTTCTACAAGAGAAACTTTGGCCGCACATCCTATCGACCCCGCACAAACACCTGCAAAGCCTTCATCCTCTCATCAAAAGCGCCCAGTATCATCCTACATGTCGCTTAGCTCGAGTATGGACTTCGACGTTGAGGCCAAGGCCCAACTCGAGGTTCTTGCTGATTGGAAGCCTACAAAGAAGGAGCTACTGGTAATGGTCAGCTTGAGCTTCATTTCGTTGATGGTTGCACTGGATGCGACTGTCCTCGTTACTGTACTGCCGGTTTGTAAGCCCTAAGACCGTGTAGCACCACCTATTGACAGCAGACAGGAGATAGCGCATTCGTTGAATGGGACATCAGCAGAGGCCTTCTGGGCAGGGACATCATAGTGAGTAGGCCACAAGCGCCTGACTGATCATAGCTAACGAGACCTTAGTCTATTGACATCTGCTATATTCCAGCCGGTCATTGCGTCGATATCTCTTAACTTCGGGCGCCAACAGATGCTCTTACTCTCCTTGATCTTCGTGAGTATCTTCCAAATTCTTCCTGTGTCTGGTCTGACAACAACAGTTCACCGTGGGCACCATCCTCTGCTCAGTAGCTCACAACTTCACTGTGTTGCTTACTGGTCGAGCCATCCAAGGCATCGGTGGGGGAGGTATCATCACCATCACTCAGGTGATCTTCTGCGACATCGTACCCCTCAGGCAGCGACCAAAGTACTTTGCCATGGTGCTCGGGTCTTGGTCTATCGGTAGCATTGTTGGTCCTGTAGTGGGAGGATCACTGGTGGAGAACGCGTCCTGGCGCTGGTGAGTCGAACCTGGGCTGTCCAACAAGCTTTACTGAGTCGGTGTCCAGGTGCTTTCACATCAACTACCCATTCTGCGGGATTGGCTTCGTGGTCGCCGCCTGCTTTGTACGCATGAACGCAACTACCCAGTTGACTATCACACAGAAGCTGAAACAGACTGATTGGATTGGTGCCATCATCTTCATCGGCAGCTTCACTAGCTTCCTCGTCGGCCTCTCTTTCGGCGGCGTCCAACACCCCTGGTCTTCCGCTGCCACACTTGCACCTCTCATAGCGGGTGTCACGGGTATTGCTGCTTTCCTGGGTTGGCAGATGTACAAAAAGCCTCATAGCCTCTTGCCTATGTCGATCTTCTACAACTGGTCGGCCATCTCCGCATTCTATTGCGCAATGATCAACGGCCTTGTTGTGAGTACCTTCCGAGTATGCTATCAGCTTACACTGACATACTATAGCTCTTCACAGCTCTATACTACATTCCCTTCTTCTTTATGTCGGTTCGTGGTCAATCACCAACCCACGCAGGTGTCGATCTCTTTCCTGCTGTCTGCTTCCTTGTTCCGGGCTCCATCGTCGTCGCCGCCATGACAGCTCGACTCGGTCGTTTTCGATGGGCTATCTGGCTTGGATGGGCCGTCACGACCACTGCGTGCGGCCTTTTCATCATCTTTGATCTTCACACTCGACTAGTAGTCATCGCTGTGGCCCTCGCCCTTTTCGGTATTGGTTCTGGCATGGTCTTGACAAGCGTCAACGTTGGTATCCAAGCTATCTCTAAGGTTGAAGATTGTGCTATGGCTGCTAGTATGTACGGATTCTTCCGTAGTCTCGGCATGCCTATCGGTGTTGCAGTAAGCTGGTCCCCTTATGTGGTCCGTACAGACACTGACTTTTAACAGCTATCCGGGACCGTCTTCCAGAACGCCATGTCGAGCAGGTTGAAAGCGCTTGGCCTTACAGCGCAGATCGCTCACGACTCTGAGCAATTCGTCTTCCGTCTTCGCGTGATGGCAGAGGGTGCTGAGAAGAGTGCCATCCTCGAGTCCTACATGCATGGTTTCCACGCTGTCTTCATCTTCGTGACAGCCATATCGGCGAGTGCGCTGATTGTCAGCTTTGTGATCCGCAAGTTCAGCATGGACAAGATTCTGCTGACAGCGTACTCTGTCAGATGAGACCGGAAACAATAGCATCTATTCCTTTCTTAGAACCTTGATACCCCTTTTCAATAGACTTTGTGACAATATTCACTTGAGAGTACCTCGCAGTATCGTGAATGGATCTTTCGTAGCTCTGGGATGGCGTTCGTCGCCTAGAAGAAGTAGTGTCATCACCGGCAGGATCTACCTCCTGTAAGATAACGCCTCAGCCCTTCACACCAAGGCGCTGCATACCAATCAGAGGGTAGAAACACCTCTTCTGAATCCTCAATCTTGCCAGGTGGCTGATGGGGACTGGTAAAAGACGCAGTGTAGCACCTGCATTGTGTGGAACGTGACGCGTACGGAGATGTCCTCGGGTGCCTCGTCGCCGGATACGACTGCCTCGTCGCCTTTGACGCTAGGGCAAACGTCAACCCCAAAGTCGTGCAGCATCGCTACAACGTCCGCAAGGTACCATTCAAGCGCGCACGAATCAGCCCTACTCCCATCATCTCGGAACATGCTGCAGCCATTGCTGGGGTCCCACATTCCCCTTACTACGCCGCTTGCCCAGCATCTTCCTCCCTCTTCAGTCAGACAAGCTTAGTGCGCAGATGCAGGAATGCACCCAGTCACATTGTGCCTCGTTGTCAACGACGAAAACACGACAGGTAGTACTCAGTCACGCGAAACACGCTAGCCCATTGCTTGGTGTAGAGCAATTTCGATTAATGTGCGAAAACTGCTCCCTTATCCTCCTTCCTCTCTCGGGACACGGCTTTTCACACATCGTCTCATGTTGATCCGTGGCGCATCCAAGTGGGCACTCTCAATACCCATCAATGCTTAGGATTGCCGTACAACCTTGCGAATATCGCGCTCGAGCTTCCCAGACAGCACGCTCCAAGGAAGGGCCGCTCGTGTTAAAGGCCATTCAGTTCGGTACCCTTATCTATCAGTCGCTAAACGTATGGCCACTAAGCTTCGAGCGTTGGCGGTTAGCCTCACAGCGCCAGCGCCAACAGTCAGCCGCTGGTCCGTCCGAAGTCGGTGCGCAGTGACATCCTCATGATGGCCCTCAACGGCTTCTGCGCTTCGAGAAGGCGATCCTTCGATGCGTCATCCAGGAACCAGCTGCATGACCCCTTACAAGGGCCGGACATGCCAGACGCATTTGTTACTGCAGACTGTGCCGTTGTGATAGGTGAATTTCCTCGAATTTCCTCGATTCTCACAGGTCCGTGCGGCCTTTCGCTTCTCACCGGGCTTCCCGGTAGACTTTAGGACGTTCACCTGAGACTCAGCTGTCAACGCGCAGACGTCTTCTTGCTACGCACGGAGACGGCTGTCGAGCACCCACTTCCCCAAGATCTACATATCGTTCGTCATCATCTCTGCCTGTCAAGCACCCTGCGCACATCATACACGAGACGTGCATGCTTTACGTCTTGGCGCACTGTCGCACCCTCAGCCTTGCCCCAACTTTGGGTCCGTGACAGGGATCCGGTCATGTTACCGTCAGGGCTCGAGCACCTCTGCGACCTGCACTCCAATTTAGCTTCTTCCATGGCCTTTCCAGAACAATTCCCAACCCGCGCTCCCCGCTGCAATCTGATGATGTGATATAACAACCTCGTCGCACCAACACCTGCTGATGCCTGTCCGGGAACACGTTCGTCCATTCCTTGCTCCCTAAAGTCCTTCCCTGCGACCTGGGTACCCTTCATTACTCTCGTTCTTCTGCGATTACATAGCGTTCCATTTGGACACGGCGTTCGAGGTTCAGATTGTGTTCAGATTCATGAGCGATATTCCCGGCATGTCAAGAGAATCTACCTGTAAATCCGGAACCTGCTAGCTGCCCGGATTATTTGTAAGATGGAAGACCAGGTCGACATCCCGGAGGAGTCGATGCGACATATTGAGGCTCTGTTATCGCGGCATCCTCCGCAGATGATACAGCGCATGTTCGCACAGGCGCTTGAATCTCGTAGGTCATCAAGCCTGGCTGCGACACTCGGAGCTAACATTTCACAGGCCGAAACTCCATCTCATCCCTCGCATCCACCAACACAACCGCAACGAACTCAACATCATCATCTGGTTCGTCATGGCGATCTCGGCTTTCAATCGCTTCGACATTTTCAAGCTCGACGGGGCGTAGTGATACTGCTTCTTCCATTGCCTCTTCAGCGTCGTCACGGTTCAGGATGAGAAGAGCAGAGCCCCGCTCGTATCCAGCTGGTTTGGATCCAACGCGGCCTGTACCTGCCATGCTGACACCTGCTTCTGATATCAGCAGCCCGCTTGATAACCAGCCTGAGCATAGCAGTACTCCAACAGATACTATTAGCGTTTCTTCGCCTGTCTTGTTCGTGGATGAGAAGAACCCAGGCCAGGCGGGTGAGTCGTACATGTTCTGTACCTACTGTGCCGAGCAGAAGACTTTGAAGACTTTCAAAGCAAAGTCTGACTGGAAGAAGCATGAAGCAAGAATGCATGAGACCGGTGAAGACTGGGCTTGCGTTGTGCACGGGTGTAGCCGCGTTTTCGATCGTCAGAAAGATTTCATCAAGCACCATCAACGCTACCACTCTGGCCGGCCACTGCCGTCCTTGACAGACATCGGTATCAGTCTCCTTCCAAGAAAGGTGTTCGGATGTGGCTTTGATAAGTGCAAGGAAGTGAGCATTGGCTGGGACGAGCGGTGCGACCACGTTGCAAAACACATGAAGAACGGGGCGACATCCGAGAACTGGAAGTATTCGAATGTCATACGCAACCTGATTCGACAGGAGGCCCTCCATGAGATCTGGAAGGAGATAATCGCTTGCTTGGACGAGCGGCTAAAGGAGAACCGGGCGCAAATCAGCTGGTGTCCGGACAACACCAGAGTCCTGCGGCAGAAGCTGCAATGCTGTGATCTGAGACCAAGTCGTGAGGAGGTGCTCATAACAGCTCTAAGTCTCCGCTCTGATATCGTTGTGGATCTTGCCCATCAGCAGTTGCCGGTCGGCTTTGTTACGCCAAGCAGAGATTCGGTGCCAAACGCCGATAAGTTGACACGGGAGCAGCGTATGCAGATTCTGATCGGACAATCGAATGCATCCTTTTCTCGCACCAGATTGGCCAGCTTGAACGCTGCTCTGCTGGGAGTAACCACGCATACGCCCAACTACCATTGCGGATCGTCACCTTTTGGCGAATCCAACTCTCCTACAATAGACACAGCTGAACGCCGCATCAGTTACATGGATATCGATCCTGGCGATTATCTGGACGTGTCACAGCCTCCTTTGCCAGATCTTCATCTGAGTATGAGCGCTCCTCAGCTCCAGACTCCGGTCACAGACAACGGGCAGCAAATGCAGCAACAACAGACCGACTTCATGGACCAAACCAAAACCCCCCCAAATCCTCTTGGTTGGTACTATCCAAACTACTTCGATACAGCCCCACAATTCGAGGAGTCGCAATACTATGACCGGCCGACACTTGGCCAGATGATTGCCAAACCATTGCACAAAATCGGCAATCGTCTAAGCAGTTCAAGAAACAGTTCGCGACCAACATCTCAGGTAGAACAAAGCTCTCACGACATGCACGTCGAGTTTGGCATCCAGAACCCAGTAGCAGCACAGAGTATGCGCAGTCTGCAAGCAACTATGCATCCGCAGCAGCAACAACAACAACAACAACAACAACACCTACAACCCCAGCAACACTTCCAGCAACCCGACCCTCAGCATCAGCATCATCAGCATCACCAACACCAGCAAGCACTGGCACACCCCCAACCCCAACACTTCCGTAACCCAGCCCAGATGCAGGAACTCCATCTATTCACGACCCACTAAGCCCCCTCCCCAGCACGCTCCGTCACGACGACGGCTGTGCTGTCACTCGGCCTCCAGCGGAGAGCATATATACGGGCGACGGACGTTTTCTTATGTCGAGCCACCTCTTCTCTCTTTCGTATGTTGCTTTTCATTGATACCCCCGTGCCCCGGCACAGCAGAACGATAGAGACATACATGTACGATAGTTGGGTGTGTGGGCGTGTGTGTGGCACTGCATTGAATGCAGCCAGCCCGCCAGGAATTTCGCATAACATCATCATCATCATCATCATCATCATTATCTTCAGAGCAGCACAAAACACACAGCGCCTGGCCGTTACACTTGATTCCCCTCCCACATCCGATGCACGCCTTCACCTACTCGCCCAAAACACAAAGACA
Organism: Curvularia kusanoi; assembly: GCA_011058905.1. Classification (NCBI taxonomy): domain Eukaryota; kingdom Fungi; phylum Ascomycota; class Dothideomycetes; order Pleosporales; family Pleosporaceae; genus Curvularia; species Curvularia kusanoi. The sequence goes on along the minus strand of SWKU01000016.1, from coordinate 338,778 downwards.
CCTCCCCATGATCTGATATGCGTGCGTGCGTGCGTACGATAGCCCACTTTCCGTACCTACTACTATACCCATACCTATACCCATACCCATATCAACGGTATACCCACAGCACCACACCCTGCCTGCCCCCGGCCACCCCATCTCCATCTCCAGAACACCCCAGTCCTTACAGACAGACCAGCGTACCTATTGTACCCAGACGTATCTAGAAGTGTAGCAAGCAATGACCATGACCTCTCCACTTCCCGTAAGCTACTTCTGTAAAAGCCAGCCCGAACGCCCAAATATCCGCACCGAACCCCGCTAGCCGCTGGCCCGCCGCCTCTACATGAAACAAAGCCAGCCGAACGACACGACCAGCGGCACACACCCCAACCTGGTGGTCAAACGGCCCGCATTCCCGCTTTCCCGCCCCATCACCCATCGCATACAACACATCACGGCACCTGGATAAGTATATGCGCGCGTAGCTGCGGAAATGACGTCGCGGGGGAGCGAGTTCTGGCTCCAGTGCGTGCGGCTGGGTGGGGTGTTCGGGGGGGCTAAGTCACATGGTTTGTGTATGCTAAGTACCTAGGCGGGTGGGATCCACGTTGTGTATTGTATTGTATTGTACTTGCTTGCATGCTTGTGAGTTCGGTGAATCAGCGGCCACTGGCCATTGCGCAGTCAGCGGCCAGATTTATCTGGGGTTTACGAGGTACGAAGATACATGGGGAGAGGGAGGAACGGCGACGCCGAAGCTATATGTTGTATAGCCAGGATATGCATTTTTTGCAGAAAAAGCTTGTATAGCAGCTACTTCTTCGAATCCAGCCAGCTCGGCTCGATACCAGAGCACACGTCGACGTAGGCGTCCCACCTCTTCATCTCCAGCGGTCTGCCCTCTTCGCCTCCCCATCCCGCCGTCACGCCTTCGACCGTCCAGAACATGGTCCACTGTCCGCCGGGGAGGTTCCACATGCCTGTGCTGCGCTCCTGGTACCATTTATTGACAGGGTTGCTTGTGCGGCTCCTCCATACAACGCCGCGTGGGAAGCAGGTACGCACCAGCGCGGCCCAGACTATGTCGCTGACGCCACCCGATCCCTGCGAAGAGGTCAGGACCGCGAATTTGTCAAGGTAAGGGACCCAGTGTGGGGAATCGGCGTCGTTTGGTGAGGTGGCAGAGCTGGAGCCGAAATTGTGCTGCCGCAAGGTTGACGGCGTTTCCCACGTGCATATTGCGCCGCCTTCGTAGTCGCCAGCGATGATTATGCCCGCTACGCGGCCGTGAATGCGTTCCAAGTAGTCCTTTGGATCGAGTTTGCGCCGAAATGAATCGTTGATGAGGTCTACCAGCTTAGGCAGGTTGATGCGCGGGTCAGTTGCAAGATCGATGCTTGGATAGCCAGTGGATGGTGGTTGCCAGGGCCCGCAAACGCGCGGGTCCGGAATCATAGTCAATGGGATGCCCTTCTTGAGAAATGTCGAAGGCCTTGGAGCATCCAGTCCGTGGATACGGCTCGCAGGAGACGTCGGAAGAGAGGACGATACCATTGATTTGTCAGTGATGACATTGTGAATCAGAGGATTCGGCGATGGTTTTGCTATGCGTCCAGACTTGTCCGGTGCCGGGAGAGGGTCAGTAGCAGCTTCGGACGGAGTGAGGATGAGACTCGAGGCTGACGGTGGAAGTAGCTTCAACGCTCGCTCGACCATGTTGAGATTCTTTGTGTGCCGATCGTGGGGCAAGACATGGCCATCATGATGTTTGGCAGGCTCGGGCAGCGACGCGACCTCGTTCTCCATGACCTTGGCAAGCTCTTCCTTGATGTCGCGGTACTCTGCTTCAAGGTTGACAAAGACGTGAGCACCGTCTGCTCTGTTTTGAGATGGGATACCACCCAGAGGATCGAGCAGGATGATACGATCCATGATAGGTCGCTGGTACACGTCTTGTCGACCATGCTGGTCGCTTTCTATGCTACTTGATCCACCAGCGAGGCCAGCAAACTCTCGTACCAAGGCCAGGACCACATCGTCCGCCAGGACAGTAACCCTCTTCAAATCAGTATCATAAGCAAAGGGCGGGATGACAGGAATTATGCCGTCTTCAATGGGCGGGAAAAGAAGGTAATTGTCCTTGACCTCGACGTCGCCCCGCACATGCGCCGTGCTCAGTCTTTCCTGACCAAGGCTTGCATAGCTGAGGGCATGCTCGACCAGCAATGCGCCCGGCTCGTTGTGTTTCTGTAGAGCGGCGACCATGCGCGTCGCCTGGTCTCGGATTGTTTCTTCGAGAGGCGGCCGTGCGTGTGCCGTGTCACAGGACGCATCGTCGTCACAGTCAAGTACAACGGCAGTGCTCAAGCCCAGCTGCGCCAATTGACTCAGTGTCGAGGCAATGCCATCCAGTGTTTGATCGTCGAGGGCCTGGGGCTGCCGCAGCTTCACCAGAGCAACGTGAATAGGCTCGTCTGCGCTTTCCTTGAACGCATCTTCGGGCTCTTGCAATGTCCCACATGTCAACTCTGTAGGCTCATACAGGTTGCCCAGATTGACGCCTGTGAGCGCTGTGGCCGGATCGCCGCTCAGAATGGCAGGGACGGCTTGCCTCGGCTTAGTCACAGCATCTGCGATGGTCTTCTTGGGGGCATCGAAGTGCTTGATATAGTTTCTGGCGTCACGCTTTGCGTCTGACTCTTTGAGCAGACGGGTCAATTGGTCACGCTCAGCGCGCTGCCGCGCTTTGGCAGAGCTCGATGCTCGCCGGACGTTCGAGGCATTGAGACACGCCGTGGTGTGAAGTTGTGAGACGCCTGTCTTCTCGAAGACGCTAACGTTGCGTGTGCTATCGAGCCGGGGGAGCTGCGTGGGCGTCAGCGTGCCTTCCTGTGTAACGACCGACGGCCTGTATGGAGCGGAAGCTGCAGTGAGTCAATTGCTCCTTCCGCAGTGGTACGCACCTTCTTCGAAGCCCGCCACAAGCCCCAAACCGGGGCTTTGCAAGGGACCATTCTTCATGCTACCGTCCAGCTCCTGAACACATCGAAGGGTACAGTATATGCGAGAGTTGCGCGATATTGCTGTGTGAAGAAATGCCGCGAGCGCATTGTTTTCTGCACCCCGGAGCTAGCAGCAATTCTGTTATCGATAAGCCTGCGTCATCCCGACACCGGTCCTTCCCCACAGCCGTGCCATGACAAAGCCGGGTATGATTTCTAAGTGAGCGGAGATATCTAGTGTACGCGTGTTTGACTGCATATATAAACTGCGCTTGGCGTCACAGCACCATACACAGTACCCCTCGAAGAACGAATCTGAAGACAATCCACCACGACATCAGCATGGCCCCACAACTCGCTTGGATCGGCCTCGGCAACATGGGCAGGGTGAGTAACTGCGGCGTACAATCTAATCAGATGGCGCCTTCCATCAATTGCATGTGACACAACCATCCATCTTGAAAGACCCTTGAACGGATTCTATGCAAAGAGAATCTATTACAGAATCCTTGCAAAAAAACATCCTGCCAGCCGCACGACCCTCAGCATGGCCCAAGCCATCACCTTCATCATGACCACACCCAACTAACCACCCCACCCAGGGCATGTGCGCCAACCTGGTAGCAAAAGGCAACCTCGACAGCCCACTAATCCTCTACAACCGGACCAAATCGCGCTCCGACGCGCTCTCAACCAAACTCGGCCCCTCAAAAACCAAAGTCGCATCCACAATCCCCGAAGCCGTGGGGCCCAGCGACCTAATCCTGATCTGCGTGGGCGACGACGCAGCCGTGAACTCGACCGTGGACGCCATCCTCTCGCAAGATGTGACAGGCAAGACCATCGTGGACTGCAGCACCGTGCACCCGGACACGACCAACGCGCTCGAGAAGCGCATTACAGCTGCGGGCGCCGCCTTCGTGGGCATGCCTGTCTTCGGTGCGCCTGCTATGGCCGACGCAGGCAGCCTCGTCTGCGTAGTAGCCGGAAAAGGCGATGCGGTGAAGAAGGTCCTGCCCTACACCGACGGCGTCATGGGCCGCGCGACTATCGACTTCTCCAACCAGCCCGCGGGGAACGCAACCCTGCTGAAAGTCATCGGCAACACGTTCATCCTCAACATGGTCAACCAGCTCTCCGAGGGGCATGTCCTGGCTGAGAAGAGCGGCCTGGGCGTTGATAATCTGCACACCTTCATCTCCACCATGTTCCCTGGTAAGTCGCCCCCGTGGCGTCTCGAGTCCACACGTGTAATCAGAATTCCTATTAACGGTACTAACCCATCCCTCCCTCAGGTCCATACACAGCATACTCCCAACGCATGCTGCAAGGCGACTACTACCAGCGCTCGGAGCCCCTCTTCCACATCGATCTGGCGCGTAAAGACGCACGGCACGCGAAAGCGCTCGCCGATGCCAGTGGCTCCAGTGTGAAGGGGCTGGACGTTGCGCGCGCGCGGTTGGACGATGTGAAGGAGCACTTGGGGGACAAGGGAGATATCCCGAGCGTGTATGGTGCGGTGAGGAAGGAGAGTGGGCTGGAGTTTGAGAATGGGAAGTAATGGGGTGGAATTCTTGCGACGTGGGGAAAGGAGAGCGCGGTGTGAACGTTGGTAGTGGATGTGGGATCGACATCCATAGGGGATGTGCTGCGATGAGAGGCGAGGTTGTGGGGTGAAGTGATTGTCGGCAGGCACTGACGTCGCATGTACTGCAGTAGATATGACACGATTGTAATGGACTTCGTGAGTCTTGTCAAAGTAGTTCACACACTGAGCTGTATCCGTCAGAGTGCTGTGTAAGACACTGTGTCCATGCACTGGACTAGCCGTGTCGTCTGTAGAGCTAACCTCAACCTCAATCGAGATCGAATGCAGACGCTTGAGGGCATGCGCGTCCATTCGACTGCAGCATCACATCACATAACATCAAAACACAACACACACACACAAGAAGACAAGAGCAGGCTGAATCCGAACTTTTTGGATTAACGTAGGAGACACGGTCGTTTCGCTCTATGAGACATAACAAATGCTAATACCAGGAGAGCCAATGACAAGCAAAACAGAGATACCACGTTAACGCAACTCTTCCTTGTTCAAAGGGGAGGGGAAGCGACAGAGGCGGCTTGGGGAGTGGGTGCATCACGTTAACCTGCTAGAAGAGCAGGACAGCGGTGACTTTAGTGTACGAGGGGGAGGAACGGGAGGGAAAGCCCAAGGCCTAGTCCTCCGTGGCGGGCGCAATGGCGGGCAGGTCCTCAGCGGCGGAGGACAGGGTGAGGGCGCTGAAGCCTTCGGTTGTGATGTTGACTGCGCCGGCTTGCACGAGCTGGAAGGGGTGTTAGCGATAGATTTCTTTTATTTGTGTGGAGTATAGGTAGGTGTGTGAACTTACAGCGCGGCTCAGATCGTCGATCAGATCGTCGGCGTCCTCGATACCGACACACAGCCTGATGATGTCCTCGGGCATGTTGCGCTCGCGCCTGGTCTTCTCGTCGATGGAGGCGTGGCTCATGCGGCATGGCATGCTGATCAGGGAGTTGACGCAGCCGAATGAAACACTGATAGCCCAGAGCTTCGCGCTCTCGACGATGCGCTCGGAAACAGTGACGTCGCCCGTTTCGAAGGAGAGCACGGCGCCAGCACCGCGCGCCATGCTCCAGTGCAGGTCGTACTGCGGGTGCGACTTCAGCCCCGGGTAGCGCACCTTGAAGCCGTGGGACTCGAGGAAGGTGGCGATGCGCATCGTGTTCGCCTGCTGCTTCTCCATGCGTACGCCGAGCGTCTTGACACCGCGGAGCAGCAGCCAGGAGTCGAAGGGCGAGAGACCGCAGCCGGAGGCGTTGATGGTGAAGTAGAGCCTGTCGCTCAGCGCAGAGTCGTTGATGGCGATGACACCGGCCATCAGGTCGTGGTGGCCAGACAGATACTTGGTGCCGGATTCGTAGACAATGTCAGCGCCGAGATCGAGCGGGTTCATCAGCATGGGCGACATCATGGTGTTGTCTACGCAGACAACGGCGGCAGGGTTGGCCTCGTGGGCGCTGCGGGCGATGGTCGGAATGTCGCAGATCTTGATCAGAGGGTTGGTGGGCGTCTCGAGCAGGACGAGCGAGGTCTTGCTGCTGAGGACCTTGCTGACGGCCTCGGGGTTTGTCGTGTCGACGTGGTGCACAACGATGCCGCCGTGTGTCGAGAGATACTTCAGCAGTCGGTTGGTTCCGCCGTACAGATCGTCGCCAGTCACGACCTCATCGCCCGGTCGCAGCAGACGTGTGATGACGTCCAGGGCGCCCATGCCAGAGCCGACGACGAGCGCGCGGTTTGCATTCATGATCTTGGCCAGGTGTCGCTCAAGGTGGGTTCGTGTAGGGTTACCTGAGCGTGTGTAGTCATACTCGCCGCCGCCGCCGCTGGCATTGGTCTGCTTGAAGGTTGCAGACTGCACAGTTAGTCATTGTTCTTTTGTGTATCGCAGCAATTGCAATTGCTATCACGTCTCGCAGCATACCTGGTAGATGGGCACAGAGCTGGCATTGTACTGGTCGCTGCTCTCGGTGTACACCAGCTCGGTTGCAAGGGCGTACTTCCTGCCTGCGCTACGGGGTGTGCTCGGCGCGGGCGAAGGAGGCAGGTTGTGGCCATCAATGTCGAGCACAGGGCCCTTGCTCTTGGAGCTGTCGCCAGCCATTGTTGGTGTTGTTGTGCGTCCGATGGGCGGACGTGCTCAATTCGAGTTGTGGCGGCTCGCTATCAATTCCAGTATCAGGGCCGCTATCGGTGATGATGCAATGCAATTCGCCGCTCAGCAACGAAAATATCCAATGTTTTGCTGATGCAGAATGGTATCTAGGAAGAATGAAGGGTACATCCAGCAACAGAACCCCAAGTCATCGGACGTCCTGCAAGGTACATTAGCGCAGGCGTGCTTGACGTGGAGTCACCGCTGATGGCGTGCTCGAGACTGGTCACGATTCGTCGCACCTAGCGAGCGACATTCCGACGCCGGACGCTGGCCAGTTTTACCCCAGATCGCTCGTCTACCCCGAATCTGGTCCACACCACTGCCGAAAGTAGAGCGAAGATGCTTCTGTACACAATACAATTCTCTCACGCCCAAAAAGAAGGCTACAATCCGAGCCTTAGTCAGGCTCATTTTAGGTCAAATTAATCACTGCAACTTTAATCTGATACCTTTACTTTGGGGTATACCTACGCTCTCCCCTTGTTTTGCAACTTGTTTGTACAGCAGAAGAAATCGGGCCAACATCCTATCCGAAAAGCTCAAGCAACGCCATGCTCGCTGATCCCAAGCCGTCCAATTGCGCCAAATACCAGATCAAAAAAAAAGCTAATCGAATAAAGAAGGCGTCTCTCGCGTGTCGTGTCTGCTGAGATCATTCATCATCGAGGACTTATCGCGGGAAATTCCTTCCGCGCGTGCAGATTCAGCTTGAACTCAAATATGCCCTCTTCTGTCCCGCAATAGAGCTTCCGTCCATCCTGGCTCATTGCAAGGCCAGCCGTGCGCACCCCATGACTTGGATCATGCGTTGGACGACTTACCCTTCTAAGGCCCAAGCTGAACTGGTACGCTTCACTGGACATCTGGCTAGCACGTTCGTACCGGAGACGTTCGCGGACTTGCGTGAGGTGACGGAGACGGCGCAATTCGCTGCGAAGCTCAGGTACTGTTGATGTGTTCCCGCTGGTGGCCGCGACCCAAGGACCAGTGCGAGTTCTATTGTTGGCGGCAAGAGCTGCTTGGATCGTACGCCAGGCGTTGTCAGTCGAGGTGATGATCTCATTGCGCGCATGCGAATTCAGAGCACTCGGAGACCTTGTGGTAGGGGTGTCCGTGATGTTGGCTTGTGTGTGGGGTGGGGCATTGACTGTGCCCTCGTTGATAGATACAATAATTGAGGCTTGACGTCGAGGCGCTGCTCGTTCACCAGATGTGCGATCGGTCGGCCGAAGGCTCTCGGCAAGAAGGTCGTCAAGAAGGTCAGAAGGCATGTCTCGAGAGGCAGCCGCTCGTTCCCTGAGCAGAATGTCAGCTCGATAAGCTAGTCTGTAACGCTCACGCGCATCATACCGTGCAGCTTCCACATGACTTGCTGTTGTGTAGTTGATGCTCCGGGGTCTGATTCCACCGGGCTGCTGGGATTCCAACGCATGGCGCGACGATCTCAATGATTCCAGGATGCGTCGTTCCTCAGAGTTCAAGCCATGTGGGTCGTTGTCCGATTCAACCACGCCGAGACGTCGTAGAGCTTGCCGTCGCTCGGAGTCTGCCTCAAAGTACTCGTTTGCTGCGTCGGCTGCTGCCTGTGTCCCTTCTGTATCCAAAGTTCGACGGTATCGACGAATGAAATCGACCTCTCTGCGCACATCAGACATCTCTGGAGTCACACTCAGTTCAAAATCTGCAATCTCAACCTTCTCGAGGCCCTCTTCTTCCGGGTCCAGGGTCAACACCTGTTTTACTTTGAGTGCGGAGCGCAGGTCGGCTATGCACACTCTGCCTTGGTCCTCGCTCCAGATCAAGAAGTCCCACGGCGCCGGCGAAAATTGCATGGTCCGCACGGCGCCAGCTCCAGTACAAATGTCGGGTCGCGTCGAGCTGATCACATCGAGAATAGCATCTTCTCCAAACTCGGATACCTTCAAAAGGTCGACGTCAAAAACAGTGATATATCCACATTCTGAGCCAACGGCACATAATCGACCAGAGGGAGACCAAGCGGTCGTGAAGTATCCTTCAGCGCACTGGCTTGAGGGCACATATAGCGAGACTTCGTCGAACAACTTCCACTCGTATGGCACGGAGGTTATGCGATCGCTCGGCTCTTTCCAGCTGCTTGGTCGTTCGGGCCCGGGTACATGTCTTTCGAAGAAGAAACAGGTCTGTTGGTCGCCCACTGCAACAAGAAACGTTCCATCGGGCGATATCGTAGCATGATTCATAGCGATAGGCAGGTCTATGCAGCATAGTTCGAGGTTGTCCACCAGCGAATAGACGCGAACCGATTTGTCGTTGTTGGTGAGCACTGCAACAACATCGTCACGGCGGTCGCTCGTCGCAGCCGGGAGCTTATGTATAGATATCGAATTGACAATGTCTTCTCCAATCTTCTCGAGCTGCACGTGGTTTGCGGTACTGAGCATAGGTGGGCGGGGGAGGCGGTGGTCGAAGTCGAGAGGGAGTGAGGCGTCTACATGTGCGTTATCAACAGGCGGGAAGCCGGTGACTTTGATGGCAGCAAAATTGCCGTGGTCTGCACCTCCCACGCAGACGTAGCCATGGCCAGAGGCGGTACAGCGGGCATCGAAGGGCAGTGTTGCTACGTGGGCTTGTGTCTGGGTGGCCGCGTTGAGGCAGTAGATGTCGCAGCCGCTCGCATAGTAGATGAGGTCCTGCTCCGGGGAGCTGATGAAGTGGCGGAGCTGGTAGTGTCTGCGCCAATTAGCACGGCGTCTCGAAGCTAGAATGCAGTCAAGAGGCTCACGCAATAGGGATGCTCGTGGGATAGTACGCCTTGGAGGGCAGCACGAAGGCGTCCGTGTCTCGACTCCTGCGGCGGTTAGCATGCCATGCAATGCGGGGTGGCGACAGCTGGGGCAGCGCACAAGAAGTCATCGACGGCCATGTTTCGCGGTCAGGTATCCAGGCGCATATCGCTGCTGCGGTTGCGCGCGCAAGAGGTTGATGCAGAGTGAGAGGCCGGACCGGTACGTCACACGCGGAGCACTAAAGTCATGGGCAGCGGTCGCAGATGGGTGGCGAAGGTTCGTATTGGAAATAGGGCTAGGTTTCTATGAGGGTCAAAGTCGCAGTAGTTATAGGCGCGATGCAGCGTGCTGCACTGTCACAGTTGGTAGGGCGAGGTGCAGTCAGTCCATGTCGTGCCTCGAGCTGCGCTGTCGCCGCCGCCAATTGAAGCATTTCCCCACACGCGACCGGCAGCTCCAAGCCTTGCACTGCGCGGCGCTGCGCTGGACAGCCCTCTCTGCAGCCCGCCCATCTCGATACTTTTACCGTGGACGTGCTTGTACAGCAGCAGTGGCAACATGCACTGCGGGTCCACCTGCAAACACTGCACGTGAGCGTGACTGTTCTGGTCTTCTCACGCCTCACTGCGATGGACCAGACGATGATGGCGCGAAGTCAATGTTCAACGCACTGACACTTACTGACGCATAACACTACTTAGTAACTACTGGGGCCTCGGGAAGCCTTCGCGGCGCTATCGCCAAGATCCGGGCCTGCCAGAACATTCGTTTTCGTGCTGAACTTTTTTCGTCCAAGCTCCCCATCGCCATCATATAATCCATCACTCATCCCCATTGCGCCCCTTCCGCATTCCTTCACTTGTTGCTTTCATCTCTAGCAGCAGCGCCTCACACACATTCACAATGCTGTCCTCCAGATTATCAAGGACTGTAAGTGCACGCGCCGCCTTTTCCATCTGACTATCTACTGACCTCATCGCCAGTTCGCGCCGCGCGTGGCCTCTGCTGCCCGCCGCACCCCCATCTCTGCTGCGCGCCCCTTCAGCTCCACATTCGCGCGCTATGAGGAGGAGAAGGTCAAGGGCTCCGTCATCGGTATCGATTTGGGTACAACCAACTCGGCCGTTGCCGTCATGGAGGGCAAGGTCCCCAGGATCATCGAAAACTCTGAGGGTACGCCATCGGCATCCATCATCCATCATCATCAAAAGCTAATTCATCGCAGGTGGCCGCACAACACCTTCCGTCGTCGGTTTCACAAAGGAGGGTGAGCGCCTGGTCGGTATTGCCGCCAAGCGCCAGGCTGTTGTCAACCCCGAGAACACCCTCTTCGCTACCAAGCGTCTCATCGGCCGCAAGTTCACCGATGCTGAGGTCCAGAAGGACATCCAGCAGGTCCCTTACAAGATCGTCCAGCACTCCAACGGTGATGCCTGGCTCGAGGCCCAGGGCCAGAAGTACTCGCCCTCGCAGGTTGGTGGCTTCGTCCTCGGCAAGATGAAGGAGACCGCCGAGTCCTACATGGGCAAGAACGTCAAGAACGCCGTCGTCACCGTCCCCGCCTACTTCAACGACTCCCAGCGTCAGGCCACCAAGGATGCCGGTCAGATTGCCGGTCTCAACGTCCTCCGTGTCGTCAACGAGCCCACTGCTGCCGCCCTTGCTTACGGTCTTGACAAGGCCACCGACAACGTTGTCGCTGTCTACGATCTTGGTGGTGGAACATTCGATATCTCCATCCTCGAGATCCAGAACGGTGTCTTCGAGGTCAAGTCCACCAACGGTGACACTCACCTCGGTGGTGAGGACTTCGATATCACCCTCGTTCGCCACCTCGTCCAGCAGTTCAAGAAGGAGCAGAACATCGACCTCAACAACGACCGCATGGCCATCCAGCGTATCCGTGAGGCCGCCGAGAAGGCCAAGATTGAGCTGTCCTCGTCCTCGCAGACCGACATCAACCTTCCCTTCATCACTGCTGACGCTTCCGGCCCTAAGCACATCAACCAGAAGCTCACCCGTGCTCAGCTCGAGAAGATGATGGATCCCCTCATCTCCAAGACCATTGAGCCCGTCCGCAAGGCTCTCAAGGACGCCAACTTGACCGCTAAGGAGATCTCTGAGGTCATCCTCGTTGGTGGTATGACCCGTATGCCCAAGGTCACCGAGTCCGTCAAGAGCATCTTCGGCCGCGACCCTGCCAAGTCCGTCAACCCCGACGAGGCTGTCGCCATCGGTGCTGCTATCCAGGGTGCCGTCCTTGCCGGTGAGGTCACTGACCTTCTCCTCCTCGATGTCACTCCTCTTTCCCTCGGTATTGAGACCCTCGGTGGTGTCTTCACCCGTCTGATCAACCGCAACACCACCATCCCCACCAAGAAGTCCCAGGTCTTCTCCACTGCCGCTGACTTCCAGTCTGCTGTCGAGATCAAGGTCTACCAGGGTGAGCGTGAGCTCGTCCGTGACAACAAGCTGTTGGGCAACTTCCAGCTTGTCGGCATCCCCCCTGCTCACCGCGGTGTCCCCCAGGTCGAGGTCACCTTCGACATTGACGCTGACTCCATTGTCCACGTCCACGCCAAGGACAAGTCCACCAACAAGGACCAGTCCATCACCATTGCCTCCGGCTCTGGTCTCTCCGATGCTGAGATCGAGTCCATGGTCCAGGACTCTGAGCGCTACGCCGAGCAGGACAAGGAGCGCAAGAACGCCATCGAGGCTGCCAACCGCGCTGACTCTGTCGTCAACGATACCGAGAAGGCCCTCAAGGAGTTCGAGGACCGTCTCGACAAGACCGAGGCCGAGAAGATCAAGGAGAAGATCGCCTCCATGCGCGAGTTCATCGCCCAGTCTCAGTCTGGTGAGGGCTCTGCCACCGCCGCCGAGATCAAGGAGAAGACCGACGAGCTCCAGAACGCTTCTTTGAGCCTCTTCGACCAGATGCACAAGGCCCGCAACGAGAGCCAGAACCAGGGCGAGCAGCAGCAGCAGCAGCCCGAGGGTGAGGGCGAGAAGAAGCAGTAAACGCTTCCATCGCTAGCTCCTCGTTTCGTCTTTCTTCTTTATGCAGCAAAAGCAGGCGTCTTGCATCCGGTCACGGTCGGTCTGGTGGGGTCTTCTAGACTTGTACATTTCCCTCTACGTGTTTGAACATCTTGTACCTATACCTCTCTTCGGTTTCTCTTCTCTCAGCGTTTGTTTTACTACTTTGTACTACCCTTTATTGACACTTGGGTCATGTCCGATAACGAGATCCATATGATGGGTGGGAAAAGCCACTGTGGACGCTGTAATAGCAGAGATGATTGTACAACAGAGCATAGAGTCGCGAGATCCATTCTCCGCTCTAGCAATACCAGTTTGAACTAAGCTTCTCGTCTTGATCTGCAGTGATGTGTTTGTAATTGTTGTGATGGGGTGCTGTTCTGACATTCAAACCTCGGCACTTGGATTGTGTAAGAGGACCTACGTCACGACATGACTTCATCTTCCGCGTCTTCCATATATCGTTTTCTTATATTAGGCATTGAAGACAACAACACATCGGTAGCCCTCTCTTTTTCTAGAAAACAGTTTGATGAGGCCTCTAGCATCAATCCCCATCCTTACCATCGCAACCTCACTCCGTCTTCCCGGGCGCGGATTCGGCAATCCCAGGATCCCTCTGGCCATTACAAACCACTCAACAACAGCTATATTCCCTCTGCCAACCAGGTCCTACAGCCTCCCAACCCCCCAATCTCGCCACGCATCCTCCCAATCAAACCCCAAACCCAAGATGACCGACGCAACCACCAACCCGCTCTCCGGCCTCTGGCAGCCAACCCAACTCCAACGCCTCCACTACGGCAGCGGCACCGTCTCCAAGCACCTGCTCGACTGCCTCCCCAGCAGCAGCAGCAAAGCCTTCATCATCACGGGAAACTCGCTCGCGACCAAGACCCCGCTCGTCCAATCCGTCGAAGACCTCCTTGGCTCCAAGCACGCGGGCACGTTCAGCAAGATCGGGGAGCACGCGCCTGTAGCGCAACTCGACGAGGCGACCAAACTCGTCGAAGACGATCCCTCCATCGACACGGTAATCAGCATCGGCGGGGGCAGTCCAATCGACAGCGCAAAGGCAATCAGCTACCGGCTGCACGAAAACAATGCCAAATGGCTACACCACATCGCGATCCCCACCACCCTCTCCGCCAGCGAATGCACCTTCATGGCGGGCTACACCGAGTCCTCGGGTGTGAAAACCGGCGTGCGCGCAAAGGAACTCGTCCCGCACGTGGTCCTCTACGACGCCTCCTTCGCCCTGCACACACCATCCCGTCTTTGGACCTCCACGGGCCTGCGCGCCCTAGACCACGCCCTCGAACTCCTATACCACCCCACCGCCTCGGAAATGCCGGCCCGCTGGCAGGCGCTGCAAGCCGCGAGTGCTCTTTTCAAACACCTGCCGGAGTACCAGAAAGATCCTAAAAACGAGGATGTCATCACGAAGCTCCAGCTTGCGGCGTTCGCCTCGCTGGGCTTCCTGGGGTATAATGTCAAAGGCGGCCTCGGGCTGAGCCATGCGCTGGGTTACGCGCTGGGCTCCCCGTATAAGATCCCGCATGGTATCACGTCGTGCCTGACGCTGGGCCATGTTGTGAAGTTGAAAGCGGCTACGGACCCGGATGCCGCGGTGCAGGTGGCAAGGCTGTTACCGTTTCTGGGCGAGGCGGGGAGTGGCGATGCGAAGAGGGATGCTGAGGCGGTGGGGGAGAGGGTGTTGCAGCTTGTGCGGGTGTTGGGGTTGGATGCGGATCTGAGGAACTATGAGGTTGGGAGGGATCAGATTCCGGTGATTACGAAGAGGGCGACGGGGGTGGAGAGTGGGGAGGTGTATGATGCTGTTGAGGGGTTGGTTAAGGGGTTGTTTGTTTGACGCTGGGGGAGAGATGGGGGGAGGGAGAGTGTGCTCTAGTGCAGATATGAGAGGGTGGTGAGAGGAATCGATACATAAGGATGCTGGTCTGCGCTCTGCGGTGACAGTTTCAGAGGCTACGAACCTCCCTTCTGGGCTGTTGCTTTCTGTCGCCCGTGTCTGGAATGGCTTTAACAATACCAAAGGCCTGTGGCAATAGCTCAGTCTGTCGAATATAACCGGATTTCATGTTGTAGCAATGTTTGAGCAAAAGACACGTCCTGAGTGTGTGAAAGCCATGTCACAAACATCCGGTTCTTCGAATTCTTACAAACGTCCTCTACATACCCACTCATCTCCCCACCACAGTCTGCTCGTTCTTGGTCGCAGTCTTCTGCTTTGCCGCCTCGTCCCTCATCTCCTGCTTGATCCTGCTGATAGTGCCTGCACCGCCGTAGATAAGCGCCGTGTACACCTGAGCAACGCTAGCACCGGCGTCGAGAATCTCGCGTGCCTGGCGTCCGTTGGTGATGCCGCCTGTTGCGAAGATGACCTTGCGTGGTGCTTTGGGTGCCGGGGCTGCGAGCGGCGTCGACTTGACTGCTACCTTCGGTGCCGACTCAGAGAGATCGTCAAAGGCCGATGTTGGGGCGGGGGTGTCAACGTCCACAGTAGTCTCCGTCATCGAGGATGTGGGCTTTGTGGGTTCTAGTTCGGAGGGTGCGGGGATCTGCTTTGGCCCAGCGTCCAATGCCTTCCTGTACTTGCTGACCAGTGCGAGAGTGCGCTCGAACATTTGTGGGCCAGAGTAGCCTCCCTGCTCAAGGAGCAACTTTGCCTCAGCTGCGGGGAGCTGGTAACCGGCAGGGAGCGGGTCTGGCCTCTTCTTTGTTGTGTTGCCGACGATGACACCGTCGACGCCAGAGTCCCACACAGCCTCTACGATGCCGGAAATCTGCTCTTCTGTATCCTCGTCAGGGCTGACCTTGACCATAATCGCGGGCTTGGTCTTGCGGTCGAGTTTGTTGACCGCACCTACAACGCCGCTGAGCAGTCGTGTGAGAGGCTCGGCGTTCTGAAGCGTGCGCAGACCAGGCGTGTTGGGCGAGGAGACGTTCACAACGAGAATGTCGGCGTACTTGCCAACATGTCCGACAGCTGTTGCGTAGTCGCGGACAACGGCGTCGATGTCGTTCTCAGAAGTTGTCTTGTTCTTTGCGACCTGAACAGCCATGAGTCTGCCCTGCTTCAGCGAACCTGGAGGCACACCAGCTTCACCATTGAGCACTGCTCGCTCCGCCTCTTCACCAAGACCAAAGCCCTCATGATATGCAAATTCTCTGACACGCTGACGGAGCCTCTGAGCAACTGTCTCAGCACCTTCAGAGTTGAATCCGTAGCGGTTGATCAGCGCATTCTGGCTGGGCAACCTGAACACTCGAGGCTTGGGATTTCCTTCCTGGGGGAGCAAAGTGATAGCGCCAACTTCAACCAGACCTGCGCCGAGTTCCAGCAGAGGCGTGGGCACCTCAGCGCCCTTATCGATGCCAGCTGACGTTCCAATGGGGTTGGCCAGGGTGTGGCCGAAGACCTCGACAGCAAGATCGCCCTTTGTATCGGCATCGCCCCGTTCTCTGGGGTTCAGGCCGAATTTATGCAAAGCGACCAACACGCGCGTTCCGGCATGGTGCGCATCCTCGCCGTCGGGGTAGATCTGACGGAGGGCAGGGACGACCAGCCATTCGTGTATGCTCGATCGCGTGTCGGTGGCGTAGAGGTAGCCGAATGAGAGACCGAGAGTGAGGAGTGTGCCATATACGAAGTTCTTTGTGCGGGTGCCAGCAGATCGAACATTCGTTGCAGCTTCGTTGGCGGCGATGGTTGCGGAGCGTGTAGGATGCAGGAACGGTCGTGTAGGGAGACGAGCACGTGCGATCGAGGGTCGCACGCGTGAGGCGCGCATTGTGGCGGCCGTGTTCATGACAGCGGAGGTGAGCTGCAGCTCAATCGACGTTTGTTGCTAACGCAATCGCTGGACGGACATGTTCGAGCTGCTCCGCCGTTGGAAAGCGGCCGCGGCGGTGTTGCTTGGCAGGAGCGTCACGGCACCTGAACTCCATCCTCATTGCAGCTGCAGCTTCTTTGTTTCAAGATAATTGTTATGCTCCCCTCTAATAGAAGCTTCCAATCACTTTGAGTTCATTCACTTGTTCTCTAGTTCTGCTAGATATTTGACGTAGCATATGGTGTTTGACGGATAAGCATTCATGTGAAAGCTACAAAGCATGATGAGATTCACCAATCTATCATGTCAGCACCAACACAGCATAACAGAGTCAATCGAGAGCGCTCAGTCTGCTCTGATCCAATATCTGATCAAGTTTTGATCATCCAAGAAATCTGTTTCGTGTCGACTAAAGAAAAAGGAAGCTCGCTGATGATTCGGGCAAGATCGGATCTAAACGGGCCGAGGATGACGTTTGACGTGTCGATGCTACTCCCCATAGACCCCGGCTTCCCCGGCCTTGCAGACCTCGGAGGAATACTGTATTCTTGGCCGTGCTTTTCTCCACCACTGCTTACTGGTCTTTGATCTCTTCCCCTCGTCATTTGGTTCCTTTTGATGGTGTCGTGCTTCTGAAACCGCAGTCGCATACGCCTCTGCAACGTCTGAAACGTAATCACACGACCTACGGCCCGGAAGCCTCAGGACGGCGAACAGGCGAGTCCGGTCGACCAGCGTCTGATATAGCCTTGCACCCTGACATCGGCTGTCACACTGCTGTCAGCACCCCACAAATCAAGCCTGGGTGTCCATACAAGCCTTGGTCATAACAGTTACACATCTTGCATCTACGTACTACCAAAGTCTAGAAGGGACCACCGGATACGGAGTGGCTAGGATGCCCGAGTTCTTTGCTCTCCCGCGCGAGTTGCGTGATATGATTTACACCTCCGTTGTCACTTGGTCCCTCCCACAACCCCAACTGGAAGACATCAAAGACCACAGATGGCGCCACGTTTTAGAACATGGGAGCATCCAGTCCGGTGAATACGGCTGTTCTTATTCGACAGACACATTGCCAGGAACATGTGCCAATCTACTTGCGTGCAACCGGCAGATAAACCGCGAACTCACACAGGCCATCGCAAGAGCTAAAAGAAGGGGCCTGCTGATAGCCAGACTTGACTGTATAGCTCTGGACGAGAGCAAGCATGCTTTTTCGTGGCTCTCATTGCCCATTGTCACCCATAAGCAACGTGATCCCGAAGGCATAACAAACATGTTAGCAGCATGGGCAGGCCGGATACTGTTTACTCCACAGAGGATCCTCAATCTGAGCGGCAAAAGCCTGGGAAACAGCAACTCCAGCTCAATCATTGTACTTGAGAATCTTTGGATTGATATTCGCATTTTCGGCAATCGTACCGCCAAGTGGTCTTCAAACCAGTGCCCACCTGAGCGTACTTCTTGGGCAGTCTGTGCTGCATTGAAAAGGCTGTTCGACGGCGACACAGTCATGCGTCCAATCAACGCCACATCCACTCCTGGCCCCTTGTCAAACAACATCACAATCGACGAATTGGTCTTGAACGTCGTTTCCCCTCGCACCCCTAAGGACTCATGGTTGCCTGAAGATTATCCATCTGATGTTGCAACCTATGGAGTCGTGCATCCACGGACCGTCGCCAAAGAACTGTTAGACATGTGGAACATCATTTGGACCGCCGAAGACTTCAAGGGTCTGTACTACCATGTGTTGCTGAAGCATATCAACAAAGTAAAGATCTGCGTTGATGGAGAAACTTGGAGAGTGCGGGAATTAGGGATGGAATTGGAGAGAGGGCAAGCTGAGCGAAGAAGGATTGCCATGAGAGGTGTGTGGTAGTCTGGCAGTAAGGCCGCCAGATTGTTCGTTGACGTGACCCTCTTATTGTGGAGGAACTGAAGTTCAGATAGCGTTCGGGTAAGACGGCGTGGACGGTTCGAACGGCAGCTTTGTCCAGTCCTAATCCGCTGTACCCCACAGTTCTGGAAGCAGTTGACCCAGATTTGTATGGAAATCCCTAGCTGTCTATCGATCTGGGGTAATTCAGAGTTTTGAGATTCCGCGTTGGTCGTGCTTTAAGTACACTTGTTCTAATGCGTTGAATGCTCTTACCCCTTGCACACAACACAACAACAACGACGACGACGACAACAAGACTTGTGACATCATACAAGCAGCCAATTACGGAAACTACTCTTGCGCACTGGATTAGATATCTGCAGGAATGTCGAACATTATGTCTTGCTCGTGCTCAATTCTCCGCGGCATCCGATCGTCGACTCCAGAATCTCCCAATAACGCACAACGCACGCACACACGCCACTTTTACGAGAACATCGCCAGTGCCCCACCGCTGATCTTTGCCAACTTACAATCTATTTCCATCGAGTTCGTGTACAGTACTCTTGGTACCTCCCACAAATGGCTTCTTACTTCCCGAGTCACCGATGCACTCATCGTGGGAATACATGTGTCATGAAAAACGGTCGCCGAAGGTAGTGCTCGCCAGTCAACCGTTGCCGCACTATTCGGGCATAATGTGGGAGGCCCCGATCCGTATGGAAAACTCATCGAAGTGGCTGCCGAGGATGGGATTTGTTGAAGTTCCTTGTACACGTTCCTATTCGCTGCAGCAGTGCCACGGTGCCAGGGGTAATCTTGAATGCGCGGCACCGGCTCGGCCCTGCACGAGACTGCTGGCGTCCTGATCTTCTTGGAATTCTCACCACTTGGCCATCAACAATGCAGAGACCACGCGTCGCCGTCTGCAGCTTTGTGCACGATCGAGGATCGGTATGAAAGGAGTCGATCACCGAAGCGACTGCCGGTAGCTCTGTTGCGAGGACTGCGCAGCATGTCGGTGGTGAGATGGGCGTATTTAATGTACGCTGACAAGCCAAGCCCGTAGAGATGCCAAAGGAGCGTTTCATGAAACACACCTTTCGCGTCCTGCCCTTGCCGCACCAAGACAGTCCTCGCCGTGAATGGCTTGTCGCAGGCTGAGGGATCCACAGGCAATTGGCCAGACGTCTGTAACGCAACGCCTTGCTCAGGGGCAAGTCAACACGTATGCAGGGGCCACATGCTAAGTCACCGTTTGGCTGGTGGCTGCGCAATTCTGACACCGAAGCGGGAGCCCCCGTGGAGGGCGTGTCGGGGCTGTACGAGACGAGGAATTTTGTGCAAGGTGATGTTATAAATAAGGAGTGACAGGACCCACGAGGCTCCACATTGAGTGCGTGGTTCTCGATTCTTCAATTGTGTCTTTCATCTTTTGTATTTCTTTGTCACATCACCCATCCCTACCTACCTTTACCAGCAAGCAATTTTCGCAAACAGTCTATTATCAACCGACCAGTCACACTCACTACTACTGCTACTACTGCTGGACAGTAACCATCCATATCTTCAGTCGAAATGGCGGCATCATCTGTTTCGACGGGCGCCGAAACCCTGAGGCCTACCAATATCGAAATTCCTGCCAACGCGAAAGCAGCAGATGATGGTCCTGCATCGCCGCGTTCATGGCGACACCGCACTGTGACATACCAGCCTCCTTCGCGCGTACAGACGACTGGCAGCCTCGATGCAGAGGATTACTTTGTATGCTTTCAACGGTTCCGTGTAGTATGCAACGCTTACTAACATCTACAGGTCGGACCTCGCGACATGGCCAAACATTCTAAATGGCCCTTCTTCATGCGTATGCACGGCTCTGTGTTGCCGAAGATGATCATTCCTCTGCTCGTTGTCACTGCTTGGTCTACTGCGATCACCTGCATTTCGAAATGGGTCCATCCACTCAATGTCAGCAATTTGCTGCTTACTGTTCTTGGTTTCGTCGTTGGTCTCGCCATCTCTTTCCGCACAAGCTCTGCATATGAGCGCTACATGGAAGGCAGGAAGTACTGGAGTCAGCTTCAACTCGTTAGCCAGAACTTGGCCCGTACTATCTGGATCCACACCGACGAGCGTGAGGGCGAGTTGGGCAAGGAAGATCTGTTGGCCAAGCTGTACGTTGTCACGAGGTTGTGGAGTGGCTCTTACTAACATGAATTTATAGAACCGCATTGAACCTTCTGAACGCATACGCATGCGCCATCA
Source organism: Curvularia kusanoi (assembly GCA_011058905.1). NCBI lineage: Eukaryota > Fungi > Ascomycota > Dothideomycetes > Pleosporales > Pleosporaceae > Curvularia > Curvularia kusanoi. Next base: position 318,225 of record SWKU01000016.1, on the reverse strand, counting down.
AGCACAGACTTCGATTCGAGCCCGGCATTGACTACCCCGACCTCAAGGAGCGCATCGAGTATCTGGACACCTTCGCAAAGGCTGCCGAAATTGACATTCCGAAGGCTCGCGAGTACAGCAAGCTAAAGTCTACCGGCGAGTTCTTGGGTGTCACATTCGCCGAGTCCAACCCCCGCAAGAGGATCAAGCGCTCCAAGAAGCCCCTCGGTAACCTCCCTCTCGAAATCCTTAACCATTTCTCTGCGTACGTCCACAGCATCATCAACAATGAGACTCTCAAGATTGGTCTCTACCAGAACCAAGCCAGTAAGTTCATTCTTTGTCTGTGATTGGGGAGTTTGAAGAACTAACAGATGATAGTCACTGGTGTTGTTGCCCTTAATGAGTGCCTTGTTGGTCTTGACCGTGTTCTCAACACTCCGCTGCCCATTGCCTACTCCATCGCCATCTCTCAGATCACATGGGTCTACGTCATGGTTCTGCCTTTCCAACTGTATGCCTCGCTCGAATGGATCACCATCCCCGGTACCATCTTCGCTGCCTACATCATTCTTGGTCTCTCTGCTATCGGCCGTGAAATCGAGAACCCCTTCGGTCACGACGTCAACGATCTGCCGCTCGAGGCCTTCTGTGAGGAGCTCGAGATGGATATCGACTGCGTCACCGCCCAGCCCGCACCCGTCACCGCTGAATTCATGCGCCGCGAGGGCAACATGCCCATCTGGCCATTGAGCTATAAGAGCTTCAACGGATGGACAGAGCGCAGCAAGCAGGACGTGCGTGATGCGCTGTTGACAAAGACCAAGGCCGATATGGCCATCAGGAAGAGTTTCGCCGTGGCGAGAACTGAAAGCAACGTGGATGAGAAGGCAACCCACCAGGTGCAGCAGCAGCACCAGGAGGCGTAGGCATGAAGAAGAAGAGCAGTCGCTAGATTGTTTGAGGGCGCAGGTGCTGCCCATCTGTCTTTTTCTTTTTTCTGCGTGCATAGCGAAAGGTCAGGGCGTTTGCGGATTTCTGCTTTCTTTCACACGGGTTCTTCCTTCTTTCTACCCAAATTTTCTCCAGCCTACTGCTGTAGAGCGCTCTTACATTACTCTCATAGCGGTTGTGCCTATGTGCCTACGCACTTATTAGATATTCAGTAAAAGTTATCAATATCGTTCATCTGGAATCCTCCTGTAATATGCATTGACTTTGTCGTGAACTGACATTAGACTCATGTTTGGTCAGAGCTAGCTGTCAAAGTACCCTGGATTCAGTTACCTTCCTATTTGTAGACATGTCTCCTCCTCTCAGCATCCAAATCATATTCGGAGACTCTATTCACGAACGCAACGGTATGGAAGCTGTATATCGATCATGATGATAGACATTGGCAGCTTTACATCTGCCATTCCTGCGACTTTCTGCATACCTCGGAGCCAGCATACCTCAAATTAAGCAACCTCATGGCTAGTCAGTATTATCCGCCAACGTTGCATCGAATACTAGACTACCGGAGAACGTACGGCGCTAACACGGCTCCACTGCTACATAGCCCACACAAAAAAACTTGTATTTGTTTCCCGCCCGGTTCATTACTACTTACAGAACAGGGTCACCGGGGCTTCTTACGCCGAAGCTACTTGCGCTTACAATTGCCGAGCGCTCGCGAGGCTGACTAGTCAGAAACAAGAATGTTAGAGAATACTGAGATTTGAAGTCTTCCAAGACAGCGTGCAATCCAAAGGGTAGTGACAGACTTATATACTGTGTCGAAATTCCATTCCCAGGATCTGCAAAGATAAGTGTCATCCTTGCAATGTCGAGATATTGCAATTATCCGAGATCATGTTGCCGTCCGAGTACTGATCTGGCGAGAGTCGATCCTACGCCCTATTTTCCGCCCCGAGGTTTTCCCCGCACTCAACCCCACAAATGCATGTCGTATAGCCCCGGAGACTATACGAAGACTGCCTAACCATTTCCTGGTCGAATTGGCGACATCGCGGTAGAAGGAACCGGATGACGACATGTCCTCCACATCCCGTCTAGAGAATTTTATAAGATGGAGGAATTTCAGTCATCGAGAAACGGTGGTAAGCATCCGCCAACATGAAGCTTCTTCCGGTTCTTGTTGCTAGCAGCATTGCCGCTGCTCAGCAGGTTTACATCCCAGTCAACGGCCCGTCATCGCGACCTCAGTGCGCTGCCAATGGAAGCTATGCTACAGCTACTCCAGTCTACACATTCCGTGACTTCAGCTTCACGCAGACTGAGACAGTTCGAACGGCGACATCTCGTCCGGTTCCTACGACCACTGCTTGTTTTGCACCTCCATATGCTTCACTGAGTAGTCTTGTACCAAGCTTAACGACAACACAATGGGGCAATTGGGATGAGTCTTCGAACGCAACTGCTACAGATGTTGGAGTGCCATATGGTAACGCATCATGGACGGCTCTGTGGACAGCTGTTCCTTGGACCAATTTCACACGTGGTATTTACTCGACCACGGTGGAGCCCACCGCTGTGCCTACCAGCGAGTTAATTCTACCCCCTCCCGAGTACTTGACCCCTCGAGAATGCTACACTTTCCCGAAGGATTTCATGCTAGGAGTCGTAGGTTACACGCAATTACCTCCACTAATGCTATCATTCTAACACTTGCGTAGGCAGGTAGTGCTACTCAGATTGAAGGCGCAATTGCAGATGAAGGTCGAACGCCGGCCTATACAGACGTCTCAGCTCTGCTGAACCCTGCAAATGCTCCGAACTACATCACAAACGAGAATTATTACCTGTACAAGCAGGATATCGAACGACTCGCCGCGATGGGCATCAAGTATTACCGCTTTTCGATTCCTTGGTCGCGCATACTGCCATTCGTGGTGCCAGGTACTCCCGTCAATAAGCAGGGCCTGGATCATTATGACGATTTAATCAATTTCGTGCTGGAGAAAGGCATGCTGCCGGCCATTATGCTGCTGCACACAGATACCCCTCTCCAGTTCTACGCGAACATCTCGGACACTACGATCGCTCCTGGCACTGGTGGCATCGGGTATGTCGATGCTGGCTTCCAGAATTCGATCGGGAATGTGTCATATGAGGACGCCTTTGTAAACTACGGCAAGATCGTAATGACTCACTTTGCCGACCGCGTTCCCATTTTTTGGACCTTTAACGAGCCATTGCTTGGTGCAAGGAACGGCAAGTCAATTAACACAATTATCAAGGCACATGCTCGCCTCTACCACTTCTACCATGAGGAGATCAAGGGTACAGGAAAGGTTTCCATCACCTTCAACAACAACTTCGGAGTACCCCAGGATCCTCAGAACCCCGCTGACGTGGATGCTGCGAATCATTTCAACTCTTTCCAGCTCGCCACTTTCGCGAACCCAATCTTCCTGGGTATCGACTATCCTGAGTCGTACAAGATGACGGTAGCTGACTACGTCCCCCTGACTGCTTCGGACCTCGCATACCTCAACGGAACAGCCGACTTCTTCTCCATCCAACCGTACACCGCGACGGTCGTCAGTCCGCCCCCAAATAGCTCAATCGCAGAATGCGCCGCAAACATCACCAACCCGGCGCGGCCTTACTGTGTAACTCAAAGCACAACAGTGCATGACACGCAGTGGAACATTGGCTACCGCAGCCAGACATACGTATATACCACGCCAACCTACTTCCGCTCGTACCTTAACTACCTCTGGAACACATTCAAAGCGCCTGTAGCAGTGACCGAATTCGGAACACCCGTCTTCGGTGAGGCTGAGAAGGAGCTTAAGGATCAACTGTTCGACAGTCCACGGAGCCAGTACTACCAATACTACCTGAACGAGGGTCTCAAGGCGATATGGGAGGATGGCGTTCAGTTCATCGGCGCTTTTGCCTGGAGCTTCGCCGATAACTGGGAGTTTGGTGATTACAATGCGCACTTTGGTATTCAGACTGTGAATCGCACTACGCAGGTGCGGAACTATAAGAAGAGTTTCTTCGACTTTGTGGACTTCATTGAGAGTCGTAGACAGAAGTAGGAGGGATAGTAATGGTAGTCGAAAATCCAAAGTCAACACATCACTCTTCTTTCAAGAAAGCACGACTATAGCTGCTGTTTCTGTGAAGCCGCTCGTGGCTTCTCCTCTACGTTCTTGCCATCACGCTTCCACCCGACGCACTAACACAGCTCCCCGTCATCCAAGCGCTCTCGCTCCCACACACCATACTGACAATTGCCGCAACCTCATCAACATATGCAGGTCTCCCGCCAAGATCCTTCGCCGCTTCAACTACTTCGTCGGAATCGACACTCTTCCTGACAGCAGAAAGCGGGGCGTGGAAGATCGTTGGGAAGACAACATGTGCCATGTCCTTGGGTATACAGTCATAGAGCCCAGTACCCGTCATGCATCCGACTGACACCGAGTTCACTGTAGCTCTTTCCGCAAGCTCACGAGCCCACACTCTTGTCATGGCCTCAAGCGCTGCCTTGCTGCCGGCGTATGCAGTCGTGTACTGCAAACCCATAGCAGCACCTATAGTAGAGATATTCACAATGCGCCCCGAGCGATCCGTTGGCAGGTACGGTATCGCGGCTGATACGAGTAGTGCAGGTCCTCTTGTGTTGATGTTGAATACTTGCACATAGGCCTCAATTGTGAGACTCTCTAAAGCCTCAGGGTTACTGACAGCTGCATTGTTGATGATGATGTCGATTTGGAACTTTCCCTCCGGGCTTTGGAATGCTGATTTTGCGATCTCGATGAGTTTATTAGGGCCCTCCACTGTGGATAGATCCGCTTGCGCGATCGCTGCTTTCACGCCATAGCTTGATTCGAACTCCTTAGCTATCTCTTGAGCTTTCGCCTTGGAGTTGTCTGAAGCGTAATTTACTACGATGTTTGCACCTTTGGCAGCTAGATGGCGGGCAATGGCGGCACCCAGACCTGCAAGAGATCAGCAGCGCAAACTTTGGCGTTGTTCAGGAAGCTGTGTAATTGCTAGACATACCGCGTGATGAGCCTGTAACTATGGCCAATTTACCTGTTAGTGGTTTCTCGCTGGACATGATAGAGAGTGTATAAAAGCGAAATATGCAACAAAGAAAATAACCCCTAATAAGAATACTAGCCGTTGTATCGGCTTCTTTAAGCGGTATATAGAGAGTAGCATATATTACATGGATGGTCCCATGTTACTATGATTTACACTCGGCCATACCGAGTATAGCGAGTGAAGCGAAGGATTCGGACACGGACAATGCGGGTCGGCTGCAGACCGCTGCAAGCAACACATTTACCGCTCTCCACTCGCGCCCATTGGACTGGTGGAAATAAAAGTGGAGGGCTCTCCAATGATAAGCGTCTCATATAGCTCGTTCTTGCGAAGCGGCGGTGACGAAGGAGTCGCTGTCTGTGTGCTCGCCTGATGCCAATTCATAGCTCACTGTCGCAGTGCAGCGCCAACCCCTTGGGCGGAGGATGAATAACCCGTATGATATGGAGCGCTCCTCCCGCAGTCGGACAACAACGTCGTAGCGCTTCTCTGCAAGGGTTTAGATCCTCTGTAGGAGGTAACAATAGTCAGGCCTTCGAGTCGCATCTTCCTCTACCTACTTCTAACAAAATAATGCGCAATACTTCGCGACCACCTGCAAGATGCCAGGCGCCACGTCAAAGTCGCTTGCCACAGTGACGCTTCTGCTGCTGCCATTCGATGTTCTCACAGTCATACTGCGGTTTCGAGCGCGGCTTGCGAGGAAAGTATGGGGCTCAGACGATTGGGCGATGCTCGTCTCGCTCGTAGGTTCGGCCAATGCCTGGTCCATCGTCGCTTGTGTACTAACACGATTGCTAGCCGTTCTTCATTGCGACCACGGTCTCCATGGTGACCTTGGCATTTAGCGGGCTGGGCCTTCGAGATGATGAGCTCCAGGGTGACCAGATGAGAGAAGGGCTTTTCGTACGTTCGATATCCTGAAGAACAATGTGTAGCTAAGCATCTTCTCAGTGGTATTTTCTCTCCGGTACTATCTGGACCTTCTGGGTGACGACTCTCAAATGGTCTATCGGATTCACCATTCTGAGGATTGCTGTGGGGAAACGATGGGTGGTTTGGTCGATTTACGTGGCGTTGGTAATGGTGACACTCACATCCATCTCGACTGGCGTTTTCCAGCTCGTCCAGTGCAAGCCGATGAATGCTATCTGGGACGCTGATGCTCTTGCGCACGGAGGGGAATGTATCAACCGCAAATACCTCGCCGCAATGTCGACCACGCTCGCGGCCGTCAGTATAGCTACGGACTGGTATATGGCTCTGATGTGAGTGTTGCTATCTGCTTGCTATGAGCTTGCTATTGAGCTTCTCACTAAAAGTGGCACGCAGTCCAATACCACTTATGTGGAATTTGCAGATGGAAAGGCGCATCAAGTTGTCAATCGGCGGCCTGCTAGGTCTCGGTGTGTTGTAAGCAAATACCCTGGGCATCTTCACACCCATACTCAAACGAAAACAGCGCTTCCATCGCCGGCATCGTCCGCTTTGCCACGATCGTGCGGTCAACTCCTGCCATCGCGTCCGGAAAGGATTACCTCCATATCCTCGATCCGATCATGACCTGGGCCCACGCAGAACCGGCGATTGGCATGGTTGCTGCAAACTTGCCTGCTCTTCGTCCCCTCCTCGAAAGAGCTCTAGCCTTCCTGTCCACTTTGCGGTCTCGACCCCATACTGACGAGTGCTCTGCTGAGCCACCGGCACCCAAGCCTAGCAATCCTTTGGCGCTGGGAGCGGTTCAGGATGATGGTGATAAGGGCAAGGGGAATGATACTCGTATTATGGAAGGATACGGTCGCGATGTTGTACGATCGAGCCCGAGCGACGATGAGAGTCAGGCGGATGTAATTAGATCACAGCAAGGTGCTAGAGTGAAGAGGAAGATCAGTTTTGGTATCAAAAATAGAAGGGACTGACGAAACGCAAATGATTTTCTTTCTTCAATACAAGTTCCATAACAAACCTCTTCTTTCGTTGGAATGGGCGTCAGCGTACTCCTGGCGTTCTCCACGATTCTTGGAAGCTGCAGAGACCAAATTCATCACCAACACAACGATCCAAAAGACACTTCCGCCATCAGGTACAGCAGACCAGAGCACGCGATGCTCAAGGATGCACTCCCTAGCGTCCCTACTTGAGCACAATCTGACGGTGGGTCCTCACCGACGCCGCAGCTTCCGAGCGAATGAGACAACGCGGATGACCTACCGGAGCCCTGTACAACCTAACTTCGAATGCAATAGCATGGACCCTGAGGCGAATTTGCCTCCCATTGCAGGTACATTCGGGTAATAATCTGATGTGATTGCGATATCAGATAACCTCGAAGAGAGATCTGCCTGCGAGTCACCTACATATGCATCCATTGCGAGGTGCACTTCGACTCACGAGTGCAAAACCGGCCTCCACGCCTCGTCGCTTCCACACGACAGTGCCGAGGATGCTTAACGGTGATTTGAATAACACTGCAGCAGAGCGCGCTAGGAGAGAGCTCGAAATAGACCCAGCTTACAAGGAGCGGAGTTTTGCCATTTCGAAAGCTCAGGATGATGTTGAAGTTCGAAGGAGTTATCGGCCGTTTCTTCTGGATGAGGAGACTTCACAGAGCGACTGGGTCTCCCAGCTGGAGTTGAGCACCGTTCTGAAGATGGTGGAAGACCATATCCACAATAAAGGCCAGGACAGGCTCAGAGTCCTTGTGCTGCATGGTAGCATGCGTAATCGGTAGGCTTACCTCGTCCTCGGAATTGCAGCAAAGTTCTAATAACAAATGTAGATCATACTCACGCCTGTTGTCCTATGAAGCAAGCCGAATACTCTTCCGCCTTGGCTGCGACGTCCGCATGTACGATCCAAAAGGCCTCCCAGTAAAAGACGACGAGCAACATTCCCACCCTAAAGTCCAAGAGCTACGTGAGCTCAGCAAGTGGAGTGACGGCCACATCTGGATCAGCCCCGAGCAACACGGCAACGTGACTGCCGTGTTCAAGAACCAGATCGACTGGATCCCTCTGTCCACGGGCTCCGTGCGACCCACGCAGGGACGCACACTGGCAATTGCACAGGTGTCCGGAGGCTCGCAGTCCTTCAACACAGTGAACACGCTACGCATCCTCGGGCGCTGGATGCGCATGTTCGCCATCCCGAATCAAAGCTCGATCCCCATGGCGTACAAGCAGTTCACAGAGCCGGAAGATGTCGAGGGGGGGAGTCGGTTGATGCCGAGCGGGAACAGGGACCGTCTTGTCGACTGTATGGAGGAGTTTGTAAAGTACACGCTGGTGATGCGGCCGCACTTCGATCTGTTTGGGGACCGGTATAGCGAACGAGAAGAGAAACGCAGCAAAGCGGCGAAAGAGGAGAAGCTGGCAGCAGCAACAAGTCAACACCAACCCGAGGTAGTAGCCCCCGACCTTAAGAAGCTTTAGACTCGGCATCATGGATACGTAAAAACAACAAGAAACCACCTGCCACTATTGGGATAATACAATCCTCGCCAATTTATGCGATAATGAGGTTGGTGCCGATTGCTATAGCAAATCATTAGGCGTTAGAGTTCAGCGCTAGAGGCTAACTAAACCCCGACCAATCGCCACAAGCTTTATTTCCCTTCCCGTGGTAACTCGATCAAAGATCAGAGCGAAAGTATTTGACGTTAGCTCTGGAGCCACAGTTCCTTTAGCGCGAAGGGGACCAAACCCGGCCCGAATTCGGATCAATGTTCCGTGTTCCTCAAGGAACCTCTCATCTGCAAAGCTCGCCCTGTACCTGAGCGAGAGCTTCAATCATTTTGCCAAGGCACAACCGCCAAGATGTCGAAAAATGTCTGTACCTACAGCCACTGCCCCTTGCCGCGAAGATAGTATGGTGTTTGCTAATGCCTCAGAGCAGGTTGATGACGCAATCAGGATCAGAGACAACCAGCGCCGTTCGCGCGCGCGGCGAAAGGACTTGATCAAAGACCTGCAGCTCCGCGTCCAGGAATATGAACAGAAAGGCGTGGCCGCAACACAGGACATGCAGCGTGCGGCGAGGAAAGTAGTCCAGGAGAACGAGAGACTGCGGACGCTACTTGCACGTCACGGGGTTTCGAAAGAGGAGGTCGATTCGTTCCTCCGCATGTGCGAACAGTCCGACGCCTCATCGACAGCTGAATCAATGGAAGCGGCGCCAGCAATGAGATCAAGAAGTTCGATTGTTTCTCACAACGCCTACCCGGCCATCAACTCCGGACCCCGTTCTCTGCATGTCCAGCCAATAAGTCCAGCCTACCCCAGGGATTACAGTCCACACCCATCCCCAGTCTCGCGACCACCAGTGCCAGCAGTGCAGATTTCCAGACGCCAGAGCATCCAGCCAAGTCCCGTCACCGCGAGTAAATGCGGACCAGCAACGCAATGCGGGCCCAGGAACACATGCGGTCCTCCCCGGCCCCCGTCAACAATAGACCCGCACATGGAAGTCGCCACCACCGGTATACCATCAACGACCAACCCTTCTTTCGAGCCCCGCACCCACCACCACCATCAGGCTGAGACCTACTACGCCAGCCCCACAGACACCGGATCCTCGTCACCGTCCTCGTTATCATCGAGACAGCCACCCCCGGAAACCCAGCAACAGCAGCAACCACAGCAACAGCAACAGCCCCAGCCCATCTTCGCCCCGCGTCCGCCGTACAACACCCCACCCGCCGGACCTACCAAGCCCCAGAGCCAAGGATGCTGCGCGCCTCTTGCCCCGCAAGCAGAAGCCACGGCAGAAGACGCAGCGTGTCCAACGACGGACGACTGCTTCTGTCCGCCCACGGCGACGGTGCCACCAGAGGCATCATCAGCGGTGTCGCAATCAGCGGGCAGGCGCACGTTGAGCAACGACGAGATGTCGTGCGAAACAGCCGCCACGATTATTGCGCAGATGCGGGGGGACGGGGATGATATTGCGGCGCGCAGGTCGCTCGGGTGCGGGCCCACGGAGATGTGTAGTATCAAGAACACCTTCCTTATGCAGGTTCTGGACGAGCGGTAACGGGAGATGCTGGGCAATTTGCGATTGCTAAACACTACTGCTCATGCGAGGCCGGTTTTCCAGAGAGAGAGAGAGAGAGAGTTCTTTGGAAAAAGAGCCAGCTCGGTGTGCGAGACTCTGCTACCTACAACCCAACGTATACCTTCAACGCCCAAAAACTCCGAAGAAAGCCGAAACAAGGAAACACGGGGGGTCGTCAAGGTCGTAAACGTGCAAGAAGAGGGAGAAGGATGATCGACGGCCAGGTCGGAGGCACAGCACAGCACTGTCGTGGTCATCGGTAATTGGGTGCAAAGACCCCGACGAGCTGCCAGTGTACATGCGAAGTGAGGCCACAAGCGCCCTGAGTACACTGCCCGAGGACAGTGTACAGTGCAGGGTCTTTGCAGGGTCTGGCTCCCGCATTGTGCTCTATTGAGAGGCGCTCTGTGCTGCGGTTGTGTGCGATGCCCCCTGGTTGCATGTGCAGCTTGTGGCTTACAGTACATTCCACGACACGCGGTTGTGCAGGAAGAGGGGCAGCCCTGTCTGACATGCTTATGCAGGAGGAGCTCTGCGTACGAGTATCGGGGTGGAGGAAAGAAAGAGATTGAAAATGAATACCGAAAGGTTGAAAGCAAAGCAACGCAAATGCAAAATCGTCCACCGTTGCAAATACCTCAGTAGAAGACGCGGACACCCTCCTCATCGCGGTCAGCGCCACCAAGCATCCACAGGTCACTGACTCTCTTGAACTTTCCGCCCCGTTTCAACACGTCTTCAGAAGCCCTCATGACGCAGCTGAAGACCAAATTCAAGCCGTGCAACCCCACAGCATGGAACACCTCGGAGATCGCTGCTTCTCGGCTGCCACATTTAACCAGCTTGTACATCTGGCGATTGTTATTATCACCTGGAGGTACCATGAAGTTCGGAGACGGCGCGGTGCTGAACACGAGACAGTACGCTAGATCCGTAGCCTGTAGGGCATTGGACTTCTTAACGGTGCACCGCTTGCAAGTCATGATGAGGGAATCTTCCGGATCCTGTTGCTTGTGGGTGGCATCACAGACATGGATTCTCTTGTCCGTAGGCGTGGTGAGTGCGGCGGAGGCCCAGACTTTGGGCGTCTCGGTTTCACTAGGTTTGGCGGTGCTCGATGTGAGTTCGTCTGCCTCTGTGCCAGACTCTTCTGCACAATTCATGCGCTTGAGGAGGGCGTTGCTGGGCTTCTCGTACCAGAGCTCTGTGGTCCCGTGTCTGAGCAGCCAACTGATTTCCAAAAAGTCGGTGGTCTGCGCGCCGTGTGATGTTCTAAATACATTACGGTTGAACGGTAGGATGCGGACGTTTCGTTCGTCCGTCCAATCATCGTCTGAGTCATACCCGTCGAGGTCGGAGTCGTGTATGGAGTATCTGGCAGGGATCAACCTCTCAGGCACTGAATGATTGGATCTGCTGCATGTCGGATAAGCAGAAGCTGGAGGAGGCGGTGGAGGAGGCAGTGGATAGATAAACTCTGGTGGAGGTGGCGGCGGCGGCGGCGGCGGCGGCGGCGGTGGTGGTGGTGGCTTTCAGGGAATTAACGCCTTCTCGAAGTCACCATGGATTAATCACCTACAGGAGGAGGAGGAGGGGGTGGCGGGCATGCTATCACGACGGGCGATGGCCGCGCTTTACCGGGCTTCTTCTATGTCTTGTAAACAGACATTCTCTTTTCGTTGCTAGTTCTTGACTCACGTATAAGGGAGGAAAGTTCGGCATCGGTGGTGGAGGCAGAGGTAGAGGTGGAGGCGGCGGAGGGGGCTGTAGGCTTGCTCAGCATATCGACGTTGGAGTCAGATGTGTGACCTACAGTTATTTCGAGGTATGCTTGCAAGAGGAGATCATGGCAAATACGGCAATTGTCGTTTGTGTTACTGAGATAGTTATGGTATCGATACTTGTCATGCATCCCACCAGTGTTAGTAGTATGGATGATCGGCCGAGAATCAATCACGAACTGATCCTCATACTCCGTATCATTGCTGTCAGTTTGGATTTTCTGCATGCAAAGCTGCGGAACAACTTTACGCGGCGGGGGCTCGCTGTCGATGATGACCATGTCGTCAGAGTCCATCATAGAGATTGTCTTCAGTCTAGATTGAGAAATGCTCCAGCTGAAGTTTAAGTTCGATATGCCTATCTTCAGTGGGGAGATTTTGGGCTTAAAGACTGTTTCGACTTGCAGGATGCCTAGCTTCGCATGCAGCTACTGCAGCCACGTAATACAGGTGGCTAGCTGCATGCAAGGTGCGCTCAATTCCAGTGCATTTGTGTGTATGACGCAGAGTCAGTATCGCCAACGCTCAGATGCCCGTCAATTGGTTCTTGGTCAGCCGGTACGACCTCTGCATCGAGTTGTGCAACCTTCTGCAGGCAGCAATTCCTTTCAAAGAGCACACTGTATGTAGAGTGAGGCAATCCGAATGACTGCAGCAGCTTGCATATCACTGACGCGCCTGATCAAGTGCAAAGTTGAGATCTGAGGTGAGTGCCTGCGAGTGGAGAGAGTGTGCGTTCGAATAAGCACTTATCCGCCTCACTGATCATTGATCTCCTACAGAGTCAAACGAAACCGAAGCTCGCAATACGAAAGAAGACATGCATCTCGACTGCGAGCGGACCGAAGAATGAGGCTGACGAACTAGTGATCCTATGGGTTGAAGTACAGGCCAAAGCTGTGTTAGTGCATTGGACGTCAGGTTCACATCAGACCCTGAGACTCCTGTAGCTTTCAAGCACTTCCGTCGAAGTCCGTGGTAGGACTGCGCCTCATACCAACTTGCAAGCAGTACCGCAATTGGTTATGATGGTCCGTTGAAGTGGTTCATCGATAGTGTTTGCATAGACAGGCAGCAAGCCGGTCCAATGAACAGCCTCAGTCGGTGTAGTGTCGACTTCCCAGATTGTGGAGAGACGGGGTTGAACGCATCGACATTCGTATGGTTCCGTTCCACTGTGCGGTTGCGCCATTGGGCTTTTCGTTGCGCTCCGAGAAGAACAACTAATCTGGGCTCTGACTACACTCCCTCCTAGGATCATTTATAATAGAAGACAATCCTGTCTCCGGATGATGCATCATCCAAAATACCGCAATGCAGTCGTGGAGGTTCGGTATCGCTCGTCCTGCAGGGTCGATGGCTGAAAAGGCGGTGAGACCGGAATGCTTGTGGAGGAGTTTCCACCATGCATCTCTGGAAGCTGGAGGCGAGATAGAGGAGTACTGAGCATCATGCGAGATGGTGTGTATGTCTCATCGCATTGGCTGTTGTGTAAATGAAGCACGCTTCAGTCTCGAGGTTGAGACAAGGGTTGTACCGGGAAAGGATCAAGTGACGAATCGAGTTCAAAGTAAAAGACCATAGGATTCCGATAATGTGCGGCTAAGCCTTACCGCGCTGAGAGGTCCAGTATCGGCAGTCTTACAGCAGGCAGGGCTATCATCAGTCGAAGCTTGGCGTATTGCCGATCAGGACGTTGTCTTAGCCCGAGGAGAGGAACATGGATGGTGTGGATATCTAGGACTATGACCGCGGGGTCAAAAAGTAGAAAAGGTAAGGATGTGCAGAGAGGTACAGCTCTTAAGTATTATGGGCGTGACTACGGGGAGAGTCCCTGTTGGAGCCTCGACCTTCAGGCAACCGCGGAGGCGTGAAGGGTGTTGACGCTTTGGAGACATTCATGTGATTGGCACATGAGATTAAGTGAGGCAAGGAACTATTATCAAGTGAGGCTCAAAGCACCTTCCGGTTCTCAAAAGGGAAGTTGCAAGCCAGAAAGCATGTATCAGAGCAGGAAGCTGAATCACATGGCCAGAGTAAAGAACACCTAGTCCAGAGCCTAATTCATTCCGTTGGCTTGCACGAAGAGGCTATTGACCAGGTCAAGTCTCGAAGTCCTTGTGCTAGAGACGATCAACGACTTCCCAGTGAATTGACTAGCACAAATAAGTACTAGCGCGCCAAGTGCGTCTGTCCAGAGCGCGACAGGCGTCATCGCAATCGAGCTTCAAGCAAGCTACCGCATCGCTGCATCGCCAAACCGCCCCATTCAAACGTCGCTTCTCGAAACCCACAAATAGAAAACAGGCACAATGGCGAACGGGTGCGTGCGCGCCAGCGAACGTGGAGAAACCGCACAGCTAACGAGCATAGCTGGGCACCTTTCATCGGACTTCTGATCACCGCTATCTTCTGCGCGGCAGCATGGGTACTCGCGCCCAAGGGTGAGAACCAGACGTACGTGTACTATTTCTGTCTCTCTTATGGGCCTGGTCTGTCGTGGATCTATAGCATGAGCAGCGCGCCACCACGATTTCCAGCACCTACCTACATACATGTACAGTCTGGGGCTTTTACTAATACTTGCACAGCGTCTGGCGATCCACCCTCGTTCTCTCCGCCGCTGCGATGTACATCATGTGGGCTATCACATTTCTGTCGCAGCTCCACCCGCTCATCTCGCCGGTACGGAACGACCTGCGACCCGAGTACAACCAAGGGTAGACGACATGTACAAGGAGGCGATTTGAGGGACAGACTAAGGCTGCGTCTGAAATGCGTTCCCAGGTCGAAAGCTGACGCCAAGTATTGGAGGCATTGCGGGAACATGGGGTAGGGACGCAACAAGACACGGGCATTTGAGACATCAGCGCATTTGTATAGTTGGCTGGGCGTTACTTGGTATTTGGGCTGTACAAACGTTATTTGAAGCATTTCGAGCACGAGATTCATTTTTGAGCATGTGGGCAATGGCCATACTTTGCAGGTGATGCGTGGACAAGGATAAGGTGCTGTTCGTGATATCCAGAGGAGGCACCAAGTTTCCAGTAAGGAGAGCTCGCATGCTTGCCTACGGCGATCGCAGTTTGAGATGCCCAAAATCTCAACCAAGACTCATTCCTCCCTTCGACCAGCTCTCGACCAGTCCTCCTATACCTCCAAGCATACCACCATCGTCGTTCCATCCACTCCCCAGCCCCGCCTCTCTCACCACACTCCCGGCAACAATCCACCTCAACCCCGCACCCACGCCCACCAGCACACCCGCCCTAAGATATCCACAGTCCATCAGGATCTCCAGCGCCGCTACATTATTCGCGATGACCGCCCAGCTCACCGCCGTTGCGCTGCTCGGCAAATCGTAGTCCCATATGATCAACAGTATAGGAAAAAGCTTCGTGCAGCTACTGACCAGCAGCGCGGTGCTGAGCGGCGTTGGGTGCGGGTAGTATGGTATAAGGTGCGTGTACCAGGAGCGCAGGATGAACGGGAGTTTGGCTGGGTTAAGGCTGGTGAGGAGGCGGATCGGCAGGTGGAAGGCCAGGGTACTGAGAGTGACGAGGAGCAGAAAGAAGAGGTATTGGAGGATGAGGGGCTGTGCTTGGAGGATGACAGCATTGGTGGGCGCCGGTGCGGTGGTGCGGTAGGGGGAATGCGGCGGGAGCGGGAGTTTCTCGATGCGTGCCCATGTGAGGTAGACGTCGAAGAGAAGCAGAAGGATACCGAGACGGAGAATTGAGCGCTGGGAACAGGTTAGCATCGTCTCTGTGTGGAGGAACAGGTTGCGCACATCGAACTTGTCGTCGTCACGGCCTAAGCGGTTGAAGAGAAGATGGCGATATACCTGCGCTGTCAGCTCCAGTCCATAGTCGCTCCTCATGGATGCTGACGTACTTGCGGTTTTATCAAGACCAGGTCAATGAACAGCACCACAAAGTCATGCTCGACGTACTTGTCGGCGAACTTCTTGCAGCGTGGACATTGTGTCAAGCGCACGCCTTTGCCCAGCGCGCGGTCGTCTGCTTTCGAGTATTCGGTGTATAGCGTCTTCACAGGATAGCGGCACTCTATGCAGATGGGCATAGCTCTGCAGCCATTGGGTGAAGCTCTGCGGGTGCGGAGGTGGGGTTGTGGAGCTTGAGGTGTGGGAAAGCGTGTTGTTTGGAGCTGCTGTGGAGTTTAGAGGCCATGTTTCGTTAAGTCCGTCACTTAAATCGGCAGTCAAGCAGAGGAAGATAATGGATGCTATTGAGGCGTTTCATTCGTAATTCGTGATCGTACAACTCGTGTATAAAAAGTAATGTCCCAGCCTTGCATATAGTGTCTTCCAAAACAAGGTATCCCTAAAATCTCCAATACAAAACAATTCTTCAAACAGCCAGCCGTTTAGTCGTAAAGTCGCCACCTAGTTCTAACGCCTTGGTGTGAATGCACCTGCCTTGATCAAACTTGACCTAAACAGCGCTGCAATTTGCAACGCCCTCAAGTCAGAGTGGACATCATAGCTGCAACAAGCTTTGGGTTGGGCCGATCGCGTCGTCCTACCGGGTATCAATTCGCCGTTCTTAATGGGCCGAGCGGACAAGGGCTAACCTACCCTTTCTGTCCCTATCAACACGAACAACCTCTCGCTTAGGGTCACGTTTCTCATAAACCACGTCGTAGTCTTCGCCGCGCTCATACTTGAGTAACTGGCGTTCCTCCTCTAGTGAGCGAATCTCCTCGCGGATGTCGCGCTCCGTTCGATCCCTTTGGCGTACCAATTGACGTCCCTCTGGCAGGAATGCTGTCGCTGGGCCATGCATAGCAGCAGAACGCTCAATTTCGACATACCTCTCATGCTCATGTCTGGGAGGCGATGCAGCGCGTACTGAAGGCTCATACACTGTTGGCGCCCGTTGTGGAGGTGGCATTGCGTAAACAGATGCTGGTGGGGGCGGGGGTGCCGCATAGACTGATGCTGGTGGTGGGGGCGGAGCAGCGTAGACTGAGGGAGGTGGAGGAGGTGCTGCTACGAATTCCGGTGGTGGAGGTGGAGGGGGAGCGGGTTGCTCCTCTACGCGCTCTTCGTAGACGTAGGTGGTTTTCTCTGTCTCCACATTAGCAAAAGCTACAATAGAGCCACTGTTAGTTATACCTTCTTTGTAATTCTCGCTGACCTTGATGCACTCATCAATGTGTTCTTTCTCAAGTGCGCGAGTGATAATGATAAAATCATCCTGTCACAGTCAGCAAAGCTCAAACACCTTCTCCCGAATGTACATACCTCTTCCTCGAAAGGATATCCAAGCTCGATGATTGCTTCCCTCTTAACCAGACGCTTTGGAAGTCTGGTCTTGCCCTTTTTACCGTAATTTGCCCTCGGAAGCTGAATTTCGGACACACTGTCAGATGAAGAGCTGCGCCTAGAGCCCGCGACACTTTTGCTTCTTCGCACTCTGCTCTTATTCCTTGACACTTCAATTTCACGGTACTCTTCGCGCTCCCTGCCCCGGCCTCCAAAATCTCCATAGGCGAGGTCCTCGTCAGACTGCCTGTATCGTCGACGGTCCGGTGATCTCCTACGTTCGCGGATTGGAAGTGGAATAGGCACATTGGCAGGCGGGCGGTACTCGTGGATCTCTTCTCTCTCATATCTCTCAACATCTCCATAGCGAGGCATGGGTCGGCGATCGTATGTGTCGAGGGATGACTGTCTTCGAATGTACTGTGGGCGTGCCGGCTTTCTCGGCCTCGAGACTTGTGTTCTGATATCAATATTGATATCATCGTCGATGACTGACTTCCTGCGATAGGGTGCAAGTGCTTGGTTGGCTACCTCTGAAGGCGTGCGCTCCTCGAAGATATCATTGCGGCGAGGCGCGCGGCGTTCGAATCGGTCCTCCTCGAAGAAACGGTCCCGCTCGGCGACACGAACAGGCTGCCTGCTGGGTGGACCACGGCGGTCGAAATCCTCATGAATGTCGATATCGCGACGACCGCCAGGGAAACGATCGTGCTCTTGGAATCGGAAGTGGTCGTGCTCGCCATCGCGGCTAGGAGGGCCCCTGCCTCCTCTCATGCGCTCAAACCTATCGCGGTCCCAACGCTGACCTCCGCGAGGTTCGTCATCGTCGTAGCTGGCAAGATTGCCGGTCGAAGAGCGATACATGGCTGGATTTGCTAAATTGTGCTGCTGTCCCAGCCTCTTATATACAGTAACTCGTGATGCGGGGTGCGACTATGCCGAGTATCCGTCCCAACTCCGTTTACACACGTCGGTGTTGGGTGTTGTATGCGCGGAGAAGAAACGCTAGTTGGGGAAGACTTGAATGAAGGAGCACAGCGCGCAGCTGCGAATATATTCCCGCAGGCTAGGGGAGCTGGTGGTGTGTGGGTGCAACCTTGGTCAAAAGACAACGTCATCGCAGTTCGCGGCACAATTGGGCGCTCGTACCCCTGCACCGTGATTTGCGCCCCGACCATGACAGCCGCTACCTCCCTCTGCGGGCCGTTTCAGATGTGGAAAATCAAAAGCCTAATGCATGAAGTTTGGGCACGTCTTGAAGTTGGGCACTGCAGCCCACAATGGCATTCGCCAACACAATAGAACAAAGAACCAGCGGTTTGGAAGGCCGAAATACTGCATGAGACGCGAAACTCGACTCTGCCCAATCTCCAGAATTTTCGCTGCCACAAGGCTATCCCTACCCTCACACTGTCACCCGACAAATCCGAAGGGGTGCATCTTGCGACTCAACAAGTGACGTCACTGCGCATCAAAGGAACGTATCAAGGCATTGTGGGGTTACAAACGTGAGCCAGACGCTCAGCCTCAACTACATGCGTGAACGGATGCATAAATGATATGTTGCATGTGCACAAGACCCTACTAAAGTACAGCTTCTGCCATGGATTGACTCCACGGAGCGGCCCGGCGCCGCCATGTTCTTGTGCTCGACTGGCTTTGGTGAGCTGGTTACGGTACACTAATGACAGGCAAGGGTCAGAAGCTTTCCCGCTGTTCACCAATGCCTGCCAGATGTCTATGGCTTTCGAACAGCCTTCGGGAGTCAGTATTGAGTGCTCCAATAGTGCAGCGGCATGCGACAAGCCTTCATACTGATGCAGCAGGTATCTGCGTCCACGCCCAGTGCTACAAGATACATTTGTATGGTACATGATATACAATTATTGTTCTTCGACAAGAGTGTGAGTCCATTTATTTTTTGCCAACAAGCTCCTCCACCTTCTTCTGCACGTACTCGATATCATGTGGTCTCCCCTTGATGGCGCCCATGACTTTGCCCATGATGGGACCGTAGGCCCTCTTGGCCTCCTCAAAACCAGCAACGGCCTGGTCAATGATGCTGTTCAGTTCGGCCTCTGGGACCTTGGGGATGTCCTCGGCGTACTTCTTCAGTACATCCAAATGCGCTTGCTCCTTCTCAACCAGATCCTGGCGCTTCGCAGCTGTGCACTCTTCGATGGTAGCGTTGGCCGCCTTTATCTGCTTCTGAACCAGCGCATAGAAAGTCCCGTCGTTCTCGATCGGTTTCGAAGTCTTGGAGGCGTTGATGATCTCAGCCTGGAGAGCGCGGATGACGTTGAGGGCGGGCTTGTTCTTCGCACGCATGGCAGTCTTCAGGTCAGACTGTAACCTGGGAAGGACCACCGACTCGGAAGTCGCTGTCGACGAGTAGCGCAATGTCGCATAGCGCAGGCAAGTCGATTGCGAGGCGGAGAAAGCTGTGCGTAGCATCGTGGGCCTGAAAAGTGCCATGGTGATGATTTGACGTGACAATGACGGGAGCGGAGCGAAAACTTCAGGTGATGCTACTGTAGTGCTTTATTTAAGCCTTCGAAACTGTGGTGTGCACGGAATCCTCCTGTTGTGTTGTTGCAAGGGTCAATGCGCGTGTGAAAGTCGACGCCGATCCGTCAAAAAGCTCAGAGCTCAGAGCTGCCATCCCTGTCCTTCGCGCCAAGCAAGCTCTTTTGTTGTCCGTCAACTTTGAATGCAGCACACTGCCCACCCGCAATTGCAGGCCCGCACCCTATTCAACACGAAGCGAGGCGCGCGTTTCTTTTCATCTGGGCCATTTCAGCATTCACGCGCGATTCATGTCTGCATCTGAACGTAGGCGCGTGTTCCCAACCACCATCTAAAGCTCGCTTTCACCCAGGCCGACGCGCCCATCCACTACGTAACCGCCGCACAACATGAACTTTGCGATTCCCACGACGCCCCAGCGTCCCACGCCGGGCATGTTTGTCAACACACCGGCACCGAACCGAGGCGGACTGGTACGGCAACCGTCCATGACGCAACAGCGACAGCCATCTATGGCGCAACCTCAGCAACAGCAACAGCAGCCGCCGGCGCAACAGACGGCACAGGCACTTCCGCCTCCGCCGGTAGAGAGTGCCATCGAGCGTGCTGCGCGCACCATCAACACTATGTTGGACCGGGACAACCGCTATCCCCCACTCGAGGCATATGTTGGACGTAAGTAGCGCGAAAGCAAGAGAAGGCAGGCGTTGGTGGATACTAACGAACAAATAGAGGGTATTTCTGGCGAGTATGAGCTGCCCATAACCCCAGCGTGGGCGCCTTTCCAGAAATTGAGGACATACAAGCTTCCAGAGGCCGTGTTTGAGCAGGTGGATCTCACACAAATGTCGACACAGATAGGCTTGTTTGCCGAAATCAACCATGCGTGGGTGGTTGTGGACAACCAGGTTTATCTCTGGGATTACACGCACCCCAATCCTGAGCTTGTTGGCTTTGAGGAGCAGCCCAGCAACATCACTTGCGTAAAGCTGGTCAAGCCGCGCGCAAAGGTTTTTGTTGACACAATAGAATACCTGTTGGTGGTCGCGACGGTCACAGACATCTTTCTGATTGCCGTCGAGTGCCAGCGAGGACCAGAGGGTGTCCATGGCATTACCTTATACCGCACAGGATTGTCGACTTCGGTCAGGAGAATCACCGTTTCAGCCATCGCAGGCTCAGACAAGACAGGGCGTATTTTCTTCGGCGACCAAGGCACAGAGGACGTGTACGAGCTCAACTACCAACAGGAGGATCGATGGTTCTCCAGCAAATGCAGCAAGACAAACCACGTTTCCAAAGCTGTCGGCCTCCCAGCTTTGCCTTTTTACGGCACTACACAGCAGGCGGGCACCGTGCAAATGATCGTCGATGATACACGAAACCTTTTGTACACACTCTCGACAAACAGCACCGTCAAAATCTACCATATGCGTGCGCCTGGGACTCTCGAGTGCGTCATCACTCGAACCGTCTCAAGTCTTCAGACTATGTGCAGCCACATAATCCGCCAGTCAGAGGCTCTCAACAACATGAAAATTGTTACTCTAAGTCCCATCACACGCACAGAAGCGGACGATTTGTCACTTATGGCAACAACGTCCACAGGATGCAGGCTCTACTTGAGCACCACATCCGGCGGATGGAGCAGCGACAGCACAAGTGCACCAAGCAGCATGCAGGTGCGCCATATTCGATTCCCGCCTGACGACGGCCAGACCCCTCAGCAAAGCAATTCGACACAGCTGCAACCGTATCAGGGTGGTGTGCCAGTAGGCTTCAATTCAAAGTATCTGAAGGAGACGGAGAGAGGTCAAAGATTCGCACCAGGCGCATTTCTCTCTTTTGTCCTCAAGCCTGAGAACGGCAACAGACAGACACTCTTCATCTCCGCGCCTCACTCGGGATTGCTGGGCCAGCGCGAAAGCTCGGAGCCTGCGCGATTCACAGAGACTGGTGTATCAATGGACTTCAATGGTACCATCCAGGATATGGGACAGGTTTCTGAGCCTTTCTCTGCAAGAAACGAACCTCTGGGATTCGGCAATGAACTTGCAACGCAGTTTGATAAGCCTCACCAAGAGTACGCCATCATCACATCGTATAGCATTGAGACAGTACGACGAAAGCGACTTGTGGATATCTTCGCCGCTATTATTAAACAAGGAGGAGGACAGGAAGGTACCGAGGCTGAAATCAAGAAGCTTGCTAGGCAATACGGCCTTGCTGAGACCGCAGCTACTGCTCTGGCTGTGGCCTGCAACCAGGGCTCTGATGTCGGGCCAGATTCCCGAATTGCTAAGATCACAGATCCTGAAGTGACGGAATTTGCACGCAAGGTCTTTATTGAGTTTGGCGGTAAAGCGCACTTGACCGAGAGCGCAACAGTCGAAGGACCAAGCGTTGACAATGTCCGAGCATCGCCGCGTCATGATGGTATTGCGATGTATGTCGCACGCCTTGTGCGATCTATCTGGCATGCTCCGGTAATCAAGGAAGAAGCTACGCCTGCAGGGCCCCTCCTGGCATCAGCTGTGCCGGTCACCAAACTTCAAGATGTCCAACGTGCGTTGATGGATTTGCAAAAGTTCCTTGACGATAACAAGCCTTTCATTGAAGGTCTTGCAGGGCCAGAGGCATTGGGTCGGGTTTCATCAAGACAGGAGGAGATTGAATTGCAAGGCGAGCACAGGGCTTTAACAAGCCTAGTCACGCTGATCAATGACATCGTAGAGGGCATCTCTTTTGTCCTTGTTCTGTTTGAGGAGCGCCTGGAGGATGTTTTGGCACAGCTCGATCCCAACTCACAGGCTATGGTACGACGTATGACCTTCCAGGCTCTGTTCTCCGTCAAGGATGGTCGGGAGCTTGCTAAGGATTTGGTCAAGGCGATCGTAAATCGCAGCATCGCAAAGGGGTCCAATGTCGAATCAGTTGCAGAGGCTCTTAGGCGGAAATGTGGCAGTTTCTGCAGTGCAGACGACGTCATGATTTTCCGTGGCCAAGAAGCTGTGAAGAAGGCAGCAGATCTCGGTGGGAACGCTGAGCGCGGCCGCTTGCTGCTTAATGACAGTCTGGGTCTTTTCGAGCAGGTTGCAAAGAGCCTCACCTTCGACAACCTGGCCTCGACGATCAATCAATACATCGAGCTCGAATTCTACGCCGGTAAGTACAGCCACTCCCGACATAGGCGCTTTCACTTATGTAAATCCTAGGTGCCATCAAACTTGCGCTCAAGGTCGCTCAAGAATGGGACCGTGGCAACAGGGCTTTGTCATGGATTCGGGACCGTGATGATCCTAGTGTAGATCCCAACGATGTTCGACGAGAGTTCTGGGAGAAGCGCACCGCGTGCTACGACCTGATTCTTCGCGTCATCGAGGCTGTCGACCGTGCATACAACAGCCAAGGACCGGTGCCGGAAGGTGTCGTATCACCAGTCACGCGTCGCAAATTCGAAGCATATGAACAGATCAACAACTCCGAAGACGAGGTCTTCCAAAACTATCTCTACGACTGGTATATGCAGCAGGGTTGGGCGGAACGATTGCTTGAGATCAACTCACCATTCGTTGTCGAGTATCTCCGCCAGAGCTCAGAGAAGGAAGTTGCTCACGCAGATCTTCTTTGGCGCTACTACGCTCACTACAACGATTACCTCAGCGCCGCAGAGACACAGTACCAGCTTGCTAAGAGCACGTTGGATCTGCCTCTGGAGAAGCGGATAGAGTATCTCTCGTTTGCTAAGGCCAACGCATCGACACGCATGACTGGATTTTCCGAGACAGGTGTGCGAAACAGGCAGTCGAGACAGGAGCTTCTGCGAAATATCGCCGATCATCTCGATATTGCAAACATTCAGGATGATATTCTTGGAAAACTTAAGGGTGATGATCGACTTGCCCGAGACCCAGCTCGTAAAGAGCATGTGCTTGCGCTCCTGAACGGCCAGATCCAGCCATTAGACGAGGTGAGTCTACAGTAACCATCGTTCAATATCAAGGACTAACACACCCGCAGTTGTATCACAACTATGCCGACCAAGCCGGCTACTACGATGTCTGCTTGCTGATCTACCACGCGGCAGACCACCGCAACATCCCTGATATCCGCAACACATGGTCCAACCTCATCGAGCAGGTTCACAAGCAAGGCCTGGCAGAGCGCGTAGCACAGCCTTGGGAAAGGCTAGCCATCAAGGTCGAGGAAATCGGTCGTCGTGTCAACATGAACGAGAACGTCTTCCCCATCAACATCGTGCTCCAACTCCTCCTCCAGTACGACCTCGAGTACTACACACACGACGCCACCTCCAACGCACGAGACCAGATCCTCAACGCAAACATCACATGGCCCATCGACGTCCTCATCCGCCTGAACGCGCCGTTTGAGTACCTCGTCGCCACATTCGAGGCACTGTGGTACGCACAGGAACCGCCCTTTACCGGGCGCAACAAGAAGCTGCTCTACAAGTGGAGCATCTACACCATCGAGCAGTGGGGCCTCACCAGCCGGCGCTCGGGCGCCCTCTTCGGCAGCGCGGAGAACGCAATCGGCCTCGCGGAGTTCCTGCGCGTCGTGCTGGGCAGCGACACTCTGGGCCGTGATGCCGATGACCAGCAGTGGCTGCAGCGCGCAAGGGATGTACGCGATTTGGTCGAGGAGGCTGCACGGTAAATGTGAGAAAACGAAATGTGCAAAGAAGGGCATTTACAGAGTCGTTTGCAGATGGCGAGTGGGTTCGGCATTCTTCCAGCGTGGGGCGTTGTAAAGGGGCATGGAATGTTTGGCGCGCGTGTGCTTGTATGTATGTATGTATGGATCCAGGGTTTAGGCATCGTTGGGTAGTTAGTGTATCAAGACAAGAAAATACCCATATTATTCGCATATGTTCGGAGGAGTCGCTGTTGCGCAACGTGATGATTAGAAGACGACAGTGCTCGGCAGAAGCGTGAGAATCTGTATGTGAATCAAGTGTTTTGAATTTCGAGAGACAGGAATAATAAGGCTACCGCACAATACCGATATGTACTACGAACCCACTGTTCTCCCTCAGCTCCTCGCTCAAAAAGCGATCAGGCACCTGCCAAGTATGGAACAGGCTATGAAAGCTTCTAATCCACGTCTCGAACACATCTGGGCTCCTCAATTGCTGAGCTACGACGCACAGCGTAGGGTTCTCTACATCAGTGTTGAGTTTGCATATGGATGCACAGGTAGTGTTGAGCGGCTCCACCAGCGCTTCATTGTATATGCAGTCGCAGGCAACGATAAGATCGACGGGCTGCAGCTGCTCGACCGAGTCTTCCTCCCAGTCGAGAACCCTGGTGGTGATGCGGTCGCTGTGTGGATTTAGACGCTGCGACTTCTGCTTACTCTTCACTCCTTTCGCCGGCGCTGTGAAGACAGCGCTGGAATTGGAAGCGATGTTATGACGCAGCAATTTCATGGCATAGTCCTGGTCCGTCGCTATGAAGGAGCCTATCTTCGCGCCCAGCGTCAGGGCGACAATGCCGGAGATGCCGGAACCTAGTTCTATGCATGTCGAGCTTGACGACAGCAGACCGGATGTGAAGAGAATGTTGGATGGCGAGGCAATCCACTCAGCAAACCGAGGCGTGACGGCCCATACAACTGTGTGGCCGTCAGCGACCTACCTTCTAGACGACGTCCGTTTACAATGTGCATATCCAGGGAGATGCCCAATCAGGCAAGGACCAGAGCTATGTCCCAAACCAAGGGCAGCCAAGAGCATCAAAGTCTGGGGCATTATTGTGGCGCTGTGCATAACGTACCTGCACCGGTAGTGCCCGCCTTACGATCACTGGTCAGCAGACCTCTGCTCTGGTAGATGACCAGGTCGATGCCCGCGACGCTGAGCTCAAGTGTCTCAGCATGCGCATCGATGATGCCTAAATCCGTGGAGGGGATCTCTTGCGAGAAAATGACAAAGGCCTCTGGTCCACACTGTAAGCCCTTGCTGGCGGACCAATCGCAACTACCCAAGGTACAGTGGCGATTGCGGTTACCGAGGAACTACAGACCTTCGTCAGGGTCTTCGATGGGAGCGGCGTCCAGGATTGCGGAGAGACGCATGGCTGGGCTGGGGTCGGGTGCACAAGGCGCAGGCGAATGGGGATTTGTGGTTTGCAGTTTGCAGGTCTGTCCGAGCTTGCTGCTTGGACTGTCCGCGACGGGCGACTGGCCACGGGGTGGACAAGCGAATGTTGGGGCTTGGGGTCGTCTGGGAGCTTGGCTCTAGTCCTGGAAGATCATGGGTCGCCCCCTTCTGCGTTGCTGCTGGTAAAAGATGCGAGGGGCCAGGGCTGCGCTGCAGTGCATAGGAGTATAAAATGGAGCAGCAAAGACAGGCAGGTCTGCCGCCACGACTTGGTCTACTTTTTACTGTGGAGCGTGTCGCCCACTTGTTCGTTGCACTGTCCAGGCACGCGTCACAGTGCTCCCGTGAGGTCATTGCTCTGGCGCTTGGCAGTAACAGCTCAAGCTCGCCAACAAGCCAGACCTGCCAGAACTAATATATCGCCCGCTGCGCTCCTTCCTCTCCGTCACACCCACTGGCGACACGTCTCCCACCGCTGCGCAGCTATACTCTGCTCTCATTGTCATTTTTCTTTCTGCTTGCTGTGATACCCCCCGCTCTGCACCTGTATTTGCACCCGCAGAGCTCCTCCCAACCCTTCCCGCCCTCATCCCCACCGTCTACATCTCCCACCATGGCGAACCAGAACCTCAAGAAGCTCATGCCCCAGGCTCAGGCCTCGCGTCCTGGGCCGTACACGACTGAAGCCGCCGACGTGCAGAAGATTGATGGCGAGACGATACCGCGTCGCAACAATGCCGCCAAGGCCGGCCTCATAAACACCCCCCAGGAGGGCGTCGACACACTGTATGATATCCTACGCTACTCAGCCGCCAAGTTCGGCAACGCAAAGGCCGTGGGTTCGCGTAAGATCGTCAACATCCATGAGGAGACGAAGAAGATCAAGAAGATGGTCGACGGCAAGGAGCAGGAGGTGGACAAGAAGTGGCAGTACTTCGAGCTCAGCCCCTACAGCTACAAGAGCTTTGTTGAGTTTGAGAAGATGGCTCTGACAGTTGGTTCTGCCCTCAACCACCTGGGCCTGAAGCCCAACGACCGTCTGCACCTTTTTGCCGCCACGAGCATGCAGTGGTTGGCTTCTGCTCACGGCGCTCTCTCCCAGTCGCTCGCCATTGTGACTGCCTATGACACTCTTGGAGAGGAGGGTCTCACACACAGCATGCAGCAGACACACGCAAAGATCATGTTTACTGATCCTGAGCTGCTGCCCCGCCTCGTGAACCCCTTCAACAAGACCAAGGACGTTACCACCGTCGTCTACAGCACCAAGAATGACCCCAAAGCGAAGGATATTGAGGCTCTCACCAGCGCTCATCCCCACCTGAAGGTCTTGAGCTTCGACCAGCTGCTGGCGCTCGGCACCGACAACCCTGCTGAGCCCATTCCTCCCAAGGCCGATGACCTTGCCTGTATCATGTACACATCCGGTTCCACCGGTACCCCCAAGGGTGTTATGATCAAGCACCGCAACGTTGTTGCTGCTGGTAAGTTAGTGATTTCCAGCTGCTTGAGTTTTACTAACGATTTTAGTTGCTGGAGTTGATGTCATTGTTGGCAAGTACCTTGGTCCTGGCGACGTCCTTATCACATACCTCCCCGCAGCGCATATCCTCGAATTCGTCTTCGAAAACGCCGTTCTGTACTGGGGTGGAACCATGGGTTACGGTACCATCCGAACTCTGTCCGACACTTCCGTACGCAACTGCGCCGGTGACATTCGTGAGCTGAAGCCTACTGTCATGGTCGGTGTGCCCCAGGTCTGGGAAACTGTCAAGAAGGGTATCATCAGCAAGGTCGAGGCTGGCGGTGCCGTAAAGAGCAAGATGTTCTGGGGCGCCTTCGCTGCCAAGGGCTTCCTGCTCGGCGCTGGCTTGCCTGGCTCGGGTGTTCTTGACGCAATTGTGTTCAACAAGGTCAAGGAGGCAACTGGTGGCAGGCTGCGCATCTGCTTGAACGGCGGTGGTCCCATCGCAAAGGAGACTCAGCGCTTCATCTCGCTCGCCATTACTCCCATGATCTCCGGATATGGTCTCACCGAGACCTGCGCCATGGGTGCCCTCATGGATCCCCTAGCCTGGACCGATGCTGCGCTCGGTGAGATGCCAGCCTCGATCGAGATGAAGCTTGTCGACTTCGCAGACGCCGGCTACTTCTCCACCAACAAGCCTCCTCAGGGTGAGATCTGGATCCGTGGTGCCGCCGTTACAAGCGGATATCTGGATATGCCCGAGGAGACAGCCGAATCCTTCACCGAAGATGGTTGGTTCAAGACCGGCGACGTGGGCGAGTTCGACGACAAGGGTCAGATCCGCATCATCGACCGCAAGAAGAACCTTGTCAAGACATTGGCCGGCGAGTACATTGCACTCGAGAAGCTCGAGTCTGTATATCGATCTGCCCCCATTGTCCAGAACATCTGCGTCTACGCCGCCGAGGACCGCCAGAAGCCTGTCGCCATCATCGTTCCCGCCGAGCCCGCTCTTAAGAAGGTGGCCGCTGAGCAGGGCGTTCAGGGCGACCATCTCGAGGAACTTGTGCACGATAAGAAGATCAACAGCGCTGTGTTGAAGCAGCTGCAGTCTGCCGGGCAGAAGGGCGGTCTTGCCGGATTCGAGATGATTGAGGGCGTTGTGTTGGCCGATGAGGAATGGACACCGCAGAACGTAAGTTGAACATACACATGACATGCTGCCATAGTTACTAACCATCTTCCAGGGTCTCACCACCGCTGCGCAGAAGCTGAACCGCAAGGGCATCTTGAAGCAGTACGAGAAGGAGGTCGACCGCGCATACGGCCGCTCGTAGATGTTCTCCTCCCCCACCCCGCTCTTCCTCTCCCTTGTCCTTCTCCCTCACTCACCTCCGCAACGACGAAATATCTGGAGACAGAACATGGAAATGGTGGTCTGGTGTATATGTTACTTTTTTTTTTTCATGATTACAACGCCATGTGATGCGATGCGATGCAATGTAGCACTGTTCTTGCGTGTATTCTATGTCATAGCTAGCTTTACGATCCTCCAGGATATATGTAGCGAACCTTTCTTCTCTCTAATCATGCCGTGGCGTTTCTGCCTCTTGGGTGATGCGATAACGAACTCATGTATACAGCATGCCCATAGCTAGCTACCACCGAGGGAGGAGCTTAGAAG
The DNA here is from genome assembly GCA_011058905.1 of Curvularia kusanoi. NCBI lineage: Eukaryota > Fungi > Ascomycota > Dothideomycetes > Pleosporales > Pleosporaceae > Curvularia > Curvularia kusanoi. The sequence continues at coordinate 289,257 of SWKU01000016.1, read as the reverse complement.
CCTCCCCACGTACATCCCTTCCAGTCGCGCTCCGAATACCTCTGCGTCGCGCACCAGGGGACTTCGCTCGCTCGGTACGGACTCAGCGGCAGATCGTATGGCATGCGGAGTCCGATGAGGATGCGCTTGCGGCCCGTGGTGCTGCGGTAAGGTGTCTTGCCCTTGCTCTCACTCTCACTCTCACTCTCACTCTTGCCCGGGTTCTGGTTCTTGTTCTTGCCCAAAGGGATCTCCTCCTGCTCGTCCTCTGTCTCTTCATCGTCATCGTCATCGCCGGCAAGTTCGGCGGCTTCGTCTTCAGTCTCCTCCTCCTCGTCGTCCTCGTCCTCTCCCACGCCTCTGGTAGGGATCTGGATAGCTGGCTCCGTCAGGGGAGCAGCATCGTCGACGCCTGGCATGTCTTTCCCGAACACCGGGATCATGCTGGCTAATACTACTCCGCCATCTCCGCCGTTCGGGGTGCTGGTGAACAGATCTGGCCATACCAGCACGCCCGTCTCGAAACTCTGGATCCTGAGGATGCCCTCTTTGTTGGTGGTGTCGCCCCAGGCTTGCTTGCTGAGGTTTGCGCTTGTGAGGAGGGCCCAGTCGATGGTCGTATGTGAGGTGGAGGTGGAGGTGGAGGTGTAGCGGATGTAGGTTTTTATGTGCGGGGCTGCGGGGCCGCGGTGGGCGCGGGGTCTGGGTGAGGGGGAAGGTGAGGGGGGTTGGTGTTTCCAGTGGCAGAGGAGGGGGTGGAGGTATTGGAGTTGTTTCTGTTGTTGCGGGGATTGGATTTTGGTGTGGATGGAGCCGCCGGATGCGTAGCCGTCGAGGGAGGTGCGGACTTCTTCTGCTGTGGGGAAGATGATGCTGAATTTGGGGTTTGGTGGTGGTGGGGTTTGCTGTGCGCTGTGGGATTGTGCGAGTACGGATTGCAGGTTTGAGAGCCAGGTTGGGTTTGGTCCCAGCGTCGCGATTGATGAGACTTGGAGGACTATGTGGGGTGGCTTCTTTGCGTCCTTGGGAGCTGTAATCGGCACTTGGCTTAGTATCTCTTGCAGGCCCAACCAGCCGAATGAAGTCTGAGATGAAGGATTTGCGGCGTCAATGGCAGTTCGTGACGGAGCGCTGCTGAGAAACGCAGCTCGGATTTCCGCAAAGTTGTATAACGCCAGCTGATCAGTCAGTTTCTGTAATCGTTTCCCGTATTCGTTCAGGTATCGAAGAAGATCGCTACGGAAACGATGACCGCTGCCGATTGGATTCGACTTCGGTACTGCGATGTCTGTAGAAACTGGGAGCAGGGGTGATTGCCAGACTGCCTGTGTCATGTTCGTCCAGTCCTTTGGGATCATGTTGGCCGTGTGAATGATGACTTGAGCATGATCGTCGTGCCGTAAAAGTACGAGCATCTTGGAGTGATGTGTACCAAACGGATCTGGTAGATAGGCATTGATCAATTCAACATTGGAATACTTTTCTGCCATTTCCTGCATGCATGTCAGAAAATAGGCTCCCTAACCCAAAGAACAACAGTATCATCTTACCAGGAGGTTGATGCGGCGTTCATCATCCTTCCTCCAGAAACCGTGTACGATTTTGATCTTCACTGAATCTCGAACGTCCTCGTCAAATTGCTGCCTGTCAACAAATAAGCCTGGCTCCAATCGAATTCGATTGTCGAAAATAAGGAAAACTTACACAACAAAGTCGATATCGAACAGAAAATTGAAGTTCCAGCACTCCCTGATCATGGGATCACCCAGTATATCTTTGAGCTGCACGGTATCAACATTCTGATGCGGTGCCAGATCTCTTATTCTAGTCAGCTGAAATGGCGACGCGATACATTCGATCAGGTCGTCGGCATTTCTCTGATCCTCTGCCGCCCGTATAGCTGTCTTCTCGGTTGAGACGCTCTCATTGGCTGGTTGGGAAAATGGTGGCTGTTGAGAAGGTAGTGTCTCTGTTTGTTTAGGTACGTCATCGAAATTCCAGGTCGCAGCAGCTGCCTGCAACAACGCCGCAGGAACCGGAGTCTGTCGCGAGGAGAGAGGAGGGCTCACTGGCCTTTTCAGGCTTGCAGATGCGCTGTGAGCCTCGCCCGTAGTAGCGTCGTTGAGTTTGCGGCGCTTTGCGGGTGCTACGCCGCTCTCTTTTGACGGCCTCATTCTGCTTGTCGACTGATGATATACAGGCGCAATGCAGCACGAAGCTAGGTTTTGGAGAAAAGAGTTAGGTTGCAAGGAGTATCGGTTGTAGACGGCGGTGTTCTTGGATTTAGCGTGGCTAGGGATGTAAAGGCAGCAACTGGATGTAGGATCACTCAACAATGGGTAGGCAATCTATGATCAAACGGAGACATCACAACCAACAGCCTTATTTTTGCAGATCGTAATAGTTTTCATTTTTTCGGTCTATGCCGGGGCTTTTGCGCCGTTGCTCTCATGTGAGGCTAATTCATACGCTTTCTACAAATCTGAGCATCACAGGTGATACTCTCTAGCGAACGCTGGGAAGTGAAATTACTATACCCGAATGACTCAATAAACAACCCCAACTCCGGATATCGCTTCGCTCAAATTGATATGCATATTCACTCATGCTGCGCTTGCGCTGACAGCAGGCTGAGCAACCTTGGTGACCTGGTCGCCAGCGCGGACGATAGGGTTGCCAGATGCGTCCTTGGCGGCAACACCGTCCTTCTCCATCTGCGAACGCTTCCAGATCTCAACCTCACATCCACCGCGGATGACACCGACACGCATGGTGGAAAGAAGGTTGTGAGCAGCGTTGGAGTGGAAGTAGACACCACCGTTGAACATAGCAGTAGCGTCCTTGCCAACACCGCTCTTGACGAGAGTCTTACCACCAGGGTGCTCGTTGATGAAATCGGTGACATCGTGGACAACACCAGCGACGGCGATAAGACCGCGGCCATTCTTGGCCTGCTCAACGTAGTCGTCCCACTCGATGACGGGCAGCTGCTCAAGAGGAACGCCCCAGTCGAGCTTCTGGCGCTTCTGGTCGATCTTCTTCTGGAGCTGCTGAACACGGCCCTTCTCGATCTCGTTGGCGCGGAACTGCTTCAGGTTGGAAGCAAGGCCAAGCTTGGACCACATCCAGATGGACCACTTGGTGGGGTCGTACTGGTGCCACTCGATAGCGTTGCGGTAGTCAGAGGGGAACTCGTGGTGGAAGTTGTGGTAGCCCTCGCCGAGAGTGACAAGAGCGGTGATGACGTGATCACGGGGAGAGTTGCGGTCATCGAAGGGCTGGTCACCGAGCCAGTGGGCAAGGGAGTTGACGCAGAAAGTGGCCTGCTGGACGAAGAAGATGCGGAGGATACCGGCGTAGATGAATCCACCCTTCCAGTCGTTCCAGAGAAGACCAGCGACGGCAGAAGGGAAGATCAGACCCATGAAGATGACAACCTTGATGTAGTGCTTGTGCTGCCAGACGACAACAGGGTCCTCGTTCAAGTCGGTAATGTCGGTGCGGCCAATACGCTTGGGGTTCTGCTTCATGACCATCCAGCCGAGGTGAGAGTACAGAAGACCCTTGCGAACGGAGTAAGGGTCCTTGTTGGTGTCGGTGTAGCGGTGGTGAGCACGGTGGTCACGGCTCCACCAGCGGATGGAACCCTCGACAGCACCACCACCAACAAGGGCGAGGAAGATCGAAAGAGGCAGGGAAGCATTGTAGGACTTGTGCGCCCAAAGACGATGATAACCAGCGGTGATACCAAGACCAGTCCAGAAATAGTAGACGACAGCCCAGAGAGCAGTCTGCCACTTCAGCGGAGTCCAGTAGGCAGAGATGCAGCCGGCGAGGGGAATGCCAATGATGAAAGTGACCTGTTTATGATATTAGCAATTGCTCGCCGTGAAGTGGGATATTGAATGCAACGTACATTGAGCCAGTTGACGTGCTTGTACCAGTTGGCCTTGGTGATGGGCGTGTCGGTGATGTGCGGCTTCTTCGGATCGTACTTGGGATTGCGGTTGGGCTCGCTGGTCGAAGCCATGGGCGACTTCTGGTCGACGAACTCAGGCTTGATGGCAAGGTCGCCAGCGACAGCCTGGGAGGAGGGCATAATGGCGGTGCGAGGAGGGGCGAATGCGGTACTCGCAGGTGTAAGGGCTCAAAGAACTCTTGAGCTCTGATCGGTCTCCAGGAAGCACACAGCTAAGGGCTCCAGTAGCGAAAGAATACCACACTCAAGAAAGAGGGGTGGGGTAGGAGAAGCAGGAGCGGGAGAGGATAAAGAAAGAGAGACACGGCAGGCACTGCCAGATAATATAGCGAGTAGCGGTGGAATGGGAGCACTGTCTGTTGAATCCCCAACGCACTGCACGCTAAGCGAATAAATCGGGACCTTGCATTGCTCCACCAAAAACCCTTCGAGACCTACCATGCCCGTAATTTTGGTCATGGGCGGTTTAGCGCAGCAGATGATTCGCTCACGAGGCACCAGCACGGGCACGTAAACGCCTCCCGCCAGTGACGGTGCGAAAAGAATTTGTGTGAGCGGCGGATCGCTGCCACTACAAGAGTGCAGAAACGGGCTGATCTCGGTGTCGAGGGCAAATCGGGTGGCGCTGTCCGTGAGCTCGCAAGCCTGGTCGGACATGGCTACGGTTCCCCAGATTCTGGAAGACTCTCCAGGTTGGCAATTTGCCATCGGCAGCCTCGCGGCATCAACACGGCAGAGACACTGTGTTTCAGTGCGCTCAGTCTGGCCGCTGATTTCAAGCCTTTGACGCGCAGAATCTTGAAGCATCAGCAAAAGAGCGGTCTGTTCGTCGCAAAATCGCCCAACCAGCCAGCCATTGCCGCTCCGGGCATAGCAGACCTCACGCTGTGGTGAGGCCACTGGGTCTCGTCATTACTAGCCGGTCTCTTTTCGACTCCAGGGCCCGCCCCGCCATCACCAATGACAAGTGGCAAAATCATCAGGGTGTGCCACACAGGCAGCTCGTTGATATCGCAAAGACGCTAACCCGGGAGAATCCTCCTGCGACTTGACGTCCATCTGCAGTGCCTGCATGCTGACTTTGCGGCTTTGCTCAAGTGAACCATTGATCATGTGTACTGTGTAGGCAACACATGTTTCCCCTTCTATGACTCTTGCGAATACCATTTGTTGTCCCACTGCTGGAACAATCTTTGCCGAAAATGTATCACCATGCTGCAGGGCTTGTTGCCGACTCCACGGTCCGGCGGTTGCATCCCGGTTCTTCGCGTCTCGCAAGTTGTTCCCAATGTAGCTAGTGCAAGCATCTCTCAACACCAGCCCTATCAGCCATACAGACTTCTCCCGCTATCACGCTGTGCAGCGCTGCAACCTGATCGCATTCAACATTGCGATACCGTGATGCAAACAGCTCACCTCGGTTTCAGATGACAGAATCATCTTTAGTCTGGACCAAAATATCATCAGCAGCAACGTCTTGCCAGGAACCCCGCACATGCAACTCTGCCTGCATCACCCAACACCTCAACGCTTCTCGATGAAGTCAGATGAAGTCAATCTCGTTGACAGGGCTGAACCGTTGCAAGCCAGATGACGGCATCTTGCGTCCGGGGATATCTAGCTTAGGTTACTGTGTACGCCAGAGCTGGACAAAGCCCCCAACCCCAGTATCGGCCATCCTCCTACCCCACAGCCAACAGAACACATGTTCGTCGAACTATAACATTGAGTGTATCCCAATCTCAAAACAATGTTGCGTGATGACGGGTACGCTTGAGAGGTAGCTGGCCCAAGGGACTTACATTAGGAGCTATTACAGGCAGATTTCGCTTGATCTGAGCAAGTATTGCATCCTCGCATGAGAATATCAGGTTGGATGTTGCTTGACAAACACGGGCCCATGCCTTCTTAACGACCAAGTCGATGAACCTCTTCCGATATCGGACCGCGGCGATATCAACAACTTCAATGAAGGTGATGCGCTGGTAAATGTTCTTGCATGAGAGTGCTGTATGACATAGCTCGGTACGTGAAAACATGTTGATGCTGCATAGGGATACGCAGAGTACCGTGAGTTGTCGGCATCCGGCGACGAACATGCTCTTGACATCAGCCAACACCAAAACTTTCTCCTCCAGACGTGGGATCTCTTCGCATCATGCAGTCTGTCGTTGAATGCTCTCTATGCTATCGGGCGACGCCGAAAATGAGGTAAGCTGTTTGTTCATCATTGACCAATCACACGGCATGCTGCTATCAGCTTGATCGCAGGTTCGCCATAACATAGGCGGGTGCCGTCTCAGCCTTGAAGATCTCCCACGTGAATGACCCGACTGCCGTGGAGAAGATACAGTATTGCCGGCGAGTTACGATTTATTTCGGCTCGCTCCATTGTGCTCCTGTTCTCAGTGGTCTTTGTGCACGAACCAGATCTTCTCGGCGGGCAATTGTGTATCGTGGAGTTTGCCCCACAGATAAAGGTACAATTCCATGTACGGAGACGGTGTCTATTATAAAGTACAAGCGCAATCCTTTCTTAGAACGATACGCATCCGCAGCTACTCAGAGCGACCAACTCATTCCGCGGGAGATTCCAGCGTTCCTCCAGCAAGTCTCTTCCCCGCAATATCAGAACTGCAGCATTTCGACTAGTCGCCGTTAGCGCAGCACACGACACAACCTCTTTGCGACCAAGCTCTTATATCAGCACGACATCTTTTGTGAATCAGCTTCCAGAATCCTTCAGATTAATAACACGCATCTTGCGGTCTGCCTTAAGCTTGACGGAGACATCAAGCCTTTCGCGTTTGGTAGTATATATCCCGAGGAGCTCCACGCCTCATAAAAAAAGAGAGTGACAAGTCTCGCACTGTCAAATCTAAAGTAATGGCGGACCACATCGGGCCAGATCATGCACCGAAACGAAGCTTTGGAGAGAAGTGCAGGCGTTTTGGAAAAGCTTTTACGACCAAGTATGTTCTTTCCTCCGATATTCGAGCTCGATAGCTAACTCTTATTCAGAGATGGTCTCATTGGAAACTATGACTATGCTTTTCTTTTCAAGCCTAATCTTCCCTTTATGAAGAAGACTCGTCGTGCGGCACCATTCTTCGGTCTGCATGATCGCATGCCTGTCTTCCTGGCTCTGCTCCTCGGATTTCAACATGCGCTTGCTATGCTGGCTGGTGTCATAACACCACCAATCATTTTGGCTAACGCTGCTCATCTCACTGCGAACCAGCAGCGATATCTTGTCTCAACATCGCTCATCGTCTGTGGTATCCTCTCGGCCATCCAAATCACCAGGTTTCACATCTGGCGTACACCCTACTATGTGGGTACTGGTCTCATTAGTGTAGTCGGCACTTCGTTCGCCACAATTCCTGTTGCAACTGGTGCCCTCTCTCAGATGTACGCCAACGGCATGTGCCCTACTGATGCATCAGGAACTCCCCTCCCCTGTCCAAATGGGTACGGTGCCATCCTTGGTACGGGTGCTTGCTGCGCTCTTCTCGAAATCGGCATGTCGTTCACCTCTCCCCGGCTACTCAAGAAGATCTTCCCTCCACTTGTCACTGGCCCGACTGTCATGCTCATCGGTGTCAAGCTTATCTTGACTGGCTTCCAGAACTGGGCTGGCGGCAGCAGTGGTTGCCAGGCAAGGCCAACATCCGGTCTTTACAGTCTCTGTCCCACAATCAACGCGCCGCGTGCTCTTCCCTGGGGCAGCGCCGAATTCATTGGTCTCGGCTTCAGCGTTTTTATCACCATCATCATTTGCGAACGATTCGGCGCGCCTATCATGAAATCGACTGCCGTTGTCATTGGACTGCTCATCGGCTGCATCATTGCAGGTGCTACAGGATACTTCGACCGCAGCGGCATCGACGCCGCACCTGCCGCCTCGTTCATCTGGGTCGAGACCTTCAAGCTCAGCGTCTACGGTCCCATCGTATTGCCCCTGCTAGCAGTATACATGGTCCTCGCAATGGAAGCCATCGGCGACATCACCGCAACTTGCGACGTCAGCCGGCTGCAAGTCGACGGCGAGCTATTCGACTCGCGCATCCAGGGCGGTGTCCTGGCAGACGGACTCAACGGCATCATCGCCGCCCTATGCACCATCACACCCATGTCGACCTTCGCGCAGAACAACGGCGTCATTGCGCTGACCCGCTGCGCGAACCGAAAAGCAGGCTACGCAGCCTGCTTCTGGCTCATCATCATGGGCGTCTTCGCCAAGTTCGCTGCTGCCCTCGTGGCCATCCCACCCGCGGTGCTCGGCGGCATGACCACGTTCCTCTTCTCCGCAGTGGTCGTGTCCGGAATCGCCATCATCGCCCGCACCGAGATGACGCGCCGCAACCGCTTCATCCTGACTGCTGGCTTCACCCTGGGCTTCGGTGCGACAATGGTCCCCACCTGGTTCAGCTACGTCTTCACCTACAGTGGCGACAACCGCGCGCTGGCCGGCTTTTACGATGCGATTGAGCTGGTGCTTGAGACTGGATTTGCGGTCGTGGCGTTCGTCACGTTGGTTCTGAATCTCATCTTGCCGGAGGAGATTGAGGATGACCTCCCTGAGCTTACGGCGGAAGAGCAGGAGGAGGTGGCTGATCGCGAGGAGTGGAACCGTGTGCAGAAGATGAATAAGGAGGCCAGAGCGAGCTCGGATGTTACGCCCGCGGGTAAGGTTTGAGGGTCTTGTTGTACGCATAGCGGTCGGTCTGGGACTAAAAAACAGCGCTCCGTTCTTGTTACGAAGCGTGCGAGCTTTTCTTTATATACGTTCGTATACCCTTATGTTATGTTATATCTCTTCCAGAACAAGTAATGCATGTGAAACGTCTTTACAGAAAATGGGCATCCATTACGAACAGGTGCTGAGCCGACTCCTCCTCCTCCTAAAGATCATAGTAGTCGAAAGCAAGACGCAACGCCTTACACTGCTCTAGCTCCTCCCATCCAATATTCTTCGTATCAACATCCAGCTCTCGCAACACCGTCCCATTCACAGCTGACTCCACAGGCAGCCACTCCCCCGCCCTGCCCACGAGCGCCGAAGTGTTAGTAAACCCGCGGACCTCCAGATACTTCTGCTCTGGCACCGGCACTCCAGTCCGTGCAAACGCCGTCCAGCTATCCAGTATGTACTGCGAAAATGGAATATCGTTATCATCACGGATATGTGCGCCCTCCCGCACCAATGTGCCGAAGACATAGTACAGGTCTCCGGAGTGGCACTTGTAATATGGCAGGCTTGGATCGCCGTAAGGATGCGACGGGGTACGTGGCGCCTCGCACGCTGGTGGGTTGGGGCTGTAGGAAAGAAGCTGGTAGGAGCGGGCGAACTCATACGCATATGTCTTCTTGAAGATGGAGTTCTTGGCGGCGACGTAAGCGGTGGACTGTCCAAGGCAACGGAACAGAGCGTCCGTTGCGACCCGGGAGGTGAGGTTGAAGATGGCGAGTGTTGCATTGGGGTTGGGTGGGAGAGGAAAGAACGGTGTGTTCACGATTGGATCGATATTGAAGCCTTGTGTGAGGAGTGCGGCAGTGAGATTTGTGGTTTTGGGGTAGCTGGTGAAGGGAGAGCCATCGTCGTGCATTGTGCCCGATAGGAGGGTAACGTTCAGCTTTGGAGCTGCTGAGCCAAGCAAGAGGCCGGAGTTTGGTAGGTAGTCGTTGTCAATGACCGGGTACGAAGCCACCGTGCCAGTGGTAAGATTGAGGGGATTGACAGCTCGTAGACAACTCAGAACTGCTTGACTGTCACCCGATGTGCATCCGGTCTCGTTGAGCAATGATTTGGTCTTGTTTGTAGCCTCGCTGATGGTAAGGTACTTTGAGAAGCTTGAGGCATAGTTCAACCCCTGAGGATCGCTCTGAGTGATCGCCTTGGCAAACTTGCCACGAGGTTTTGGAGATGCAAGTAAAGCTCGAACAGAGGCTGCACCAGCACTTTGGCCAAAGACAGTTATTTTATCCTTGTCGCCTCCGAATGCTTCAATATTGGCATGAAGCCAGTCCAATGCAACATTTTGATCTTTCAGTCCATAATTGCCCTTCAAGGAGGTTCCTTCCAGTGCAAGAAAGCCAAAATTCCCAAGTCGATAGTTTATTGTCACGAGGAGAACATCACCACGGGACGCGATCGCTCCACCGTCGAATGTTGTGTCGCTGGCAGAACCACTGACAAATCCTCCACCATAGATCCAAAGCATGACTGGCTTCTTCGTTGTCCTCGAATTTTTGCCTGTGGGAAGGGTAGGCGTCCAAATATTCAAGTACAAGCAATCTTCACTGCAGGACGATGTACCAGAGCTGCAACTCCCCTGTACACATTGTGGTCCGTAGGAGAGTGCCGAAACATTTGGGCCAGTTGGTGGAAGATAGATAGAGTCTGAGAAGCGCTCAGGGATGGTAGCATATTTGACACCCTGGAAGCGGAATGAGTGCTTATCGCGGTATCCCACAAATGTTGCGTTGCCGACCGATACTGACGTTTGCCATCTGCCGCTGGTGTCAACCGATCGGGGCGAACTCAGAGCTGCCGAGTTCTGGCACAGTGCAGGTAATGGTGTGTCGCACGGCAGCTCTCGAATGTGGCCTTGGGGGGTGATAGCGTTGCATTCACCGTACGCAGTACTCGCTATCCAGTAGGCCTCCTGTGGCTGTCCCTTGTCGACGTATTCAAGGTATCTCAGAAATCCTGGCTCTTGCTCACATTGCTCGTAAGACCATAAATTCTCCCCCAAGGCAGCACAACTTGAGGATGCGGTTGCGTGTGATTGACATCTACTGATGACAATGGCTGAAGCTTGTCTGTCGCTGCTGTTGCCGTATAGGTCATTGTGGGTCAATATTGTCAGATCTGAGTCGAGTGCGCGTGGACTCGGGATGGATGCTAAGACAAGGTGCACAAGACAGAGCGAGGCTGAGAGACGAGTGAGAAAAGCAGCCATACCGACACAGAACCACGACCTCAGAGAGAGCCAAATGTGAATGCAGGTACCTCAAGCAGGATGCCAGTCACCATTATACAATCCTGACCCTTTACTAACAACCTGGTCGACCTAAAAAGCGGGCTCTGCCCGTGCCAAGCTCATTCGTGGAATACACGTCTACTCCTCAGTCTACGGTTGAATAGAAATTAAGCACGGCGCGATGCCGGACTCAAAGCGGAGCACGATCGTCCATTGTTGCCGGTGGGGAGGATCAGGCGTACGGTGAGGAGGAAAGCAAGTCTCTATGCAGGTACCTACGTGTGAGCTGGCAGCGCTGCGAACGCTGCCCAGGACGCTGCGCGGTCAAGGCATCTCTGGGGGACCTCCACTGTTTCTCCTTCACAGCTGCACGAGCCATGTGACACAGCGGCAGACAGGAGAGACTGTTGCCTTGGTGCAACGCGACGACGTGTTGCGCGACCCTGACCCCCGGACCTGTCGTTTGGGCCCCACAGGCAACAAACAAGAGGGCTCCAGCTCCAGCTCCAGCTCCAGCAGAGCGACGCCAACGCTGCGGAGCTTGTTGGCTGGGGGAGGCCGGATGCTGGCCACGCTGCCGACGACAGCAGCGAGTGAGTGGGCCCAGTCCAGCCTGCTGCACTGAGACGCCGTTGCGAGAACGTCATTCGAAATAGAAGGGACGTTTCAAGTTGGCGCGGTTGGGGAGGGGCGTCTTGCCGCTCTTATCGTTATTGCCCGGCGCTGCCTGCTGTCTGCTGTTCGGCCCTCCCCTCGCTCCTTCCCTCCCATTGTCCCAAACAGCCCCAGATGGAATGCAGTGCTGGGTTGCGCAGGGCCATGGCTGCCGCAGCGACATTCCACAACACCAGACCAGAGCGCGTTGTTTTCATGCCAGCCCATGGCCATGACGACGAACCTGATCTGCCAGCCCGGACGCGCAAGCCCGAGACCATCCACGCCATGCCGGATGCACCGCTAGTCCAGCTGCAATCTTCGTGCCCAGTGCGCAGCGACGGCGCTCATTCGCTGGCTTTGTTGCATCCGTCCAGGGCCACGCTGGCCGCCTTCGTCTCATCACACAGTCAGCCCCAGTTTCCCGAGTCTGCTGTTGCATCTTTTTATCTCCTCGACGCCGGCCTCTCGTTCTTCACTGCAAGGCCCAGATCAGCGCGAGTCTCTATGGCACAGCCGCGCAGGCGCTGGGCCGCTGCAGCATGCATGCAGCCCGTAGACGCACAGTAACCTTGATTTCGGCTTACATTGCCCCTCTGCTAAACGCAGGTAGCGTCCTCTAAACGTTACCAATGTACTGAGGCAAGCGCGCACAAGCCGCCTGCCTCGCACTAAGCTCGATTGATTCGTTCCTTCTTTCGCACCCATCTCCTCGCTACTCTCGGTTCTGCCTCTCCGACTGACTCCAAAGACACTCGCCCCCGTTGTCGCACACACGTCCACGCCATTTTCCCGCCTGTTCTGAAATACTGACTGCACAGCGCGCGCCTGCCGACACACCCGTCTTGTGCTCTTGCGCGTCGCTGCCCTTTCACGGCCCCCTCAGCCCGCAACCCACGACCCGCCGCACCTCGATTCTCGCCGCACCACTTGCGCATCGTACGCAGACGACCTTCTTCGAGTGTAGTGTCGTCTTCGCATAACACCTGGCCGTTAGCGCTCGCTCACAGAGACCGCGGTGCCGCTGTTCACGCTGCACTTCACATCTGCACCTGCCGCAACCAGCAACCGAAGCCTCTTGTGCGCGGCCACAGACAACCAGTGGCCTCTCAATCCACCGCTGGGCCTGCCGTACTCGTCGATACGGCTCGTTGGATCGTTGCGAGCTGCTCGTGTCCCCTCAGCTCGGCCTGTGAACGCGTTGGGCGTCATGCGATCTAACGCAGACAGAGCCTGAGCCAGCCATTACACTACATCAGTCAACCTCTGTGTGCCTGCCAGAGGATGACAGACGTCTCCTCGATCCAGGCGCATGCTGACCCTCAGCCAGCACCGACTGCCTTCTACGGCACCGGTCCCACACCGCCAGTCTACTCTCACGGCTCCCCAGGCTTAGACGGCACAGTCGAAGAAGACGAGTCATCTACAATCAAGTGCATCTGCGGCTTCGCCGACGACGATGGCAACACTGTTCTTTGTGAAAAGTGTGACACATGGCAGCACATCGTCTGTTACTATGAGTCTGCTGAGCATGTGCCCGACGTGCACGAATGCACAGACTGCAGCCCAAGAGTCGTCGATTCGAGAAGAGCTGCTGACAAGCAACGCCAAAGAAAGGAATTGCTTAGCTTCGCAGATCGGAAGGGTCGACCCAAGACGACAACCAAGAACCCAAAGAAGCGCACCAAGGATCCGCTCGGGTCTGCACAGCCCAATGGCTGGTCTACCAACTCGAACAGCGATCTCCAATACAGCCATGAACGCAAGAGTGGAAGCCCACGAGATCTGCCTCCGCCGAACAAGCGACCGAAGACCAACCACCGGCCATCAGGCTCGATCAGCCAGGCACCTGCGCTTGCCCCTACGTCGCGCAAACGGGGCAGCTCTATCGTGGTGAACGGTAACAGTCCCATCAAGTCGCCTACCACCGTCGACGGCCCGATCGAGGACTTCTCATTGGAGTTTATGAACCTCTACACAGCACCCGAACCACCGTCGGCCGATAACAACTCTTACACGAGTCTCGGGGTCGCTAGCGATATCGCTATGTGGTTGAAGGACCCAGATGCCCTTGCCGAGGCCAGCGGCGGCAAGAAACCCCAAGATCTCTTCTCACGCATTGAGAATACTATCGAGGATCTTGAGACTTCCACCGCGCCCAAAATTAACAAGCAGACAGAAGTCGACTCCGGCACGACCGCTCATGGCCTTCACCCCCAGTGGCACTTCATCACCACCGACAGCCCAATCGCTGATGGAGGTTACGTGGGTGAATTGAAGGGGTTGGTTGGACGGAGAGAAGAATACTGCCAGGACCCAGAGAACCGATGGAATTCATTGCGTCACCCGGAGCCGTTTGTCTTCTTTCCGCCTCATCTACCGATATACATCGATACACGGCAGGAAGGTAACATCTTGCGGTACGCAAGACGCAGCTGCTCGCCGAACATGGCCATGAAGATTCTCGTCGAGGCCAGCAGTGACTATCATTTCTGTTTCGTAGCCACACGGCAAATCGAGCCGACTGAGGAACTCACCATCGGCTGGGACATCGATTCCGAAGTACAAAAGCAACTGGTCAAGGTTGTCACCAACGGTGCAAAAGACGGTTTCCGGAGGATACAGCCATGGGTGTCTTGCGTACTCGCCAATTTCGGTGGGTGTGCATGCGGCAATTCTACCGGTCACGAATGCCTCTTGGAGCGAGCACGCCGTAGCATTGCTGAGCCTGTACAGCCTACCAAGACCAAGACCAAGAAGCTGAAGAAGACGCAAGTATCACCGCTTAGCACAGGCCGTGCAACCAACAGCCGTGCTGGCAGCGAGACACACCACCGCGACAATGCTGACGATGACAATATGGACGGCCGTTCTACGTCCGGCTCTCATAAATCCAGCAGTCGAGACATCACACCTGCTACGCACTTTTCTCTCGACGGCGATGTTAAGATGTCTGATCGGGAGAAGCGCAAACTCCAGCAACAGGAGAGGCTCTTCGAGCAAATGGAGGATGAGCAGCACAAGGGCAAACGAGGGAAGCGAAACAGTGCTGGGTCGACTCTCAATACGCCCAGCATTGCCACTTCGGTAAGACGCCCATCAAGATTCGCACCTCCACATACTGACGTAAGGACACAGAAACGACTTGGACATCCGGAACCGTCTCCCTCCGCGCGTCATCGAGAACACAGCCACGGCGTGGCACGCAAGCCCTCTGGGGGCTCGTCGAAAACCAAATCGCGCGCAACACCGAAGCCAAAACCAGTCTATGTTGAGGCGTCGACACAAACAGAAGACGACGGTGTTGTTGCCCCTACACGCACAGAGATGAAGCCTCCAATGTCATTCAAGCGTAAGCTTCTTCAGCAGGCTCAAGAGGACAAATTACAGCGGGAGCGAATGCGATCTGCCTCCATCAAGTTGGAAGGCAAATCCCCTGCGCTTAAGGACGTGTCTTCGACCAAGCCGTCGCCGCTCCCGCCCTCCCCGCCATTGGAGGATACTCCAGCGCTCGAAGTCATGCTTGACCCGACACCAGTCCCGCGGTCAAAGGAACTGACGCCAGCAAAGGAGATGTCGCCAGCTCCCACTGCTGATGTCGACATGGCAGATGCTGATGGAATTACCGCACCGAATGTGGTCGAACCTAAGGTTGAAGAAATGCCTGATGCTCCCGTAGACGAAACTCCAAATGAGGTGTCCAGTCTGCCTATGAATCCGCCCGCACCACCTTGGCCGGCCACTTCGCCTGCTCATCAGTCGCCCGGCCCAGAGTCAGATGACACGGCGAAGGCAGTTGAGATGAAGATTGACATGCCAGCGAAGCCAGAACTGAACAATCCGTTCTCTGCAAGCTCGACAGCTGTATCTGGTGTGAATGAAACACCAAGAACAGAGTCTCCAGTGGCAACCGCATCGCCTTTCTCGCCAGCTGTGCAAGAAGCAGTCAATCCAACACCAGTCCGCAAGAAGCTCAGTCTGAGCGAGTTTGCGAGTCGAAGGGCGAAGCTTGCCCAGACGTCAACTACAGCTGGTACACCACCTCTTGCCTCGCAGTCTACAGGCTCACCTACTTTGTCAACAGCAAGTCTTCCGACCGGCTCGCCACCCAGCAAGACTGCTGAGCTATCTTTGCCTGTCGTTACAGAGGAGTCGCAGCCCGTGCAGACTGTTGCCGCCGCTACGACCGCGCCCACCACAACATGAGACATGATACCCAGGGCGCATTCTTTCGCATTCCTTCTTCTTCATGGCTGCTCGACGCCTGCCATTTCCCTTCTTCCACTTGGAAGTGTACAATATGTAATCGTGCGTGCGATATCATTCTCTTCTACCTTATTCTCTTTACGACGTGTAACGTTCAACCGGTGGTCGCTACGAGTTTTGCCTTGATGGAATGTTTGGCATCTAAAAGCAAGGCGTTTAGTCACAGTGGTAGCTACTTTGGCTTTGCTTTTTAGGGGCGCTGGCTCTGTATAGAGAGAGGCGTTGAGGTACGAATCGTGAGATGTAAGAACGAAGAGCACATTTGGTTGCCACCTAGGATAGTAGATGCAATGCCCACAGCTAGCGATGCTGTTTAACCCGCCAAGAGGCGTGGTGACGAATACGATAAATTTCCAAGTTCAAGTCCCGATTTGCTTTTCAAGTAACCATGATGTCTATTTACTTTTGATACAGCCACCCAGTCTATGTACATTTTCATCCTGCTTCCCGTCATTGTTGCCACTCTACTGTACGGATGAATTTCAATAGAGAGAGAAAGTATGGTCCCATGGGGCTTACAAAATCTACTAGTTGCTGCGTTTTTGTATGACTCCACTCCACGTCTGCGTCACCTTTGTCATTTCAGCCTTCGCTGCAAGCGTGGAGATGATCGTAGGTTGTGCGATTATGGTGTTGTCTTTATCGGAACCAGAGATTCTTTCAGGTAGGATAGAGAAGTTCATGGTGTATCTGGTAACGGGCGTGACCTCTTCATACGCTTCGGTATCGAGTGCGACGTCAGGAAGTGCGAAGAGTGGCAAGCTGACTCGGGCGCTTCGCTGGTCCGGCGTCCGTCTCGCCGAGCGAGGAGCTGTACAGAGAGAGTTGGCGAGTAATTGCTGGTGCCCGAGTGGAGTGCTGGGTATGGCGAAGAGTCTGGCTTCTTTCTCGGTCTTGCTGTTCTCTTCCTCCTCCGTGTATCTCTCGGCTTCCGTGTCACTCGCCTCTTGTTCTTCAAAAGATGAAGGTGTAATTGGTATCGATATCCTGCTGATGGTCTCTCCTGCTCTGATCCCATCCGTCTGCGACTCGCCCCCATCCAGCAACCCTGAGACTGCGCCTCGAAGCTCCTGCTCGCACATCTTGCACACTGATGCCCCGTTTCCGAAGCCCGGGACTACTTTTGCGAAGCACGCGGTGCTGGTGCACAGTGCTAGACCGGGCGTTTTGGCGCTGAGAGGGGTTTTGGCCTCGTTGATGGGGCTGCTGAGGCTGAATAGGAGGCGTTGGGAGAGGTGGGTGGCTCTTTTTAGTCGGGAGTTGGGGAGTGGGGTGTGTGGAGAGGGTGGTAGATGTGATAGTATTTTTGAGGGTGGAGGGGTTGGGGTGTTTGTTGTTAATTGGAGGGGAGGTTGTCGTCGTGTGAGGAGGAAGTTTGGGGACGGTGCCAGTGTTGGAGGTGTGGCTCGTAGGTGAGTCGATGGGGTTGTCAATCTCGAAGCCAATCTGGGTGTGTGGGGCGGTGGGCTGGGTGCGGACAAAGCTAGATTCGAGAAGATGCCTGGATGGGGATAGCGCGATGGTGCTTCTTTGGGGTATGGGCGGAGGAAAGATGTGCACTCAGTGCAGGAGCACGATATGTTCAGGAGAGAAAAAGACGTGGACATCATGTTTTCAGTAAGCTTTAATGTAACGGGGGAAACTATGGATGACACTCTTCTGTCGTTTGAGAGTCAAGGAATTATATCTTGTATGACTGGCACTCCTACGGAGTGTTGTTGAAGTCTTTGTTCAGCGTTCGATACTCCTCCAGTGCCGTGAGAACGCGATTGCGTTGACAAAGAGGTGGTCGCCTTGGAAGATGAGTGACTACCTTTTCCAACGCTTCGCTGTCCGTATACTATTTTTGCTAGTAGCGTTGACTGCACTAGTTAGGTATAGTGTTTTGCTGCTGCCGTAGGGCTGAAGCGTGTCAAGAGGCGCTAGGGCAGGTGCATGCTTTGTTCCATCTTTTTAGGTACGCCAAACCCCATACTAAAAGTCGACGTTTGCTGGTCCGCGGCTTTGTCTGGTATAGTTCCAGTGAATTTTGTTTGATAGGCCCAGTAGGGGTCAGGGCCGCCCTTGCCTCATCGCATAAGCAGCGCATCGTGATTGTTTGAGCTTTAGTAAGTCTGGAAGTGATTGCAGACTTCACCCAGTCCTGATAATTCCTCTCCCCTGATTGTCTTCCACGAATCTAGCGCCATAGAGGAAATGGTTTCGTGAGGCTCGTGTAGAAGATGCAGGCTCCCGAGTTCGTGCGTGTTGTTGTTGGTTCTGATTTCGATTCCGCTGTGATGTGTGCGGTTGGTATTGGTACGGACGGGGTTGCTGGGATGACCGAACTTGGCAGCTCGACTCGTTGACTATCCAATTGTCTCGAATTGTTGATTGCGGTGCCAATGTTCTTGTGCTTGACAAGGGGGTGTAGCCTGCGGGTGTGTCCATGCGGAACCAATCGCTGAACATATCAGCTACGGCGATATATAAGTCCATACTGTGGTCATCGCACAAGATTTGTCTGCGATGGTCCTGGTTGCGAATTAGGCGGTAGCAATGCTTACGGGCACAAATGGAGAGCTCTAGTATGTTACATCCTGCCGTCATTTGACGGTCTTCGGTGTAGTCGTCCATGCTGGAGAAGGCAACTCGGGAGGTGTCTGATGCTGTCAGTTTCTTGCGCGCTACTACTTCCCATTGTCGCGGAGGGGGCATTGTACTAGGCGGAGATCAAAGTGGGCTGCGGAAAGTCAATTTTTGAGTCGATTGGTATACTGACTTGATGGTGATATAAATTCGTATAATATTATTAGCAAATGGCTTCTTATATGGCAGCACCGAAAGACCCAAATATGTTTCGAAAGATTCCAAACCACATATCACATCGTAACCAAGGCTTTGAGCATGGGCGAGGAAACGAGGGTCCTTGAACCCGAGAGCATAGCCATCGATCTTGTAAACACGGTTCAGAGTTGAACGAGGCCCCTTTCTTCGAGTGACTTGTCGTATGTGAGATACTCCACATTATCTCTTCAACCTCAGGCATACAGAGTCTGTACTGAGCCTTCCGATAGCTGGCCAGGTATGTTTCAATGTCCATATGAACTACCTGGGGGGAACTGGATTGAAAGTTTGAAGACTGTTCTCTTTGATCGGATAACATCCCCTTATCTCGGTAGTGTCTATTGACTATATTTGCGCCGTAGCAGGTCGGGGAGCACACATGCGAAACGATTTTGCCAGACCGAGGCTGCACAAATCGAGTAGGGCTTGCAGGTCTGCGGCAGTTTTATATGATCATCGCTTTGCAGTGTCCCTGCCACATAGTCATGCCATCTACCGTGTTACTTGAACCTTCTCACCTGGTGGTAATGATGATCATTACTGGTAGGTAGTGACATCCTAACTCGGGGTTGACAGCCGCTCCTATCAGCAGCCAGTATACTTATAGGGCTCTCGGGAACCCCACCTGCCACCCAATGTTGTAGGTAATAAGTACTATGGTACAAGGTTCAGCGCGCGTTTTGAATAAAGCCACCCACTATTTCAAGTTCCCAAATTGACTTTGGTAAAGCGCAGACCTGTATGCTAGAAAGCTGGTCGTGCAGCCTGATTAAGTCGGCTGCGATGCAGCAAGCAACCCAAACTTAATGCATTTCTAATGAAGTGCTCGGTGGTTTATCCGGTGTAGGGCCTTTTCTGAGCAGTCCATGTGGCAGATGCTACCTAGCTTGACCCCATGTCAAGCCCTGCCTGACCCTAGGCTATAGAAGGGTCTGCATGCACCCGAGCCTCCTCGTGGCACGCATACATGCTCGAATCCTGGCGGTGTTCTCCTGTTGCGAATGCTCTGACCGGTACTTTAGGCATGATGCATACAAACAACAAGAACACAGCCAGCCCCATAGATATAGTCGCAAACTCAAGGTGGTGACAGGAGTAACGATGCTATGTGGGAAGCGGCTGACTAGAGAGGCACTAATGGTGTGATTGAGCGATGCTTGGCCAATTCAATTGCATCCTTTGGGTAGACAGACAGCACGATAACGTATTCGGGGCGAACGCCAGACGCAGGACGCTGACTAGTATCTGAGGTTCGACGTGGTGCATGCCCCAATGGGAAACTCAATCCCACGGTACCTTGCTGCTAGTTGAGCAGGCAGTTGTGCGAGCCTGGCGTGGTGATCACAGCCGACACGCAGAGCAAGTCGAGGCGTGCGCAAAGCGGTGGAGCTCGCAGGAGCCAGAAAGCATGCTCTCTGTGGCGCCGCTAGTTTGGTGTTGATCGTCGATGATAGAGAGGTTGGGATGACGCATCGTGCCACGGCGAGCCCTCAGACTCGAAAAAGTGATAGCTCGCATTTGCGGGTCCGGCACTTCCTGCAGATTAGCCTTGTCACCCTCGCGTTTTTTCTCGCACGGCGTGGTGGCTGTGGCAGAAATGAATCTTGGAAGTCAGAGCCGTAGGCACGTGGTTCGGCGAGGCAGGCCAGTCCGCGGAGAGTGCAGACTCGTCCTGCGACTCGTCCGCAACGATATGCTATGCTCATAAGCGCCAAGGTGTAGCGCCATCCTGTGTAGCGACACGGCTGCTGCTCTTCTGCCTCAGCTGCGCTGCTCGGCCTGTGTCCCAATCTCTGACTCTCCCAGCTGCTGCTCGCCGGTCTGAGCAGTGAGACATCTTCCGTCGCCCCGCGCCGCGCTGCCGTAATCTGCCACTACAACCACTTTTACGCGTCGATCCCCACTGCCGTGGCACGGCCAGGGTCGTCAGCAGCCTCTTGCATTCTCGCTTGACCTCCAAACGACCACGCCGCAGACTCACAGTTGCTGTACCCGGGTCCTATTCGCTCGCCATTGTCTCTCCCTCTTCCCCGCGCAGGGTTTGAACCTGCTTCTGTAACCCGTGGCTCCTTCGTGCCATATTGATCCCGGCGCAGTTCGGAGCCCTGGGCTTTTTAGTTTCAACGTCTTTTGCTGGGCCAGGTCCAGCGGCAGCAACCCACTGTTCGAGGTTGCCCGTCGCTCCTGCCAGACCCTCACCTCCAAGGCTCTGTGCAGCTCGTGATTACTCCTGCAGGGGCTCCTCACACGTGTGCGCTCCAAAACATCGAGGACTCACTTCCTCACAGGGCATAGTCCCGACCAGTTACATCATCTTTGCAACTGACCCTGACTCGTGCCCCCCTGGAGTTTTGTACATAACGCCGCGTGCCTGCACTGCAACCGTTGGGCGAGTACCATCCTGCGCCCATCCACCACTACCTGTGCGCACGGTGTGTCCCGCAGGCTCCACATCTACTTCAATTCGCAATCGCTTCTTGACCAGGCTGTGCCTAGCCTTCTCCTACTCTTCCACCGCTGGTCCCAATTCGAATTATTAGATTCGACACACATTGGACTTCAGCGGTTGAGGAGTACTGCTGAGGCTGACGACTATACGACTGCCCACCTAAGCCAGATCCACCGTCAGTGTCGTCCGCCACGATGGATACCACCTTCATTACCATCCACGGTACGTCCAAACATGCAGTGCGACTATTCTCTTGATGCTGACACTCGCAGACCTCACTGATGAAGCCCGCATTCTGTACTCCTCGGATTCTATCGTCGATATCCTTGGTCACACGCCTGATGAAGTCGTAAATCGTTCAGTATGGCAGTTCTTCCATCCAGAGGAACTGCAATTTGCCAAGGCAAAATATGGCCGCGGTGTCGCACTTGACAAAGCAGCGATGCTATCCTACTGTCGTCTCAAGAACCGCCAAGGTGACTGGGTCGGTTGCGAATGCTGCTTTTCCATTGTCTACGATGTCATGGTCTGCTGTACCAGTATTTATAGACATGGCATGGAGAGCCAGAGTAAGTATCTGTATGACTGAAACGCCGCATATGACCCACTAAGACAATACAGAAAGAGCTGTTGAAGCGCCTATTGTACGCAAGCTGTTCGCTTCGTCGCCAAAAGATCCTCGCTACCACATGTTGTCTCATCTTTCCAGCAAATTCAATCTTGGCCCAGAGGATCAGACTCACGAGCCACGCGCGGCACTCTTCCTGAACCGATTTACTCGGACTTTGACTGTTATGTACGCGACAAGCGGCATCGAGCAGATCCTCGGTATTTCTGGTGAAGACATGAAAGGTAGGAGTTTCTACTACTGCATCGCTGCAAACTGTCTCACCGAAGCCGTGCGGTGCCTGGAGTCCGCCAAAGGAAACGATTCAATTGCCTACATGAGATTCATGTTTCGAGATCCACGCCAAGAGGACCCACCAGAGTTGACTTCCTCCGAAAGTGAGGATGATGAGATGACAGATATTACAAGTGACGAGGATGACGAGTCAGTCGACGGTGGTGTTAGGCTTGGTGGACACTCCTCTTCAAGCGGTATGCGCTCTGGCGAGCAGTCAAATGGCTCTCACTGGAACAGCGAGGAGCCACCAACGAACTACCGCACCGAATCTGGAGACAGCACTGCTGCTGCAAATACTCATCGAGGCATCTTTGGCGATGATCTTCGAAGGCAGTCATCAACATCGTCACTTGGAGGCTCACCGTCTGTACACCAGAATGAAGATATCGAGCTCGAAGCCGTCATCTCCTGCACCACAGATGGGCTTGTCGTATGCTTGCGTCGTGCTCGACCCATGATGCCAGGCGCATTTACCGTCTCCCAGCCAGCACACCAGTACACTGGAATCTACGCAGCTCCATGGGCGGCGCAGCCTGTGTTCCACCCTGCCCCGCCTCAGATGCCACCATACCCCCTGGGCGCTCAGCACCCGATCATGTCGCACGCAGGGCCATCGATGCAATTCCAAAACGCATTCATGCAAAGTATTCGCGATGTTGCTGTTTTTGCATGGGCGCTTACCGGAATCAACGGCAGCCTGGCCGAATATGCTCGGGGCACTCCAAAAGGAGAGAGTCAGCCCCCCAGTGGTTTCCCCATCTGGAATCCGTTGCCCGATCCATCCATGATGGGACACAAGAAATCAGAAACGCCTTCCGGTTACGGTTCAGGCACCGGAAGCACCTCCAGCAACGGCGACAACTTTGGGTTTGGCGACCCTGGGTTGAATTGAGACCCTTGCACACGGTGATTGTTCCGCCTGTCCACTCGTCCGACACCCCCAAAAATCACTAGAGTCTAAGCCGAAATAGTGCATGGCTTGACCAGGAAAAGGCTCCCTCTTGGAGCCCGCAATGAGGTACGATCTTGAGCGATGCAGCGAGTAACTTGAGAATATGCGAGCGTTAGTGTCAGCGTTACGTTACCAAGCGAATGAAGGTGCGACTGCCCTTATTGGGTTGCTGAATCGTGCGTGTCTTTTCATGAAGTTGTCTATCAACGCAATAGAACGGAGGGTAAATAAAAATGAATCCCCACTCATGTCGGAGCATTATTCTCACATCCTTTCCGTCGTTATCAGCCCCATCGAGCTGGGGACGGCGAGCGCCGTGCGAACAAGCGCAACCGTCTAGAACAACAATACAGTATGGGTAAAACCAGGACTAAAGCTAGGAACCTTTTGCAGCATAGGTCGGGACTGGGCATTGCCATCTGTGTAGATCCATAGCAGGTGACGGCTGTGGTAGTTTGGGCGCCAGGATCGCCCTTTGTCTTCCCATTGTTGTGGTGGATATGATCGATCGCGAACGTGCACTGCCTGACAATTCTTTGTTGCGGAGGACGAGAGGCTTGCCATCCCAACCTCAAGCGCAAATGATATTCTAGAAAATAAGCCACTGCCGTGTCGGCCTCATTTGTGATCGCCGTCATCCAACCCACATTTCTATCTTTGATCATTGAAGTACTCGAACAGTCTCCTGACCCATGTTCTTCCTTTACGACAGCTGTAGCGTTTGCTCACCGGGCACTTCATCTCATCTCGGAAGTTCTGTCATACAACAGCGCGGAGACGTATCCTGCGAACAAGCACGGCAGCCAGAATGATACTATCAACTATCATCATGAAGCCAAGCTGGCTAATGCTACACCTTACGATCATGCAGATTACCAGCGTCTCAGCCCAAGATGCATCCTCTTCTGGGCTTGCTACATCTATAGCATCCACTTTGCCTTCGCCATCTCCAACAACTCTCAATTCGGCAACGAGCACAAGCTCTTTAGTACCACAGACGCATACTATTCAAGTTGGGCTCCTAGATCACAAGATCCGTCCCGAGACCACCGAAGCTGCCATTGGCGACTTGATTGAATTCGACTTTTACCCACTCAATCATAGCATTGTGCGTGCTGAGTATGGCTTTCCCTGCATACCCTATGAGATGACTGGGTCCGACAAGAAAGGGTTCTTCTCTGGCTTCAAACCAGTCGACAAGGTACTCGATAGACCGCCGAAATGGACGCTCAGGATCAACGATACAGACCCGATCTTCTTCTACTGCGCCGCACCTGGCAGTTGCATTACGTACGGAATGGTGGGTGGCATCAACCTGAACAGTAGCACAAGCATAGACAAGCAGCGGACTTTGGCAATGGACTCTTCCTATATGCTGGCACCAGGTTAGTCGTCTAGACCGTAGACCGCACGAAGTTCTATTGACTCAAATACAGGTGAACCATTCCCGGCTGAATCCCCTCTCCCGTCTGGCAATCCTGCATCCTCACCACTACCATCTTTGTCACCAAATTCGGCATCGACGTCGTCATCCTCTTCAGCACATACTTCATCAGGTGGATTGAGCACCGGAGCTATTGTTGGTATTTCCATTGCTGCCTTCAGTGCACTCCTCTTCGGCGCTCTTCTTTTTTTCTGCTGGGGCAGGACTATATCTCTCCGCGAGGCTATAGAGCGGAAATACGGAACTGTGCGTCGTGTCACTGCCAGTCCTAACCAAATGGTCCAACATACACAATCTCACCATGCGTACAATGCTAGCCAGGGAGGCTTTCAATTTCCACCTCATCCTGCAGTCCATCCAGGAAGTCAGCCTGGTAGCCCCGATCCAGGTGTGTATGGCCAACAGCTAAATGCGAGTATGGGAAACTCGGGATATTTTCCTGTTCCTACGGGCTATACTGCCAAGTACACGTCTCCCGTGGAGACGCATCCAGCATATCATGCGATGTCTGGATCACCGCCACCCGGCGTTGTAGGGTTGAACGGCAATCCGATGTTCCAGTATGTATACTTTCTTTTGTTCATCAGATGGTCGTCCATCGAACAAAATAGCAGACACTGACAGCTCGCAGTCAAAATGGACATGAAAGAGGTACGCCTGCACCAGGTTACTACGAGCCCTTCATCCGCGGACAAGAACAGCTGCAAGACCGTCCAGTTGAGATGGAAGGCGTTACATCATCGAGCCTGGCAAACGACAGCGGTAACTTCGACAGCAATAACAAGATTTGACGCGATACGAGCATGGGTTTTGTCGATTGTGATGGGACCTCGAGGTATTCTAGGTAGTGCAGAATATGGTTAGATCTCATTGTTTCTCGGTTGCTTTTCGGGCGATGGTGATGTACTGTTCCACGACAGTGACGGTGGGTAAAGGGCTTGGGTACGCGTATGTATATATATACTTAGACATCAATGAAGTTTTGCAGTAGCATCAGTATTTGGTCAGCCACCGCGATCGCCTTTGCGCCGCAAGGAAAACGCGTTCCGATTTTGCAAATCTACTGCAGATATCCTCGTTACAGCCGTTGCTGCCCAGTCTACTCGACGAACGATTTGAGCAATGGAAGAGAAGCTATCGACACAAAAGCGCTGCTTCTGCTTAAATTGTCGCGCGTCATGGTTTCTGAGTCTAGTAGCGCACTCATTCGTCATTGGGGGATTGCCACATGCTCCCTGATGTGCGATTTTACACAGCACCTTGCCAAGTCCAAGTGTCTATATGACAACTTTGAAGGTTACAATTGGAAGGAAGCAAAACGATCGGGAGACTAAACTATCGTTTACCTTAAAGAGCTGTATCTTTCCAAAGTTTGCACTGATCAGCTTTTTGGAGCTCTGATTCTTTCGATATCTTCCATCACGCTAAGTGGCCAATAGAAGCCGGCAAGGCGCTGTACCAGCCAACGAAATCGTAAAGCGGCATAGCCCGTTGCTGCCGACATCAGCACCAAACGAAGATACAACGGGAGATACAGAGAACACTCGCACATGTCTTGCAAGCAGATGGTGACCTGGCCTTCCATGAGCTCGTAGCCAGCACGTATACTCAGTTGAGCATATCAACAATGAATCCTTTGACGTATAAGCCTCCAGACGTCGCAAGTGCAGCCGTGCGAAGAAAATTTAAAACCGTAATGCCTACCTCGAAGGAGCTTAAGCGGTTTCGTAAGTCTTCAGCTACGACTTCCGATTTTTCGCATCTTCCCCCATTAACAGTTCCGAAAATTGTTGAGCTCTCAACATCGCCCTGACATCCTCGTGGGATTTAGGAAATGGCCTATACTTAGTCAAGTCTGCAGATCGAGCCACAGCCTATTACTACGGCTTGTCAGCTCCAAACGTCCATCCAGCAGTTTCGAAGGATATAATTAGACGGAAGCACAAGGACTAGAGGTCCAATAAATTGCGTACAGTTTTGAACTTCTGCACCAATCAGCCTTGAAGACCCCCGATTACAGCATCAAAGCGCTGCATTTCAACATCTTGCATTACGACAAATGGTCACTCGGAGCTGGCAAGGAGCAGTAAATCATTTCCCGCGACCATTTTCCCTCCAGTGAGTCATTCAAAAACTTATGTATGATTGTGGGCACATCTCTCGTCTAACGCTACGCCTCCCACGCCATCGCGGCCCCATATAAGGTCTCTGCGGGTGCAGTGACACCCTGCGCCCTCGGTCGGAGGATAAATGTCGCCATCACGCATACATGCAATATTTGAGCCATGGGCCTTCTCATGCACGGTGAATCGATTTGGCTGTCATGGCCTCTGCGGGACGCAAGCGTCGCCGTTGTGATCGTCTGCAGCTAGAAAATATCTCCGTGTCAAGATCCCTGTTAGATGATCATCGGAACATATATGGAGCTGATCGTCGTGCGCATACTATGGCGTCTTCGAGGCAGCCACAGATGGAGAGGAGGCTTCTCAGGCCCACTTCGCGCTTCTGCGAGGCTGAAGGCCTGCGTCCAAATGACTTATTGCGCACTTCAGAGGGCGCTGCTGGCTGGCCTCGTCAACGGTCAATCTTCATTGTGAGACCCCGCACGTAGCCAGTGAATTCGAGCGTGGCCCCCAAAATTCCCGCGAAGGCGTGGGTAGAATGAAGGTCACATCGATGCAATTCACTGCAAGGCTGCTGTGGCGATGTTGATATCGCGAGGCTGTCATAGCGAGGCTGACAGGACCTGTACCTGCAGATCGTTGCTGTCCCTGGGAAACAGGGGTCTTTCGGCCCGGCCCGCTTGCGCAACTCCTGAGCTGCGAAGATGATGTGCAAACTGCAATTTTGCACGGGCTGCATTTGGCGACTACAGCGCAGATCAATTGTGCGCAGGTGCGTTTACCGTTGAACCAGCTCTACGGTACTGTCATGGCGCGAGGGTCATTGCGGTGGTGGTTTGATGGCGATGTGCTGACTGATGGGGTGTCGAATTTTCACACAAAATTTGCACGTCGCGAACCCTTCTTTCGCAACTCACGTGGAAGTCGAACGGCTTCGGGAATAATCTTTTGAGGTTTCATATTTGGATGTCTATGATCTATTTTGAAAATTTCGTGGTTCAGGGCCCAAACTAGCGCACTGTCCTGGAGGTCCGAGGAGCCAAGCTTCTCTCTCGTATGATTTCTCTCCCCATTCAACAAGAAAACTCACCAAAAGTCGGTTCGTCGAAAAAATCATCCATCCACAGACGGTGTCGACAGTCGAGTTGGGCAAACTGTGCACCGAGCCCTACAAGGTCGAGATCCTCGTTGCCCGTCTGTCTTCCGGCAGATGCCGCTAGCTGTGTGGGACCTCTGTGTGGCACCGTGGCGTCTTCTAGGTCTTCGAAACCACTGCATTGACAGAAGTCACGATTGTCGCCACACAAGCACAGCCTCAGTATGGACTCGGGCTGCGAGTCGAAATTAGAGCGTGAGTGTACAGAAGTGTACGTGTTTATCCATATATCAATATCAGCGTCGCTCACCGAAGTCTGGCAGTGATACGTGGAGCTATTCCAGACAAACTCGTCTAGCCAGACATCATATTGCGGTATGAGGGTAGAGCTTGAAGTGATCGCGATCTGGTCAGTCGAGAAGTCTTGGCTTGTGGAGCGGTCGTCAATGCCGAAGCTGAATACTCTACCCCGGCACAGTGGGCATGAATTGTCCGTTAGGATCCAGCTGACAATGCACGCTTCCCCAAAGACATGTCCACACGGCAGTTGGCATGGTATCTCGGACCCACCGCCAGCCAATGCGGCGGGGCCGAAGGGCTGAAGGCAGATACAACAAAACCGATCGGATGGGTCCAGAGCATCCGCTCTCACCGGTGTTAGTGTATTACCGTGCACGTGCGAGGCATGCTCGCTTGTTTCTTGTGTTGTATTCATACGATCTTATTTAGTTTCACTGGAAAGAGTGTCTAGAGCGCAGAAGAATGGGATGGCTTTGAAGGTTGGAGATACGGGCTAGGCGAGGGCGAAAAGAAGTAAACGGAAATAAGCACCAGAGCATTGTGCATAAACATTGAACCAGTACCAGTACGGTTTTGCCAAGAGCGTTCTATGCGTCTTTGTGTCCAACGATCGATAACGTGGGTTTGCCAGTCGTTTACAGCAGACGCCAAAGGGTTCAAAGGGTTCAGAGGCTCAAACTCCGCTGGCGTGTCGGCATGACAAACGTCCCAAACAGTGCCTCGAGCATAAGACGATCGCTTATCTATGCCAGTTCTGTGTCTGTCGCACGACGGTGCATTTCGTGGTGGCCGTGTGGCTGACCTGGCGCTGCAGCCCTGCACTGGGGTGCAGACGCGTAGGTCTGTGGAGGTCGAAGAGGCTAGAGGGCTACAGAAATAAGGTGGAAATAAGCGGCTCGGTGAAGCCTTTCAGCTGAAGAGACATACCAGGCAGAGTGGGTCCGCCCCACGGGCCTGTTGTCGAACAGCCAGCCACAAGACGGGTCCTGATGCGACTGTTTGTTTCCACAATGTCGTTTGTTTGGGCGTGAACTTTGTTTGTACTATTCTTGTTGCCTGAAAGTAGAACAAAGCACGGAGGCATGCGTCACGGCCATGTCGAGTAGATTTTGACATAAGCTGAGAGTCTCAAAGTCCGGGGTAGTCGTCGCCTAACGTGGATTGCAGTGTATGTCCAGATCTAGGCCGTTGGCGTCTGCGTTCGAGCCTGGGTAGCCGATAAAGGTAGCGTGAGCGACACTGTGAACCAACTTCTGTGCCGCGTCTCCCAAATCAGGCCCGAGGAGTGCCATATTTGGTCATGGTGTGCAAGGTTGCAAGCGAGGCCAGCCAGCACACGTGGGAAGTCGTGTTTTCCTGCCTGTGCGCGCGTATCAGCCTTGCGCGGTACCGGGGTTTCGTCACAGCTAGCCCAGGTCAGCACGGGTATGTTGGCGGCTTGTTCCAATAGTCTGGCTCAGCTTGACGGCAGCGCCAACTGCGCGGCATGGGCAGGGCGCGCGCCCGATGAAGTTAGACATTGGTATCGGTACCGATCTCCCTCACACTGGGATCAAAGGGTCTGACACATGACAGGCTGACAATTCTTCTGAATCGCAACTCTCTCTATGCTTGTTTGCGACCGCAAATCAAGTAACGGTTGGGAGAGTCTTCCTCAATTGACATGAGGGTGCTCTGTGTCGTCAGGGGAGATGAGAGATACGTAGCTGATTGTGGCGTCGCCAGTTTTGTTGCTATCTAACCCTTTTTTAATTGCCAAGATTGCCAAGCACGTGCTAAACCTGCACACTTGTGCGGAGCGCTGTCCAAATGGCAGAGGCAGAATCTCGGCATGAGAGCCGCATCACGTTTCAAGCTTTAGCCTCAGTCGCTCTCCCGTCGCTATTTTCGCACGGCCGTCCACTGCAACAACCTGCCGTTGGCCCCGGCGACCATACCAGTCGACCACTAGTCTCGTGGCTTTCTGGTTCCTGGCCCTTGACCCCTTGCTCAAGAGTCAGTCAGCTAGCACCACCGACAAGACGCAAGCCTCGTGCACTGGCGTGGCTGACCGGCGTTCTATCTTCAATTCCCACAACGCCCCAAGTGCTTTGGGGCAAGCGTAGCAACTGCCAACCGACGATGGTCTGAGCCATCGATCGGCGTACGCGATGTTTTCCCGTGTCTGGAGAACCTGTTGTCGACAAAGCTGATGGGTATCAAAATATAAGTATACCGACTACATCCACCTCTTCTGGTTCATCACAACAGCTCTCAACACTTTGAGTATCTTGATCATCAGCCTTCTTCCTGCTCCCGTCCTCGGTTGACCTCTACAAAAAACTTTCAAGATGCGTTACGCTGTTGCTGCTTCCGCCCTTCTCGGCGCTGTTACCGCTGCTCCTCAGTTGATCAACATCGGTGCTGCTCTGGCTGTCCCGACTCCCACCATCCTTGGTCCCCCTGTTGAGGCCACCAAGCCCGCTGCTGTCTCGTACAATCCCACTGCTGCCGCTTCTGCTGTTGCTGAGGTCGTCAAGAACGAGGGCGTCGTCGAGAAGCGTGATGTCTCAACTGCCTGCGGTGCTGCTCTTCCTGACGGCAACGGACCTGTCCCTGGCACTGGCACTACGAACGACTACACTGCTGAGGGCAGCAGCCTGAGGCTCAACGCACAGCAGGCCACGACCCCCACCGGCTATGATCTCTCTTTCGTGGACCAGCTCGGCAGCTCCCAGCAGATTGGATACCTCACCTACAAGATCCTTGACAGCTACGATCCCTCCAAGTGCTCTGCAGCTTGTGATGCTGAGAAGTTCTGCTCGGGTTTCAACATTTACTACGAGCGTGACCCCAAGTACGATCCTAAGGATGGGTGTACCAACCCTGAGCCTGTCACCAACATCAAGTGCTCCCTCTACGGCTACAATGTTGCCAAGGCTGCCGCTACCAACAATGGTCAGTGGCGCCGGGATTTCCACGTCGTCATCACCGGCTCCAACGGTTATTCTAAGCAGAACAAGGCTCTGCCTACTGCGACTGACTTCAAGGCTCCTGTCAGCCTTCCTGCTGCCATCAACGCCCCTCTTGACAACGGTTACGACACATACAACGGTATGAGGCTGTTTAACGACAACCCTTACGACCCCTCTCTGTGCGCTGCCGCTTGCAGGGCTCAGACTCAAAACGATGTTGAGCGCCCTGCCTCGGACGGTACCTACAAGACCTGCAACTTCTTCACCTCGTACGTTCTTACCAAGAACGATGTTCCTCTTGGCACATACTGCTCTTTCTACACCCGTCACTGGGACGACACCTATGCCGTCAACACTGGCTACTACTACGGCGA
Organism: Curvularia kusanoi; assembly: GCA_011058905.1. Classification (NCBI taxonomy): domain Eukaryota; kingdom Fungi; phylum Ascomycota; class Dothideomycetes; order Pleosporales; family Pleosporaceae; genus Curvularia; species Curvularia kusanoi. The sequence goes on along the minus strand of SWKU01000016.1, from coordinate 257,971 downwards.
TGATGTTTACAAGGTCCGCAACGCTGCTTCCTACGACATTACTGATGAGAAGTTCCTTGCTCCCAAGACTGTTCCTAACTAGAGGACGCTCATGGATTTACTCACAATGCGCGTACGTCGTTCAGAATAATCACGATAATTACAGGCGCCTCTGTTCGCCTCTTGACATTAAGATCTTAGCAGCTACGAGTTCCTTTAGACCATAATTTTTCATCAATCTAGAACTTGAAAAGTAATTTGCTTGCCTCGCATGAGTGATGCCCCCCGGCGCCTTTTACTTTATTTTCTTAACATTTGATGCTTTGATTCCAAGTCACACCTCTTCCACTTCCAATATTCTCAGCCCCAAGCTCGCGGCTATTCTATCGGATCCTGTCTCTTGCAACCCCGCCACATCCGCCGCATCCGCCGCTGCTTACATGAACACCAATGGCTTTTTGGGTGACAAGACTTATAGCAACCTGCCAACCATTACCAAGTGAGATGGTGTCTAGTGATTACTGACATATTCTCCAGCATGAAATTGGATCCTTGCTCCACCAATCATACCGGTTGCAGGATGTGGATCTCCGACAGGTCCGTGATCACGAATCGACATCGTCGACTGATTTCGCAGACCCTCGTACAGTACATCGATCCTAGTATTGCCCTAGTTGCCTGGTTGATATGCACTAGCGCGTCAATAGTCCGGATTGCCAAATTAAGGTTAAGCGAGCAGCTACTCAACGCCTCGCCCAACACTTCATCTCCCGTCACGGAGTCAACATCAAAACCTGAACACGTCAAACTGCATATACGGGGGCTTTTGGTCGAGCAGAAAAGGATAGAAACAGAGTTTTGTGGAGCGAGAGCGTGTCATTGTATGTATTACGTAGGGATCGTGCGATCTGTGTTTTCTCGATCGTTTTGCTACCGTGAGTACGTGCAAGAGTGGTACGCTTGCTGTGCAATGGTTCAACGGGCCGTCAGGTGACGGGGTTTTGGCCAGGCATCTCTTTTTCGTGGTTCTGTCCCGCGTCTTCGTCGACCCTGTCCTGATTCCTTTAATCGCTTGCATGTGGACTATACGCGTAATGATCAGAGCGCAATACTTGCTGTGAGACCGAAAAGCATGTTTGGCATCCCTCGCAAGTATTGGTTCCATCTTGGCCTTGTCAGTCACAGATTGTAGCGATCGCTAGGTCACTGTTTCATGCCGCCCAATACATCGAATCCAATTCGCCCCACACCGTTTTGCCGGCCACTGGTGCAAGTGAGACAACGGGACCTATCACAAATATTCCGCAGGTCTCTCCCGCTGAGTCTTGCCTACCAGACCATGTGATTAAATGATCCAGACCATCTTACCGTGGTAAGACTGTTAGTCTGTCTTGGCCACCAGATTTTATTGATGTACTACATGTTCCCCACATTTTCGACTTATGCTTGGTGAGGAAAGCTGAATCCCGGGTATTGGGCATTTGGAATGCTGTACAATTGTCCAGCTACTGGTTTTGGTCATCACCACCCCTACTCCCCAGACAAGGGCCTAGAATCCACGGAGTGCTCCTTCGTATGCACAACTTGCTTGGTATACAAGCATGACCTGGCTGTCATTGGCGGTCGGCTCGAACAATGACTGCGTATGTCAGTGTAGGAGGAAGATTAAAAAAGAACAGTGCGCCAGACAAGCAGCTGTGTTTGTTGATCATGAACGCCGTGTGATCTGAGAGAGGTGATTAAAAAGTTCCTCAAGTCCCTCCGTCGTGACAGCTGACGTTTCGAAATACGCTCGCGCGTTTATCTTGGCCGTGAGTCTATAAGCCTGTCTAAAAGTCAGTACGCGCAAGATGGAGCCGGCATCTCGCTCAAAGTCATACGTCGCGGGTCCACACTGTGTGGGTTCCTGTGGGATTGACATCTTTCTTGCATCCTACGAGTATCTTCGGCACCTTTTTCAGGTACAGATCGGCCTCATGGTTCCACTGCATCTTACGGTGAGCTGATTTATGTCCGAACCAGTGGTTCGAAAGACGTACCTTATGTTCAACATTCTCAAATGAATCCGGACTGCTAATATCGAAACAAAGAAGGACTACGTCTACCATCCCATATGAAGCGCGGCGCAATTTTTCTGTAGCATGATGGAATCCGGAGTAGTCCTGAATGACTACTCCACAATGTCCCAAATGTCTGCGAAAGGTCATGGCTGTCGTATGAGTATGCTGCTGTGCGTTAATGACAGCCTCTTCATTGATACAAGAGCATCGTATACCTTTGGAATGCTTCCGTCACAAAACGCACTGGGACTGTTAGCATCTCACACTCGCTTGTCACAGCTCACATACCTAGATAGCCAGGTCTTACCGCATCCTGGATCACCTAAGAGAAGTATCTGGCGTTTCGGTGCTCTCTGGGCTGATTCCAGAGAAAAAGACACGGGCCCCACGTCAGATTCGTTTTCAAATTTGTCCGCTGACAAGTCTCTCTTCGAAAAGGCTCTGTGAAGATCGGACAAATCTGTCACACCGGGAGTTGGCATTGATGCTGGGAGCTCGATGGGGTAGAGGCTAGGCTCTGATGCAGGAAGTTCAAACGTATTGCCATCTGCCAATGGAGACGGCCTTCCTAAGCAGTTGTCGACATGAGACCGTTTTTCGCCATCATTGAGTCCTTGCAACTTTGTAAAACATATCGGGCACATACTTGTCGCTGCTTCCGCGTCACTAGGTGACTGAGATTCTGCCAGCCCAGACGTGGAAGATTTTCGCTTCGAAGAGAAGCCGAACCTAAGTGACTTCTTCTTCGTTAGGGTTGTATCATCGCTCTTACTCCTCCCATTCTGCAAGGAGAGTGTCTTAGCCAGTGAAGACGGGAAAAGAGAGAAAGTTTTCGAAGATGGTGTGGTTGCGTCTGGATTAGAATGATCTGGGCGCTGTACGGAGCTTTCGATGGCGTCAAAGGTCACATTTGGTTGTACTTTCTTCGGGATTTCTCCAGCAGAACGAGCCTCCTCTAAGGTCGAAGATCTGATGGCCAATCCCAATGATCGCTCCGTTGCTTTGATGTTCTCTGCTCTCGAGGCCGGAAGTCGTGAAGATGTCGAGGCAGCACGTCGGTGTGCTGGCAAGCCGCTGCCCAGATTGAGATCACTCGGTCTCAGTGGAAGTATCTCTCTTGACGGTCCGAAAGTCGGTGTATGTGCACTGCTAGATACCTTGTGCTGGGGGAGGCGTGAGTCCGACGCAGCCCGTCTTACAGGAAAAACTTGCGCTGAAGCCGAGGGTATTGGTCGTGCGATAGCCGCGTCGGTAATCACTGGCGACAGCATGATCTCTGGTATATCCGGCAAGAAGCCAGTAGAGCTGGTCAAACTTGACGGATTCTCGGGGTCCATATAAGGTGGCGGATCAATTCGATTGGATGAAACCAGTGTGTTGTGATCACGAGTCGATGGCGAAACAGATGGCTCTATCTGAGATTCATTGTGTGTAAGTCTTCTTGGAGACGATGCTTTGGGAGATGAAAGTGAGGTCGAGACGAGCGCTTTGTAAGCTGCTGTAGCGGCGGCATACCTGGCTTCCTCTTTAGTTGAGCAGTCTACCACTTTTGCCAAGGTCTTCTGTCGAGTCGAGTCGGCGAACACAATGCAGTTATAACCCTGTCGACCACGACCGATCATGAAAACGGGCTTTTCCCCACGAAGTTCTTGTTGACAAAGATCGATCAAGAGCTTGGTGGAAGATGCTACAACATCAGCATTAGCATCTCGTGCGGTCTTCGTTGCCTCTTGCTTCGCCAACCCATCTCCTGTTGGGATCTCTCTTTGCCTTGAATTAGCTAAGATGGATATAACCTCTTGAGCTGTTCCAGCAAGCAACAAGCTGGGCCTTCGTATTTGAGCAGTGTGTCTTGTGGGACTCCACGATGGCTCAATGCTTGTGCTAGATGAAGGCGATAAAGGTGTGCTATCGTCTCGAGTCGCTATTGGTGGAATAGGAGTGAGCTCTCGAACTAGAGGCTGCTTCCCTTTGTCGGCTGGCTCAGGCTTGTTTGGTGTAGAGCATTCCAATCCCAGTATATGATCATTCTTCGTATACTCACCCGGCGTGAGAGCATCTTCTTTGAGCCTCAGAGGTGAGTCCGTGTGGCTCTGCTTCATGTTCAGACTGACTTCAGCTCCGGGAAGAGTTGTCTCTTGGATTATTTGGTGACTGCTCAGGAGTGCAGCGTAGGCTTCTTCATCTTCAAGATTGCCCTGCTCGTTGCATATCTGTACAAGAAGGGCAAGAGTCTTCTCGTAACCGGTGTGGCCATGACCCCGTAGCTTTCTAAAGCCACGCAACGCCTGTCGGCCGTGAAGCTGCGCCTCGGTATAGTCCTTCGTATTCATGAGCACTTCACATAGCCTGAAAGAGTCCCATAGAAAGTGCTCGCTCTTTTTTCCGGTCTGGCGTTCTGTGATTGCCAGCTTTTCTTTCATGGTTGACTTTGCATCGGCCCAGTTTCCTTGCAAGCAGTAAGTCTCTGTTAGCATTTCAAGTAATTCAGCCTTCGAGACTCCAGTAGATAGAGTGCTCTGAGACGATGCAAGTGTTGTGTAGCTTGCAGTTGATGGGAATCTCGAGAGGCAATTCCGTAGGTGTCTCTCTGCCCCAACGAGGTCGCCTTGATCTTTACGCTTCTTGCCATTGCTAAATAATGCTCGAACCAGCTCATGTTCGATAACAGAATCACTATCTGATTCGTAAATAGTAGGCGCTTGTCCCGTACTTGCTTCCGAGGGATCCATCGTTGGTGCTTCTGTGTCGTCGTATTCGTATACAGTGTTGGAAGATATCCAACGCTGCATGGGTTCGTTTGCGTCTTTTTTGAATACGTCTCCGAAATCAGATCTGTATCTCACAGAAGCTCTTTCGCTTCCTTCTGGGCCCAATGTGGTGGAGGCAGTTGATACTACATCCGCTGCTGATTCACACATTTCCCTTAGATTAGACATTGACATGAGCTCTGTTTCAGCATGGAAGCCTTGATTAGCTACAGTGCTCTCGAGTTTCCCAATCTTTGCATTAAGGTCAGCACCCAGGCTACGAATCTAATCGTAAAGTTTGTTGAGATTTGGCATTATCGTGTCGGGTATTCGTGCTGTAGACTTTTGGAGGGTCACTTGGTTCCATCTATGGTATGTTAGATCGATACACGAGACCACTCTGACAACGATTGAACTTACACCACAATAGTATTCAGAGAGAGCTGCAGAGCTGACTTATACGATTGTATCTGTTCTCGAAAGCTCGAGATTTGCGGAATGGCGCTCTTCAAGCGGAGCTGCTTCCGCGATGCATCCAAGAAAGAGGTGCTCTTATTCACGCTCGAAAGCAAGAATCGCAACTGGTCCAGAGTAGTCTCGCCATCGCTCAACGATCTCGCAAGGTTCTTCCAATGGCTGCCTACATGCCCCGTGGCTTGCACCTCTGCTTGGATATCCTGCTGGGCAAACGTCTCTTTCATCGATACGAGAACTTGCTGGAAATTATCTACATCTTTCAGAATGTCGTTCAGCGTCGTATCGACCACGTTGACTTCATCGCGGAATTGCTTCACTAAAACAGTGACCTGCGCTGAAATTTGGATTAAAGTGACAATGCTGGCCCCAATTGATAGTGGATCCATGATTGCGCATTGCGTGCGAAGAGCATCGAAGCTTGTTCAGAGGTTGCGAAAGAATTGGGAACAGGAGTTCAGCTCTTCGCTTATTGAGGCTGTGGGTGTGACCAGGTTCGAACACAGCCTCATGCAGGTGCACACCACAGGCCCCCAGCCCCAGAGCCACCATGACGAAATCAGCCACGGATCTAAACTTGCTCTGGCAACACGGCCGTAAATGCGATATAACAAGTTGCATATTCGATTATGGGAGAACAGCGGTAGCAGTGGTTGGCTATTGTGTCTTTGGAGGTTGTACAACGAGGTGGAGGGGCACGTTCGCTGCTTCCTTTTTGCCACACCTTCGTCGCATTTGGCCCCCAACAGAAGGCACTGCGCAGTGTTTCTGTTTCCTGTGTACGATTTCACGACGTGCAGTCCCCATCGTGTTTCTGGATACGTTTCCCGTTTCTATAAGACGAATCTTACACAGCGACACCGATTTAAGAAGCCCTGCAGAATCTGGCTCTTCACATCCGTGTATTATAATCTATCCACACTGGTCTCTAGACTCGAAAAGATTGATGCTACTTTTGTATCGGTCTTACGATTAATGCGCTAGTTATCTTTGCAAATGTGACCCTGCGTGCTTATGTGTACCTATTTGTAAGCAGTGCTACCCATACTGTATAACATGGCCCAGAGCAAAGCAACTCGATCACAACACATTTATCAAAAACGACCAAGTCCAATATGGTACTCAGAACAAAGCCAGAAGATGATGACTGGAAGAATGTAGGAGATGCCAGAAAGCGCAAGCAGATTCAAGATCGACTAGCGCAAAGAGCCCGTCGTAAGCAGCGACCCAAAGGTGTAAAAGAGCACACGCTAACACTTGCATAGGCAGACGTTTACGCGAAGCAAGCCGCGATGTCATAACTCACCAGTCATTCGATCTGCCAGCTCGAAATTTAGACGATGCCTCGCCAGCATCAAGCAATGAACAGAACACGTTGTGTCTGGACGTAACAGACATGCCCTCAAGCGATCTGCTTGAAGAATCACCAGAAGCCATCTCTGATAGCTGGCATATCAGTAAGCTCAACGGCGCAGACCGTTTGATAGAGCTCAATCCATCTCATGACACCGATCTCGCAGACCCGACTCTACTACCAAACAACGTTCACGCGCCCATATCGCTCGCGTCAACTGCCCAACTTTCCTTACCCCTGAATGTTTTCACTGCACTCTTCCTGAATGGTCAGATACTCGGTATTGTTTGTAGCACGACGATGGCGTCCAAGTCCCCTCCACCTACTGCATCAATCCCATTATCCCTGCGCCCAACAGCCTCGCAACTTACCACAGTGCATTTCCAATGGATCGATCGGCTGCCGTTCCCGAAGCTTAGAGACAGCCTTATCAGGCTGCAAGGTGTGGTAGATCTGGATGAGTTTCTGAACGACATATTTGTGGCTCCAAGTTTCAGTATCAGGAGGGGTGCGGAGAGCTGGGATCCTCGTGCTTGGAGCATGGAGGGAGTGTGGGCGAAAAAGTGGGGGTGGCTGTTCTTTTGAGAGGCTTGAGGTTGAATGAAATCTCATAGTTGTGAAAGTGACGTATGCTGGAATGCTCATTGGGTATGGAGATGCAGCAACACGCTCCAGATGGTAACAGAGTGCTACGTGGACCAGAAGTAGAGGCAACATGATAAGGGAACTGATATGAACACTCGTTCCTGCTCATTTGACAGCGGCACACAAACTCGACACGACTCGTGTCTCACAATGTTCGAATCGAATTTCCAGAAGATGATGTGACACAGCTTGCCTCTTATCAACAGGATTGCTTCATATACATGGTTGTTTCTCGCCATTCAGACGTATGAGCTGTTTTATGTGCCTGAGCCATGCCTGTGCCTGATCCTTCACGTTCCGGTACCTGATCTTACATACCGTATCCGCAAACAAGCTGCTTTAGCTGTCTCATTGACAAGCATGTATAGTCTTTATGAGGCAGCTAGATATCGGTCAATATCAACTTTGGGCGTAGTGGGTGGTGGCGAAGTTTGTTTGGCGTATTTCGAGACCGTACGAGCCGTACGAGAGATGATGAGACGCTCTCATCGGGAACCGGCAGGCGAATTTGATGGCTCAAAGACAGATGCTGATGGCTTAGGGAGTGTTCCAGCGTGCTAAATACATCACAGTACAGTACTTGTACTCTGCAGAGAAGTGCTGAGATATGTAGAGCTGGTGAATTGTGCTGCCTCATCGCCAGCATGCCAGCGCTACAGCCCGGCAGCAGTATTGTCAACATCTTGTTGTGTAAATGTCTACGATAAGTGGCACCACCGTTACTATAACCACACGTTTTTGCTACTGACATCCGCCCATATTGCCCGTTCTGTCGTGGTTGCACCTGTTTCACCTACCTCGAAACTCATCGTGCGACAACGACCGAAACGGGAAATGCATGAACATCACAACCTTCCCAATAACGCGCAGCACACCTCAAACTGACACGACTGCGCCACGGAACACCGTGTCGATACATATACAATGCCGCGATCCTGTGGTGTATGCGGTTCAGTTGGCAGTTGCGATACTCACCGACTTCATAGCCCCACGCACGGACACATATATACATTGTTCCTTGGAACACGACGATCGTTACACATTTACAAATACAAGAAGCAAGATGAGAATTGCTATCGAGATGACGTTGTTGGTGGGTTCTGCAGCCTTGGCGCTTGCGAGTCCCATTGCGAGTCCCATTCCGAGCCCAGGTCCACCAAAGTCACCGCCGCCGCCGCCCAGCATGGGGGGTATGGTTGCAGGTATTGGGAAATGCCCGGTAGGCTCTGTGATGACCTCTGAGAGCTCAGCCACTGACCATTGCGTAGAAAGATTGCTGGAACGAGGCAGCTGCAAGGGCAGGGTGCGATCCTAATACCAACGATGCCTGCCTATGCGGTCCATTCTTTGATGCTGTCACTTACTGCACAGCGGCAACCTGCAATGCGAGTGATAACCTGGGTAAGCACTCTACCCACTATTCAATGCTCGAGGAAATGCTAACGTGATATCAAATAGCCGCACTAAATTTCCTCTCACCCGCATGCTAGAAGACCGTTGTGGGCACGTCGTAGCTGCGACTCCAAAGCGGCAAGACCGGATCCACACCAAGGAACAGGCGGCATTGTACGATGAAGAATATATACCCGAGCATATTAATGACATCCTTCAACTTACGTGCATACTGATCTACATTCATGGTTCCTGCACAACTAGCAATCTTCCGGATTGTGCCAATTGTGCGCTTCGGTGTGACCTTGCTTAACATTGCCGGTCCTGGGGTACATTGGCCGCGGTTGTTTGAACAACCATATGCCGGAGCTCATACCCCGAGTACGAAGGTAAAGTTCGCCGATGTTGGTCGCGAAATCTCGGAACGATCCAGACTGCGCTAGTACTGCTGTGGCAATGATCAGTGAATCTGGGGTCTCCACAAAGTTAAACTTCGCCCAGGCAGTACAAGTTGCAGATCGCCATGCAAGGCAATCAGATAAGTTGCGAAGAAGAGGGGGTCCCGAAGTGTACTTCAGTTTGATATGGCAGGACATATGGGCGCAGCAGTAGAAGACCTAAAGGAAGATGGTACAAAGGAGCTCCGATTTAACCAGATTTTAGGCCCACGGTCACTTGTTGAACATTGAACAAGAGCTGCGCTTTGTGCATTTTCTTCTTCTCGCTTTGTGACGGCTGTAGTCTCAGTGCGCGCCAAAGTGGTGCGCCTTAGCTTCGACTCCGCAAAGGACGCGAGACGAGTACAATGATCGACGCTCGCCGACAAGGAGAGGCTGACTAGGAGAGGCTGACTTGGAGTCTCAGAAGTGTGACGATCAGGGCTCACTTGCAGGTCGAGAAGGTTGTTGTGTTGTCCATTGCGCGTACTGCATCCGCGGATCATAGGAGGACTGGGGGCGTGGGGTAATATTGGAGCAAAGCAACTTCAGTGGCCCACCGATTACAAAACGATCATCGTGAAGTAGATTGCTGAGGCTCAGGGTGCCGCATGAAGCGGATGCTGGCGTGGTGCCTAGCTGAAGAGACAGATGGTGTGATTCGGCTGGACGGAGCGCGTTTGGTATTGGCTCTTTCGTGGTTACCTATTGCAGAAATGCCGTTCTGGATTAGCTTTGTCGCAGATTTGTTTGTCCTTTTTTCGATGGAGGATGATGAATGGTGATGTTTGATGTGTCATTGTTCGTTCGAACTAATCTCCTCGTCGGCCAAAAGGCGATAACTAGGCCCATGTGTCGCACAAGCGGTCTTCGGGCTCCTTTCATCACAGCTTTGCATTTGCACATGCTGGCGGGGTCTTCAGCATCTCGAACTTCATGGGATGACGTTCGAGCTTGCGGGATGACATCAAGGATGTTGTTGAGGACAGGGAGACGGTGAGAGAATCTTGCACGTTGTCGTAGGGTCTGATGTCATGCCGCTGTCACCGAATATCAAAGGATGCTTCTTTCGCCTCAAATCGGGCCTTCGGAACACATTTGAGGGTTACGATGCGGGGCCCCAGAGAGGCTTGAGATGAAACTGGCTGCTTGCGGCTGAGAATTAAGGATAGGACAGCTTTGGATGGGCAGACAATGAGTGCTTCGAGGCGCACAGGATGCGTCGGCATGTCGCATCGCGCATCGACATGCGAGTACCGCGGTGATTGCTGCGGAGTCGCAGTGACGATGCGCTTTGATCGTATCAGGAGATGTGTTGGGCGGACAGCTTGCAAAACTTTCTCGCAGCGGGGTTTCGTTGAATCAACGGATCGCAACTACCGGAGGCTGCGCGTTTGGCGCACCGGTGAGAGCACAGGTGGTGGACTCTACGACTACTCCTAGACATGTGGTCCCAGCGTGCAGGTGAAACTGGGCGCAGGCACGGCGACAGCGACTTGAGCTCGATAACGAGGGGTCGTGAAAGAGGCGCAGTGTTTGGCTTTGGTACCTGCAGCTCGGCCTGCAAGAGGACAGGACTGTGGCGCCACCAACGTAGCAGGCGTCTCCACTCTCGGTGCGCCGTCCTGCCCGAGATTCTCCGAACACGTGCAAAGGGCAGGAGATGTCGTTTGCGGGCGAATAAATTTTCGCTGCGACACTGTCAGCGGCAAGCTGCCCCGAACAATCTCCAAACTTCTGCCATACTAGCCACAAAGCGGGGCGGGCTATCGACGGGCTAGGCGTTGTCAGGAATTTCTATGGAAGAAATGATAATAATAGCGGACCCGCGCCCACGATCTGAAATCTATCACGCCGAGATTCCTGCCACGCATCGTCGGGTTGCTCTGGAGCGCAGCGCAAGAAAAGTCTGTCCTTCATGCTGGACGGTCATGCTCGTCATACGCTGTGGTGTGCAGCCCAGGGGACACCTGGCATGCCCTGGAGATCTTTCTGCCTTGTGAAGGGCCATGCAGACAGGGGTCGCCCCACCCAGATATCGAGAATGGAAAGAGCGAATGGGGCTCCGCAAGGGCCGATATGATTACGATAGAGAGAATGCGGATATCGCCTGCTGGTGCTGATTACTGAGTTGATGCGGCTGCATGTTGTAATTTGCGCAGTGTGAGAATTAGGCCAATGTCCGAGACGTGTTGGTGCTGTGCAGTGTGCTGTGCTGCGCTCCGCTCTTTCATGCTTTCACAACCTTGTGCCTCGTTCGCAGTGCAACACGGATAGCGACATGCATTGCATCGCCTGCGGACCGTGGTGGGTAGGCGCATTGGTTGGGAAGGCTCAGTGCCGGGCGAGTACTGTGTTGATATGACGATGGTCTCCTGATGTTGCCATTGTAGGCAGTGAAGTGCATGCTGCTGCTCGAAGAATGCATTCGCAGCTGCCGCCTTTGCTTTTCCCATGCTTGCAGTACCCCAGATCATCCCCCACGGGACATGGAGTCCTCCACCAGACTCAGCAGCAGTGCGACGCACCCGAAAGGACTGCAAAGCCCCCAGCTACGCGTGGATAGCCCATAATTGGTCATCTGACACAACCAATAACTCGACGATGTGATGTTTCCTCAGACCACGGGGGGAGATCACCAGTATCATCCCACGGCCTTCACTTTAGACGGTCCACTTAGAGGACCTCGCGGACAGCTTGAGGAGCCCCGCGGTCTGCTATTGACGATTGCATATTCCTGGAGCTGAGGGAGGTCCGTCTCTTAAGCGCATCTACTGGCGGCTACTCTCCACTCAATGGCGACGATCAGCCAGCCTGTGGTACCGTGGCAGTTGCTCTGGTCTCACGCCCTGCCTGATCAATAGAATGCACAACAAAACGCCAGGCGCAAGGGCGACGAATGCCGTAAAAGTGCATGGAGCAGCCAGGCGCCTTGATCGTGATGTCCCAGAATAGCGTCGACTCCAGGCAGGTGTGACGTTCCGATGAATGGCTGCTCTTATCTATACCCTCCAGTGCAGCGGGGCTCCTCATATTCTCCAGACAAGCAGAACACTGCCTCCCCCATCCTTCTCCAGTTCTTTCTTTGGTCAAATTCGACTGATCGCTGTGACTCTATCACGCCTCGCTGCACTGTTACACGCACACGCTCACGTACGCTGCGCAGCCGGTTCTTACTGGACGGGCCCCCGCTGTCTTATTCCTGCTTCACCTTCTGTCTGTCCCCACAAACAGCCTCACCAAAGTGACCACTGCAGTGCCCGTGGCCAGTCGTGGACTCGTGGTGTGCTCGCCGACCTTCACCGCTGGGCCAACAGCAGAATTTGCTGCAAATTTGCGTGCCATTGTCGGGCCTCATCAACAAATTCGCAACTCCACCGCTGCATCGTGAGTGCGGAGACCGAAGCAGGTATTTTCCGCTGCGATAGGGTGCATCCATCCAGCCAGGCACAGCGATCACCTATTGCCCATCTCGCTTCACCAGCGCCGACCCTGCACATCTGTGACTGGACGAAAGAGCGCAGACGCAAGCCGGACGCACGCCATTGCTCCGACACGCCATCTGCCATCGCCGACACACGCCAGCTCCAGTAGGTCCTTGCTCCAGACTACTGCGCTCCGCACAGCGACTGGGGGCGCCGCTAGCTGATACGTTTTTGACTCGGCGTACCTTTGAGGTAGCCAAGCCGAGTGGGCCAGTCCGCCCCGTGTCTTTCTTCGATTCCGGCAGATCCTCGTCAGCACAGGCCTGCCTCAGCGCTGCTCAGCAGCCACCGACCCCCACACGCACAATCCCGCCAACCTTTTGTTCTTATACCCTCTGACGCCCCAGCCATACCCCCCTTCCCCAACTTTCACACGCCGCCTCTGGTGCTAATCACATGCAACCCTTCAACCTGTCCAGCGTACTAAACCCGGACTCCTCCTCCCAGCAGACCTCAAGTACACCACTCACACCTGCATCCACTCAGTCGTCATCGTCGATGGCTACTGCTACCGTTAGCCTCATGGCTCCCCTCTTGCAACAGCAACAGGCTCAAGAAGAGCCGCGCCAGGACCTTCCACGTCCTTACAAGTGCCCCCTCTGTGACAAGGCCTTCCACCGTCTGGAGCACCAGACCCGTCACATCCGCACTCACACTGGAGAGAAGCCCCATGCCTGCACCTTCCCTGGTTGCACAAAACGTTTCTCGCGCTCCGATGAGCTCACCCGGTATGTATCTCTACCACGTTGCACAGCCCTTTGGTCGTTACTAATATTATACAGACACTCTAGAATTCACAACAACCCCAACTCAAGAAGGGGCAAGGGCCAGCATGCCGCTGCTCACCAGGCTGCTGTCGCCGCCGTTCAAGCTGGTCTGGTCGAGCCTGGCTCGAGCCTTGCGCACATGATGGCGCCTCCTCCACCAAAGACTATTTCCCGCAGCGCCCCTGGCTCTGCACTTGGCTCACCAAATGTGTCGCCTCCCCACTCCTTCTCTAATTATTCTCCCAACGTTGGCAACGACCTGGCTGCCTACCGCCATGGAGGCCTTAGCAGCAACAGCAGTCCCAACGGCCTGTCAAGAAACATGGATTTGCTTGCAGATGCTGCCTCAAGGCTTGAGAACCGCCACGGGCATCACACTCATTCGAGCCGTCACCACCCCACTAGCCACGGATACCACCCGTACAGCAATCATCGCCTTCCTGGCCTTTCCCAGTACGCCTACTCCTCGCAGCCAATGTCGAGGTCGCATTCCCACGAGGATGATGACCCTTATGCGCACAGGATGACGAAGAGGTCTCGACCAGGCTCGCCGATGTCGACTGCCCCTCCTTCGCCAACATTCTCGCATGATTCTGCTAGCCCTACACCCGACCACACCCCCCTTGCAACACCTGCTCACTCGCCCCGGCTGCGACCTCACGGGTTCAACGATCTACAGTTGCCTCATCTGCGCCACTTGAGCCTCAACCAGAACTACGTTCCTGCACTTGCGCCCATGGAGCCACAGACAGATCGAGAGGCGCCATATGTCCCTAGCGCTTCCTCTGGTCTTAGGATTGGCGACATCATCTCGAAACCAGAGGGCGCTCAGCGCAAGCTTCCTGTTCCTCAGGTTCCCAAGGTCGCTGTGCAAGATCTTCTGAACGGCCCAGTAAATAGCGGCTTCTCTTCCGGCAACTCTTCCACCACACCCTCGATAGCTGGCGAGGACCTTGCAAACCGCACATAAAACTCCCTTATCATTGCATAAATCGGCGTATGGTAGCATTGTATGACTTTTTGTCATTTGGATTAGCGAGCGTTCTACGGAATCATAGACGGACTCATGAGGGGTACAGCCCGCGGAATATCACGACTTCAATTTTCGAACTCGGACCACTCAGTTACAATAGACTTGCAGATTTTCTTTTGTCGAATTCAATACCCCAGGAATCCTAGCGGTTCCAGTCTTGTATTCTTCTCCTACTCAACTTTGGCTTTTGGCATGCAGCCAGGTGGATGGGGTGCGCCTGCTTATTGGCAGGTTACTGGTTAAACAGAACAGAAACCCAACGCCTAGCGCGTAATCGAAATTCACACATTCCACTCGCACTTGACTATTACGAGATGATTATGATTTTGGTTGTGACGTGATCTGGGTTCCAAGTGATGCAACGAGAATCAGGAGCAGGGAACAAGTATGCATCCCGGGGCTCTGGATTCGCACCTCCCCACTCAGCACCAGTCACACATTCGTTTTCTCTATCCCCGCACTAACAAAGAAAAAAAAAGTTCAAAACACATCAGGAGAGCATCACATATCACGACAGGTTCTCCGCACTTGACATACCCGTGCTGTGGTTACGCAGTCAGCTCCCCACAGTTTGTCTCAGCCCAAAGAAGATGCGGTGAAGTTTGTTCTCCGCGACGCCCACACTGTTTCAGTCGGCCACTGTGCAACCACACTCACACTGTTCTATTCTGCCCACATTCCGTGGGCGATAAGCCCACGCTCCACAATCACGATCTCCGCATTTTGTAGGACGGTTCATGTTCACTAGCGCGGTTGGCGCGATGTTCTCTCTGCCTGGGCAAGTGCGTTGGAGGCTGCCACTTTCGGACGTGGTAGGTTTCCTTCGTCAGCGCGTTTTCTTCGATTGTCAGACCCCTGTCGTCCTATCAAATGCCCTTATCATTTGAGTTCTGCTGTCTCTCGCAAGCTAGGCTGTATGGCAAACTATTCTTGCCTGTTCTTCGGCTTTCGTCGGGATGTGAAACCTGTGCTCTTCTCGGGCTTACCTGGTCCACATCTGGATCGAACGTGGTCTCGGACGCTCCTTCAGACCACGGGTGCCCAGAGAGATCAATAGCTGCACCCCGGATTGAAGCGCAGCAGCGCCGGCGTTCCCCACATTCCTATCGCTCAGCGGCACAGCTGCGCCAGATTTCGATGGCAAACAGGTAGTGCGGGAGGTTGCTCCGCCTGTCGTCATCTCAAAGGCTGTCGGCCCGGCAGCTTCGAAGGGTACCCTACGGTCTCTGACCCAGCTTTTGTGAATGCAGACATAGCGAGACCGAGAAACACCCCGTATCTCTATCACGACTTGTGTATTTTGAGATTCACATGCTGGATATGGCAGACGGCGGTATTTTCCTTGGAATTGTCACTCACGATGGGTCTACGCAGATCCACAGAGCGCCAATCTTATAAGACAAAGCACGCCATCCAATAGCTTAGACGCGTGGGACCCCATCTCCTTGCAGACTTTGAAGACATAAGGCCAGAGTCAGCGAAAGATAAGCAGACCTCCACCATTCGCACTACTTTCTCAGCCGCCTTGTTGCTAGAGATAAACTTCTCCACAGCGAATCTCACCAGGTGCTGAGAGTGGGAGCCCCTTGCTGACTCGTCCGTCTAGCGAGCTTCTAGACGCACCCGCTTTCGTACAGCGTCCATCTTCCTCCGACTGCGGGGTCTCCACACTTGCCTACGACTTTCCATGCTTGGAAATGCGAGCGGATAAGGCTGGCCAAAGCTTGACGCTCCACTGAGGCGTCGCGCCCGTATCGAGGGACCAGAGATACTCCGGAAAAATTGCACCAGTAAGAGGGGCCGAATGTGGAATGTGGAGAGACATGGTCGAGAGCCTCACCGCGACGACTTCCAGATCAGGCTAAGGATCCGCCTTGTGAATCTGTCCGTCATATGAGGCTCAAGGAATGTGGGCGAGGCTTATGCCTTCGGCATTTTTCCGATCGCTTACGCTTGGCCAGGGCCGTTATTCCCTTGTTGCAAAGGATTTCTTCCCTCGGATGCTACAGTGCAATTTGCCTTGAGTTGTGGGCTGTCCGTTCATCCGCGTCCCTCAAATCACTCTCCGCTCGTTCTCCGCTTCGGCGGACCGGCTCAAAACGACTAGCGAGACCATAAAGCTCTGTCCCTGATGAACTCCAAGAAAGCGCTTTGAGGTGTCCACCCCGCCTTTGCAGCATGGCGGGATCTGGTTGCAACGGCCAGTCATCTAAATCCAACGTCGCGTACCAGGCGGCTGGTATTATCAGCCGACATTTCAATATCCACGCTGCTCATCATCAATCTATTCCGCAGATCTGCTATGGATAGCCGCAAACGGTGTCTCCCCTGCATAATGGTAAATGCTTGCGCGTCAAACACTGTCCGCGAGTTCACTACCAGCATTCGATGTGCTGAATGTCACTGTGATGAAGCCTTCAACATACCAATGTACTATGTAATACCGAATTGTTTGTGGATCTACTGCAACAGGCCACAGCTCCGGTACTAGCAAGTAGCGTCTGTCAAAGTCGGTCTCAGTCCTTTCCACAGCAATGGCTTTGTCTAACCTCAACATGACGACTGAATGAGCATGTGTTTTCACATGCGCGCCAACTGAGGTTGTCTGATAGCCAACGAAACAGTGTCGCGTTCTTGAGAATGTCGCCGCTGCATGAGCCCTACGTGACAATAAGCATCACACTATGACGAGGCCACTTGGTCACTTGCATCGAGCCTATGCCATATGGTTGCGGTCGTATCAGGGCGAGAAGCTCTGTGCCCGTATGTCTGCAGTCCTCAATATGCCATACATTGCATTTCAATTGCATGCACAGGATCCCCCATATGCTAAATCACCAAATAATCAACAATGCATCAAAACCTTATCGAATACTTTCGTTGAGACGTACCTGCGTCACTTCAAACCCACCTTCACATGCCAGCATGTGCATCCCTCTGGCATCACAGCCCCCACGCCATGCCCAAAATCGACTTACATGCTCCCTTGGCTACCCCGGACAGTCCCGGCTCTCCTCTGCCGCTCAGCTAACCTGTTTAGCCAGATACCCGCGGCTCTACGGACCGGCAGATGTCCAGTCACAGCTGTTTCTTGGGGGCGTTCGCACAGCCTCAGACCCTGATTCACGAAAACCCGCCGGAAGAATTCTCTCCCCTCCACTTAGGTACATTGGCCGAGGTCATCTACGACCGAGCTTATGCGGGAGAGTACCTCGTTGAAAGTATCTACCCCGGCTGGCCTTTCTATTGGCGGTGTTTCAACTCAGTAGAGCTGACGCCGTATCACGCCTTCTCTGAGACGAACTCTTTCAAGTAGGGTGCCATCGGGGCTTCGATCCTGACAAAGGTCCGAAAGTGCTCACAAAGCACGGAAGCGTGGAGACGCGGAAAAAGTCAGGGTCGTGGACCCGGTGGGAACCCAGTGGGCTGCACTTTGCAGACTGGAGCCATAGTGCATGTGCTTGATACGCAACATGCGCATTTGAGATTTTTTGGGGGCCATTTTGCAATCTGAAAGCAGATGCGGAGCATGAGACTGGCAGGATCGTGGGCATGTCCGAGACCGTGGTCTACTATGCAACTAAGTGAACCCAGGGTCTGCCAGGTTGCAAGCCAACTCTGTAGCAGACACCTTGCTCTCGACGTCGCGAGCTGGACGCTTTCGAGATGCTCGTCAGTGTCAGCAGTGGTACCTGCGTGGTTCACTGAGGCTACCATCCTATCGCCAGCCCCATGCATAAACACCTCCACACCACACACCGCAGGCCGACTCACCAGACGCATACATGCGAAGCCATCTCGATCCCCCCCCCCTCTGCATCTGACATCACTCTCCCTTCACATCCTCGCCAGCATCACGCGGGCATCACGCCAGTCGATATCATCCTATCTCTGTCCCCGACTCTCCACATCCCATACACCACCAGGACGATCGCATGCCCATCTCGCGTTCTAGATCTCGATCATCACCCATCCATCCCTCCATCAAACCCCCCCCCCCCCCCCCCATAAACAAACAAACATAATTACATACATGAATAGCACCAACACCGTCAACACCAAGCCCCCCAGTACAAATCAGCATAGGCAGGGTAAGACAATGCAGGCCCCCTCGCCACGGCCCGTCGCCGTCGATTGATCATGCCGGGCAGTACTAAAGTAGGTAGGTACCTACTTTCCACGGTACCAATCCCAGCCTCCATCTCATCTCGAAACCCGCACGTTACTAATCCAAGTACCCTGCCACCAATAGGTACCTACAATCAGACACGCCCTACCTACCACCACAACAATCCCATGCTTGCTCTACCTAAAAAAAGCACACCCCCCTGGCAGATATTCCAGCTTGATTACTTACTTACCTACTACCTACCCTACCTATCTACGGTATTCTCCCCGACTCTCCTCTCCCCCAGCGGAGCCAGCCAACCAGGGCATTTAGTGACATCAGCATCCCGGCGGGTGTGGCGGATCCCGCGAGCACGACGGGCAAGGGCACAAAGGGCTTACCGATCGCGATTCGGGTTTCGGGCCTAGAGCCGAAGAGGCCAGTCGAGTTTGTGTAGCATTGGGGGACAAGACCGAACAGTTCCGCAGCCCATCTCGTCGCTGCTTTTTGCCTTGGCGATGGTTACACATTCCTGGCTGGTCCGTGAGGCATAGACGGAAATGTTGAGGCGATGGGAAACAGGAGGACGCGTACGTACTACGTGATAAAGTTTCGGAGCTTGAAGGCATGTTAGGCTCTATAAAAGATTTATAATCGAAGAGAATACTTCGAAGAGTTGTGTTCACTCTACAGTTGGCATCATTGTCAGCCCTTCAATACGATTGTATGGTCTTTTTCCTTTTTTGAACATATATTCATTCGAGCATGCATATGGCAAGCTACCAATACTCGTCAAGCGCCAGATTAGTCGCCTCGATCTATTCGATGCGAATATGTGAGAGATGAAAAGCGCCAAAATTGATCATGATATCAGTCATGAGCCTTACAGACCTTCCTTCGTAACCCGCCTCCGCTTAGTTGTACAGGTCCTCGTCCTCGCCAGCGGCGCCGAATGCGCCCTGGTCATTTGACGCCTGCTCGCCATCAGGGAAGCGGAAGAAGCTCGATCCACCAGAGTTCTTCATCGACTGTGCGAACGCTTCGTAGCGGCGGATCTCGACATCGGTGACCGAGCGACGAGCAGAGCGCATAGCCTCCTCGAAGTGGGCCTTGGTAAGCTCAGGAACGGCGTCCTCGCCCTCCTCCATCATGTCAACATCCTCGCCATTCGCTGCCGCTGCCTTGCGGCGCTCGATGTCGTGAGCGATCGACTGCTTGATAGCAAGCTTGACGGCACGCTGTGTAACGAAGCCAAGATCGGCACCAGAGAAGCCGTGTGTGTTCGAGGCGATGAAGTCGATGTCAATGTCGGCTGCGACAGGGGTCTTGCGGAGCTGGGCCTTCAGAATGCTGACACGAGAAGCCTGGTCGGGCAGAGGAACGTAGACGAGTGTGTCAAGACGTCCGGGACGGCACAGCGCGTTGTCGAGCTGCTCCGGTCGGTTGGTAGCGCCGATGACAAAGACGTTCTTCTTCGATGTCATACCGTCCATCTCAGTAAGCAGCTGGTTGACCACACGGTCGGAAGCACCTCCAGCATCGCCCTGAGAGCCACCACGAGACTTGGCAATGGAGTCAAGCTCGTCAAGGAAGACAACGCAAGGTGCAGCGGCGCGTGCCTTGTCGAAAATGTCACGGATGTTGCTCTCAGACTCACCGAACCACATGGACAGCAGCTCGGGGCCCTTGACGGAGATGAAGTTGGCAGCGCACTCGTTGGCAACAGCCTTGGCGAGCAGGGTCTTTCCGGTACCGGGAGGACCGTAGAACAGCACACCACGCGAGGGCGACATGCCGAACTTGAGGAACTTCTCGGGGTGGTCGACGGGGTACTGCACGGACTCGATGAGCTCGCGCTTGACCTCCTCGAGACCACCAATGTCCTCCCATCGAACGTTGGGAACCTCGACAACGGCAACCTCGCGAAGGGCGGAGGGGTTGGAGATGCCGAGTGCGAAACGGAAGTTCTCCATGGTAACACCGAGAGAGTCAAGCACCTCGGCATCGATTGTGTCCTCATCCAGATCGATCAAATCCATCTTCTCACGAATCTGCTGCATGGCAGCCTCAGAGCAGAGAGATGCCAAATCAGAACCGACGTAACCGTGAGTCTCGGCAGCAATGACCTGGAGATCAACATCGTCACCAAGCTTCATGTTCTTGGTGTGGATCTGCATAATCTCCAGACGGCCAGTGGGGTCGGGAATACCGATATCGACCTCACGATCGAAACGACCGAATCGACGAAGGGCGGGATCGATCGAGTTGGGACGGTTGGTCGCGGCCATGACGACGACGTTGGAGCGTGCCTTCATGCCGTCCATGAGGGTGAGCAGCTGGGAAACGACACGGCGTTCGACCTCACCGTTGGTCTTTTCACGCTTAGGTGCGATAGAGTCGATCTCGTCGATGAAGATGATGGCAGGGGAGTTCTTCTCAGCCTCCTCGAAAGCCTTGCGCAGGTTGGACTCCGACTCACCAGCCATCTTCGACATGATCTCGGGACCGTTGATCAGGAAGAAGAAAGCACCGGTCTCGTTGGCAACAGCACGCGCCATAAGTGTCTTACCGGTACCCGGGGGACCGTACATAAGAATACCGCGCGGAGGCTTGATACCAATGGACTTGAAGAGCTGGGGATGCCTGAGCGGCAGCTCAACAAGCTCACGAATCTGTGCCATCTGCTTACGGCAGCCGCCAATGTCGTCGTACCCAACCTCATTGAGGTTGCCCTCCTCATCCTCGCGCTGGATCGGCTCGCCCTCGCAGTGGATAACGGTATCCTGTGCGACAATGCCGAACTCCGGAGGATCGACCTCTACCACCTTGAACTCGACTTGTCGCATGCCACCGCGAGCGGTGAATGTGTCGCCCTGTCGTACAGGTCGGTAGGCTTCGCGGAAGTATGGGGCGAGGAAAACGTCGAATAACGACCCGGTGATACCCTCAACTGTGTCTGCGATGGGGAGGACTGCGATGCGCTTGGCCTGCGTAACTGATCAGTACTGGATTCACGAGTGAGCGCAGTGAAAGCGGTACTTACATATTTGATATCTGGGCATGGGTGGATGGTGATCACATCACCGTGCTTGACGCGCAGGTTGTGGCGAACCACACGGTTTATCCGTGCAGAGCCATCATCAAGATCGTCGTCTGCCAGCACGATCAAAACTGTGTCCTTGCGCTTCTTTCCCTTAACCAGAACGGTATCACCACGGAATAGCTGGAGCGTCTCCATGGTGTTGTTCGAGAGGGCGATAATGGAGTTGTCATCGTTAACGGCGTCGGTAACGCTGTGATTGTTAGCTAATGCTTGCAATGAGCGATAAGAGATTTGCTTACATGAGGGAGTTGGGCTTCTTCTTCTTCTTGAGGATCGCGGTTGCGATCTCGTCATCCTGTGGCGGGTCAGTATCTCTGGCCTCAGTAGCACTGTGAGTGGAACGTACGCCCTTGGGCTCGGCGCCAGAAGGGTCCCTGGTGTCCTGTTAGCAGCTGTATTTGCTTTGCGCCATGTTGCAGGGACAGAGGCAAACTCACTTGGACAGGTCCGGCTTCTGCGAGGCGTGATCTGGCTCAGCGGACATGGTGTCTTATTGGATTACTTTTTGCAGCGGTAGTTTGTGTATTTAGATGGAAAGCACTGCCCGGAGCTGCAGCGTTGTAACGGTGAGGGGTGGTGGGTGGCGGGTGATGGGGATGATGGAGTGGAGTGCAGGCGGATGAGGTAGTTTAAGTAGAAGCTCGGGACAGCGTCGGTGACGGTGAATAGCTCTCCAGTTGCCTCAGCGCAGTGGGTCTTGCCAAGTGATGTTAGCGCGCCTTCCCGCAACACCAAATGGAAACCTTTGGAAACCCACAGTCGAGCTTCACTAAGCCAGTCACTGCATCATGGAAACCCAGCCGAGTGGACTATTGCCCCCAGCACGTACTCTCGGCTGCCGCCTGCTGCTTGCCGAAGCAAGCAAACTCCATCGAGCAATGCTTATTTGTATCACAACTGGCGTTGTCGACGCGTTTGCTCTGGTGCCTGGCGCTCGCCTCACCGCGCCACTCATGGCTCGGAGCGGCCTAGTGCCAGCTTTCAATGTTGTCGCTTGCGGCCTTAGCAACGCCGGTACGACACGATGCATCTATGAGAGTATACATTGCTTGCAGCGGTGAGTAGATGAAGCATGCTCATGTGTGAATAATAGCGGTTTGTATCCTGCGCATTCAGACCAACGAGCTGCATGTCACCATCATCTGCAGCCAAATACATAACTACGACCATGATAGAACCTTCCCGATCTCCGTTCTGTAGGACACCTTGCAGTACACTTTGAAGACCCTCAATACCTATTTCCCTGGTCACGCGCATCCTTCCTTTACGGTTGCGTTCGGCACTGACCCTACAAAGAGTCGTCCGCAAAAGCAACTTCACATATATCGGATATTGGATCAGGTACTGCGATATCGCTCAAGACCCAGCTCTTGCGCTCCAAACATTCAAATTCTTATCAGCCGCCAACTACCTGACATTTACCCACACTACCTGCTCTACCAAGCCATGGACCTGCACTGCTCCAATATGACGTCTGTATCTCGTAAAGGCATGAAACCCCCCAGCACACAGCCCTACTCAACAGCACATCACCAAACCCTACCAAGATCAGCATACAACTACCAACCATACATCCCTCCTCCCGCGCCGCCCATCCTCCCATGGTCTCGCACGCAAATCTACGCACAAATTAGCGCTCCCAGTCCACCGATCTTTCTGACCTGCAATTTGGCCAACCCAATACATTTGGCGAGTATCCTGGCGCCCGGATGCGATTGGAGTGGCGTGGAAAGTATTGCTGCGCACATGACGCCTGGGAGAATTCTTGTGGGAGAAGCCGACGGGGAGACCGCCAGGGTATATGGGGAAGTGCATACTTCGGAGGGGCGTCGTGATCGTAATGCCGATTATTTGGATGGTGTTCTTGTAGGAGGACTCTCAGCCTCAGCATCCGAGGCGCTTGAGGGGGTGTTTCGACGAAGGGGATGTAAGAGACACATAGAGCAAGTAAGCGTTCAGTCACATGATGGAGGCGTGGTCGTTCTGCCTACATATGTATATCAAAGTACTAGCCAGAAGGCAGTGGACGTGCCTAAGCTTTAATCAAATATCATACACGCAAGCTTGCAGGATCGTGTTCCCTTATCAGATGCCTTTCGCTATGAATGTGGCTATGAATAATGTCCCAAGCACGTAAATTTCCCAAACGCCGTCTAAAACGTCAAGCCCTATCGCCCTCGCCTAGCAACATCCTCCAAAAAGCCAAGCAAAAACGTTTTGTCAACCGGACTCTTAGGACCACTGCTAGTCACACCACCGAACTGCGAGCCACCAGCAGCAATCTGGCCCTGACCTCCTAACGGCTCAGGCTGCCCAGATGGGGCCTCGCCCATGCTGCTTATGCGACTCCTGCTTACAAGGTCTGCTGGGGTGCCCGTACGACTCCCCTGCTGCAGCGGACTGACCGGACTGACTATGCCAGACATAACTGTTTGGGGTGTTGGCGGGTTTGGAGTCCGATTGAACGGGAGCGTGCTTTGAGCTTGTTGCATAGGCGTGCGGTGTGCAGGCTGTGGTGATGGCTTGTTGAAGAGGCCAAGTAATGCATTTCGTTGATCCGAAGGAATAGACTCTCGGCGGTCGAATGAAGCAGGCTGTGCAGCAAGAACCGACGGTGAGCTGGTGGAAGCCGGTTGCGTCATCTCAGCTGGATGCGCAGGAGGTTGTGGTGATGGGCTCTTGAACAAATTCAAAAGACCCTGCGCTTGGGTTGACGGCTGTTGACTCGATGCTGCTGCCGTTGTAGTGGGGGCAGCTTGCAAGGGCTTGACTTGAGGCGAACCGCCCTTGAACATGGCAAGAAGGCTGTCCGCTTGGGCGGGTCGTGCAGCAGCCGGCTGAGGAGAGGCACCCTTAAACATATCTAGCAGAGTCTGCGTCTGCGCTGTAGGCGCAGGACTGGCGGCAGGCTGAGCAGGGGCAGGCTGGGGCGACGGACCCTTGAACATGTCCAGTAGGTTCTGCGCATGTGCGGCCGAACCTGAAGCTGAATTGCCTTGCTGAGGTCGCTTCAAGATTTGTGGCTGGAAAGTCGGCGCAGGTGCTGAACCAAGATCTCCGTGTGTTTGTTGAGCGTGCTGAGAAGCTGCAATGACTGTGGTCTCTGAGCCAGTCCTTGCAAAGGGCGGCTGCGTTGCAGGAGATGGGCCACGCGAGTTGCCATTGATGGACGGCTGCTTACGTCTCTTGACTGTGTCAAAGTCTGGCGCATTCACTGGTCCACTGACAGTGGCCGATGTGAGTCCCGTCTTGGCCTGCGCAGTGAAGAGATCGAGCAAATTCTGTTTGGGGGCCCTTGATGTTTGAGTCGCTGGTTGTGCTTGTACAAATCCAGGCGTCAGAGGCTGCGCAGAGAGCTCAGCCGGTTCTACAGATGCTGAGGGCTTGGATGGTGGGGCGGCATTGAAGAGAGTGAGCAATGAATCCTGGTGGACGGTTCTGGGCTTCGGTTGTGGCTGGTCAAGTGAAGGGCCAGGATAGGTGGGCGGACTGACCATCTGAGGAGGCGAAACTAGCTCGTGGGGAGGACGCTGCGGGTGCGGCTGCTGTAGCCCTGGAGGGGAATATTGAGACGGCTGCGGTAAGGGGGCTTGACTCTGTGCTGATGCTGGACCTTGCTCCCCAATTTTGAATGATTCCAACAAGCCCATGGCATGTGCAGTCAGCTTTGGCACGGGAAGACCCGATGCTGCAGGGACCTCTGGACCTCTTCCAGGCGCACCTGTGAACTGGCCATGCTGATGCGGAGTCTGGACATACCCTTGTTGCTGGAGCATTTGATCCGGCAATGGTGGCGGTGGCATGAAGTGGCGAGGAAGATGCAATGGCATATCTTGCGGATGTTGTTCCTGGAACTGCAGGCTCGTATGGGGAAAAGGAAATGAGGGCGGCGGACCCGATTGAGGGGGTCGTCGGTGGTGTTGCCCGTGCGGACTGCTTTGAGGAGGATACAATGGTGTATGCAGAATCTGGTCAAACGGCGTCTGGGGTAGCAAGGCTCCCGGGCCTCCCTGGTTTCCCTGCAGCTGCAGTAAGGAAAGATGGAAAGGCTTGGCCTGGGGTTGACTACCGAGTGCTTCAACTGGAGGCGTCGGTGCCGATGAGCCCTTGCCAACGCTCAGCAGCTTCTTCAACTCAGCCGCGGGATCCACGGATGGTTGTGACTGTGCCGCCAGCTCCCGGGGCTGACTCTGTCCTAATCTTGCGACTAGATTTGCGAAGCTGTCATCGAGAGGGGCTCCAGCGGGCTGCGTGCTTCCCTGGTCAGTCTCGTACATGCTGAGTTGAGGGTCTTCGTCATCAGTTATCGCAGGCGGTGGCGGTACATGCTGCCCGGACCGAGCTCTCTGCTTGTCCAGCTTGTGCTGCTGCTTAATCCACGCTCGAAGAGGTCCGAGGAACGGCGCGACCATGTAAAAACTGCTCTCCTTGATAGTGTCATGACCAGCGCCCTGCTGCTGCACTTGGTTTTTCCGCCTCACAGTAGGCAAATCCGTCAGCTTGTACCAGTCGATTTTGGAGATCTCCTTCCTCGTCCGTGGCTCAAAGTGTGTGTCCATGGGAACGCCGCGGAAGACGTACAGCATCATGCTCTGCTCGCGCATGGTAACAGTAATGCTCTTCATCTGGTCCTGGGGCAACACTAGACCTGCCTCATTCAGGTCATATCCCGTCTCCTCCCACACCTCTCTCACGGCGCAGTCCAGGTCGTCCTCTTCCTTGTTGATCTTGCCACGGGGAAAGCTCCACTTGGCGCCTTTCTTCCAACCTTTGACCAGCACAGCATGTGTCATGTCTTGATTCAGCATGATAGCACCGCGGACGGGCACGCGAGTCTTGTAGGCGAGGAATTGGTCGTAGGCCTGCTGGTGCAGATCGGCCGAGTAGGCAGAGAAGAGCGGGCAGTGCTGGAACATGAGCTGCGAGAACTTGCGCAGGTGCATCGACGGGAGGTTATGGGGGTCCAGCGGGCGGATGAAGTCTTCGTAGAACCATTGTGCTTCTTCGATCTGGAAGCAAATGCGCTCGACGGAGAGCAGCTCTTCCTGCGGCAGGTTGACAATGAAGCGGACGCATAGGTCGTCCAGCCATTCAACGAGCGTCATCTTGGGATTTACGGTGGTCATGTTGGCCGGTGTCGCGCAGCATGCTCTGGGCACACTTGTTGATCGCGGCGCGGGGAGGTCGTCGGGCAGCGGGCGCGTCACAAGCGGTCTGGCGACGACGGCTGCGACGGCGATGGGCGATGGCAAATGCAATTTGGCGTGCACTGCCGCGCGGAAAGAATGCGAAGGAATGGAAAAGTGCTGATGTGCGTGGGGTGGTTCTAGACACAGAAGGCTGTTGTTTGCGCACCAGCGAGCAGCTCCGAGCTTGACGTGTTGGAAGCACCACCACAAAACTGTGGCGGTGCAACGCCACAGCGTCGATCCAGCCGGGCCTGCCTATAGCACGGGACTAGAAACACCATCACGTCACAGCCTCTGCGATTTGAATGCTGGAATCAGGGCACGGTGGGCCAGCATCACACCGCCGAACGCTCGTCGCCTTATAGCCAGCGGTGCCTGCCGCCCTCAAACATTGCTCCTGCATCTCCTTGCCAGCTCAGCAGTCTTTGTTGATCGCAGTCGCACTCGCCAGCTATTCATAGGCAGCGAAGCGCCCGTTTCAGAATCCTTGAACACACCAGCTGCCGCCCAACCAGACCCACGCGCTCTTTGTGAGACAGCCGCCGCGCAGCGCATTGTCAACCTCACGTCGTCAAAGGTCCCACAACCTTGACGACATATAATATCTTGCTGCACGTCTCTTCTGCGACTCATTCATAGCCAAGAACCCCTTTCTCCAACTTCTGCCGTCCGCGCACTTCTGTCCATTCCTCACTCCTCACAACAAATCGACCGCAAAAATGGCGCAGCTTGTCGCAAAGTATGCGGCGAAGAAGATGCTCGCAGGCGAGATGAGCAAGTACGCCAACAAGGCTGCTGCCGGGCCATATGTAAGTGTTCTCCACTTGCTTGAAAGCGCAAGAGCTAACCGCGAGTCAGGATCCTTACTATGAGGAAATCCCACACCCCAGGAAGCCAGGCAAGATGAAGAAAGTCAAGAAGCAAATTCCTGCCTATATTCCTGAGCAGGAGGCCAATGTCCTCGCAAGAGCCCGCAAGACCGCCTACCGCCTGGATTTCGCTTTGTTCAGTTTCTTGGGTATGCGCTTCGGCTGGTCTTCCGTCATTGGACTTGTCCCTGCTATTGGTGACGCAGCCGACGCACTGCTAGCTCTCAAGCTCATCATGAGCATGCGCAAGGTCGCGTGTGGTCTGCCTAATGGCGTTCTCTTCATGATGTTGTTCAACCTGGCCCTGGACTTTATCGTCGGCATTGTTCCCTTTGTTGGTGATCTGGCAGACGCTGCGTTCAAGTGCAATGGCAAGAACGTACGCCTGCTGGAGGAGCACTTGGACAAGGTGTTCATGCCTGACGAGCTGAAAGCCAAGAACTCGAAGCTGCCGAGGGAGAGTCGCCCGCGTCCCGCCTCGGTCTACATCGACGTCTCTGATGAGGAAGAGGAGCGTCAGGGTGCCTACGACGGCCATCTCGACGATGTTCGTCAGCCTCAGCGTGCATACTCTGGCCGCCGCGACAGGATTCCTGACGAGGAAATGGGTCACCCAAGCCGCAATAACACAAAGCAGAGCAGGCGATAAGAAGATTAATTCCCTACATTTCAAAGTTGTACAACAGTCACTCTTTCGATGCTGTCCGTTTGATCCTATAGTTTAGAGCTGGTCGGCCAATTGGCGTTTGACAGATACCCTTAAAGATCTCAAAGTCACTGTATTGTAATTATCCTTGTAATATCATTCACCAAGTCGTATCTATTCACGATTATCCGAACGCTGTCTCTTTGATTGAATCGTAAGCCATCACTAAACATCTCCGAGCTAAGTGCATATCGCAGACATAAGTCGAGTAACGGCTCATAAAATTTCTCCACTGCTTCACAATTGGGTCAAACTCAACAATTCATATCTCAGAGCAAGCACGTGAATTCGATCTTCAACTCACTTTCACCTTCGGTCCTTCCCCATCAAGAAGGGCCCCACTTGCTTCGATACAATTTCTTTCGCCCGCGTATTGACAGGCAATCATCTGGATTGCAGCTGTTACCACATCCTCTGAGTACCCCTAAGATCCCTCCGCCGCACTGAAACCCCCGTAGCTTCCATGAAAGTCTTCGGCCTCTTCGCGCTGCTCGCAGCCACCATTCCAT
Organism: Curvularia kusanoi; assembly: GCA_011058905.1. Lineage (NCBI taxonomy): Eukaryota > Fungi > Ascomycota > Dothideomycetes > Pleosporales > Pleosporaceae > Curvularia > Curvularia kusanoi. Next base: position 229,111 of record SWKU01000016.1, on the reverse strand, counting down.
GTGCTTCACCGCTCGAGCCTACCAATGTCTCACCCTCCACAGACCCGCAGGCTCCCGCCCACCTCTCGCCACGCGATGGGTACCCGGACATCTATCAATTCAACATCACCCTCATCGAGCAATGCTCCGACGGCGTGCTAGTAGCTCTCGGCTGGGCCAGAGGACAACACCTGGACTTTGGCAAAGACCCCGGAGAAGGCCACCACCTACTGATTGACATTGTTGAGCAAACTTATAACATAACTGTTGGCCCGTACTCCTATGCTCAACACACTGTCCCCATCCAGGTCGACGGCTGCAAATGGACCAGTGACGGTAGGGCGCTGGGGGGTTTCAACTGGTGGCCTTGTGGATGGTGCGTAGAGGCGCCATGGGCCGGAGAACCACTGGATTGTGCGGCAGCAGGAGAACACGGGCGCTTCACACACCGGACATGCTACTATCTGCGCGAACATGTGCAGGGAGTTGCGCGAAGGGACGAGCGTGTGAAGACGCCGGCAAAGAAACACATGACTCCCAGGTCTGTTGTCCAAGTGACGCAAGTGGTCACCTTGACGGCTCTTCCGTCCCCAGTCGATGATATGACCATCGACCCTGCCACCCCGATCGCCACGCCAGGCTCAAAGATACCAAAAGTATACGATCCATCCTCTCCAGGTGGTCCAGAAGACCCAGAGGATGATCCAGAGGATGATTTTCCAGAGGATGATCCTCCAGAAGATGATCCCCTCGCAACGGAACCGGCAAGTACACAAACCCTCTACCCCCAGATCCTGTCAACCACACTCCCATCTTCCCCTCACAATCAACCATCAATCATACTGCCGTTCAACTTCACCCTAAGCGAATGGTGCGGTTCCCACGGCGAGCACCTAGCAGGCGGTTCCTACACAAACGGAAACATACGGCGGTTGCTGGACTTGAGTTTCGAGGTCGTCCTGAGCATCAAACACCACATACCTGGTTACGCCTCGGAACTGGTCATCGGGCCATTGGACAATGCAAGTCGTGTGCTGCGCTTTGCCTACCAGGACTGCGAGTGGGCGGACCAAAGGAATCAGAGCTGTGCGCAGTGTGTTACTACTCACGGATAGGAGCCGCCGATTGTCGATTGTCTCGGGACGGATGGTGGGCGCTGGAGGGAAATGCAGTGCTGGGTTGTGTTGGGTACGGAGCCGGGGATCAGTGCGTGTGGAGCTTGAAGCTGGAGTGTTGCGGAGGGGTCTTGTGCTGGTCTGTTCGGCGACCAGATCGTGACGGCAGACGTGGCTTGTAGTCAACAGGCTCTTGTGAACGAGGTCGGCTGATAGACTCATGAAAAGAGATGTTCAAGAGAGATCTGCAATCTGCTTTGCATTTCTCGCCTTTACGCTTACAGTAGCAATACAGTATATGTCTCATCGAGCATGCTTCCCCATTGCCACCAATCTGCACAAGTACATGTGAGGATTGTGATGTGGCTACGCAAGCTCAATGCGTGGCTCATTCGTGGTATCATTGATTTTGTCTCGTCACTTGTTGACGTGCTTCTTCCCCCGACCTGATTGGTCTGCTCATTAGCCATGAGGTTGGTTTTCCCTTTCACTTCGTTCCGCCAGCATCGAATTCTTTCGACCATTCAGTCCATCTCAATCACAACAACCTTCTCCAACTCCTTCTTCACGACCCTGCTCCCCTGTTGCACGACTTGACTGGGCAGTCTGAGATCTCCCGCCTCGGCATCGTCCCCATCACCATTCACCCCGTTTCTCCCCGTCTCCTTCTCCCCTTCGGCCATGCACTCCCTGATGCGGGCCATAGCAAGGTCGTAAGCCTCATTAGCGGTAGTAGCCTGGCCCGTGCGGAACAGGTCGGTGATGTAGGCGCGCAAAGAGGCCTGGAAACCGGAGGTTTGCAGCAGCTGGGTTAGGCTGGACTCGATGTTGCGGATGCCGCCGGTACTTAAGAGGGTGCTGTAGATGCTGTTGCGCAGGGAGGAAGGCAGCGCAGAGGCCTGGCCAGGGGACATAGTGACGGACATGTCGTCGTTACTGTTGCGGAGGTATAGCCTGCAATTGGACTTTTGAGTGGATCGATACGTTATTGTTCAGTTCAGGGTTCGTCAGTGCGTCTGCGAGGGGTGTTCGGGACGGTTTTCGCCCAAGACACCGGGTAGTCCGTGTGCTTCGCAGCGCAATCCGCCCGTGAAGATCAGGCGTGGAGACTACGGTGCTTTTTGGGAGTGGGAGGCTAGGGATCGAGGGTGTCTATGTTTGGTACGACGGGCAAACGGTCTGGCGTGGTTTGGGGTCAAGCACGTGCGCGTGTGTGATGGGCGATCAATGTGCTGAAGTGGTTCGCCGAGTTTCAGTGAGTACTATATGCAGGTACCCCAGCTACCTCATGCGGCTTTTTGCAGATCCCCCTATGAAGTGAACGAGGTAGTGGTGTGGTCGAAGACACGAGTACCTGGTGCTTAGATGAGGCGATAGGGATAGGGGAATTTGTAGGCTTGTGCTGCAAGGTCGGCCGCACGAGGGTTTTTCACTATGGTCGGAGATGAAGGCGATGGGCCAGGGCGGGTGGTGTGTGGCTGAGATGACGACGGCGTTTGGTAAAAGCAGTATGTTCTCTCGGTATTGGATACAGATGCAGTTCCTGGACAAGGCTAGAGTATTGGCTCAATGAACATCCAACGCTCGGACTTTCCCGCATCGGTGCTGTGCTAGCCGCCTTGCCGGGCATGGGTTGGCCTGGAGGCGGATGCTAAGATGCACGTCTGGCCTGCGCCAGGTGCTGCTGCTGCAAAGAGGCACAACGCTGTCCTCACACCACGTCTCCCACCGCCGCAGCTGTCTTCCGGTGAAGGCTGCAATCTCTACCGCGCTACGCTGCACCGCCTGTGAGCCTGCCCAAGACTGGCACCTGCAATCGCCGCTGAAGCCGCCGCCTACCGCCCCCAGCCCGCTGCGTGCTCGACACTCGTCTTCCCCGCCGCGCGCCTCGCTCCCGCCTGTCAGGCCTCTCAGCACAGCACCGCACCGCACCGCACCCCAGGGCACCACACCACGCCCAGCGGCCACCCATTGCCGCCGCCACCAATACTGCACCGTACAGGTCCTAGGTCCTAGGTCCTCGACGAGGGGCCTGCACCGACCCCGCGCCGCTCCAGCTCTGCTCGTCGCAGGCGAAACACGCCGGGTCCATCTCGCTTCGTCTCAGGCAGGGAAGCCGCTGCCGCCTCCGACTCCCACGGCCAGCGGCGCACCCCAGGGCCCAAGACCCCGTTGTCTGGCAGCTCCCCCTCCGTGGGTCCTGGTCAAGCCGCACGGCTCCCACTCGCACTCGCACGCAGAGCACCGCACTCCGAGCGACAGCGACAGCGACGTGCTGAGCAGTGAGCTCTCATGGCCTACAACAACATGTCCAAGTACCACGAGGACTCGGACGCCGACGACGAGTTTGAGCGCACCGCCTGGCAGCAGCGCGACCAGATCCCCGTCGAGTACGAGAGCTCGCCCACCAGCTCTGGCCCGCTGAGCACCGAGCACACGCCCACCACCTTCACACACAGCAGGGACAGCCGCATCAGCCCGACCGGCCTGATTGTCGACTGGAGCGCTGAGCAGGTTGCCGACTTTGTGTCCGATCTGGGCTTCGAGCAGTACTGCGACACCTTTGTGGACGAGGGCATCACCGGCGACGTCCTGGTGTCGCTGCAGCATGCCGAGCTGAAGGAGATGGGCGTGGGCAGCGTTGGCCACCGCCTCAGCATCCTCAAGGCTGTCTATGAGATCAAGGTCAAGCAGAACGTGCCCATCGACCCCGACGACTACGTGCCGCTGTGTACGTGTCCCTCCCACACCATTGCCCTCCCAGACCTTGCATTCCCTCGCTCCTTCCACTGCCCCTCCCACGCCTTTGCACTGTACTCTTGAAGAGGAAGCGCTAACATAGTCCAGCCGCCGAGACGTCTGCACAGGATGCGCCGCCCACCCAGGATGACTTCGCCAAGGTCATCCGTGTAGTCCAGGCGCGTGATGAGCGTATCCACACAGCCGAGTCGGAGCTACGCCATCTGCGCGAGGACCTCAGCCGCGTCATTGACGAGAACAAGCGTCTACGGGACGAAATCCTGCCCCTCGTGCGCATGCTCAAGGAGCAGCAGCAGACACTGCCCTCGCTGCCCACCACCCACGAACATGTCACATCGCCGCCGGCCACCGCAGACACTCGGACCGGCAGCAGTCTGTCCCGTAAGTTCTCCACCAAGAAGCTGTTCCTCGGGTCCGCCCCCAAGAACCCTTCTCCAACCATCCAAGAGCACCGTGCGCTCGTCGACCACTCTTCGTTGGACCCCTCCGCAGCAGCAGTCGCAGCATCCTCACACCTCACAGCATCCCTGGGCACAGGCGCGCAGATGTCCCCCAACTCCATTGCTCAGCCCTCGCCCACCTCCCCCGCCTACACTCAGGGCCGCACCCAGTACGCTCGGCCCGAGATACCGCGGAGCCACCAGGACCATGACAACACCCAGAGCTGGGCCTATTCCGATCAGGTGGCAGCAAACCGCGACCCCCGCGCCACCCCGGGCCTCCCGTCCGCAAGATCCATGGGACGCTCCGCACCGACCCCCACTCCCGACGACCGCGACCGCGACCCTCCGCTCTCCGGGGGCTCTACTTCGAACAATCTGCAGCCCTCCTCAAGCTCACAGCAAGCCCCGTCGTCGAATCCGCAAGTCGAGATATTCAAATCCTTCCGCGTATCCATCGACGATCCCTGCCACAAGGTCTTGCCTGTGGCCCTCAAGAAGTACAACATCACCGCTGACTGGCGGCAGTACGCATTATACATTGTACACGGAGACCAAGAGCGCTGTCTGGGCTTGAACGAGCGACCGCTCATACTCTTCAAGCAGCTGGACAAGGAAGGGCGAAAACCCATGTTCATGCTACGAAAGCACGCCGCTCCAGAACAAGGTCACGTCAGCACAGTAGGCGGCAACGACGTTCGAGCCGTGCCGCCCAACAGCGGCTTCGGATGGGATAGCCAAAGCCGCGGGACACCCTTGCCTGGCGGTGTGCTGTAGTAGGGAACTTGTAACGCGGGACAGGGGCGGTTTTGGCATATCTTCTGATGGGGAGTTTGGGCGCTGCCTGCTAAAAAAGATCATTTACCTGGCGTTTTTTTCCGGGGCTTGGAGGTTTCAATTCAACCACAGCTACACACACTTTTTTTTTTTTTGTTTTCGTTTCGCGACGCGGCGCTTTATGATATGCGGATTGACGGCCTTTTTTTGGGTGAGAAGTGAGTGGGCTGGGGAGGAGGAGGCGGATAGCACAGCACAGCACAGGACGGGACAGGACGGGAAAAGCATATTCACGGCACGGACAGGAATTAGCGATGCGATATGCGTGGTCATGTAGTTGGTTCGACTTCAACTGCCTCAGGGAGGGCCAGGGGCGGCTTTGTACTGTACAAGCGGGTACGAAGAAAGGTGGTTGGGGGCATTTTATAGAGGTAGATGTATACCTGGGGTGAGCTCAGGCCTGCCTGTTGTTGTTGTTGGGGGTTCAACTAACTAATTCAATGAAGAACCTGCTTTTCTTCTCCGTGGTTGAGGTGTTTTTTTTGCTGGGGGGTGTCTGGGTGCTTGCTTGGTGCATGTGAGTGGTGGAGAATGATGTTCGAGGGAGAAGTTTTTGGGATGGCGGGTGAGGTTGGGCTGCCTGCTGAGGTGTGGAATCCAGGCAAGCAGTCATACCATGCAATAGCTCATCAATTCCATGTTCGAGTGGAGTCTCGCAGAGGGGTCCTTGAATATGGATGCATATGCACACAACCCGGCGATGGTGTTCGCGGGGTGTTTGCATGGGTTCTGTGAGGTCGTATGTCGTTGGCATGTTAGTCTGCTCGAAGAAGATTTAAATCAGATCAATACGCCCAAATTCCCTTGATTCGATTAAACAGCATGAAGACACGTTCATATGATCTCCATTTCAAAATTCAGTGGCTCCATCACATCGGTACCAAGCTTCACCCATCACACCTCCACACACTTCGAAGAAAGCACTTCCTGACTAAAAAAAAAAGATGTTCTGCGTTCATTCCTGTCCAAATTACATGATTCATGAAATACTAATCACCTCGATAACCAACTCAGCACCTCGTCGCACAATCACCCGTATACACAGGCTCCCAAGGCGTCTGAGTGATCGTCAGAGTACCCCCTTCGAGCCCAGAAACATGGATAGTAATTGGCCCGTTACCCTTGCTGCCTCTCTTACGCCAAGTATAGGGCGGCGGCGTCGAGGTCACTGTCACCGTGGCATCGTATGAGGTGTGTGTGATGAAGACGGGGCGGTTGCTCCACCAGCGGGGTTGCGGTTGCGGTGTTGTGAGGGTTTCGAGTGTTGTGGGGGTCTCGGGTGTTGTGGTGGGGGTTTTGGGTGTTGTGGGTGTTGTGGTGACGGTGACGGTGATGGCGGGCTCGGTCACGGTTTCGGTCACGGTTGTGAGGTGGGCAGCGCTGGCGCGGGCGCGGACGGAGAGGGGGGAGATGAGTTTGTTGTAGCCTGGATTGTGGTTTGTTAGTGGGAGGGGGTTTGTACGGCGGAACGGGGGGAAAGGGAAGGAGCTGGGTTAGGAAGAAAGGAGGGACACTTACCGTTACTGCCAGCAACCCGCACCTCGAAGCTTTCACCGTCGGCGTCAACGGGCCCCCGGATCTCACCGTCGTTGGTGGCTTGGCTGGCGTCTAGAGAGGACTTGAACAGCGCGCAGCGCACCACCACTGTGGCATCCGGGTTGGGGCATGCAGTGCCGGGGACTTGGATTGGGCGGCGCTGGAAGTAGATGTTGACTTGTTGTTATATCAGCTACGATTGCTCTGAGATCATGATATCGAGGGCGAGACGATGCGGAGCATCATCTGCATCACCCAAAAGAGAACGGCGTCAGTGGGTATCAGACTTACACGCGGCACACTCCTTCTCTCCATCACACCTCCTCGCACAAGCACCAACATCATACTCCTCCAGCTCCTCATAAGTCAGATACGACACATCGTCGCTCAGAGCCCTGTGGCTGGCGGTCATGAAGCGCTCATAGTTGAGCGGGTGAGTTGCGTTCTCGGCGGTTCGGGGGTAGTAGGGGAAGTTGTAGAAGGAGGAAGGGTCGTTGGGGAAGGGCGCGAGGACAGTGCCGACGTCCAGGCTACCGCACTCGCTTGTGGCGTCTGCGGCGGGAGCGGCGAGGACGGTAGCTGGTGTTGCTGCTAGAGCAGCGGCGAAGAGGGGGAGGAGCGATGTGGTGAACATCTTGGTGGGTGTGGGATGGGAATGGGAACGGTGGGTGGGAGACTATTGGGGGTTGGGGGAATCGAGGGATGGGAGGGGAACTTATACTTTTTTTGTGGGTTTTAAGAGTAAAATTAGGACAGGTATGCAGGACCGAGCAGTGTGTTATTGATAATGAAGTGGTGGGAGAGATACTGTGCATCTGGGAGGGACGTACCGGACGTGCATGCGTTTCCTCCAATCGCGACCAGTAAACCACAGTGCAAGAGTGTAAGACCCGTAGTATCCTGTAGTGCAAACGACTATACATCGGAGATTTGCCGCTACTGTTTGTCATCTTCAGGTTCTCCTGGCTGCCCGAACCATGGTAAGCTTCAGTCTAATCGGTAAAAGACAGATTTCTCCATTGCACTGGTTGTTTCAAGGTCGGGACGATACAGAGTTCACGATATTACATTACCGAACGCATAGCATGTTGTGAGTCATGGGATGAGAGTTTAATCAAGTCAACGTGGGAACGCACGTGTGTATGAGGAGAAGATATCATGCGAAAGGCAATTTACAGACAGTCACGGACGTCATCCATGGAAGTGATTGTGGGAATTTGGATGCAGCACATTATTGAATGAGCTCATAGAGTTACAAAGCCTCTATAATTCAACAGATAGGCGAATTCATATCAATTTAAGAATGCTTTGAGGACGAATATGATCATTGAATACGCCAATCTAGATATATGCCACAAAAATCCGCATTTGCGGGTATACATATCTGCAAATCAATACAGGGAAGGCACCAGGCCTAACATCGCATATTGTAGGTCTAATGTCGAGTCTTGCTCTAATAGCCACCTCCATACGCTGGCTGCAGCCCGTACGGCGTGTCACTGACGTGGTCTGCACCCTTCTCACTCAGAAAGTCACCAAGCGCCTCTGTAAGCCTATCCGCAATCTCCTGATCAACTTTGCCCCACACCTTGATGGCCTCCTTTTGCACCTGCGGCAACGCCTTCTTCATATGGTTACTAAGGTTCTGAATGAACACCTCGTCTTGCTCCCACTTCTTGAACAGCTTCCACAGATCACGGGGCTGCTCGAAGTCCTCATCGGTGACTTCCGATGTGTAGTTCGCCACTCTCCCGACCCATTCATCGTGTGCGACATCGCAGGGGCCACCGGACGTGATCTTACGGAAAGAAGATCGCACGTAGTCCGGATCGGCGCCGTAGTTGCCGTCTATGCGCATGGGCCCGTCGCGTTGGTAGGGCGAGTAGACGTACTTTGCGCGATTGCAAGGGAGCTGTTGGTAGTTGGGTCCTACACGGTAGCGGGCTGCGTCCGGGTAACTGAACATGCGAGCCTGCAGCATGATGTCGGCCGAAGGGCCAATACCGGGAATCATCGTGCTTGGGGAGAATGCGGCTTGCTCTGTCTCTGCGAAGTAGTTGGCCGGGTTCTTGTTCAAGGTGAGCCTGCCGACAGGCTGGAGAGGGAAGTCCTTGTGTGGCCAGATCCTGGTGTCGTCGAAGATGTTCCAGCGATAGTTTTCTGCTTCCTTGGGGTCCATGACTTGGATGTTCAGTGTCCAGGTAGGGTAGTCACCCTTTTCAATAGCGTTATACATGTCTTTGACGTGGTAGTCGGGCTCCTCGCCTGCGAGGCGTACCGCGTCCTCAGACTTCATTGTTATGTTCCCGCCATCCGGCTTGAAGTGCAGCTTGACGTATTTGAATGTGCCGTCTTCAGGTTTTCCAAATTTGAAGGTGTGGACACCATACCCGTTCACATTTCTAAGGCTCTCGGGAACACCGCGTTGCCCGAATAGCTGCATCAGGCAATGTGTTCCCTCTTGGTTGTTATTATGGAAATCCCAAAACATACTTGCGTCAGCAACATGTGTTTGAGGGTGATTCTGGTGCGAGCGATTCAACGAGGGGAATTTAACCGGATCCCTTATGAAGAAAACGGGCAAGTCATTGCCAACAAAGTCCCAATTGCCTGTGTCGGTAAAGAATTTCAGTGCAAAACCTCGAATATCACGGACGGTATCTGAAGATCCCTTGGCACCAGCGACAGTGGAAAGACGCGCAAGAACCTTGGTCTTCTTGCCAACTTCGCTGAAGAGACTGGCTGATGTGATGTGAGTAATGTCGTGAGTCACCTCGAACTCTCCCCACGCTCCTGCTGCTTTTGCATGTACCACACTAGTAGCGTCAGTAGAGCGTCGATTAGGGAAAAGGTATGTTAGGAGGGAACATACCGTTCAGGGATTCGCTCGCGAGGGAAATGTGCCAAGGTCTCAATGAGTTGCGTGTCAGATAGCAGAGCTAACCCGCCGCCTTTGAGCGGATTGCCGCGCAGTACAGTCTGGGAAGTTGGGTCTCCTGCCGGTCTACCCTCGGCCAGGGTGTAGATGGGTTTGTCATTATCTTGCTGTTGCGGGTCAGTGTCTAGCATCCCTCAGCCGGGCTTAGAAGACGTACCGGAGCCATTATGTAGATTGTGAACGAATATTTTCAGCAAAAGTATGAAGGTTGGAAGGGGCAACGTAAAGTTGTGAGGTGATTTTATTCCTTGCGCTGGCTCATTTTGCGATGAAGTCATTTGCGACACGCACTTGAGATGTCCGCAAACTACCATCCTTTCTGTTGCAAGTGCTTCTTGCGTCATTGTGACTGTTTGAAGCAGAGCTGTGCTCAATCTGTTATCCCGCGAATCACCTCGATGTGGGCCTTCGATCTTTACAACGGAGGCCGCGGAAGCACGTTTTGTAAGCCAGTATTGGCCTCGAGTCTCCACAGTCCGTGGTTGACAAGTACCTGGTGTGATACCCTGCATTTATTGTCCGAGCGAAGAGCGTCAGCCTCGAGCCCTTAAAAGATGACGCAGATGCGCAATTGGCTGCGCGTTCACCCAGATGGGAAACTGCAGATGTCTTCAGAGGTCCTTCCCTCGATCTCAAGCGTCCAGTGACACATTCACCAAATCATGCGACAGGCAATGTGGTACGAATCCCTCTAATAGACAAGAGCATGTTCAGAATCCAGCGGGTACGCGGCTAGACCGTGCACGAAGGATGATGGAGATATTGCAGCGGCAGATGGGTGCTGATGAGGCTATGACGGTTGCCGGTGTCTTAATTGGCGGGGCCGCCAGGGATGCGGCCGGCAATATTTGCCGATGTCTAACCAGTGTAATCAAACATCCACGACTAGAATTCCAACCTTCCATCTGAAGATTTCTTTGACATTTCTTAAGATTCCTTTGTCCTTTCATAAGATGAAAATCTTGCGGATCCATGATCAAGCTGTGTTCAGGCCTTTTCGAGCTTCATTAGATGCTTGTCAACGAAATGCGATTGATCAATGATGCCATTATCAGAGTGGAAACCCAAACAAGATGTTGTTACTACGACATCATCAGGATCTGCTGCATTACTTTCGCAACAATCCATAGATTCTGAGTAGCTCGGTTGAATGTTATTCAGTCTTCGCTTTTGGAAAAGCTGCCCCAGGTTGTATGCCGCTAGAAACCCTTTATAATCCTACCTAGAAATCCTCCACACGCGCGCCCAATCCTTTCTCACCCGCCAACTCAAGCAGCTTACTCCCAATTGCAATATCCATGACGCCCACACCCACACTCTTATACACCACAAACCCGTCCCTGAGCCACTTCTCTAGCCCCTCAAGGGCGGTACTTCCACTCTCCCTCATCACCGCAAGCCGGCCCACCTCTAACATCCCCTCCTTCCCAATACCCGCCTTGACCAGCTCTCCCGCCTCAACCAAACAACCCTCCGCACTATCCACCACCACCTTCCCATCCCAAACCTGCTCTCTCATCTCCCCCTCCGGATCCGCAACAATCTCAAGAAGCCCAGGATCTATCTCCTGCATGTCAAGCCTGTAACTCCCAATCGCGGCAACATACTTCCCCGTCCCCCTCGCCCGCGCTTTCCCACCCACAAACCACTCCTTTTTCAGAACCGGGCTTGTAGACGGCACACCGGTGAACACAACATCCGCGTCCGCAACCACATCCCCCAGCGCCTCCTCCCCAGCTCCCCCTTCTCCCTGGTCAAACACCTCCAGCCGTACATGCGGTGGCACAACCCCATCCATCCCCCTCAACTCCTCCACCAACTCCTCCGCCCTCACACGGCTCCGATTCACAACCACAATGCGCCTGATCTCATCCCCGCGAAGCAGAAGTGCAAGCCGGATATGCCAGTGCGCCTGCGCGCCAGCCCCGAAGACAACCACGTTCTCTGTCCGCGCGCGGGATGTGTAGAGTAGCATGCTGCCCAGCGCGGTGCGGAACGCGGTGATTTCCGCTGCGTTAAGGACGCCCACCGCCTGGCCTGCGGCATCGCAGATGGTGAGGGTGGCCTGGAGTCCGGGTTTCGGGGCGGAGGAGGCGGGGGCTGGTGGTGATATGCCTACGATTTTTACGCCGGTGAAGGAGGGGGTGGTGGCGGGCATGAAGAGGGTGGTTTGGTCATCGCGCTTGACTACAGAGCGGTGCGGCTGGTATTGTGATTCTGAGGCGCAGGAGTATTGGGTGAGGGAGTTTTGGAGGGTGGTTGTTAGGGAGGAGAGGTCTGAGGGGGAGAGGGAGGTGAGGAGGGATTTGATGTCGTTGTTGGAGAGGATGGTGAAGGGCATTTTGTGGGTGGGGTTTGCTTTTTCTTGTTGGGCTTGGACAGCAGTGAATAGAGAGTGGCTCGATGTGCGATTGTGTATTGATATGTAGATGCTTGGAGTGACTTGTTGCTGCTGCTTTGTAGCTCTTGAATCAAACTCCGATGTCGGTGATCGGTGCGGACTGAGAGTAAAGCCGAGTCTATGCGAGCTTGTGTAGGGCTCAAAGGGAACTGTACGTAGCTCAGACTATTTGGGTGTTATCTGCTTGATAGGAGTCTGAAGCGGGCAGTGTCTGATGTGGGATGTGGAGATATGGGATTCCCGACGGGCTAAGCACGTCAGCGCTAGTGTTGCCCGTAACTACACTTGTTGCGATAGCTATCCCGTTCCACTCACGATTTGCAAGGACAAGATCTTGTAGAGATGCGATCCGCAATGTTCTTTTAGTGGGCTCTCAGCATGGTTTGAGTTCAGGTCGACAGACGCAGGGATGTCATCTACCAGTTTTCCTACACCCAGCTGCGTCTCGCGAACTCCGCGCCAGTGAGACACTATGTTTCTGAGCCATCGCCTCCCAATTCAGCTTCAGGCGGCTGATTTGGGCAATAATTGTGATGAGTCGCGGCGTGCAGAACCTGGATTGTTAGGAGGTCTGTTGCGTCAGTCGACAGTGAGTATGATGAACTTGTTTTCTCAGAAGAGATATCAATAAGTCCGCTATACGGATCGCAGCTGTGACGGCTACACTTGTGTCTTCATTTCATCTATGATGAGTGCTTGGCTGCATTGGAATGGTTCCAGTCAGATAGCTGGCCCTCATCGAAGCCAAGCCACGCACCAGCTGCAAGGCTCGAGTTCGCTTTGCCCAACTCCTCTTCCGCTCCATAACGCTTTCTTTTCAAAGCCTCCCCTAGAATATTTGCTACCGATAGAGCCACGTCGGACTTGCGGCCCAAGTGCCACAGTGCCTGCACGCAGTCGTCGGCTCGTCGTAATGCCTCTCCCACCTGGCACTTCCGGTCCGCAGAAAAGAAAGGTAACATCTGCTCGCTCTCCAGCAACACCACTCCAGCCTTAGCAAACGCACGAATCAACACCGCAGTCCATGGCTCTGTCAACAGGGCACCCTTCCTGGTAGCAAGGCGAAACGCCCTGTGTTGCTCGGGCATGGCGTTCTCAGGACGTAGGCACCGTGCAAGATCTGAAAGAACCCAACAGTTACTCTTCCGAAAATAAGCAACAAAGCTAGTTGACGCGCGAAGCATCTGCTGAATCTCCATCCCAAAGTGCGCGTCGTCTGCGATCTCGATAATATCTGCCAAAAGCAGCGCGGCTAGATGCCAGTGTCCGGTTAGGCAAATGTACCACGATTGGATGCGAGGGGGTAGGGAATCGTGGTGTCTGATGCAATCCGCGACGAACGGAGCATATAGCTTCTCCCAGAGTTCGCATAGTCCGAGAGCAGCCTTGATGGCGCGCTCGATTTTCTCCCCGGGACAGCCACGGGAAAGGAGCGTTTGGATTCGGGTGACTTTGCGGAAGAGCAGTACTTTGATTGGGGCAGCGTCGCATAGAAGAGTGGCTGCATCGTCAAAGGAGCATGGCCAGCGTACGGGGTTTTGCTGTAGTCGACTCCGCTGGTGAGCTGAAAGGTGGACATCCCAGGCGCCCTCAGCGCTGGTGGGTACTATGGATCCGATGTCGTGTTGTAGACGGTCTGCAGCCGTCCTCGCTGTGTTGGCATACACATTGCTGTCTTCGTCTGATAGTACGAGCGAGCGCTTGTGCATCGCTGAAGAAAGAGTGTCAAACATGACCCCAAGCCAGAACAGCAAATCGACCGTCGCAAGATCGGCAGCATTAATCTTGTTGGCGACCGACTTGTGTGATCTACCGCATCGACTATTGCAATACTCTTGAGAGGCTGCAGTCGAGGATATTGCCAAGCGTGACCTCAACGAGTATATGAGTCTAACGGCTTTTTCCAGCTGTACTGGAGGATCATCAGTATTAATAGCAATGTGTAGCCTTGACATCAAATCTTCGCATTCTTCTGTCGCACTGTCTGCAGGCCCTGGATCCGAACGAGTCCCATCGCCGAGCTCTCCCAAGGTAGCATTTTCATTTTGCGGGTCGTTATGTGGTTTCTGGGTCAGGGAGAAGACTATCTGCGCAAGCACCAGCCGGAATGACTCGATATCTCCAGCATGCTGCAGAGCCGTACGTGCTTCGTTCCACGCAGTGATCTGCAGTTTTCTGTCAAACTTAGTGCCATCTGGAGACCGGCTAGCGCTGTAGCTTGCGGGGTCTGTTTCTTTTGCGCCGTGCTTGAAAGGATATCTAGTTCTGCTTCGCTCTGATGACTGGGCCCACTGCGTGGCAAACGAAAACACCGCCATGTTGAGAGCTTTGGTAGCTTTTTCGTCTTCTAGTGAGGTAAGTCGTCGCCCTCTAGTTGCAGAGGCAACACGATCGAGCCGAAAGACACGATGGTAAATGCGAATCCAGTTGGGCCCACCATTTTGAACTCGCGAAAGGTCAGCCTTTGTGCTATTCGGACAAGTCCGTTCAGTCAACCAGCATGAAAGTGCGTATTCGAAGCTGTCATGATACAGTTCCAGCAGTCCTTCCCTCAGAATTGCCTGATTCGATAGCGATTGCAAATCGGCCGCAAAAGATACTGCTGGGCAAGGCAGTCTGTCATTCGAACGTGAAAGTGATGAGCTTCGACGTCGTTTCCGGTCCGCACGCGCGACCGCGCCATCCTCCGTCGCTATCCCGTCAGCGCAATTGCTCCCGTTATCATCTTGAACCAAAGATGAGACTCTGTCGTTCAGTGACGCTTGATCGTACTTGGACTGACTCTCAATTGACAAGCGACCTCCAGGACCGTGTCTCGTTGCAATGGCATCATCTCCAGGAACATCGCCGGTAGGTTGTGACCAGTTTGCTGTGCAGTAACCTAGATCATTATCATGCCAACTAGTAGGTGCAGCTTGGTTCATCATGGTCGGATTCGAGTCTATCGAAGAGACCGGCACGCCCGGGAAGTCACCAAACGGAGATGCTACAAGGCCTGAGCCCATCCAATTCTCAGCTCCTGTAGTACCCAAAGGATAGGTGTCTCTCTCGCATCGGAGTTGCCCAGATATCCCATTGGTATTCTGCATCGAAGCAGCGACATCATCGCTTGTACGGCGGCGCTTTGCTGTGGGAAGAGGATTCGGCGAAGTCTGTGTTGCCTGTGCCAGCCTTTGAGACCGAAGCCATTCAAACGTGCAACTCTTCTTTGTCTTCTCGCAATTCCCACACGCAGCCAAAGGCCCATAAACATCTGTCTCGTTAACCTCATGCCCACCACTCCGATCACAAACACAACTCACCACTATAATGGAAAATACTCGGCCGCATCCCCTCTCCCCCCTCATCAAACAAACAATCCTCTAAAATCGTCGCATCACACGCTCGCTTGCCCCTACGGCACTGATCGCAGCATCGGTTCTGCTTTCTGCTCGTCTTGGAGGGCGGCTTCGAAGTACTCATCGCCGACGGAGGCGTGGGCGATGTCCATGCATAATCCAGAAACGACTTTGGCTGTACATCAACAAAATTCATGCTTTTGCGCCGGACAGAAGGTCGGAATTAGGAAAGAGAATGAGATTAGTGCATAGAACGGGGCGAAATAGTGCTCCCCGTGGCGCTGACAAGTTGACGCGCGAACCCCATGCGATAACCCCGCCCCCGAGGAGCTGCCAGGGGTGAGCTTTCGGTCCTGATTAGGGTTTTGCGGGGAAAGCTAACGCGCCTGACATCCGCATTTTGCATTATGTTAAGAATCTTGATGATGGGCGCTGTATTCTTCTGCTAAGATGAAGTTCGGGGCATGGGAGTGCTGGAGTTGAACTCCATGTGCAGTCTCCACAACTGCAACATCCCGTTATCTATAAGGCTTATCAGGACCTACGCTATGTGGAGTCGGGTTTAGCAGACTAGTGCTTCCAATGGATGACCTTTTCTGGGCTTTTCCTACTCAAGGATAAAACTGACTGTGTATCAGTACCTGGGGCCTACCACTGAACGCGCTACTTGAGCTTGGTGATGGGCCCGAATATACCGAGCTTCGGACGATATATGCGCGTAACCCGAACGCTTTGCGAAGCACCCTGCATCTCTGCTTTCTGTTTCAACCTCATTGACCTCGATCTCAGGATTATATGATCTACCCAAGAGACTCTAAAAAGAAACGATCAATTCTCGGAACCGCAATTACAGCACCTTGCCAGCTCCATGTGGCCACTCAGCGTAACGCAGGATGCTGAAGGCTTTCAAGGCTGATTGGCACAGACTTCTAAACAGTAATAGATTTCAAGGTGGCTACGCAATTAATTAGTCCTTTGTCCCTTAAGCGCTCTTCTAGTTGAACTCTTTAAAATTGTTAAGTGGCCACTTAGAGCTAGCAAGGTGCTGTACGGACTGTACTTGCGCAGTTTATACCTTAAGGTTCTAACATAATTACACAGGTATTGCAAGTCTTTATTTAAGATTCGGATACAGTTTGAGGACCTGAAATATTTCCCTAGGCAATCCACATCTGCTTGCAAGTTAGGAGACAAACTTCCTGCTCCTCGCCAGCTCCGCTGAGGCACTGTCAGGTTCGTGTTGAGACATGAATGACAATGTGAGTATCGGAGGGGCGCTGAACAAACACTGAAACTGCAGGCAGGGAACGTGCGACATGCACAGAAGTTACGAACAGGCAGAAAAGTTGCAACAGATTATAACACCTGCTGCTCGAGCCAATCCTAACGACGAACACTGCTCAAAATGAGCCTGATACGCCACTGGCTGCGCAAGGAAAAAGTACCCTTCAGAGGACCTGAGATCACCACGATCGCGAAACGGATCTACGCGAAAGTCCAATGGGCTTATGATAACGTGCCTACAGCTGTTGTCGGTGAGAGCCACGCGGACCAATTTGTTGCCGTCGAGCGAACGAGCGGAACCCGCGGCATGTCCACGACTGCTCATAGCGAGAACAACGTTGCCCCTTTCTTTGTTTTGTGGGCGGACACACGAGTCAGACCTACGGTGCGTCTGTACCCACTGCCAAAGCAGAATGTTTTACCGTCGGCCAGCAGATATGGGTGCTTAACAGAGCGACATGATGCAAAAGGATTAAGGGTGGATGCTCCAATGGAGTAGAGTAGATATAGTCTATACAAGACATTGCATCGCAGTTGTGTCTAACAACAACCCCGTTCCTATCAGGTCAGCCGTAAATCAACATCGTCATTCGATCTTTCTGATATGTACAGCTGGGAACTTCAATTCTTCAACGCCCCATTCCCAACCCCTCCCTTCTCCAACAAACATCCCTTAAACAACGCCTCCACGCCCTCAACATCCCCAAACCGCAACACCTTCGCTACGTACTGATCCGGCCGAACAATAACAACCGCGCCCTCTTCCGCATCAACGCCGTACTTTTCATACGCGTGTCCGTGCCCGTTGTTGTAGTGCTCGTCGTCGACATACGTCTTATGCAGGTCTCGCATCCGCCACTTCCCCGTCACGGGAGTGAACAATTCGGGGATGAGAGCGTCGGACATAGAGAGGAAGGGTGAGCTGAGAACCAGGAGGGGCTCGATGATACTGTCGGGGTCTTGGCCGGAGGGTGTGAAGCGGGATATGAGGTGTTGGAGGATGGATGAAAACTGGAGTATCGCGTTAGTACTGGACCAGGAAACTTTCGTGAGAGGGGGGAGGCATACCTTATCCAAACTCTCCCTCCTCTCCCTCCTCTCCACAACATCCCCCGCAAAAACCACAACCCGCCACCTCCCATCACTGCGACACGCGCTCTGCAACTGCACAGGTCTCGCATCACAATACCGCACCACCTGGGCGCTGGGGAACCGCATCCCCACTTTCACCCCGGTTGCAACACGCTCCTCACTCCCCGCCAAATCCGTAACCAGCGAGTCCTCATACCGCGCCGTGAACCCAGCCATGTACCTCCCACTCCTGGTAAAATACTGCGCGAACTCGCCTTCGTATCCCTCCTGGCGTGCAAAGAGCTGCGTGAGTTCGCGGTCGAATGCAATCAGGTCTGCGGCTGTCTTGCTGCGCTCGAGCACGTAGCTCGAGAGTATGGACGCCGGGCTGAGGCCCGACAGCACGCTGCTCAGTTTCCAGCCGATGTTGTACCCGTCTTGCAGGCTGACGTTCATGCCCTGCCCGGCTTTGGGGGAGTGCGTGTGGCACGCGTCTCCCGTGAGGAAGACGCGCAGGTCTGCGTGGAAATGGTCGGCTAGTCGCTGGCCGATGGCGTAGGTGCTCCACCACGAGGTTGCTGCGAAGTCCATACTGTACGATGGCGCGAAGATGGCGCGCGCAGCGGCGTGTAAATCATCCAGAGTAGTGTTCTTGGGTGAGGAGCCAGCGGGAAGCTGGATGTAGAAGCGCACCAGGCTGCCCCCCTCGCGCGGGATGATGACGAGGTTGCCTGCGGAGGAGTGGATGGTGCATTTGCGCCGGATATCGGGGAAGTTGGTTATGGGGTAGATGTCCATGACGCCCCAGACTGTGTCGGTCGAGTCGCCTAGCATGTGGTAGTTGAGTGAGCGGCGGACGGTGGAGTGCGCGCCGTCGCATCCCTATGAGAGGCGAGTTAGTATCACACCAGTGTGGTCGGCCCCCTGCAGAAGACGATACGTGGTTGGGGGTAGAGCATACCAGAACGTACTTCGCCTCCCACGTCTGCGACTCCCCATCCTTCACCGCATCAACACGCACACAGTGCGCATCCGGATCCTCTACTTTCTCCCTCTCCACCTCAACCCCCGTAACACTCCACCCATACTCAATTCCATTACTCCCTCCCTCCTCCCACCTCCCCTGCTCCCTCAACACCTGCTCCATCTTCCCCAACATCAACCCATTCATCCTGGCCTGATTCAGTATCACATGCGGCAAATGGCTCAACCCCTTCTCCGTATCAATCGTCCTACTCTTCCTCACAATCCCGTGCCCACCCCCATCTTTGTCCCCATCCCCGTCCTGTACGCCCCAAAAACACACCTCATAGATATGATACGCCTCCCTAAGCAAATCCTCCGCCAACCCAAACGAATCATAGATCTCCACAGTCCGCACCTGGACTCCATCCGCTTGCCCGGTTTTCAGCGGGCCGGGACGCGATTCCAGCATCGTGAAGGGGATGCGGAAGAGGGTGAGCCAGGTTGCGGCGAAGATGCCTGCGGAGCCGGAACCTACTATTAGGACGTCGGTTTTGGGCATGGTTGGTCAATGGGATGGATTAATGGTAAGGAGGGGCGTTTTTGAGGGGACAGATGGATGACAAGTATTAAGGGAGCTGTTGATTTAGGAGATATGCAGAGCAAGATGGCCTTTCTTCTTTGAATTGGGAGTCGAGGGGATTAATTTATATATCTTGTTTGGGAGGTGAGGGAATGGTGCTGAGGTGTAGAGGTAGCTCGGAACGGCTCCGGGGTTGTTGCGGAGAGCCTCCGTTAGCGTGGGTTGTTCGGCTGCAGGTACGGGAAGCCGAGTGCTGCTGCTCTGTAGCAAGCATTTCGTAGGCACCTTTGTAGGAGAACAGTATCGTGCGGCTCCATACCCGGGCACTGGAGACGGGCGATGATGTGGGTAGTCGTTGTGATCGACTAGATACTGTTTACGTGCCGCAAAGCCACATACGTGTATAAGGGAGACCATCCGAAAACTGATAGATGAACTTTATACATTGCTCGCAGAAGCTGAGCTGGGTCTAGTAATCTTACACATAAGAAGCCACACGTGCGATTGCACTCACTCAAACATAATCCTCTTGCCCTTCAGCAGCGTGCCTCCCAGCAGCTTACCCAGCGCATACCCAGCATACGCGCCCGTGACAATCGTGACAGGCCATTGCTGCCACTCGCGGTCCCTGTCCCAAGTCAGCACACATAAACACACCTCTCCACAGCTCCGAACTTACCAATCCAAAGGAATAGGCACAGCGCCCAACCAAGCCCCCAAAACCGTGCCAATCAAGCCACCGTACACCTCATCCATCGGCAGCAACAGCGCAACCGCCTCCCTCCACGTCTCCCCATTAACCCCATGAACATACACAAGCGGCAGCGTACTCAGCACCGCAATGTGCGCACCAGCCAGCGCAGTGTGGGCATGATGCGTAGTCACAGGCGCGCCAAAGAGGACCAGCAGCGCGGTGAGGAGCGGCGTAGACGCGAGCGCCGTGAGCAGGAGCGACAAGAAAGCGGGCTACACATTCAAACAAACCATCAGCACTCTGCCCCCACAATCACCATACGAAAAAGGGTGTTCAGAGAAAACCTACCACAACAGTCCCGTTAAACCCCCTCTCCACACCCCCCTTCTTACTCTTCCCCGCACCTTCCGTCCCCACACTCTTCCCCCCCTTCTTCACAACCCTGCCCGTCCCACTCGTCGGCGGCAAACAAACAGCCACGTACGCAACCTGCAGCACCGCGAGCGGCAGCAGCGAACCCACGAGCTCGGCCGCGGGGTCTGCAACTAACGCGTCGAAGCGCCATGCGAAAAGGGAGAGCACAATGAGCGGGTGCAGGTGCGTGTATGCGCGGGCCAGGTCGGTGGTGAGCGGTTCAATGGGCGTTGCGGAGGACGCGGCGGGCGCGGGGGTGCTGGGTAGGCTGGCCATTGGGGAGGACGTCGCGGAGTATCAGGGATTTTGAGGTATGGCGGAGGATGGCGCTAGTGTGTGTCGGCGAGGTTGAAGGAGTGGAAGGGCGCCGGGCCACGGGTGGTGGTGGTTTTGCGGGTTTTGTTTTGCGGGAGGGAGAAGTTTGGAGATGTCGTGTCTGTGCTGTTGATGGATACCGTGCTTAGCGCGAGCGAGCTCCGAGCACCTGCATGGTCTCACTACGTTTTTGCCGAGGTGGACGAAGATAATTATTTGATGATTTCTGGGTCTTGCAGCGCTCGTATGAGATTTGGATTTATTTTGGGGGGATTGAATAGCTTTTCGATCCGTGCTTTGGCAGCGTGATACTTTGGATACACCACCACCACACCGGCTTCCATCTCAACTTTTCGTAGCTCAGACTGTTCTACTCCTTCTTGGGCAGCAAGTTCCTCAGCGACAGATCGTACACAACATCCTCAACATCCTTCACCCTGTACTTGAGCCCATCGCCGCGACGGCGCAAGCTGTCGTTCTTCAGGTTGAGAATCTGGAAGCCTGCGAACAAGTCCTTGACGAACTGGTTGATCAGGAGCGGCCGCTCGTAGTCTCCCAGCGTAACAGCGTTGCGCGCAAGACGGGTCTGTAGACACTGTTAGCAAAGTGCATCTGGTGTGATGATCGAGGCTGCGTACCAGCTCTTCCACAAGCGAGATGAGCGACTGCAGATACTCTTCCAGAGTAAGGTGGAACTCGTCGCGCTCCTTGAGGTTGACCGGGACTGCACAGCGTCAGTTTATGATATTTTGTGATGTACCAGTAGCGCCATACTCTTCAGGATCTCGCCCAGCTCTTCAATGGTGAGCAGTCTTCCGGCCTTGATCTCGCCTCCATCGTACTTGTAGCCGCCCAGCCAGCCCCAGAGGAGGAGGCCTTCTACCTGTTTCTCTTCTCAGTAACGTGGTATGCAAATGGAGTACACCTCACTAACGGCATTCTGCATCTGGCGCGACCACATGTTGTTGAACTTGTAATACGGCAGCTTGGACGCAGCCTGCGACAGCTTCTGCACATCGTCGACAACAACATTGATAGACTCCTCTGCCGCCTTGAGAACCTCAGGCACTTTACACATGTGTTAGCTGCACGTCTGCAAATTACCAAAAAGCCAGGACATATACTCACGGCTGGCGACCGGGGTGGAATGAGCTCTCGAAAGCACAAAGGAGACGTTACGGTCTGTGTAGCTTTAGCCAAACCCATTCATCTCGATTTTCCTCCTCTTTTCTATGCGGCTTACTGTGCTTCTCGAGCGCCTGGATGATGTCCTTGAGCTCCTGTCGCGTGGTGAGTGCGTGTTCACGTGCCGTGCTCAGCAGCGGGGGTCATGGGCTTTTCTTACATCGCGGACGGCGGTGTCCTCGTCGACGCGCGCCTGCAGGTCCTGGAAGATGGCCGGGTCGACCATGCCTGATTGCGCTGCCATTGTAGTAGTTTGGTTTTGAAACAACTGCTTCTACTGGATTGGCAATTGGGTGCTGGTGTTTGTTTGCGGTGGTCGAATGCGACGAAAATTTGAGGTAGCAACGTCACGACTTCACGGTGAGCAGGCACGCATTGTACATCGTTTCGACGGCCATGGCTGCAAACAAAAATTCTACATGAGCATCGATTGCGTATGTAGGGTGATACCACAGTGATATCAACAAAATCGCGACTGTCGACAGACGCGTTGCAGCGCTGAGCCGGGCATCAAACTGACTTCAAGCGGTTTGCAGTCAGTTCCTTAACAAGAACATCACCACACATGAGCTATCATAATCAGAAACCCTAAAGTTTGAAGAAAAGTGAAAGGATGTTTGTAGGAAATCTATGTCAGAAAGTCAAATCTGTTCAAGGGTCTCAATATTTTCGAGATACCTCAGCAAATCTTAACCAGCTTACCCTCCCATCAGTAAAGCCACATCGCGGTGTCATGATACCACGCCGCACTGTTGTAAACAATCGGCCAAAAGAAACGAGCCTCTTCGTAGTCCAGATCAAATCTTCTGTGCCCTTGTCCAACCCACTCCAGGACTTTCGGCCTACCCGTAACAGCCACGCACCGTCCAGACACCAGTCTTTGTCCATTGAGCCATTTCTGTAGCCCAACCACTGCATATGCAACAGCGTGTATATCTGCCACGCGCAAGACTCTCAGTTTGCTATCCTTTGACTTAGGTGATAGGGCAAAGATAGCCATGAGACATTCCATGTCCGCTGGGAGCTTACCAACATACGGGGTATCTGAAGGCGAGAAAGCATGGCATACACAATGATTCCTCTCTGAGTGATGATCCTCTTCAGCCAAGTCTTCATTCGGCCATCCAGGACAGAAAGGATCAGTGCCAAGGTTGGGACCCTAGTAGGTACGATTTCAGCTCGGGGGATAGCGATTGAGATGAAGAGCCAGCGGCTCTCGCGGCTGCCTTTGGTACCGAGGCCGGATCTCCATTATCCAGATGCTCATTCCATGAGCGTCATGTTAACCTAGTCAAATTCAGATTCAGCAGAAGACAGTCACACAATGTTCCCGTTCCCCGTCAACACGTATTTTGGACATTCATTGCATTGACAGGGTCGTATGTTCGTGATAGAAGACACACACGCCCACCTCCAAGATATAGTAAACAACACCGGGTAGTGATGCCCGGCAGGTCGTAACGCCATACGCCTCTCCCATTTTGCACAGTAAGAACCAAACATGCAGTCCATGCATCAGGAAATGCCACACGTATCACATGCTCCTTTCGCAGCGCTTACTTGCGCACTGTCTTCGCCGCCTTGGCGACCAGCTTCTGCAGCTCAGCGTACGTCTCCTCGAACTCCTTTGTGTCGTCCTCCTTGACGTCCTTGGCCTTCTTGCCAGATCCAGACTTGGCGACCATGACGACGGAAGTGGGCCTCTTTGTTGCGCTGGCCTCACCGAGCTGTGCGCGCGACTTGATGTAGATGTAAGGGATGCCGTGGTCCTCGCAGAGAACGGGGATGTGCGAGATGACGTCCATGGGCGAGATGTCGGCGGCAATGATGACAATGGCCGAGGGGTTGTTGATGTCGGCCGTGTTTCCAGAGCCTTGCGACTTGCGGAGAGCCTTGACGACTTCCTTGACACCACGGCGCAGGGTCTTGGTCTTCGCGGCTGTTGATCGTGTTAGCAAATTTGTCGCGTGGCAGCTGCGCGAATTGGTAGATTTGCTGCACTTACACTTCTTGACGGTCTTCAAGATCTTCTTGACTTCCTTGTCGTTGTCGGCGAGAGGGAAAGCGAAGGGGACGAGTGCGCCAGAGGGCTCCTCGCCCTCAACAGCAGCACCACCGTCAATCTCCATCATGGAGACCTCAGGCTCGTCAATCGCAGCCTCAAGAGCGTCTGTGACATCCTTGCTCTTCTTCTCCTTCTTCTCCTTCTTGGGCTTGGAAACACCCTCGGTCTCCGCGCGCTTCTCCTTCTTCTCCTTCTTGTCCTTCTTCTCCTTCTTCAGCTTCTTCTCCTCAATTTCCTTGGCCATTGTGAATGGATGCGACAAGGTATAGGAATGTGTGTAGACGGGGTGCAATTTGCGGGAGTGATGGGAGCGAGTGGCAGCGTGGTTACAAGCTGGTTCTTCGGAGCTCTGCTCTGAACTTTTTCGAGGGAAAATCCGAAAATCAAAGTCGAGGCGCTAACCACTTTCATTTAGCGTGACGCCAAGTCTTCCCATATCTGTTACACAGCGGACCATCACCGATATTTAGCATGGTCCAGCAAGATTTCTCAAGAAACATGTTTTATACAGCTATGTCCTGAGGTGAAAGCAGAAACCAACACTCCTAAGTCATCATTCTACCACCTTAGCACCCTCCCTCCTTCGCCAAAGACAATAAGCAGGCATGTATGGTATATGCAGAGGAAAAACCACGCCAGCCGTTAGAAATCAGAAAACACACTATAACGACAAGTATTATCGGAATACAGCCGAGTCCGCTCGCAGCCAGACCGAGTTGAACCGAAACGCACTTGGGGCCAGCCTCCAAACTGGTCCAGAAAGCTGATGGGTATGAGCGAGAGGAAAGATATTAGAGGGATGCCAGAACGAAAAGAGCCTGGGCTCGAGTATGTATCTCTGGACCAGACCGCCCCAATGCGCCATGATACCTCGATCTGAAGGAAACAAGTGAAGGAACACCAAACTCCATGCCATGCCTCCCGAATGCAGAGAGATGACGAGATGAGCGAAGATGACGGCACAATCTAGCAAGTAAATCAAGAAGGAAGAAGGGAGAAGTCGTGGCAGCGGCTAGTAGGCCATCTGCATCTCTAGAACTTGAACAGCACCGGACGCCAATGGTGAGGCAGATCCGGATCTGGAGGACATCGCGTCCTCGTAGCCAACCAAGGCTTGTGAGTGGAGTTTGAAGGCTTCGCCCATGAGCTTGGTGATACTGCGACCTGTTAGAATAGCACTCTGCATCTGAGAGATAGATTACTTACCCCCATACAACCACTTCGTCAATCATGCTGCCCCATAGGCGTGCCACAGTGGAGCTCAGCTTAGCGCCGTAGACGTCGACGGAGTCGTCGTCGAACAGGTTGCGCAATTTGTTGTACATGGCTAACTCTTCTTCGTTTGCAGGCTCTTCGTCATGTTCCAGACGGTAGAGCCAAAGGGTGAGAATCACGACAAGATCCATACCAGCTAGCGGGTGCTCAATGCTCCAGTTAGTAGCAGAGGTGCGCGCGACCCAGCGAATACCTTGCACGGCCGCTACCTCGATGCAATCGAAGCACTCCTGAATGACCTTGATCATCTCTTGCGAGCGCTGGACCTTATCGCGTGCGTTAGTCATAGCAGCCGCAACCTCGTAAGAGTCGTGGTAGCGAAGGGCCTCTTGGATGGACTTGAGATCGACAACAAGCCGAGCTCGTGTGTTACGGTACAGCGCCATAGCGTTGAAAATCAAAGGATGGCCCTTGTGAGGCGCGCTCAGACGGACCACGACAGTCTCTGGCTCGCACAAATCAAGTGACTTCTCCCATGTCTCAAGCGCAAGGCGAAGCTTGTACTCCGTAACAACATCCTGCAGGGCTTCAGGGCTTCGCTTGTGGTACCAGACCTCGAGGAACAGGGCGTTGATCATGACACGAGTGGCAAAAGCGCTGTAACGGGCGGTTTCGCCTTGGAATAGTTTGTCGTGCGCCTGGCGGAAGGTGATGACCTTCGAAGTAGCGAGAGCTTCGCGCCAGGCCTCCTCATCCTCACCGCTCATGGTCCAGAGCGACTCTGAAGACGGCAGCTCCAGTGTGTCGAACTCGTTAAAGCCCATGGCGGGTGTGTGATTGTAGGTCAAGGTCAGTAGACCAAAGAAGATATAGACAGCGTAGTATGTGCGGCGGCACTGCTCATCTTCGATCCACTCTTGATGACTTGGCTGAGCACCTTCACGGGCTTCGGAGCGAATCTTCAGCTCGTAGCGATTGCCAGCGACCATGTTGGCAAGAAGACTCTTAATCGAGCAGGCCCATTCCAGTCCCTTTGGATCGCCACTCCAGCTGGAGAACTGCATGTTCAGCAGGGTGCTCTGCATGGTCCATAATGGGCACTTGCGCGAGCTGAAGTTCTCCTTGTTCTGCAAGAACTGATTCACTAGCACCTTGGAGCCAATGTGCAGCATGTACGCTTGATCCTGATCAAAGATGTACAGCGCACCAATTGAAAGTACTGCTAACAGCAAAGGCGCAGCTACTTCGGTAGGGTGGAAGGTTGCTGGGTGAAGAAAGGGCAAGTGGTGATGGAACAGATCGAAGTACGTCTTGAGCAGGCGGTTCAGTGTGTTCAGACTGGGCAAGTGGAAGGTGTCCAGCAGCGCATTTTCACTATCGTACTGCTTGATGTTCTCGTAGACCTTGCGGCATTGTTCCTCGGACTCGAGCTGAGGAGCACTTGTCATGGTCAATGCTTGGTTAGGGCCTGGCGACTTGCGGTAGTCGACGGGCGAGACAGGCCCAAGCATCGACGGGTACGGCGACAACGGGTTGGGTGTGCCGAGGTTCTCGCCGCTCATGGAGGGGAAGGTGGGCGCAAGCGCGGTGTTGCCGGACATGGTGCGCTCCATCATGGGCGCCAGATGGCTGTGCGGATGGAAGGACGGGTGCGTCTTCTGCTGCGGCTCTGGGTCGGGCTGGGGCACCATCGAGTCGCGCCAGGGCATCTGCGGCAGCATGTTCTGGCCGGGTGCTGTATAGGGCACCTGCGGCACCGAAGTCTCCATGTGTTGGGGCCCTGTTGGCGAGATGACGGGGTCTTGGTGCTGGTCAAGGACCATCTCGGGCTCCTGGCTGGCCATAGCCTTGTGGTGGAAGTCGGTCATCAGCATGGCGGCCGTCTCGATGTCGACGTCACCCATGCCATCCTCGCTGGCATCGAGCTGGTCGAGGGCGGGGGCATCGAGGGGCAGCGCGCCCTTGGAGGGGCCCGGCGCTGCAGGCTCCTGGGCCTTGTTGCTGGAGCGGCGCTTCTGCTCGCTGGGCAGCGGCGCACCGCCGTCTTTGGCGTGGACAGTACGGTCGTGGCGAAGCAGCAGGTCGCGGCGCACAAAGGTGCTGCGGCACTTGAGGCACTTGAAGGGTCGTTCTTTGGTGTCTGTAGTGAGGGGCAGTTAGCAACGCAGCAACACCGTGAGCGCCTTCCCCGCAGCGCGACCACCGCGCGACAGTCCCGCATCAGTAAACAGCTACCCCGCGCTCCAAACACAGAGCTCCATCAGGCAAAGCACGATCGCGACAAGAAGGGGTGACTTACGGGAGCGCTCGTGGCGACTGCGGTGCTCGCTTCTGCTGAAGGCGCGGTTGCAGAACTGGCACTTGTACTTCTTCTCCGGCTGGCCGGTCTTGCGTGCGGCGGGCGCGGCGTTGGAGGCCATGGCAGCAGGCATAGCAGACAGTTGTGGGCGGCAAGCAGGCTCTCGAAACCCTAGACGGGGAGATGGCTCGAATGCCGGGCGCGCGGGGGCGTTAAAGCGTGTTGATGGCTAGAGTGAAGCTGGCGTGTCGCTCTTTCATTCCGCGAAATGTGCATACGAACGGCGATAGGGCACCGGTAATGGCCGGCAGACGATGAGCGCAGGGCGGCGACAGCACCAGACGGCTGCGCGCGTAATGGAAGAATATGGGAAGGGATGGAGTTGGTGTTCAAGATGCTGCGCAATGGCGAGGCCAGGAGATCAAATGAACGAGAGCCCTGGAGGGGAGTAGCGCCCCGTGCTCAGCGCGCCCCTCTGTAGCTTGAACTCGACCAGCCATCCCGTCACTTGGAAATATTAGGCCGTGGATTCAGGCGCTACGTGAGCCGTAACTGGAACGATACCAATACCGTCTTACATCATGCTAGAGCTTCATGGCAGTATCTGATCTTCTGACAGGCGCAGCGCACTTGTGTTCTTTTTCGCAGCATTTCATCAAGTCCCACCAACCATGAATTCACACTGTCTACCTTGACGCGCCCTCGCTGAACACTGCACTTTAGTAGCCACAGCAGCGCCCTCGCTCACGGAGATACCGCAGGTCCCGGCACGCATTCTGGATAGATGGCATGGCCCAGACTCGCTGCATAGCTGGCTGCTCTGCCCCGTTACAGGCCACGACCCAATTGATCTTCCTTCACAGGCTGATTCGAGCGTGGTTGCGCCGTACCACATGCTGTCAACGGCGGCCTCTATCCGTCGTCCACTGGTCGCACAGCATAGAGAAAAAGCGGTAAGGCACCTCAAACTGCTTTTTACCTGTTGTAGGTGTAGTTCACACCTTGCCAGCTATCAGACGCATGGGGCGCTCACCGCCTCACGTATTGCTGCATCAATACTGACAGAACAGCTGGTCAATAATACACGTGGTTTCACTCTTCTCAGCTTGTGTCATTCGATGACGACGGCGCAGAAAAGGGGCACCCTTCATGCTGACAGCAATGACGCCAGGACAGCCGTCTAACTTTCACCAAAACATGATACGGCTACGAGTAATTTCGAATAGCCAGGGCGATCGCCGGCTTGCAGTCGTGTTCCTGGAAGTCTATCCAGTCCACCGGGCTAGGAAGCCGCTCCCCGGACCCACTCTTTGCGACTAGCACAGGTCCACCAGCTGCAGTCTGGCAGATGGCAGAGGCCGGAACGGATTTAATGGCATCTTGGAGCCTGCGCCTTTCGTATCCAGCGTTTGGTCAACAAATATAGTTCTCCCGATGCCCTGCATTGGTGAATTGCGCGATGAGCTATCGTCGCGCCCGATGCACGCAGCTGTGGAAGAAGACCACTACAAACGTGCAATGCCCCGCCAGCCCGTCTTGTGTCCGTTGGATCGGTCATGGTAAGGATTCTGAATGGAGTGACCCGCAGTCTAGTCGCCAAGCGGCATCGCTAAGAACTGACAAGTCGTCGCTCTTCACCGTCACTCGACATCTCATCCCAAACACTTGGGAGATTGTACCCCCTCGTTCAGTGCCCCTCCAAACAATCGTCGTGCCCCTCTATCACAGCGCTTTGTTCATGAGGGGCTCTGCTTATCACTGCGGACCCCCGCGCTAGAACTTCTGGAAGAAAAGGACCGCGTTGACCTCCTGGATGCAATCTGCGAAAGTGGTTACGGGTCGTTGCCGCGCTGCCGGAGGCTCGGTACCGCCGCAAGATTATAATTCGAGCAGACGGACGAATGACAGGACTCAATGGGTGATTAAAGATATCTCGTGCTGCGCCATGACCTGCGCTTTTGGACTGCACTTGACGCACTCCCACGTGTGAGACATGCAGGTTTCCGTCCATGCAGCCCTTCGCCAATTCTCGCGTCCTCAACAGTCTCGCAATTCCTGCTGCTTCACAGAAGCCATGCATGTGTCTGAATCTCTGGTGTTGGCCGACCCGGACGCTAATTTGACCCATTGAGCCAGTGTTGCAGAGCTCTTCTGCCGCTTCCACGCGACGAGCTACGCACCATATGGATAGGCGTTGGTACGGCAGCTTCCTCCTAGCTTCCAAAGTTCCATCGGGCCTTTTGTATCGGAAGTTCGAATGTAGCCAGTGAAGACGGACTCCCACGCACACTCTTTTCCTCTTGAGAAGCGCAGTGACTACTCATAGATACGACCTCGCAAGAGTCATGTGAGGCTACCAAACAGCAGTAAAACCCTCCTGCCCATCTTCTCAACGTCGCAGTGAAGCACATACCGTTCAAAACCTCGTGCAGTCCTTGCACATGGAACGTGAGACGTCGAGAACGAGTGTGGTTGCACGAACGTTGCAATCACACAGTCCGTCCTTGATACCTACTCCGGCAGCCGTGCAGTTCCGACAGGCATTTCCTGACTCTCGTTTCAAGCCGGACATCCATGTAGACGAACGAGTCAAGCAACGTTCTAGACGAATTCCCGGATGTCCCAAAGCCCCGCCCACATTTGCAGCCAAAGAGGCAGCCTCACGATCAGCCATTCTCTGTGGAAGCTTGGAGAGATGGTGGGGTCGCACCCACAATATTGAGTGCTGTCGTTCGTCAGGTGCAATTTGGTATGGGTCTGTCGGTTGAATGGCAGTTAATGTATGACAGCGCAGTCAATTTAGGGAGTCCAACGGACAGGCTGCTGCACTGCTTGCCGTCTGGCTGTCCAGATTGCAGAGGCTGCGGGTAGCCGAGTCGGCAAGGGCATGTATATAGACGTACGAATAAGAGCGGGAGGGTGAGGCAAGGCCGCGCCGGATGTGTCAATGCCAACGCAAATGTGGAGGATGCGTCGGGTCTTTTGGCACTCGCCGACACGTGACGTGCCTGACCGCTCCAGTGCCAGCATCACGACGGCTCCGCAGAGCGACTCCTGGTGTAGCATTTTCGCGTGGTCAGACTCTGCTCCTATTTCCAGCACCATTTATGAAGCCGCGTGCCCGCTGCGAGAGCTCATTCGCTGTGTTGCTCCCGCTAGGCGCGAGTTGTGAGGGTTCTAATTCGCATGCAGCCTCTAGCCCAATTGCGTCCCCTCCCTGAATCGTGAGACGACAGACGAGGCCCTCCTGCTCACCTGGAGGCCACCGCGACACCAGAGCAGACCGCCCGCTGCTCGCTCACTGCTGTTGAACTCGCGCACTGCGCCGCAGAGGGAAGGCGCTGCCCGGAGTACAGGCGAGGTTGTAGTTGCAGAGCGCAGGCAGGCAGTTGCTGCTGCCTTCCCATCCCCGCGTCGACCAGAGGGAAGGAGACGAGACGCAGAAAGGAGCAGCGCCACGAAGACCGCCGCCATGAATGGCTACAGCGGCACGATTACGCCGGGGGGCATGTACGTGAAGGCGCTGTACGACTACGATGCCGACGACCGCACGAGCTTGAGCTTCCGCCAGGGCGACATTATCCAGGTCATCACGCAGCTGGAGAGCGGTTGGTGGGATGGAGTGATCAACGGTGTTCGCGGCTGGTTCCCGAGCAACTACTGCACCGTTGTGCAGCGCCCGAGCGAGGCCGTCGACGACGACCGCGACCGCGACAGAGACCGCGACCGGGATCGCATTGGGGGCGACGCGCTGGACGACCACGACACGCACTCGCTGGGCGGCACCGACTACACCAACTCGGACAACGAGTCGCTCAGTGCCAACGACACCATCCTGCCCATCGAGCGCCATGCCGACCACGGCCACGGCAGCAGCAAGGAGGAGGAAGCCGCCTTCTGGATCCCCCAGGCTACCCCTGACGGCCGCCTGTTCTACTTCAACACGCTGACCGGCGTCAGCACCATGGAGCTGCCCCTGGAGTCGCCCCAAGCGAACGAGAGCGGGCCGCGCGACCGCACCAACGTCTTCGTGCCAGAGTCGTCGCGCCCGCCTGCCGAGTTGCTGGCCTCGGGCACCATGTATGACACCGACGATGACACCTCGGCCTCCGACGTCGAGGGGCCTGGCAACAAGAGCTCATACGGACGCAAACGTTTCTCGGACGGCCTCTCCTCCGCAACCTCCATGGAGTCCATGAACCAGGGCCTTGCACCAAGATCGTACGACATGCACGGCGCCAGCTTCTCGGGCGCGTCTATGCCGCCCAACGGCACTACGGCCACCTCCTTTGTCAACAGCTCCACCAGCGGCGATGCCTCCGTGTCCGGACAGTCTCGCAAATTCTACGACGACGTGAACCCTGTGCCTCTAACCTGGAACAGAATGGTCGAGGACATGCGCCGGGCGATTGAGCGCTACCGACAGGCCATCAACAACAGCAACCGGTCCGAGTTCGTCAAGAGGGCAGAAGACATCTCCGACCACCTGCGCCTGCTGCTCGCTGCAGGCTCTGGAACCACCGACAACCACTCTGGCAACCCTTCCATCATATCCACCAACAAGGCACTGTATCCCCATTTCCGAGAGACCATGTCGAGGTTCTCCAAGTTGGTCCTTTCGTCACATATCGCTGCATCCGACTTCCCGCCGCCAGACTCATACTCGAAGTGCTTGAAAGAGGCTGATGGCGTTCTGAACGGAGTCTATGGTTTTGTCGAAGTAGCTCGTCAGCAGCGCGGGGAAGATATCCCTCGCTTGGTGCCTGGTTTCATAGTCGGTAGCAGCATTGGTGGGAGCTGGCACGACAATGGAACGGACACACGCGACAACAACGGTAACTCGTTGTTTTTGGACGACGAATTCGAGGGCCCTGTCGAGCCCTCTGTAAAGCTCGACTCGCGCGTACTTGAAAGGTTAGAGGACATCAAACGGTTGATCGTATCTAGTGTTCGTCGGCTGGATGAACACTGCGTTGTGCGTGACAAGATCGTTTCTCGTCAAAGACATCAATTGATCGGAGATCACATCTGCACAGCCGGAGGAAAAGTACTGGAAGTTTGCCGGCCCTGGTTGTCCACAGTCGAATCTATCGACCTTTCTTCCATCAGCTCGACAATGCAAGAACAGCAATTGAGCGAATTCAGCATGCAGAAGCAAAAGGTGTACGATGTGGTCTCAGAATTGGTGATAGCATGTCAAGGAGTCGCAGCACCACTGGGCGACGAGTGGGCTGAGTTGCGCGGAGATTCTCTCGAAGATCGTATCAACAATGTTCGAACTGTCTCTCGCGACCTGGAAGCCACCATTGCCCAGCAGTATGGTCTTTTGCAGAACCTGTCAGAAGCAGTCCCCCTTTCAGACATCGCAATTCGCACTGACTCTCGAAGATTTACCGACACGGACTCCGAACTCGCAAGTTCGCACAACCGAGGACCGTCGGCTACGCTGAGGCCATTATTGAAGGATCTGCCCCAATCTAAGACATACAGCGAAGGTACTTCGCTGGATAAGGATCTTGATCCCATAGCAGCACCACCAAGAAATAACAAGAAGCTAAAAGACTTCTTTGGTGAAGTGCCTGTCATCCCGCAGACGACAGTTGAAGAGACACCGGAGTACCTGAAACTTGACCACGAAGGAGAAATCTCCTACGACCACAAGGTCACTCCACCACAATTACGAGGTGGCACTCTCGCAGGTCTTGTAGAGCAGCTCACCCGCCATGACCGTCTTGACCCAGCTTTCAACAACACGTTCCTGCTTACCTACCGATCCTTTACTACAGCGTCTGAACTTTTTGAAATGCTAGTCAAGCGATGGGGCATTCAGCCACCTCCTGGCCTGGCTAACGACAACTATCAAACGTGGGTAGACAAGAAGCAGAAGCCAATCCGATTCCGTGTGGTGAACATCCTCAAGAGTTGGTTTGATAATTATTGGATGGAAGGCAACGACGAAGAGGCGCGAATTCTGATCCAAAGGGTCTACAATTTCGCGAAGGACCACGTCGCCACGACCAGCACACCTGGCGCTGCGCCTCTCATGACCTCGGTCGAGCAGCGGTCGCGGGGCCCAGATATGCCAACCAAGCGACTCGTACTCACGCTTAGCGCCCAGACGCCACAACCCATTTTACCAAAGCACATGAAGAAGCTGAAGTTCTTGGATATTGACGCTACAGAATTCGCGCGTCAATTGACAATCATCGAGTCCAAGCTCTATGGCAAGATTCGACCAACAGAATGCTTAAATAAAACCTGGCAGAAGAAGCTCGCACCGGGCGAGCCAGATCCAGCTGCAAATGTGAAGGCACTGATTCTTCACTCTAACCAGTTGACAAACTGGGTAGCGCAAATGATTCTGACTCAGCAGGACGTCAAACGCAGAGTTATTGTCATCAAGCACTTCGTTAACGTCGCCGATGTAAGGATTACAGTGGCCTTTGCAGGTATTGCTTAGCTAACACATCTCAGAAATGTCGGACACTTAATAATTTCTCCACGCTAACTTCAATCATCTCAGCCCTTGGCACTGCTCCTATCCATCGTCTGAACCGGACATGGAGCGCAGTTAATGCGCGGTCAATGACTGTCCTCGAAAGCATGCGCAAGCTGATGGGCAGCACAAGGAATTTTGCGGAGTATCGAGATACACTCCACAGGGCAAATCCACCTTGTATACCCTTCTTTGGTAATTATATACAAACAGAGGCGAGCGGAACATTGCTGACTAGTCCAAGGTGTCTACCTTACTGATTTGACATTCATTGAAGATGGCATTCCTTCACTGATCAAGAAGACGAATCTAATCAACTTTGCCAAGCGCGCAAAGACGGCCGAAGTGATCCGCGACATTCAGCAGTACCAGAACGTGCCATATCCACTGCAGCCTGTGCCTGATCTGCAGGACTACATTTTGACAAATATGCAATCCGCAGGCGATGTGCACGAAATGTACGAGATGAGTTTATCCGTTGAGCCGCGTGAGCGCGAGGACGAGAAGATTGCAAGGTACGTGAAATTCCAATACATTCCATGCTATACCCCCGGATTCGAGACGTATGACTAACGATGAGACAGACTTCTCTCCGAGTCTGGATTCTTGTGATGATACCCCACGAAGCGTTTGATCTATCGATCTTGAATGATGGCGATGGCGTTGGGTCACATTTTGGCTGAGGTACACAACGGAGGTGCTTGTTTCTGGCGCGCAGGCGAACATTACTCAGCACCATGTTGCATTTTTGGCATTTGAGCGCGAAATGCAGGCGATCTGTCCGTATATACTGTCGCTGTCGATCCTTTCATAGGACGGCACGCTCTTACACGAGACTGACGAGCGAGTCCGCCGACTATTGAACATTGAAGTGCGCGATGACTGCAAGCGGTGGACCGCATTTCGATCACGATGCTGGCTGCTTGTGCCGCTCGTGTTGTTATAGGAGCAAGCTATTGACGGCCATGCTAGCAAAGGACGAATAGTAGCCGTGTATTCCCCCAAATCTGTGCTCCCATTGCGTAAAGGATAGCAGTTGCCGAGAGATGTATATGGCTTTCCTTCCAGAACCAGGATGGCTTGCCAAGTGGAGGTTCGCCGTTCATGCCGTCCACCTATTGCATTGCGGCGATTCGCTGGTCGCGCGAGCAATCTGCGTGTCCTGGTTTCAGGATGCAAGTCTCCCGGGGTTGCTTGTGAGGGGCCTGCATTGCAGCCATTGGACAGCCTGCGCGCCCTGCCCCCCAGGCGGCCGTTTGTGGTCGTGCATCAACCATCCCGCGTTGGGCGCGCGGCGGCCGCGCCTGCAGCCCTCGTAGCTAAGGATTCTCGCCGTGCTGTTTTCTATACAGGGATTACTTCCGAC
Source organism: Curvularia kusanoi (assembly GCA_011058905.1). Taxonomy (NCBI): domain Eukaryota; kingdom Fungi; phylum Ascomycota; class Dothideomycetes; order Pleosporales; family Pleosporaceae; genus Curvularia; species Curvularia kusanoi. The sequence goes on along the minus strand of SWKU01000016.1, from coordinate 193,817 downwards.
TGCAACGCCGTGTTCCCTCGCAAGATCGCTTCCCCAGAAGTTGTGCTTGTCATGACGGCGCACCAATTTGACAGCCAAGGGTGCTCCTTGGTGCTCCTTGGGTCTTCTTGGGACGCTGGATCCCTTGCTGCTGGCCAATCAGGGAGACAGCTGTCGTGTGACGCTGTTGGCCCTGCACCTTTGTAGACTTGGTGTCATTCCCCTCCTCTCCAGGGGCTATCAGTGCTATCTCGCATCTCGAGGTTTTGGATATGAGGGCTGCTGTGGTACGCCAGCCCCCGGAGTTGGCCTTCCACCATATCGTCAGCCATCTTTGATAGCTCCTCCTTGCAGCGCGCGCGCCAGCTTTGACAGCTTTCTTCCACCGCGTCGGTGCGCACCAAGACCTAAGATTCTCCACTGAAATTCGTATGGTTATTTCGGCGTCTCTCGCACGTCGATCTTGCTAACAGAAAAACGGCAGCGCTCAGGCCTCGATCTTGACTGGCTACTCGTACAGTGATTGCCAAATTGGAACCCTGCACTGCTGCTACCCTGCCCGGGTCCGCCTGCCCAGCAATCCGCTGTGCTGGTTGCTTTTGTATCCAAGACGCTCCCACTCTTCTTTACGAACCTCTTTGCGCTCCTTCGGTTTGCTCACCAGTATCCAACTTCTCCTCACCCTAGTCGCTCACTGCATCATACTCTAATCACAATAATGTTTCACTTCTCAAAGGGCGCTATGCCCTGGCTACTACTGGCCGTTTCTCGCTTCGGTATGTCACCCATCGGGAGAGGCGCGCGCGGGTTGAATCTTTATTCAGGCCTCCGTGGGGACGCCCGTGCTCCGTATACACGAGATCACTGTACTGACCACGCACGCGTGCAGCAAACGCCGCCTGCGAATGTGGCTATTCCCTGAACCAGACAACGGACTCTGAATATGCCGTCTTCACAGAACTCATGGAGAATGATTTCTTGCACATGGACACAGAAAACATCACCGAGTACGGATGGAGACCACAGGTTTACAACGTTTCCGTAGCTCCAGATAACCATCGGATCGCTTATGGCAAGGACTTCAGCATGGGGAACATTGTTCCCAACCCTCTCAAGAACTCGAAAAAGTGGGACGGCGATTCTGACCATGGTGGCGATGCTGGTTTGGAATTGTGGGTGCGCGGCGACCATTCGCATGGCTATGTCAATGGATCTGAGGTTGTCTCGGTCAGGGACGATATCCTGCTCGGGACGTTCCGCGTTGGTATGAAGCTCTCGAACTCGTCTGGGACATGCGGCGCGTTCTTCTTCGTAAGTTCTATCGTTGCTCGCAACAGCTCAATGCTAATCGCCTCTAGTATTACAACAACTCTCAGGAGATTGACATGGAATTTCTTTCGCACGAATTCAATAGCACAGGAGGCGCGGTGAACCTGGTTCTGCAGTCTCCTGAGTCTGTTGCCCATGGAAACGACGCTGCAGGCACCAATACCTATAAGGTCGCACCTCTACCCTTCGAGCCCGACGGCATGTTCCACGAATACCGCTTCGACTGGACCGCCGATCGCGTCGTCTTCTATGTTGACGGAAAGTTTCTCTGGCAGATGACTGAGCAGATTCCTACTGAGGGCGGTGGTATCTTCTTCAATCATTGGAGCAACGGCGACCCTATGTGGTCCGCTGGCCCTCCGAAGGCTGACACCGTTATGACGATATCCTATGTCAAGGGTTACTTTAACTCTACCGATACCGACCGCTCGCAAAACGCTTACAAGAAGCGCTGCCCAAAGTTTGATCCTGCGAAGGTCTGTCCCATTCCCGCGCAGAATTCGCCTCCGGATGCTTCGCAAGGCAAGGATGGCGCCAAGACATACTTCTTCTCCCAGCAAGACAACATGGCGCCAGGCCAGATCCTGTTCAGCAACGGCGCAACGATCTTTGGAGCACCGGCAATCTCAATACTTGCGCCCTTGCTGGTCACACTCTTCAGCTTGACACTAGCGTAATACTGTAGCGCCGCGAAAGCACCGTTCAATCGACCATTGAACACCACCATACTGCTTCCACATTTCTTTACTGTGGCAGCCACAACCAACCGGAGCTCTCAGGAGTCTTTTGAGTTGCTGCATCACAAGCGCATTATTTCGGCGATGGCGTTTTCGGATACTTGCATTGCACTGCCACCTGGACTACCCATCACTTTCGATCCTACGCTACTCCCACACGATATGGTGTCGGAAACACCGACCGCTCCAGCCACGTACTGGACCGCTCTGTAGGCCATCAGCTGTTTTCTGGCATACGCTGCCACTATAGTGTTTACTTTTACGCCTTCTTGTGTATAGACTTTGGAAATGAGGCTTGGCCTGCCAGCCTCGTCCACACATTCTCTTGACGCAGCGCGCCTGCATTTCTTTCGATCACAACCTCCAATACAGTTTTAGTGGGGTCTAAACTTGATGTATCTTGGTAGTCACGATTAGGGTTCTTGGATCGGGGTTGATACCAGTTGCATTACCATCACTGCTCACGGCCATTTTCATTACACCGTACGCCAGATCTAGGGGGGATAGATGGCGAGCTTGGGACAGTTGCGGTAAGCCGCAGCCGCATCACCGGGCATAACGACATACAATATACAATACTATACAGACATAAATAATCGATAAGAACACAACATCAAGCACATCTCATATGATGGAAGGAGTTTTCAAGGCCAAGCCCTATCCAGCCTCAGCGTCTGCGTTTTCGTCAAGTCCAAGCGTGCGCTCGTCGCCGGCTCAAGCTCCAGACGCAAAGACACGAGGCGCCGAACGCCAGAGATGCATGATGCCGAATTGGCATATCCATAGTCCAGGCCAGACGAAGCCCAAAGACTTTGCGCTCGAAAATCTGCATGCAGCGAAATAACACTCCATGGAGCTGCCGTCTGCAAGCCTGTCACAAACACCAAGAGCCCAAGCGCAGGCACAAGAGCCACCTAGTCTGTGTGCGGAAAGCAGAGTCTGCGCTGCGATTCCCGATCTCACTATCGCTGATCGCCATTACGGACGGCTCCAAGCAAGCGAGACGGTACGGCATGGCGCCGCTGTCAATACCCGTCGCAAAGGAAGCGTTGCTGCAGCGTACGTATGACGTCTGTTGCTACGTCGTCGGAAACCCCTTGGCCCATTTATTCCTGAAAGCATTGTCGGCCTGCGCGGCGTATGAATGTGGGTTGGGTAAAGGTATGGATATGGCTGTCTACAATACAACAGAGTAAAACGGTTGTTTACAGGAGCCCCCTGCTCTGCAAAAAGGTTTTCTGCAAGATGAAATTGAGGATTTAGGGTCCCTGAGTCATGGTGTTTTAGCGTACGCGCTGGCTCACTGGCTCCATACACAGACGCTCAATTTTAAAGCCAGCGCAGGTACCACGGATATTACCTGCGCCTAATTTAGTCGTTGGTGCTGGCTTGGCAAATGGGAATAAGGATTCCGAAGACCCCGCCCAGTTAGCGCACTGTGTGTTGTTACTTCATGGGTGTCTGAGCATCAATGGTAGTAAAGCGCCTGGCCAGCAGAGCAGGGGGTTAGCATCGGAGAATAGTTGGCGGCTGAAAGGGGACGGGAAATGCATACTGTGTGCAGTATGCAGCATCAGTCCTCAATGGACAGAGAAAGCAACAGCATTCGCATGTCCCCTCCGCAACCTTCCGTTCGCTTCGCGGAGCATCAGCAGACTTAGAAACCAAGGTCAAACCTCCGCGTGGACATGCAGCGCTACGCATAGCCACCAGTGCGCTGCCTCCCCCTTCACAACAAACCTGTATTTCCTCAACACTGCATCAGTAGCAGCAGCACTTGCATATCGCCAGCGCCACGCACATACGCCCACAACCATGTACATACTCGAAATGAGCCAGCCCAGCGATCACCGTCCTGATCACCATTCTGAAACATAAAATCTTACATCGAGAACCCAGCAGCGGCTTCGCCCGTCCTTCCTTCCTTCCTTCTCAGCTGAACCTCCGTGCGTTGTGTGCGCCAGGGATTTTAAACGAAGGATGCAGGCTGAAGGGAGGCGGCTGACATGCAGCGGGCACCTGCGTACGAAAGGGAGCTAGTTCATGCATGCGTGTTCCTTCTCAGCCTCGTAACTTGAGCAGCGAGACGGCATCGTGATCATCGGATTGAGGGGGCCGGATCGCAGGTGTCAAGGAAAGAGAGGGTGCGAGTGAGTGGTGGGTTAAGGCTAGCCGCTGTGTGCACGTCGCAAGGCAGAGTTTTGGAACGCACTTTTGTAAGAACGCGCGCAGAGACCGGTAAAGCCCAATGCGGAAATAGGAGCATCGGGATGGGGTGTCCGTTGTCCACCTCTTGACAAATACACAGTCGACTCCAAAAATACAGAAGCAGAAGTAGATAATTAGTTCTTGACCTGCATGCAACCATCCGAAGTCCCCACATCCATCCATCCATCTAAACCTCACACGCACCACTCCGAATCCACTATCACGAGTTGTTCGGATATGTAGGTGAGTAGCCACCGCACCCTACTGGGCCTACCCCGGACATTACCGTTTGTTTTTTTGCCCTTTCCCATATCGGCCCGGCCCCTCACCACCGCTCCTCTCTCTGTCCTCTGTCCTACAAACCCAATCACAGTGGACACCTCGTTTTTTTTCTTTCCGAGTTGTAAAAATCTCCGGAAGTTCGGCTCCTCCCCTGCTCATCACCAGCAGGAAATGACCAAGCTTTTCGTAGATACTAGCCGCGCTTGAGCTCTCCCATCTCCCCCTTGACTGAAGGCCTCTGTAGCACAAGCGAGGGGTCGCTGAAAGCTTCTTTTCCGCGCTAGTACGCAGTCCCCGGAGTGCGAGGATCTTCAAGGACAGATGCAGAGGGCTCCCGATGCGTGAGTGTGTGCAGGTGAGGGCGAGATGGGGGGGATCTGAGCTGGTGTAGCTGTGCGGGTGATGCAAGGTGGGTTGGTGTTGGTGCGATCGGCCGGGTCAGCGGGTTGGAGGTAAGGGAGGTAAGGGGAGGGGAGGGGGAGTTGGTAGCGAGGGGTAGGGCTGGTGGGGGAATGTGGTGGATGGGTCTGATACTATGGAGGGTTTATTGATTGTTTGCTGATGGTATGTGACGGAGATCGCTACGGCGAGATCGCTACGGGGGACTTGGTATTCGTGCTTCTTGGGCTCGGCTGCGATGTGCAACGACTGCTGAGAAGATGTCTAGGTATCCTTACTGCGGAAGTCGCGGGACCTTGCAATGATCACGACTGGGGTGAGTGCGAATGCTGCTGGAGCAGGAGGTACGTGACGCAGCTACCTTCGCCGTGACGGGTGTGTTTTTCTTTGAAGCCATAGTATACAAGGTGTCGTCTTTCAGAGTTTCTCAAGCTTCCTTACCCCCGTCACTCTTTTCTCGGTTTTGGTCTGCATACTCTTCTTTGCGTTGTTTTTCTCAGCATCTGCTTGCGAGTACATAACCAGACACCAGTCTGTCATACAAAGCTCAAGAAACAAGTCGTGCAGGCAAGAGCTGGTCCACAGAAAACCTCGCTGGGCGACTTGCATTGAACGCAGGGATCGCTCACATATGCTCCACCGCGCCGTTTGATCTTGAGCTGTCAGAGTAGTACAGACCAGTTGTGCGGCCACAGCATTGACGAACATCATGCGTGCAAATGCTTTCCTCATGGTCGTCATCGTTGCGCTGCGCGCAGCTGGCAGTCCAACGGAGTACAACATACTCTCTGCGCTTGCACCACATGTGCCAACAACACATACATCCATCTCAACACCATCTCTCGTTCACCCTCCAGAACCCTCAAGTATCAGCAATGGTCTTGAGTCAGTCGTGGAGCAAACTGGACAACTATCGGAACTCCTACTGATATCCCTCACAGACTTCGTCGTGCACCAGTCACTGCACTTGCAGCAACGCCTTCAACCGAGGATGTAGTACCCGTAGCTGCAGCTGCAGCCCCAGCCGAGCCACCTGCAGTCGATTCTCCAGCGATCGCGCCATTACCTGCTTCAACGCTCCTTGCACCGGCTCTGGCGCCAGTCGCGCCCGCTGATCGGGCGATCCGGCAAGCTCCCCCAGATGCGGTGCCTGACGCCCTCGTCTCAGCCAGGGCTAAGATACCTGATACCCCGCTGCTTACTGGCGATGACTTTGTGACTGTCCAATGGGTCGAAACTCATATTGGCTCGATTACACAATGGGTCCCGGAAACCGTGAGCTACCTCTTCGAACCCATGTCGCAGGCGCCATTGCCAGGCGAGGGCTCGATCGGTATGGGAACGCTTACAGAGAAGGCTGGACAGACGCAGACATACTGGACGGTGGTCACGGCGGCGGCGGCGACTCCTGCGGTTGACTCGAAGCCAGCTATTGCTGCGGCTGTGGCTGTTGGTGTCGTGGGCCTCGTGATGTGAGGGGAAGTAATTGCGCAGCGTAAGCATACTCAGCTCCATTTCCACTGTCACGGTTGAGTCCTTGTCAGATCAATGAGGGTTCGAATGGGGAGATAAAGGACGCGATTGTGACATCTTATGTGCATATCGTACCACCATCATCGCCCTTTGTACTTAACGGTAGACAGCTTCACCGATTGTAAGTACTACCTTTAGCAAGATAATCAAGCAATAGTTGCAAGAACACACCAAAGCCGGCCTGCAACTGATGTGCAAAGTGCATCATTGCTATGTCAGACGTTTGCTGCGGTCTGCTGCAGCTGAGATATCTCGGACTTCGGGGCTGGCATCACACCACTGCACCACCGCCGTTTTGTTGAGCGTGCAATGTGCAACGTGCAACCAGCAATGCGCACGTCAGCCTCACCCACAGCTCGACCTACCAAGGATTGATCAGAGATAACAACACCGTCCTGTCTAGGCAAAGCAAGACGTTGCTTTTAGCCTGCTGTCGATCTACGCCAAACCCCGCTTTCCAACTCAGCCAGTATCGTCGGCTGAGGAGGTTGTCTAGAAGCAATGACATTTTCTGGTTCGCATCTTCGCATTTTGCGATCGAAATAAAATTTTAGAAATTGAGGCTCAGTGATAAGGTTGCATGCTCATCGGACCCAGACTGCGGCCAGGTGGACTGACGTCCGAAGTTCGTGGCGCGACCTTCACACTTCCGCTATCTTGAGATCGGCCCGATGACGAAATAGGATTGGACCGTTGCGTGAACGGCACCTTGACTTGATGTCATGTCATAACGTGATATACACCGTGTTTGTTGCATCAACGCTCCTATATACAGGCGTGGTAATAGAGGAGACATTGTAATCAACATCATCAACAGTTCTACACGAGTTTCAATCAATTGATATCACACCAATATCCGGTCAAGGTGCATCACCCGATTAGGATCGATCTACGACAACCCAAACAACGACGCGGCGAAGGGCATATACTTGCATCTCACCTGAGCCGACTCTCATTGACCTGGTTCTGAAATCGATATAAGCGATACAATCAACGACCAGATCACCGAATCACCGAATCAATCAGGAACACAATCCAAGCTATAATCCCACCTGAGCAACCCCGCCAAACAGCACTGCATCAGGAACGAAGAAGGTCTAGCGAAGCTACTCCGTAAGCCCGCATATATTTCAGACCAAGACACCCAGACGAGCGGGAAAACATGGCTACAGCATACTACTTCGCGGCCCACGGCGCCCACTTCCCTATGGCGCAGTCAGAGGAACAATCTACCATTACCTCCGCCACCCATGCACCACTCCACGCACCCTCTCAGCAACTCCACGCCCCTCCACCCTTACCGCTCAAAACTACACGAGCAGACAGCGTCATCTCCCCCGCACCCAGCAACCTCCCCCACAGCCAAACGCAAAGCCTCTTCTTCCTTCTCCCCGGCGAGCTCCGCAACCAAATCTACACGCTCCTCCTAGCCCCCAACACAATCCCCAGCCTCTCCACTCTCGCCTCAGAACCCAAACTTCCCCTACCGTCCCCGCACCTCCACCCCGCCATCCTGCGCACCTGCGCCCGCATCCACGCAGAGGCGAAACACCTCCTCTACACCCCGCACGTCTTCACCGCGCACCCGGCGCTACTGACTTCGCTCCCCCACCTCACCGACTCGGCGCGTCCTGTGGTCTGCAAAACGGTGTTGGCGAGGATCACGCGCTGGACGCTGACACTGCGGCTCGATACCGATCCCAGGTTCAGTGCTGCGCAAGCGGCGCAGGCGTTTTCCGGCGCCGAGTTTTTTGAGTTGAGGGTTTGGCAGAGTATGTTTGATGGGTGTGACGCGGGGGTTTTGAAGCTTTTTATTGGGGTGAGGGGGGTTAAGGTTGCGAGGGTTAGGGGGAGTGTTGAGGAGGGATTGGGGAGGTGGTTGGAGGGGCGGATGATGGACCCGGTGGAGGAGTGGGATGCGGAGGAGGATGGGAGTGGGAGGAAGATGGAGATGTGTGGGTGTGAGGGGGATAGGTATGCTAGGTGTGAGGGGTGTGAGGGGAGGGTTTGGCTTGAGAGGAATGGCGCGGGGGTTTGGGAGGGGGAGGGCGATGCGTGGAGGTTTGGGAATCGGTGATTTTTTGAGTATGCTGCTATTCCTTTTCTTTTCCATTAGGGTTGGTGGGGGATGGAGTCGTTCGAGTTGGTGATTGTTGCTTGCATCCCAGGTGAATCAGTGTTTTGTTCGCTAAGGTTGAGTTAGATGTTTTTCTGTAGTTTTAGCTTGACAAGCATGTAATGAACATGGATCTTGGCTTTCGGAAATGCCTCGTGCGAGATGTAGGGATGGTGGTTGGCGGCGGGCCTGGTTTTGAGAGGGAGAGAGAGAGAGAGAGAGAGAGAGAGAGAGAGAGAGAGAGAGAGAGAGAGCTGATTGTCTTCGTTCTGGCCTGGGTTCTTTTTTTTGGGAGGACTTCGCGGTGTCAGTGTGGTGAGTTGCTCCAGTTAGAAGGGCTGTTGGATGATTGCTAAGAAGGGGCATATCTGTGATTTTAGTCCGTTGAGCCTTTAGCTGAGATGGTGGTCTTCTTTTTGCTCAGTAGCGTTTCCCTAAAAGCGCGTGCTGGGAGATATACAGCGTTTCATTCCAAAGTCTCTATCCCGTGTCGTACTGTACAGCCTCATGCTTCCGCGTACTCAACTCCGCATACCCCGAAAGAATCCTCATCCGACGTTCATCCACCTACACATCCGTTCATGGCCTGACAACGCGAAGACCGTCCTTGGCAGGCGAAGCTGCGCGCTTGAACGACTGCAAAGCTATTAGCATCTCCCACCAGTAGTGTATGTGTTGGGACGAGGGGGACTGACGTTGTCGCACTCCTCCCATGCGCGGCCAGCACCGAATCCCAGACCGACTGTTGCGGGCCATGCGCGGCGCTTGAAGAGGAGAACGGAGAAGACGACGCCGAAGGACAGACCGAGACCCGAGCGGATCAGCATCGACGAGAGGCAGCGGTCCCACTAGGCAGTATCTGTTAGCTGGGTGGTGTTCTGGGGGAGTGCATGTGACAGCGACAGCGTATCGCGTGAGGTGTGCTGGGGCTGCCCATTGAAGCTTTTCGCGGGCGGTACATCGGGGACTTTATTGGGAGCGGGGACTGGGCTGCGAGTCCAAGGTGGATGGTGCAGCGGCAGCAGCGAGCGTGTCTAGACGGCGTGTAGATGGTGTGGTGTATGTACCTTCTCGTTGAGGAGAGCCTCGCTCATGGGGCGGGTGGTGCGCGGGATGGGCGCAATGGGCTGGGAGGGCGCGTCGGACATGGCTGCGGGTGCAATTGGGCGTCTCGCGGGGGAGAGTGTCTGGCGACGGCGATAGAAGGGCGATGGGCGGGCTGGACAGTCGTGTTGACGTTGGTGAGGTTTGACGTCGGTCGGAGCTTGGCGTGATAGGTAGCTGCGGTCCGCTGGACCCACTAAAAGTTTGGAGAGCAGAGCAAAGCGTTGCAGCGCGAGTTTGCTTCTCGACACAACACAGTCTGGGGGGAGAATGGCGCCGAAAATAAAGGTTTGACATGTACCGGAGTTTTTTCAGTATGGGGATTTACTGATTTGCTTCAAGACACCCGACAATGGGCCTGCGCCAACCCGTCCGCGCCTGCAGGCCATCAACCAGAATTTCTCAGACGTGAGCGAGCAAGTCGACCAGGCCGCGCAGATCATTGGCCTCCCCGACAACTGGACGAATATCCAGGGCGACGACCGAGCAAGCAACACACGAGTACTTGTCAAAGCAAGAGCAGAATGGGTTTTGCGCTGGTCTCTGGACAAGCTGAAAGATGAGACGCCAGCCGGGAGGACAGCACGGGGGACGGTCGCTTTGTGGACGCTGTTGGACTGGATGCTGGATGTCCTACCGGTATCGCGCAGTGCGCCGCACCTCCGAGACGCTGCTTTCCCTCAGATCCTCGAACGAACTCTCGCCGAGTACTTCGACCAGCGTATGCCCGCACCGAGCTCTGCGGATGTCGAGATGAGCGATGTGTCTGGGTCGAGCGAGACGGTCGGTGAAGCCACCAAGCCATCTAAAAAGCGCAAGCGGGGGGCTGTCAGCACGGAAAGCGCTTCTTCACCTCTCGCAGCATCTGAGCTGCTAACGCTCTTCCTTACTCTGAGGACAGTGATCAAGTCGGTCACTAGGCTCAGCAATGCGCGGGATCATTCCGACGACACAGTACAGGCTGAGCTCATGAAAGTCGCTCTGAGGTCCGAGAGCGTCCAGGCCGCCAGCATATTGAAGAACTGGCTTGTTGCTGTGGAGAGGTTGTTGGCCTTGGCTCCGTCTGTGCAAGGGGAGCAGCACCTCTCTGACATCATGGACCTCTCTCTGGCAGTAGATATTTGGGAGCTGCGCACTGTCTCTTCGAAAGACGAGTCCAGCTCTTCTGCTGACGACTTCTCTACAGAGTGTCTGGTTCCAGCTCTGGCACTTCTTGACGCCCTCAAAGCTCTGCGCTCGGTGCACCCTGAACCATCCGTGGCCATCTCCACTGATCGCGCAACGCAAGCCATCGAGAAGCTTCTGGCGAGGCATCTGTTTGCCCCAGCGAGGGCTGCCTTCTTCGCCGAGACCGAGAAGCCTGCCGAAACCACTAGCAAATATCGCGAGGCCACACTGCTTGCGAGCAATCTAGGCCCATTGCGCGCGAAGCTCCTTCAAGCAGCGCAGATTGAAGACGACGGCGAGGCAGTGCCCGCTGACCTAGCGGCCCTATCCGGAGCGTCTTCCCAACTCTTGAGCCTTGCCATTCGCATTTCGCCCTCCAAGACACCAAGAAGCAAGCTCGCTGAAAAGCCCTGGATTGAGGCCGTATTCATTGCGCTAGTAGAATGCGCAGGTTGCTCGTTGACAGCACCGCCGGAACACGTAACGCCTACAACTGCGCTCGAGTTACTCGTCCATGCAATCGGTGTGCTTCACGAATCTAATATCAGCATCAAGTCAGACATCCTTAAAGACTTGTTCTGGTACCACTCGGGTATCAAATATCCCATCGGTAAAGACAAGCAAGTGCATTGGTCTCTGGTTGCTGCCCTGATTGAGCTTGACCCGACCGTCTTCGTTTCTGAGCCAAAGAGTCTTGTCGGACCCTCTAAGACGCAACAAGCGGACCTTGCTCAGACTGTCTTTGAAGAGATCTCCAAAGCCCAATTTGAAGGACAGGGCTTTGTTGAGGGCCTAGAACAACCTGATGAACGTAAGAAGGGATCCAAGACCCAAGGTCCGTCTCGAATCAGCAAAGCTGCTATCGTCGAACGCGTCATTGTCCCGTTGATGTCGGGTTTTGCGACAAATCGCAACCTTCTCGGATTCATCTCGCGCTGGGACGATCAACTCGTTCGGGCTTTCCGACATGAGAACCGGAAAGCGCTGAAAGAATGTAAGGATATGATCTGGGAAGATGCTGCGATCAGCAAGGCTCTTGCACAGCGCTTCGAGCAATCCTTGACCCAGGGGCAGATAGCAACCCTGTTGCAACAGCACAGCCAGCGTATGGACGATTTGAGCGCTGCTCTTTCTACCGAAGCCAACCAAGACGTCAACCTTAAGAAGCTCGCTGCGTACAAGAAGGCTGCAAGCACCGCGGTCGTTGTACCAGCTGTCCTTCAAGCATTCAGCTCTGATGAGATTGTCGAGGCAGTCAAGCCACAACTGCATTCCCTGCTGCGATCGTACTCATCGTGGGTCATGGATGACCGTTACAGTGCGCACACACGAGTGTCTCTCTCGTGGCTCACCTTGTGCCAGCTGGTCTCAAAGCTCTGGCCGGTTGAGTTGCATAGCTCGATAGAGCAGCAAGAAGAGCTTCTGTCGCCTTTGATCGAGCAGTCTCTCAACGACGTGTCTGCTGCTCCCAGCAAACGCATTGACTCGCCTACACGTGCGGCAGCTATGTTGTTCCTGCTCGATACTTGCGACCACTTGCAGACGCTGCCTGGTTCAGAGGACCTCATTCGGCCCAGTCTAGACAAGATCCTGCAGATTCTTGCAAGCGGTGGGCTTGCCTCAACTGAGCACGTCAGGATGGTCGAATTCTTCTGTGCAGATTTTGTCCAGCTCTTCGGTCATCTCAGCGCCGAGCAGTGCCAGCACTCCCTGCAGCAGCTTTTGACCGCTGTGTCGAGCTTGCATGAGGGAGCGCGCTTTACTGCGATTCAGTCACTCTCTAGGGCCATCTTTGAACAAGGAAGCTCGTCCTTGCAAGACGTCTATGTTGCAGCGCTGCTGAACCTGGTGGACAGCGACGACGCCCTGGCTCAGCGCCTGGCGATTACATCGCTTTACTCTGTGCGATCTCCTGCGATATCTCGAGAGAAGCGGGAGGCAGTTCTCGACTCACTCACGAAGTTGACTTTTACCAGCGTTGAAGATGCTTCGTCCGTACTGAGCATTATGGTCCAGCTCATGGAAGCATCCAATGCAACCGCCAAGATCTCGACTGATGGTGCTGCGCTCTTTGAAATAGCGGCAAAGCTTCAAAGCTCTGACGCCGTTTCGTATAAAACAATTCCGTTGCTCCAACAACTCGTTCAGTTGACTCTTGGTCAGATCGTCTCCAATCAGAGCCAATCGCAGAACATGATCTACCTGGGCAAGTTCAAAGGAAAGCTCGAGTCGATTACAGGCAAAGGCAAGCAGTGCTCTGCTGCTCATTTGGCTATCTTGAGAGCTGTTATGGCGGTACAGAAGCAGAATGCCTTGCTCCAGCCAAAGCAATTTGTGTCGGTCCTTAAAACGAGCTTGACCAGCGAGTCGTCCGCATCTGGATCGGCGTCCCTTCAGGATGTTCTTGGTGCATTTAATGAGTTATCTACTACCGCACTTGCAGAGGCTAAGCTGCTGGACTCAACTCAGGCTTGGCTACGAACTTGGGTCAACGACAACGCAGACCTTGAATCATACATCGTCACAGGTGGGCAAGGGTCACTTGAAGTGGCTGAGCACGTCGCTTGTCTGCACACCACAGTCGCGAAGTACAAGCTTTATCCCGATATTCAGTGGCTTGTCGGCCTCACACTTCAATGCTTCCGCGAGCCTGTGTCAGAGCAGCGCAAGATGGCTGCGACTAGCGCGATGAAGCAAGTCTTCGCTCAGCTTCCTGTCTTCGAGAAGCTAGACCTCGTCCACACCCTCACGCGTAAGACGGATCCTCTCGACTTCGCACCGTCGTACCGTCTCCTCTCGACCCTGATCTCGACCCTGGAGGATCGCCTCGAGTCCAACATCGAGCTCAAAAACAACCAGCTAGCAGTCCTACCAAAGCTGTGCAGTCTCCTAACCCTATCTCCCGACCACGCATCCTTCAACGCCCTGCTCACCAGCATCAACACAATCCTCTCGCAGACGCCCTCACTAGCAACCCAGCACAGCATCGAGACCACACTCGCAGCCCTCGCCGCTCTCAGCTCTCGTTCAAGCCCGCACCTGCCTGCCGTCCACGCCCCAGCCATCTACGCCCGCCTGTGCGACACGACACGACTGATTCTGCTGCTCCACCGCGGGCGTCTTGGTGGACGCTTCCACATCCTGCTCCCGCTGCTGCAGAACCTGCTCTTCCTCCTCTTCACACCGCACTCAGGCCGCGGCGCCTTCCCGCCCTGGCTCCGCGGCACCACCGCCCTCACACCCCTGACCCCCGCCAACGCCGCACATTTCGCCCGCGTGCTCGCGACACTCTGCAACCCGCCGCAATCCAGCATCCAGAAGACCCACACTGGCGGCAAAGCAAGCAAAACGCTCAACGACCCCGTCCGCGCCGCGCGCGAGAAGACAAGCGCGTTCTTGTACCCTTTCCTTGCTAGCTTCGCCCGCTTCCAGCTCACTGGACGGCTTGAGCCGCAGGTTAGGGAGAAGCTGATGCCTGGTGTTTGGGAGGTGGTGGGCACGGCGAGTTTGAGTCGCGATGGGCTGGATGCTATGTTTGCGGGATTGGGGAGGAGTGAGAGGGATGTTTGGAGGGGGGTTTGGGGAGAGTGGGAGGCTGTTCATGGGAGGAAGGGGGTGTTGAGTGGGGAGGGGGTTTGAGTAATGGAGAAAGATGGTAGAGGGGTAAATGGAGGTTGATGGACGAGCTGAGGTTTAGCTATTTGGAGAGAAAGATGTATAGATGTGGAGAGGGATGAGAGAAGTCTGCCATCTAGTTATCAGATAAAGGATCTTTGAATGTTTAGTGGACATTTCGTAAAAGCAACACATCACACCAATCTATCAGCGACACATGCTGCACAACCAACCAGCATTGCTCATAGATACCTCAAGAGCCGTCAGTTTTCGTCGATTTCATCAAAGAGTCTTCTGCATTGTGTCTATGCTAGATCGCTGCTAGGTCGAGATGGAAGCCTCGCACCCACCCACTCACCCACGATCCCCCATGATCCGGTTTCTGCAAACCGGAACACGCCCGTTGGGAGCCTGGAACTCGACTCCCTCCCTGCCCCCGGAATCCATGGCATACCTCCCCTCCCTCACCCTCCACCCTCCACCTCGAACGGTCACAACCCATCAATCACTACTCCTAAACGTCCCGGACTCCGTGAGCTTGGTCGGGCGAATCGCCTGGGAAGGGTGTGGGGTTCTCACGAGGAGCTTGTGCACTGTTGTGAGGGGTGTGGACGCTATGAGGAGTATGCACGCTATGCGGACCATCCACGCCATTCCCCACCGGCAGCGCACCGCTGCAAAGCGGAACATCATCCATCAGATCAGCTGGTGGAGGCGACATGGCGCGCTGTGCGGCATCTTCGTGCTCGATAAGCGCCTCATCTTCTGGATTTGCGGTCACTCTTTCCGTGTCTGCAGTGACAGGAGGATCCTTGACTGTTGCCGCGCTCGCCCGCGAACCCGGTCTCGATACCGACTTCGGCGCGCCTTCCATCGTAACCTTGATGCTCGCCGAGTAGTTGAAGTCAACATTGTCATCCGCGCTGGTTTGTACATTAGCTTGCACGTTATATTCCTGTCCAGCTTTGCTGCCAAATACAGCCATGCCGAATAGTCCGCCCATTCGGCGCTTTGGGCGAGATTGCTTCCATCCATTGATGCTGATGGGTTCTTTTCCAGTACCACCAGCTAGCCAGAACAGCCCTGGGTTGACCCTTTCTGGAGACTCAGCGCCCCCGCGGAGATGTGGAATAGGTGGGGAGTTAGTTCGTGGGATTGGGGTGGTGGGCTGGGCTAGATTAAGTGTCGAGCCAGCAGTCTCGTGAGGGAGAACATAAGACCAGAGACGCGAGGAAAGGGAGCGGCTTAACCCCGAGGGCCCGGAGACGGTGGTGGTAAAGCTTATTTCAGGTGAGTGGTCTGTACGCTCCAGGTGTTCTGTCGTTTCTTGAAGTGTGGTTTCCACGGAATATGTTGGCTGGATGTTTTGTGGCCTTCGAGGAGGTCGGGGTCCGTAAACAAACATCTTTACTGGTCGTCTTCCTGGGCGGTTTACCACTTGCACTGGCAGTATGGGTGATCGTGGGTAGTCGCCGTGGCAGTATTGACGCCATTGCTTGAGTCGACAGCTCATCTTGTTGGACACCTTCTGAACACGCTCTTTACCATCCCTGAGTCTGGCTGGCGTACCGCGGGGAAACCAACGCGCTCCCAGTTTTGATCGCAGGCTCCCGGGCTTGAGGCTGTCCGCATCCTGGCCACTAGAAGCTGTTGCGCTGTCGAAGCTGTTCCACAACGTTTGAAGTGATTTCTTTGCAGTCGACCATGCTATTCGCTTCGTGGGCAACTTGCTATCCGCTAACGATAAATCCAGGGCTGGCGCTTTGATGTTAGAGGTGGGTTCATCGCTGAATTGCTTCACCGTTAGAAACGTAATCTGCGGCTCGCAAGCAACAGATTGGGTAGCACTCAGTGGAGTATACGAATCTCTCCTGTCGTAGTGTGCGAGGTTCATGAAGTTAAATTCCTCACTTCTACCCTGAAATCTCTTTGTTGAAATGCTTGGATCGATCAAAGGGCCTCGTGGTTCAATACGAATGGTTGCTAAAGGCTTCGAACTTGCGACATTATGGGCGAACGGAAAATCGTCCGCAAATTGCAAGTCAGATGAACGGTCTAAACTCGGACTGACAGGCTTCTCTCGCATCTCGGCCCCGTCGTATACATTATAATCGTAGGCGTAAGCAATGTCTCGCACATTATCACACGACACCACTGTTCTTTCAAAAGGTTTTGACACCGAGTCCAAAGAGTAAACCGATCGAACGTCAGGGGGACGCCTTGAGGCTTTTGGTGGACTATCAGCCCCCTTCCTGGCACGCTCTGAGATGGCAGGACGCCGGTCGGGACGAACCGAGCTCCTGCTATTTGCTAGACAGGTCAGATGAAGAGCGCTAAGTATATAGATAATTTTCTGCTTACAATTTTGCTTGCGATCGGCAGATATATGCGAATTGGAACTCCCGGTTTTGCAAGCGTGACATAGCTCTTTGTGTGCGACTTTTGATTCCCACACGCTGCTCAAGCCAAGACGCCGTTTCTCGATACTAGCGAATGAGTGATACGTACTTGGATCGTACGGACACGGCTTATCGAGATTGGGCTTGCAATTTCTCGCAGCCCGGCCTGCAGGTATTCTGTCGCTGCTGAATGATGCTGAATGTCTCGAAAGCTCCGGATCTGAACGTGATGACACCAATGAGCGCTGTCCTGTGTCTATGTCTGGGCTTGAGGCACGAAGAGGCGGTAGAATGTTAACAATCCCCGAGGACATGCGCTTGAGGAGGGTCTGCGGTCTCTGGGGCCCAAAATCACTGGCGACCGGACCTGGGGACCTTGAGAATGGTGAGGCTGACATTTGATATACTCGCGTCCCAACGAAGACGTGTGGACTACGCTTAGGATATGCTTCAAGGTAGCGTTCTGTGCGGGTGCGAGGCCACGAATAGCTATTGGGTCTATCAGAAGACTTGGTGCATATCCAGGCCTTATACCGCGTCAGGGACCATGTACGTGCGGACGCAAACGTTTGGAAAGTGACCAATTTACCGCCCAAACGATGTCACTAGGTATCAGCTATTTACTAAACAGCGCACAAGCTATACACCGCAGATCTAAGCGTTCGAAGACCGTTCCAGTAGATCAAAGTACACAATGCCGCGCTAGTCGTCCAATCACCCGCGAGGGGTCGGTGAGTGACGGATGAGCAAACGGGCCCTGCTCGCGGCCATGAGGAAGCGTTTACTTCTCTTGCAACATTCTCCTGCGCCTTCACATCGTCTTTTCTTTCTTCAAGTCGTTGATAATCATGTAGCGTGAAAGGCTGATCCAGCCCCAACGGAACCAGCGCATCTGGCTTTCGTGTGCCGTCGTCATTGCCTTCTGTGCGGTTCTATAAGCAAACGGTGAGCTGACAGCTAGTAGCGGCGTAGGAAAGTTGCTAAGCTCCTTTTTCCGCGTGAGAGCGACAATTAAAGTACCGGGGGCATCGAGCAAGCTTGCGTATTTCCGGAGAATCGATGTAGTGGTCAAGGTATAGAGTTTGATGGGACACTCCCACCCACTGTGTCTATGCATGAGCGCCTTCAGAAAAGTATGTGCACCATCGTAAAGTGACTTATGGTTTGGATGACTGGACACGCCGTGGGCATCGAAAGTGATTATGGCGTCAATATTGGCTTGTGGGGCTTCCTTAGCTGACAAAGAAGACATTTTCGGGGCAAAGGTTGTTGTCAACAGATTGGAAATCAGGCGAGGGTGCCACGTGACGGTCATAGAGTCAGGGAAGTTCCTTGAGAAAGTTAATGTGGATGTCGAGGGTGGTGATGGGTGACACGGACTTGTCGTCGATGACATGAATGTCGTCTTTGTTACCAATACCGAGCTGCAGACCACTCTTCACCAACTCCTTCTTACGTATCTCTCCTAGCCCATCTGCGTTACCTGAACGGACTCTGATTAGCTTTACTAAAGTCATCGATTTGGATGAACCTTACCACTACTTAAACACAAGATTTTCACGTGGTTGCCAAGCTCTGGACGTGTCAAGGAAAGCAGAGTCGGTGCGAAGAACATAGCCTCATCGTCTGGATGGGCAATGAGCAGAAGGATGCGTTTGTTCTGGAGTGTGGGGAAAGACACGCTCAGGGCACTTGTGTAGAGCCAGAAGCCCACTATGATGAGGGGTATAGAACCAGCGATGATCCAATTCATCGTGACTTTAGATAAGAGAATTGTCCGAAAAGATTGGAATATATCAATCGGATTCGGCAGGCTACACTCGCATGACGATGTATGGAAGAAAGGAGATCCGGGCACGGGCCATGGCGTCATTCAGGGTCCGCCAACAGAGCCGCACCGAACAATTGTCCTTTCACGCGACACCCAAACAAACAAACGTCACCCCTCAAAACACCACATTCACACCACCAACATGTCGAACCGAAAAGAGCGAAGAGCGAAAGAGGTGAATAACACGACGCCGCACCCTTTCGACCCCTCGGTCAAGCTCGACGAAGAGAGCGTCAAGAGCATCCTGAAGCACCCAGACCGCGCCGGGCCCAAGGGCAAAACACTGTTCGAGATGGCAGATGAGCGACAACGAGAGCTTGATGCCTCGAAGCCCAAGAGCAGGATTGTAGAAGTACAAGAAGCTCTCAACGAGCCGGTTGGAGCGGTGGGAGACGCCATCCTATACGCAATCTCTATGACAGCGCTTCACTTGATGTTCGATGTCATCGTCTACAATCAATACCGCGAAGAGATCCTCTGGGACGAGATCATCAAGCGCGCCGCCACCGCTTCGCCAATCTTTGCGGTCCTGGTGTACCTCACACACGTCGAGTTTTCGAGTCGATTTCCAGTTCTGCGTAACCTTGCCTTTCTGGCTGGCTCCATCGCAGCTGGTTGCTACATCATATGGGCGGCAAACACGAAGGGTTACTTCTACGTCATGAAGGCGGCCCCGCCGGTCGGTGCTCTGTGGGTTTGGAGTGTCATTGAAATGAGCCTCCCCTACGCAGCAACCAATCTTGTGGCTGTGGTCGCGTACATATGGTTCAACCAATTCGAGTTCTTTTAGAGTGGAGAAGATAGAGAAACGACCAGGACCCAGACAGTGTCCGACTGCAAATCACCACAAGAAGCCAGATGTAATACCGAATGAGTTGAATCATCTCTTACCTCCAACATGAGGCGGTACTGCTGACGGCGTGGCGCCGAGAAGACGACATGATAGTGCAAGCGACACACCTGCAACAGAGGCATTGTCATCGGCTCTACCATTGCTCTCTTTCGTGGACGCCGCAATCGATGCGCAGCCTGTACTAGCGGGTGTAACAATGTGCGAAACCGTTGTCAACTAAAATAAACCGCCAACAGCATGTCCAACAAACATTGGCCTATCACTGAACCCATTGACGGGGCGCAGCCAGGTTCCGTACCACACTGAGCCTTACATGGACAGTGATTGGGAGCTGTCTTGAACGCAGCCGAGCGGAGAAGCGAACGCCTAGCGAATGCTGACCCGAACGAGTGGGGTCCTAAAATCGCACCAGGTTCGCGGGTCATCTTGCACCACCAATCACGACCCACAACCTCGGTATGCCCTCAAGAACTCACGAGCCATTGCATCACGAACTTTTGCGAACTCGTTGCCTTGCGCCCTGAATGTCACGATGAAAAGGCGAGGGTGGAAAGGCAACTGGACTGAAAGAGCCTTGCGCGCCAAATTGGAGCCTTAGACAGTGGGGCCTGAGGCTGAGCGTTCAACTCAGCTGCCCTGCATTTACCATATGCGGCACACCGCGAGCTAGCTAACGGAGCTGCAGGACCTATTTAGGTCTTTTAGGTAGTTACCGCAGCTCATTGGACAATTATTGCAAGCAGCTTCCCCTGCACTTCCATCTCGTCATCGTCTTGCACTGTCTTATATTGGAATCTGCCTCGACACCTTAGGTTCATATCATGCAACCAGTGTTCGACCTTCCTCTAACAATCAAGCAATCGAGAAACTAAGCATCGACATTTGTACTACCTTTCGGGCTGCAACAGCCGGTGTTCAGCCCTGCGCAAGAACAACAAGATGGCAACCTCGGAGCGGGAGCTGCTTTTAAACGAGAAATCCATGGACATTGAGGGTAAACGAACAGTAGGACAGTGCCTGAGGACGAAGATATCTAGGGTCAGCAATCTTGCATTACTATGCATATCCGGTGTGTGTCTATGTCTGTTCGGCCTTGCAGTGCATAGCACCGGCAAAGCTCCCCAACATACAGCAATAACCGACACAAAACATCCATCGGCTCTCCCGGAAGAGTCGAATTCCGCTTTAAACTATTCATGTTTACCTGGCCAAGCCTGCTGGCCATCGAACGGACAGTGGGCGGCCTTCAATCAGAGCATCGACGGCAATTTACACTTGACAGTACCGTGGGCCGCCTCTTGCTATACCGACCCATCGAGTAAGCAATGCCAGGAGGTCAGACGCGGATACATGGACGGCGTGTCCCGCACAGCACATTATGGCGCGATGGAGTTCCTGGATTGGGAGATTTGCGGACAATCTCACTGCTATCTTGACTCCCTTCATCCTTCATCGCCTACCTCTGGTACTTGCAAGCTCGGCAGACTCTCGAATTATTACGTTGAAGCACACACAGCCAACGATATCAGCAAAACGCTGGATTTTGTCCGGCGTCACAACATTCGCATCTCAATCAAGAATACTGGTCACGACTACTTTGGACGATCAAGTGCGGCAAACTCCCTTGGCATTTGGACTCATAACCTGAAAGATACGAAGTATCACAAGACATTTGAGCCACAAGGCTGCAAGGCCAAGTATGAAAACATAGGCGAGGTTGGCGCCGGGATCCAAGCACAAGAGGCATGGGAATTCTTCGAGCCCTTAGACATGCTTGTCACAGTCGGTGCTGTGGGATCAGTAGGCATCGCGGGAGGGTTTGGTCAGGGAGGCGGCCATGGTCCATTGGGTCCTACCTATGGCTTGATGGTCGATCAAGCAGTTGAGTTCGACGTTGTGACTGCCGATGGCCAGAAGCGGACCATCAACGAATGCACGGATCCCGACTTGTTCTGGGCCATGAGAGGAGGGGGCGGGGGCAACTATGCTGTCCTGGTATCGTACAAGTTCCAGCTGCATCCAGCCGTTCCCTTGAACGTACACTTCTTTCAGGCTTACTGGCCCGAACCTTCAGACATGACGGAATCGAAAGTTCATCGCGACATCATCAGAGCACTAGCGTCCAACCAAACGCAATTTTCGCGGAACGGGATCGCTGGGTACAACTTCATCCTACCAGACCATATGGTCTCCTTACAAATTATGCCCTCGGACGATACCGAAGCCATCAAAACCATCACCCAACAGTACCACGATTTCCTGGCCACTTATCCCGGCATTCAAGTCCGCAACAATTCCTACCACACTTTTGCCAAATTCTCCGAATGGCACGACTTCACCGAGCAACCCTGCGTAGCGCGTAACGGCCCCGTCGGTCTCGGTCTCTTTGAAAGCGGCCGCTTCATCCCCAAATCGCTCTTCTCAACACCGACTAATATCGACAAGCTGACTTCTGCGGTACTTACAGCCATGCAGTTCTCCAAGGCAAATCGTGGGGGTGGTAGCGTCCAGCTGTACGCTACAGGACCTGCCAACCACCCTGATGACCGTGCAACAAGTGCGCATCCGCTGTGGCGCGACAGCTTGTGGGAAGCCATCATGGGCGTAGGATGGACTGCGTCTATGAGTTCCTCGCAGCGGACGTTGCTGCAGAATACCATCAGTGCCTCCATTCAACCATTCAAGGCGCTCACGCCCGGGGGAGGGTGTTATGTCAATGAGGGTGATTGGATGGAGGAGAATTGGCAGCAGACATTCTATGGGGCGAATTACGACAGATTGCTGCAGATTAAGAAGCAGTATGATCCCACAGGCCTGTTCCAGTGCTGGAAGTGTGTAGGCTGGACGGGGGTGATGGACCCCATGTACAGCTGCTATGGACAGGGTGGCAGTGAGCCGCAGGCGAGTATACCGTTGGGTAGGGTAGGTGGTGTGTGAGATGGCATTGTTGTATGGCAGCTGGTTGTGGGTGTTCATAGATGGGAGATTGCCATAGAGGAGGCATGTATATATCGTTCGCTTTTTACTTCAACGACTTCATGGCTGAACATTCTCAAAACAGTTGTTCAAATTCAATACATAGTTATAGATACTCAATTGTTTATATCAAGAATTTTATGATGAGCGACACCCCCGTACAGGACAGATGTTGGCTGAGTGGAATTGCTTGGTCTAACGTCCATGAGACACTTCTACACCAGCAGCGATCTGGGTTATAATTATGAAATCTTCAGGATGTGAAAAGAAGCCCCCCCCATATTATAGAAATACGCGCTTTTCACATATCACCTGGAAGATAGCCTGCCAGGCTGATAGCTATAACGCGAGGCTTATAGCCGACAAATTCGAGATCCCGTAGGGCGCATGTACGACGAGGATCAAGGAGAAAATGAGCAAACGAATTGCGTCGGTTGGAAGTGGGTCCATGTTTACACTAGGGCTTAGCTTACCGAGGCTGTGTCTGGGGGCTGCGGAATCAGGCCGGAGAAGGTGGGGGACGCCGTTCCGATACATGAACAAAATCCCTTTGATAGCCGCGTCACTTTTATTTTCGCAGCGCGCGTGCTTCGAAAACAGGCAGTCTGCACTGTAATATAGTTTCTTACTTTTCTACGACACAATGAATGGGACGAATGGTATCAATGGCACGAATGGCACCTCAGCAGGTGCCAAACTCCTTTGGAGGCACTCGTCTCCAGAGAGTACCCCAATGTATCAATACCTGCAACGAGTGAACGAGACACACGGTCTGCACCTCTCGACATATCCAGAGCTCTACCAATGGAGTATTGACAATATCAACCTCTTCTGGCAGAGTGTCTGGGACTTTGTTGGTGTCAGAGCTCAAGGAGAAGCAGCAAGAGTCAGACCACTTTCTGTCAAGCAGATGCTCGTGCGCTGACCGGTAGGCAGTCAGTAGACGCAAACGCGCCCATGTTTCCTCGCCCGGCATTCTTCGAGGGCGCAACGTTGAAATTCGCCGAGAACCTGCTGTTCCCCACACAGAGCGTCGATCCGGACGCCCCTGCCGTTATCGCTGTTACTGAGACAACGCGCGAGACCGTGACATGGAAGGAGCTCAGAGAAAAGGTCAGGCAGTGCCAGGCTGGCATGAAGGCTTTGGGCCTGCAGAAAGGTGACAGAGTCGCTGGCTATGTTGCAAACCATACGAATGCGCTCGTTGCTATGCTGGCTGCGACCTCGCTTGGAGGCATCTGGACCGCAGTGAGCCCAGATACAGGTGTACACGCTGTGCTCGAGCGACTGCGACAGATCGAGCCGGTGGTGCTGTTTGCAGACAATGCGGCCTTCTACAATGGCCGCAGTCACCCTGTCATACCGAAGGTCGAGGAGATTGCAACTAATCTGCCCTCTCTCCAGGCTGTCGTTGTTTTTCCTACTGTGCCGTCGGTAGAGGTGGATCCTGCTTCCATTAAAGTGCCACTGGGTAAAGCCTATGAGTACGCAGACTTCACTGTCTTGTCGCAAAACCCAGAACTAAAATTTGAGCAACTCCCTCCTGACCATCCCGTCTACATCCTCTACTCTAGCGGTACGACAGGTGCGCCGAAATGCATCGTTCACGGTGCAATTGGCACGCTTCTCCAACACAAGAAGGAGCACATCATCCACTCATCGATCACCCCTTCATCCCGCCTCTTCTACTTCACTACTTGCACATGGATGATGTGGCACTGGCTCGTTTCTGGTCTCGCTTCTGGCGCCACCTTAGTACTATACGACGGTTCGCCATTCCGCTACGTCGACAGCAACAACCCCACGACCTCAGTACCTGACGACCTTGCAATGCACCGACTGATCGAAGAATACGGCATCACTCATTTCGGCACCTCCGCAAAATACCTGTCCGTCCTGGAGCAAAAGTCTGTTGACCCTGAAGCCGCAGGCCTACAACTCCGCAACCTCGAAGCAATCTACTCAACCGGCTCTCCCCTCGCCCCCTCCACCTTCTCCTACGTTTACTCCGCCTTTCCCTCAACCATCAACCTTGGCAGCATCACCGGCGGCACAGACATCATCTCCCTCTTCGGCGCGCCCAACCCACTAATTCCCGTCTACGAAGGTGAAATCCAAGCGGCAGGACTCGGCATGGCCATTGCCGCCTTCGACTACACTGGCGCAGACATCACTTCCACCGGGGAACCCGGCGACCTGGTCTGCACCAAGCCGTTCATCTGCCAGCCCGTAGCGTTCTGGGGCGGCGAGGGCGCAAAGAAGTACCAGAGCAGCTACTTCGACAAGTTTACCAACAAGGCTGGCCAGCAAATCTGGCACCACGGCGACTTCATCCGCTTCAACCCGCACACCGGCGGTATCTGGATGCTGGGCCGCAGCGACGGCATTCTGAAGCCCGCGGGTGTGCGCTTCGGGTCTGCAGAAATCTACAACGTTGTGCTGCAGCACTTCGCCGAGGAAGTGGCGGATGCGCTGTGCATCGGGCGGCGGCGCGAGACCGACGTCGACGAAACGGTCGTGCTCTTCCTTAAAATGGCGGAGGGCCATTCGCTCACCGATGAGTTGGTGCTGAAGATCAAAACGGCAGTCAAGAACTCGCTGAGCGCACGACACGTCCCTGCGGTTGTGGATGAGTGTCCTGAGATCCCAGTTACTACGAACGGGAAGAAGTGAGTCTTCCCCTTTACAGGGTTGTTTGGGGATTAATGACAGAGCTAACAACGTGCAGGGTTGAAGGGGCTGTGAAGCAGATTCTGTGTGGTCTGAATGTCAAGACTTCCGCGAGTGTTGCCAATGCGGAGTGTCTGGACTGGTATCGCGAGTGGGCGCGCACGCATTAGTTGCGTACGCTACTGCATCGAGAACGTACTGAAGTCCAGAGATGAGGTTACACCAGTCGAAAACTGTACTTTGATAAGCAGGAAGTGGATCCTCTGCAGCCTGGGACCGTAATACGGAGGAGAAGAATTGGGACCTGGCAGCGCGACATATCGAGAAAAACAATCCCAGCAAATGGAGAAATGAAGCCTACATATCTACGGGTCTCACATCTACCGCTAAGCTGTTGAGTTGGTGGGTGCTCGGACGTACCTTCCCTCCCAGCAAGGTCATGATTCGCAACGTCTACACCTTCATCATTTACTGCTATCCCCTCACACTACAGTCTGCTCGCCGTCACCATAGAAAGGGAAGTGAGACCTAGAGATGCAACCTGCGCAGGTAAGTCCTTCACGCTCACTGCCGGGGCACCAAATTTGTTTGCAACGAACGACGTGGCGTGGGGCGGGTTTCTTGCTTGTTCCCAGCCCTCCTCAGACTTAGGCACCAACGATACGCAGGTCGGTCGCAATCAAGGAACATCACAGATCATCGAAATCCTTGTTGCCGACTCGCGACTCATTTCCTTCGAAAGTCGTCTAACCGTAGCTCAGATTCTAAGCGCGCTGCGCTTCATACCAAAAGCAATCCCCGGGCTTGTCGAGTGACAGACAGCCTGATACAGCTAGGATATCACGCGCCGGACCGTTATGTACCTAACGGGAATTCAGCAAGGCGCGCGTCGAGCGGAACACGATGCAGGTCAGCCTTGCTCGGCGATGAGGCCTCCTCCGCCCGCTGCGGTGTCATATACTCTTGTCATGCTCGCGCAGGTGAGGACCTTACCCAAACGATCCAAGTCCAAAAACGACGGAATATGACAGGCTTTGTTCCTCACGTTGCTCAGCTCAGATGTGTTGTTGCTTGATATCTGTGCCGGGCTCATAGGCATTGATCGCGTCCCGCTGCGCCACCCATGTGCCTAACCGAGCTCAGCCCCCAACCCCTGCCGGGCATGCTTAAAGTTCGTATGTAGCCCGCAGCGGGCTGCATGGATCTCACGAACTTTTCCAACTATGACATCCTTCACTCCACGTGAGAGTATGTATCGACGATTTACCTGCTCTACTTCTCTTTAAGAGTGCCGGGTGGCGCATCTCGACATTCAACATCGGACGCGATGGCAGAACTGGCCCTGATAGGTCTCGCTGGCAATGTGGTTCAGTTCGTAGCTGCTGCGGGCAGCCTGCTATCGATATACCATCAGCTATACAAATCAGGTTCCCTGGCGTCTAACTCACAGATCAGGGAGCAGATGGAATCGCTCGATGAGTCTTTGAACATCCTGCAGGATGCAAGGAGTGCGCCCATGGATGCGCAGCTGGCGAAACTTGTGAAAAGGAGCCTTCGGCTCTCGAAGGACATGGCTTCCATTCTATCTGATCTAGAAGTGGATCCCTCGAAACAGAGAGCACCCCAAGCAGTTTTGAAGTCATTCAAGACGGTGTTCAAGAAGAAGAACATCAAGCGCATACAATCAGAGCTTGAGAGCTTGCGACAAGCCATCTGTCTACACCTCGATATCATGCTTAGGTTAGTTTCATGGCAACCTGAAAGTAAAGACTTCGAGCTAAGTGTTCTAGGAACCATAGCCAGAGGCTCGTATTAAATTTCAGGGACCTCAGCGATCTGACCAAGACCAATCACGACGAGACGCAATTGAAGCTTGACCGCCTTGCCGCAGATCTGAAAAGTACACTCAACCCAGTCTCTCATGTCTCGTACCACATAGGGGAGCTCGCGACTCAATTACAGTCTTTCATGAAAGAGGCGGCGTACACGGAACGTGTGCTCCGCGTTTTGAAAGGTCTGCACTTCAGTCAAATCAAAGAGCGATTCTCAGGCATACACCAGGCTCACCGCGAGACGTTCAAATGGATCTTTGATGATTCCAGCGGCGTCAACTTCAAGCAGTGGCTATCATCGAACACCAGCTCCACTGGTATCTACTGGGTTACCGGAAAGCCCGGCTCCGGCAAGTCAACTCTCATGAAATTCATCCAAGGGCACTCAGAGACCGAGCGATTGTTGCGTTCAGGAATTGGCTCTCAAGATATCATAATTGCCACTCACTACTTTTGGAGTGCCGGCACGCGGCTGCAAAAGACTCAAGAGGGACTTTTCAGGACTCTGTTGTTCCAGATCCTCTCGCAATGCACGGATCTCATATCAGTCGTTGCTAGTAATCGTTGGAACAATAAGCTGTTCGCAGATATGGAAGAGTGGAGCTACGACGAGTTACTAGTAGCCTTCCAAAGACTTGCAGATGCTGATTTCGCCCAAAAGCGGAA
Source organism: Curvularia kusanoi (assembly GCA_011058905.1). NCBI lineage: Eukaryota > Fungi > Ascomycota > Dothideomycetes > Pleosporales > Pleosporaceae > Curvularia > Curvularia kusanoi. The sequence continues at coordinate 166,121 of SWKU01000016.1, read as the reverse complement.
AATCTGTATATTTGTGGATGGTCTTGATGAGTTTAAAGGCGACCATAAGCAACTGGCGCAAGCGTTCTGCCTGCTCGCAAAGTCTCCCAACTTGAAGCTGTGCCTATCCAGTAGGCCATGGCAAGACTTTACCGATGAGTTTGGAGGATCTCCCTGGACTCTGCGCGTCGAAGACTTGACCAAGAACGATATCAAGAGGTACATTGAAGATATTCTTGAGCAGGAACAGCATTACCGTGACCTGCGCATCCGAGATTCGACCGGGGCTGACAGAATTGCTATTGCTATTCGAAAGAAAGCGAAGGGGGTCTTTCTGTGGGTCTTTCTTATCGTTCGATCCGTGATACGTGGGCTTGTCAATCACGATTCTATACAGGTCCTTCACAGTAGAGTCGAGGAGTTGCCCCCAGAACTGGAGCAATACTTCAAACTCATGCTGGACAACATCGAGACTACATACCGACAGGAGAACGCGAGAATTTTTCGAATTATGCTTGCATCCCATCTTTCTCTGCCAATCGTTGTTTTCGAGTTGCTCGATCACGACCAGACCAATACGAAACAGCGGGACGCGGACCGCCGGGCACTCTGGGATCGTCCGACCACCGAACGAGTGATTCGGCGGCAGCAACGGCAACTTAATGCGAGTTGTAGAGACCTTATTCATATCACTCTTGACACTGACAAGGACGAGTTGTGCCTGACAGCAGTCAAAGTTGGCTTTCTACACAGAACCGTCATGGATTTTCTGCGCACCGAATCAATAGACGGCATGCTGGTCCAACGGTCTGGTGCTGATTTTGATCCACACCTGAACCTCTGTAGGGCGTATCTACGCATGTTGGAAGTCCGTCCTTTACCTATGCACAGCCTCAGCGAAGCTTTCGATTTCGAGGAGCGCGAAGCTTTTGCTGCGGGTACATTATATTATGCAAAGAAATTGGAGGAGCACTCAGGGCTTTCTGCCAACCCCATTTTGGAACGACTGGATGAGCAGGTATCCAGAGGATGGAAGCTTCTAGTGCCAGGCGGACATTGCGAAAGCCTGCTAGATGTCGCGGTAAGATGTGGTCTGAAGCTGTATGTTATGTCCAAGGTGGACCAACTAGCTCCAGAGGAAGTCGGGCATCTGCTTATACAAGCGCTCAAGGCAGAAATATGCCTCGAAAAAGACGACAATTTCAGGTTCACATCCACAAATACATTGGGCATCTCAATGCTTCGGTCCTTGTTAGAACATAATGCAGACCCGAATGTCATGCCGAGACAGATCATGCAATCAGTAGATCCAGGAAAGGTCCATGGCCTACCGCAGTCCCGCCAAGGGCCTCGGCCACGCACTGTTTGGTTCGACTTCCTAGGCTACCTTGCTGAGGCCGATAAACCCGAAAATCCCTTGGATATGTCGCAACACCTTGGAAAAAAGAAACGTCAGTTACCTGAAGGCTCTTACGAAGCGTGCGAATTATTGATAGTTTATGGCGCTCGAAGAGAGACCTTTGGCGATTTTAATGGTGCTCGCACATTGTTTGTGTATGGGAAACTGAAGGACATTTTCCCCCCTGAAGATGCAAAGCTGCTGTGCTGTCAGCTAGATGAGGCTGAAGAGAGCCGTGCAACGGCCATCCAAGTCCGCACGCCGGAGGGGCTCGTCTTGCCCTCGGTACTCCAGAAAATATGGGGATTCATTTTTTAGGAATACATGATTGGTGTTAACAAAGGCTTCCATCACTGTGGTTCGTCATGTCAGGAGCACAACCAGCAATAGTCGTTTGTATTGTGCGATTGTATAGTGTAGTGCGCAAGTAGTCAGATCGTAGAAGACATATTACCACCACTAGATCTAGCAGTGCCAGAATCGTCACACAATAAGAGCGCTCACTACGTCATAGCGCAAACCATCCGTGCTTGATCACTGGACGTTACAAGTGCAGGTGGTATAGCAAGCAGTCCATTGCAGAAGACGAGGTCGCTTCAGCACAGGCTTCCTGGAGATCAGAAAGGAAGCTTGACCTAGTCTTCACCGGCACACAACCACAAATTTTGAAAACAACGAAGCGCGTTCCCAGCTCTGACAAGACAGGTCAGAATGCAGGGAACGGCGGTCGGATGGGAGGAACGTCGTCTGATCGATGTACGCAGTGCAGCTAAACGACACAGCTCCTTTGTGATGGCTAAGTACTCATGCATCTGGTTGGGTGCGTCTGGGCTTTTGCTTTTCCACATTACAACCTGTTACTGCTTAATGCAGCATGAGAGTCTAGTCTTGCTTTCGGTTCTTGAGATGTCGGTCCAGATTGCTATCAAAAAAAAACCTCAGGAGAAAACTCTGTCGTTGCCTGGCTGCATGCTTGTACATTCTTGGTACCAGTCCTGGGAAACTCGCTTATCAGCTCGTGGGCATAGTAACGCCTTGGATGCGCCGACTAAAGCTGGGCGTTCACATGGCGCTCGCAGATCGCTTGGAGTTGCGGTTTGCGCGTAGCAGGGGAATCAAGTGTTGTCGTGAACGTGGCCAACATCACTGCGAGCCGTACCACGCGCTCTTCAACGTCGCCATTCAACCAAGAAGACAATTTCGAACCCGAGAAACTGGCACAGGCACCTCGGCGCCCCGTATCGTACGTTCGTTCGGAAAAGCACCATCGCGCGTGCGTGCCGGGGACATCGGAAGAGAAGCGGACGTACATGCGCTGAGACGGAGTAACGTTGTGATATACTACAGTATGAGGCCGACGACATTTACTCGATGAGATCGAGTAAAGAGGGTCATGCATGCGCTGATTGGGCGGCGCAAATTCCCCACACTGCCCTTTATCTGCCTAGCCCAGCCGCACCAAGCCGTTTCCAAGTGCCATTGCTGGTCGCGCGCGACGGAGCGAGACCTGGAGATGCGGAAAGTGAGCGGGTACACGAGTATTGACTCGATAGAAATATGTCACGTAGACGTCCGAGCCCCGGAATGCTTTCTATCGCGCGCCGGAGTGAACTATCATTTTGCTTCCCTATCACGGAGATGGCGATGCAAGTGCGAGTTGGTGGTGCAGTTTTTCCCACTTGGCGATGGATTTGATGCGCTGCTCTGCGTCATGAGCGGCTACTGCCTCCCACATCCCAGGCTTAGGTCGCATGCTCGCTTGCCTGGTGCCACGCCTTTGGCCCAAAACGACAGTGCAATGCGGTTTTACCCACTATCTTCGTGTGGGAGGTGAAAGTTCTTGTGCTTAGGATCATCTCTCGGACGCTAGCTAGCTCTTATCCTTATCAGCGCGCCTGGGGTAGACGCAGCCTACCATACTCAACGGTACTTCCTGGATGCTCCGTATCCATACCCGCGTTGTGGATCGAATCGATGGACGCCCACGTCTCCGCTGTGGATTATAAGTATCAACTCATGTCCCACCATGTATTGTCGCAGATCAGGAAGTCGTTCGAGCTGTACTCTTCTCGACCGTGGCCGGCTGCGAATCAGACTCACTGCCAACCTCTATACACCCGTCTTGGCACCACCTGACTACCTACCGCAAGTCCTCAGCCACTCACACTTCCCCAGACCTTGCGAAGGAAGCAAGATACCCACTGGTTCAACGTCATAGTGACTGGGGTTGTTGGTGAAAGAGCTTTCTCCGACATCAGACGGAACCGTTGAAACTTCAGGTCATACCACGCTCTGTCTACCATGGCATCCACAACATCCAGGAAGTCAAAGCTCGCCCGCTTTGTAGAGAGATGCGAGATAAAGAGCGAACCGGGTCTCAACAACGCCCAGCTCATGCTCTACAACTATGATCTCGCGCCTGTGGAGCCCGCACGTCGCGTCTGGGGTACGTTATAACTCACGAAAGTCTCGAAGTAATCACTAAATATGTGGACAGGCTGGTGGAACTTCGTCGGCTTCTGGGTCGCAGATTCCTTCAACATCAACACATGGATGATCTCCGGCGCCAACATCGCCGACGGCCTTTCCTGGTGGCAATCCTGGCTGTGCGTATGGATAGGATACACGCTCGCCGCATGCTTCGTCTGCCTCACTGGTCGCATTGGAGCCACATACCACATCTCGTTCCCCGTCGTCAACCGCTCCTCCTTCGGCATCTGGGGCGCCCTGTGGCCTGTATTCAACCGCGCCGCCATGGCATGCATTTGGTACGGCGTCCAGGGCTGGATCGGCGGCACATGCGTGTACCTCATGATCCGCAGCATCTGGAACTCATGGCGTGATGAGGCATCCACAGGGCCCGGTGGCATCCCCAACGGCATCCCTTCCTCAGGCACCAACACCGTCCACTTTGTCTCGTTCTTGTTTTTCTGGCTGGGCTCTCTCCCGTTCCTCTACCCGGCCGTGCACAAGATCCGCCATCTCTTCACCGTCAAATCCTACGTGGTCCCCACCGCAGGCATTGCCTTCTTCATTTGGGCTGTCGTGCGCGCAAAGGGCATCGGCCCCATCGTGCACCAGTCCGGCACGGCCACAGGCTCCACCCTCGCATGGCTCATGGTCCGGGGCATCATGTCGGCGATCGCCAACTTCGCCGCCCTAATCGTCAACGACCCAGACTTCGCGCGCTTCGCCCGCAAACCCTCAGACGCCTTCCTCCCGCAACTCATCACGATCCCCGTCGGCTTCGCCATCACCTCCTTCATTGGCATCATCGTGTCCTCCTCCAGCACCGTCATTTTCGGCGGCGACGCGATCTGGAACCCTCTCGACGTGCTGGAGTCCTTCCTCAACGAAGGTGGGTCCGCCCAACGCTTCGGCGTCTTCGTCATCAGCGCCGCCTTCACCCTCGCCCAACTCGGCACCAATATCGCCGCAAACTCCATCTCCGCAGGGACAGACATGGCCGCCCTACTCCCCCGCTGGATCTCCATCCGCAGGGGCAGCTACATCTGCGCGGGCGTCGGCCTCGTCATGTGTCCCTGGAACCTGCTCAAGAGCACTAACAGCTTCACCACCTATCTCTCCGCGTACAGTGTGTTCCTCTCCAGCATCGCAGGCGTCATGATCTGCGACTACTACGTCGTCCGCAAGGGGTACCTTCAAATCAAGGATCTCTACAGCGGCCGCAAGACCGGGCCGTATTACTACACTCTCGGTTTCCACTGGCGCGGATACGCAGCCTACATCGCCGGAATCCTCATCAATGTAGTCGGGTTCGCGGGCGCCGTGGGGAGAGACGTCCCCATTGGCGCGAAGCGCGTGTACGACTTGAACTTCTTCGCGGGCTTCTTGGTCGCCGCGATTGTGTACTGGGGACTTTGCAAGGTCAGTCCGATTCCTGCTACCAGCGATGTGTGGTGCGAGGTCGGGGATGAGATTACGGAGGTCAGTGTTGCGTATGAGGATGAGGAGGAGGGGCATGGGAAACTGGATGATGAGGAGGCGGTGGTGGGGGCGAAGGGGTTTGATGCCAAGGTTGGGGAGGCGCATCGCGCTTATTGAATTCGTTTGTTTGCGTGCATCAATGTCGGTTTGGTGAAAAGTGGATGAGGCCTGTCCGCGGCATACCTGAGGTGCGGGTATTACGATATTGCCGCGAAAGGAAGAGTATGCTGTAGTTCGAGATACCAATTCTTATCTTCTTTCAATGTTTATCTGCTGCATTTCCAAGTTTGTCCTCTCTAAGTAATGAGCAATGGACCATCAGCGTGGAGGATGAGACCAGTCTGATATCGACTCTACGGTAGAGAGGGTGGCATGTGCTAGGCGTCTCAAGGGTATAGCTAGGTTAGATGTATTGTACAGGTCAGGGGCGCATAGCATCAAACTCGCAGCAAACTGACGTGAGGAATCGATGTTTGCAAACTAGGTATCAATCCTACATATCTGTCCGTCTTTACCCGCCAATACGATCTGAAGCTAGTTAGCACTGCCCAGAAGCGATGTAGAGCTCAAGTATGTGAAAGCATCGGGTGAATGGAAACATACCCGTTGCAAGTCCATAGGAAAATAGGAGGTCATTTGTCGGGATTAGGGAGGCAGAGGTCGCTGTTAAGCTGGGACGGGGCACGGTGCAAGGCTGAGGCGTCAACAACAATACCGGCGCTTCCGCATAGACTCGGAGCGCTTAGCTGCATAAATGCCCAGTCATCCCATCAAATACCGTGATTTACAAATTTCTTGTTATCGTACCTTGAACAAGACTTATGCACATCATATTCTGGCGATATACTGATCCGCAAGTATCGGTCGAGAGCGCGTACCGGCAGGCACACCTTTTCGGAGCCACGCGCAACAGCCTTGTGGGCATCGGTCGGTGGAAAAACGTTCCCGGATCCGGCGGCGGATGGAGTACTCGGATCGCTTTTGTTTTGTCCCGATGGAGGTAATGGCAGGGGAACTAGTCCTCCGCATGACACAACAGCAGCGACACCCAGGAAGATCTGTGTTGCACGCGTCTTCGAGACGCAACATCAGAAGCTTCTGGAAATTTAAGCTGCAGTGTCAAAAATACCCCACGCGAGGTATCAGCACATCCTCAAGCATCATACTTTACAGAAGGTTCTTCAGCAACGGTGAGGCCTCTGTCACTTCTCACCACTCATTCTCTTCTTCATTGCAGACAGGATTCAACAGCAATGAGGATAGACAGTGTGTTATCGTGTTCGTGTATCTATTATGCTACTCTGCTCTCAGGGTTGTCACAGAAACCGAAGACGCTTGGACGCTTGCGTATGGCCAAAGGGGCTGTGATAACGAGCGACAAATAACAAGCAACTGCTCCGATTTATCATAATAAGGGCTCCGACATTTTTGTATTGTTTGCTTTCGAACTCACCTCAATTCATTATGCACTGTACCTCTACATGCTTGATTTTGCTTCATCTCGCGTTTGTACAAGATATGCGTTGGATGAGCTCGGCTTTCCCAACACATCAAGCATTGTTCTGCAGCAACGAAAAAGACAGAACATCTCAATGTGCATAATTGTCTTAATTGTTCCAACAAGCTCTACAAAGACAGTCTCATATCCTACTAAATTCCGTGTTAAATCAGACTTGATCCCCATCTTCTCTACGAACGCACACACAAGTAAGTTTTTCAGCCTTCTGTACCACTGTCATTGATTCCGCTTTGTCATTGTATCATTCCACCCAGGTTCAGATGCACCAACTTTGGTGGTACCGGACAAAGGCAAAGTATCCACCGCCGCCTCCGACACTGCCTCACTGTTGTCGTCAGGCAGTCTTGGTAATGCGCGCACCTCGAACACTACTCTAGCATCTGAGTCAACAAGCGAGAAGGGCTCATCTGGAGGTGCGCGCACGGCCACTGGCTCAATATGTCGCTCTATTGCTGTTAGAATTTGGTGAGGTCCAACAAGACTCTTGATAGGTCACCTGGCTGAGTCCCAGCTCCCGAAGTTGGAGGAGTTTGTGAAGGGATGGTTTTGATCTGCGGTGCCCAGGTGCCGGCACCGATAACCAAATCGCTGCTCGACGGATTGTCCCTGGAGGTGAATTAGTTTGTTATGCTGCAGTATTTCAGCGTGTCAAAGTGTACATATCTAGATTTGTTGGGGGCGTGGGCCGTTCAGATTCAGACAGCAACAAATTCGACGCGTCGAAATATTTCTGCAGACAGTAAATTTCTTCGAGTTGAACGAATCTGAATGAGACAGAAGATACTGGAGGCGAGACAGTTATTTATATGGTCTACGTTAAAACAAAAACAAATGCGTTGAGCGTAACTCAGTACTACAGTCAGTACGCACAGTTCTGGCTCGCGGAGACCCTCTATCTGCCATATGCATCATGCGACCTGAAAAGGGGTATCACTGATCATTCGATGGGCCCGTTTGGTCTGAAAACTACACAGAAGCCACCGTAGGCGAGCTACCTACAGAATCTGGGCTATCCAGACTGGTATGATGGCAGGGTTGTCCATTACAGGGATCCGAATTGGAATTTATTTTGCAAGGATTTCCATCGATTAGAGATCTGCGTAGAACTGTTTTGTGAGGTTGCTGGTCCCTGAATTTTGTCTCACCGGCCCTTTTCTCCCCGTTCGGTAGACTACAGCAAGGCAGGTTCGGCCTGGGATGTTCTTGCTGAATATTGCGCTGAAGTACCGCTTCATACATTGCTACGAGCAGCTGGATACATCGCAAGGTGCACTACACCAGTATTTTCATGGGACAAGAGCTCTGTAAGCGACTAGGCTAGGCCCGGGAAGCCAGATGCATTGCCGTTGGCCTCACACATAACCCTGTAAACTTACTTGAGCGACGGCGAGGTGAAAGTATCAACAATTGGCCGATGGTCGGTTTGACACCGCTGTTTCTCGATAACAACGAGGTCCAATTCCGGGTTAGCCTCCGAGGAGACCTCACTGTCACCTTAGTCTGATTATCGAGCAGTTCATGTCTCGAAATGGCGTTCCGAGAGCTTGCGACTGGACAGACATTCATCTAGTTGCTCGACGGAACGGCGCAAGGCGTAAGCGAGCTCATTGAGAAGGCAACCGAACCGGTGCACCGGGCTGGGGAAGCGGGCAACGCGGCCAATACAAAGAAAGCAAAATAGCCATCAGTCTCTGTGACATGGCGCGAGAATGATGCTACACCAGTGGCTCCACGATGGCTTGCATGAATGCCCATGAATCCCAGTGATTTCAGTAGTAACGCACTCTTCGGCAATAGCTGTACCGTTTCACTGCAGACACCATTGTTTGTATCATTCTTTGTTGATTATATTGACTCATATGCACCCAAAGAAAAGCGCATAAAGCGCACTCCTTTCGGAGCTACAATAAACAGGTCCATGAATAACACGTTGCCAAAATTGTACAGAGGCACTGTTGAGATGATTGTGATGTTGTCCTTCAATCACTGATCATCGACGACATGCAGGGGTATCCGGCTTTGAATGTGGCACGACAGTAGCGCAGAGAATTGTGACATACAAGCGATGAGATGAGTATTAGAGAGAAGTTCCGTAACTTTCTTGAAATTGCGGACTGCTGTGTCACTTCGACGCCTTCTGCGGACCGGACCGCAAGGCAGTCCTCGAGCATCGTAGTACATTAGTGGCGTCCACTTTCATCATTTTGTTACCATTCGTTCTCATGTTCAGTCGCAACTAGAAACAGGACGATTCAAGAATAGGTGTGTCATTTGATCTAGCGCGTCTATCATGCAACTCGTCCCTCCGGGTTGCTGTAGTGACTGACAAGACTAGGGCGCCGCAGAAGTTTAAAAATTGCGACACTACCGTAGAAGCCGAAACTTAGGCATAGAAGTGTGGACTAGTATTCTTTTTCTATTCAGACGGGCCGACGCGTGAGTTGATGTGTCGCGGCGCGGCTACCGTGCGCGCATGCGTGAGCAGCCTGGGCCACCTTGTGTACATTCAGAACTCAATCTTGAGTCCTCGTGCTTTCTTCCCGTCCCTTGTTGTATTGAAAAATGACTCGGCATCTCAGTCAAAGTCGCGAAACCTAATGAAGCGGACATCCTTGGGTATTGAAGACACCGTGCTTTCTTGAACGTCAGTTTCACACAATGCGTAGTGGGTCGGCTCGAGAGGTCGCAGGTCCAGCGATAATATAACAGGGTAGAGATCGGCTGCCTACTTTCCGCTTAGTAGCCCGGGTCGTGTAATAGTTTGCAAAGCAATGTTTAACATTATCGGGCCGAAGCGAAGGTCCTTCAGGACGGGGCGTGACATTCACTTACTGGCTGATCGTTGCTCGTTTGGCACCGTTCTGAGACATGGCAGATAAAGCATTGGCTGACGCACAAGAAAATTCTTCACGCCTGTGCCTCAACGCTTTTCTTGGTCCGATGCCTCTAGTCTGCCAAAACGTAGAAAACATTGCAGCACAGATAAGCTGAGGCCTCGAGCTTGTTGAATAGCATAGACAAGAAGAACCTCGAGACGCGCTTGGTGCGCATATACCTTTTGTGTGGAACTAAGTAGTTTCTGTGATTATTACTTCAATTCGCAGAAGACGTTTTAGATGCATCGTTTGGCTGAATCGCTATTGCGCGCTCGCGTTGTTTACTCTTGGCAGGCTCAGATCGCCTTGAAGTCTAACGCGTCTCAACATGTCTGAACTGCTAAGTTGCGAAGAGAACTCAACGGCTTCCGTGCATGATTATGAGGGTTCTGTGGCTTAGACAGAAGCATCATAGGCGCTGAGAAGATGTGATGTCAAGGTACACAATGCACAGCCCTGCACAGCCCCAGGCAGACAGACGAAGAGTGGCCTGCGGAACCCCCCCAACGTGAGGCTTGGGATGATTTGCACGAAATAGTACAGCCAACCAAAGAGACTCAGCCGTAATGCGAACAATTCATTCAACTCACCTTTCGGCTGCGAAATGAATCAAGCCGGCGCTTAGTTGCACTGTTTCGGACTAGAGGCCTTGCATACTTTGATGGCAAAAGGTATCATTTAAATATTTCACAACTTCCTCAATACTGCATATCAGTGCTTAATAAGTTTAATTATTATCACCTATCATAGTACATGACTTTTTCAAATTCAGAAGCTTTCACAGGCACAAGAGATAGCAGAGCTGCTCAAATCCTAAGTCAATCTTAGTAGCTCTCAATCCTGTTTAGCAGGTATTATGTGTCACTCCAGTATCAGATACATGTCAAGCAAGCGTATTCTTTACAAATCTAGAAGAGGCTCTTTAGAAGCGAAAAAACTTCATTGGAAACAATGTGCATCCTATAATTTTCCTAATTGTTATCGTAACGACACTAAATACATAGTTTGTTACTAAGCCTTACAGGCAGGCCGTCAGACCGAAGGCTAACCAATAACTCTCCAGCAACACTCGGCAACTACAAATAATGTCATTTGAACACTTCCGACACAACATAACGGCATCGGTATTCAGTGGTAGGCAAAATGACAGAAGGACAGCTTCGTGTTGACAGGGCTTAAAAGATCGCAATGGCACCTGGAGGGCTTCCGATACCGCCCTTGACGTGCAATGGTGCGCTCGTAACGAAGAAAGCTGTGTATATAATGTCAGTTCTTTAGTTCTTGAGTCGTCGCTATGCTTGAAATGCTTACTGTAACGCTTCATGCTCTTGCATTTCGCACTTAGCTCCTCCAGGTTCCACATTTCTCCGATAGGCATTCCCCAGTGTACCTAAGATTATTACAATATGAAACAAAAGAACCGTCAGAGCACTTACAAGAATCCACTCGTGAAGGCACCAGCCATCCGTGAACTTTGGTGGCCACGCCTCGAACGCTACTGTGTCACCAACAAGAGCCGCGAGATGCTTGTCATAGAACCATCGCACCGTTTTTTCATTGGCTTGAACTCCGATGGCGACGCTGTTGTCCCGGGTACCGGATTTGCGGTCTGCTTCGTTTGCGTTGTCGTGCCACCTCACGTAACCACTCCGGATCATGAGAATGTCTCCTTGCTTGAGTGTAGTTCCTTGCCATTTCAGGGTCTCCTCAATCTCCTCAATTGGGATTTCATGTCTTGACACTGCTAACGGTGCTTTCCCGTTCTTCTCCTCGTACCAGCTGCACAGGATCAGTCAGCTTCGTCATTTTTCTGCGAGTTCCAGGTGAACGGTACATACCTGACCCAGTCGCACAGTACACCACGGCCTACAATTCCACCTCTTTCACACCAGTTGTGTGTTCCATTTCTATCCGAATGGGTTGCTTCTTCATGTGTCAGGCCGTTGTAATACATCCCGCTGGGCTGGTGAGCGAAATGCTTCAAGCTGTCCCATTGCGAGCCGGATTGGGTGTTGATATATACTTCGTCATCCATGGCTTTCCAATCTGTGAAGTCGGAGAAGTTGATCTTTTTCTGGTGGAATTCCTTGCGACTGAAGCCAGGGAATTGGACATTGTGCAGCGGCCAGTCGAGCTGCACGTGCTCGCCGGTACTGATCTCTTTTGCAGCAGCCTGGACGACGGCTGGAGTGAGAAGGTTGACAGCTGACAGAAGTTAGAACCTTGTGAGACTGCTGGAATTGGATATTGACAAACATCCGACCTCATCCTTCTTGCCATCCTTGTCATAGAAGCCCCATATTGAGCCTTGGGGCATGCCTTCGACCTTTGGCAGGTCATCAAAGGCGGGAAATTTGTATTCTGATCCAGAAGCCATTGTAGATACTTTCTCTCGATATGTGTGTAATTATTGGAACGTATGTTCCAACTCATACTCCGTCCTTTATAACGCCGTCGCCCCCACGTTACATTTGGTGTCGGCTGTAACCCCGCATCTTTGTGATCCTGCCCGCGGTGCGGAGTTGTAACCTGCTAGTGACAGGGCGTATCCTCATGACGTGTGGAGAACCAGTATAGGATCATCGCTCCTGTTAGTCGCCGAGTCGCGTTGTTTGACATCCGCGGGGCTGTTCCGACGTGAGGAGACAAGTTTTGTGGCTGACCCTCGGCCGGCCAAACGGCTGAAGACCCACCTCAAAGCACAACTCGATGCTGAATCAGCGCCTCTCATAATGTCATTGCTCCTCCTTCTTCACAGAGAAAAGAACTGTCTGGTTTGTAAGATCATGTGGATGGAGAATGCTCCATTCGGTCCGAGAGATGGACCCACAGCAGCCTCGCCAAATGTGGTCCCCTGTGACCTTTCGACTTCAAGTCATTCCTCATACACATTTGCAACGATGCAAGACAGACCACATAACACTGATAAACTGTACCTAGTGAAAAGGCAGCTGCGGATTAGTATCCCTCCTTATATAGATCGCCGCGCTTAGAAGAAAAAGTAGTCTTTGCTATGACGTCACGTATACATTCCATACCCTAAGGTATAGTTTACTCGTAAAGAGAGTGACCTGCACGGCTTTCACAGTCGTCCATGACCAACTAGAGGGTTGAAGAATTAAGCGTATCCGAGAACGAAATACTAATAACTAGAACGAAAGTCTTCATTCTGACAAGTGCTCAGTACTGAGCTTGTTTCACAGCAATTCTGATAAAGAGCCGAGGGAGCGACCGATGAGAGAGAATTGTGGTCAAATACAGCTTCGCCTTTCGCATATAGGCAGACTACAAACATGTCCCACCAAGCAATAGCTATGGTCATCAATCTCGATGCTCGTGCAGGAGGTTGTAAATCTTCTCACTAAGTCTGGGGTGCATTAGTCAGGGCGATGCGTCAATAGGACCTCCTGACTCGAGTAACTTTGAGACACCGGACAGACAGTGCGCTGCAAACGACGCACGATGTGGTCGTTGGAGCAGTATAGTTCGGTGTGGGCCTGACCCTTCCGTTCGAGCCGGTCGCGGCCAAGCGTAGTAAGCGCAGCCCCTCACATGTGACGGACGACTGTACCTATTTCCCCGCATCGTCAGCACCTGCTCTAACATCATCCTTACAGTTCCACAATTCCATATCACAGCCACAACCTGAGCCACAGCTGCAATGTCAAGCCTCGTTTCTGGGATCTCCAAGCTCAACCCCTTCTCGGGCTCTAAAGTTGATGATGAAGACAAGGGCGAGGCGATCGACACTAGCACTGTCGCCGGCGGCGGACGCGCTTCGCGAGAATCGCACATCACAAAAGATCAATTGCGCGTCAGCAAAGCGTTGAGAGAAGTTCTATACAAGGAGAATGTGTTGTCGAAAGGAGAAGCAGGTGTCGATCAAGAGCAACCGACCACAGCATTGAGGGAACTACTCGATAGAAGCCATATCAGGGTTCCCCCTGAGGTACTCGATCGCAATCATCCGCTTGCGGAATACTTCATCAGCTCAAGTCACAACACTTACCTCATGGCTCATCAGCTGTACGGATCATCAAACGCTACAGCATATGAGGTGGCTTTGCACACCGGATCTCGTTGCGTGGAGATTGACGCCTGGGTAAGATCATGAGGCGCCAACGAAAGGTCTCGGAGCTTACTGAGACAGGACAACACTGAGAACCCAGAAGAACCGAAAGTCACTCACGGTTACACTTTAGTGTCACACATCCCATTTCGCACTGTGTGTGAGACTATTCGTGATGTAGTCGACCAGGAAGTTGCCAACAACAAAGATGCCGCACCTATTATGATCTCACTTGAGAACCACTGCAGCGCTCACGGTCAGTTGAGATTAGCATGGATAATGCAAGAAGTCTTTGGCCAGCGACTACTCAGCAAAGCTGTGCGTGAGAAAGGGCATCTCGAGCAAGCCGGCTCTCATAATCACGTTACTTTGGCAGAGCTGAGGAACAAGATCGTTGTCATCGTGGAATACCATCTGCCGAACCAAGAAGAAAGCAGTAGTGGGGACGACAGTTCCGAAGACGAGGAAGCCAGAAAAGCGCATCAGCAATATCACCAACAGAAGCAGGAATGTCCTCAAGGCATCATCATCCCTGAGCTTGCTGAACTTGGTGTATATGCGCAATCTGTCAAGCCAGTCAACAATTCGTGGTTCGAGTCAAGACTTGAGCATGCTCCCCATGATCATCTCATCAATGTTTCGGAGTCAGGTCTCAAGGAGCATCTTCCAGCAAGCAGTACCAAGATTGCTGGGCATAATGCGCATCACCTTATGCGTGTCTATCCCAAAGGCACTCGTATATCGTCCAAGAATCTTGCGCCGGTACCATTCTGGGGCATCGGAGCACAAATTTGTGCTCTAAACTGGCAGACATTCGGCGCCAGTATCCAACTCAACGAAGCTCTCTTCGCGGGGTCAGGCGGTTATGTTCTGAAGCCCACAGCTTTGCGTGCCGGAGGTAATGGCAACATTCTTACTGGTAGACGGAAGCGACTTAGCTTGCACGTTGCTGGCGCCACCGATATCCCTCTGCCGTCAGACCGTGAGCACGGCGATATCAAACCATATCTGACATGTACACTGGTGCATCCGAATGATCTCAACAACATGCCACCTAAGCGCAAAACGTCTGGCTACAAACCGTCGAAATTGGCAAATCTCATGCACAAAGAAAGCTCTCCTGCTACTGATCCCATCTGGAATGAAGTACTCGATTGGGAATATGAAGACAGTGAGTTGGTGTTTCTGCGTCTACTCATCAAGAGCGATGATAGCTTTGCACGTAACCCTAAATTTGCAGTGGCATCTGTGAGACTGATGTACGTTGTTCCTGGTTGGAGCTTCATTCGCATGTTGGATCTTGGGGGCCACGAGACAGTCTGCACGCTGCTGGTCAAGTTCCAGTTCGAGGATATCTAGCAAAGCTTGGAAACGGTCGACTGGAGGACTGATCTGAGGCCTCAGTACCATTCTTCACATTAGAGAAGTACAAGTTATGAAACACAACAATAGATTTCATTCGCGAACAGTCGTAACCAAAGATGCTGTCGAATTTTGTCTTGTGTCGTACTTTGGAAAATTTGACGCTGTGGCGAGCTGCAGCCATCGTTGCGTCGTCATTCTACAGGCTCTGTGTATTCGTGATTAAGTATATTATTCTAACGATTCGACTGAACGATTAAGGGCATAATCGTTTTCTGTAGCCCTCCGCGTAGCTCACAATCGCATTATCACGTGCTTGCCCCGGATTCGATACAAGCCAGGCTCGTAAAGCTGGGAACATTTCGTAACTTACGTAAGCCGTTTGGATTTTATCCGAAAATTCGGTAGCGTCTTCACGTCACAACCAGGGACTATATCTTCGAAGTACTGTTCGCGCATTGGTCGGAAGTCACGCTCGTGTCATAGATGAGTTTTTTGGGACTTAAAAATACTCTTACCGTGTGGCGCAGCCTTGTCAGACCAACAATATCGATATCAAATTGTCGTGTGGCAATACAGAAGCCTAGATTAAGGATGGACATGTCGATGGAAAAGACCGAGCGCGTTCGTATGTCACTGCAAGCATGTTGGACGAGTTTGGCTGACGCTTGACAAAGAGAGGTTCTGTCCATCATGACACGCACGCAACACCACCAGAATTCATACAAAAAGAGCACTGGCGGTACCAAAGTATGAGAAGAGCTGAGCTTGAAAGCGACCCAAACGTTTTTGATCTGAGCAAAATCAACGACTTTACACCTGAACAGAAAGACATCTGGCGCCCTGCAGGTAGCATCCCCGCCGCACGCATTGAAGCAGCATGTCAGGCGTACGCAGGTGGACAGCCACTCTCTGAGGCAGTTGAAGACGCGCCTATCTTCGAGCATCGAGACTTCCCTGGACTACAAGTCGTCTCTCGCCTGCTACCTCCGGAAACTCAGGTCCTTTTCACGTCTTGTCTTATGCACCGAGACTTGGCGGACCCCACACATAAGATCAACCTGCAAGCTGACTACGACATCCGGTATCCCTCGACACCAACCTCCGAGCCACTGCGATTTGATAGTAGCTTCTTCATGCGCGATAGGTCTGCCGCGGAAGATCTTTTGGTCCCCAAGAACCCCGACAAACAAAAGCCTCTTAATAACGAACAATTCTTGTATACCAAATTGCGGTGGCTTACCCTCGGAGAACAGTACGACTGGCCTACAAGGAGCTATGCGAAGCATGCGACCCCGTTCCCGGGCGATCTTTCGAAACTGGTTACGGGCTTGTTTCCACATATCCACCCAGAGTCTGGTGTAGTGCTGATGTACGGTGCGAAAGACTTCATGCCGGTACACCGCGATGTGAGTGAGCAGTGTCAGCGTGCGCTCGCCAGCTTTAGTGTTGGTTGCGATGGTATCTTTATCATGGCTAAGGGAGAGGACGGAGGTGAAGGGGACAATGCACCCAGGACTGTTGCGCTTCGGGTACGGAGCGGTGACTGCGTGCACCTTACGGGCAACGCTAGGTGGGCATGGCATGCAATGGCTCGAACGATTCCCTCGACCTGCCCGCCGTATCTTGCCAATTGGCCGGTGGGTACTCCTGGTTCGACGCCAGCGGAAGAGAACGCGTTTAAGAAATGGAAGGGTTATATGGGCACAAAGCGCATTAACGTTAGCTGTCGCCAGGTCTGGGATTGAGACTGGTGACAGAGATACATTCAATGCAGGCATCCCCCACACTTACTTCAGTCAATGCCACCAATCTACAAGTGAAGGTGCCCTGGGAGTCTTTCACCAGCCTTCGTCATTCACTCCCCGTGATGCTAAGCCTTACTTATACTACATCTAAGCTATATTGCGCTCTCCACGACTACTTCCCGCCCAGTCACCACGAAGTGCGAACATCTGTACCATGAGCTCTGTCTGGACAAGTGGATCAACGATTCTGCAATGAAGACTTCGAACACGTGTCCGACATGTCGTACAGTGCTATGCGAGCCGCGTCAGCGAGTGCACGCGTCGATGGCGGGACCTACGGTGCGCCCCATCGGCGATGAAGATCACAACAGTCATGGAGAGGGCACCCTTCGTGGGGAAAACGGGTTCTTATCTGACATCTCCAGCGTTGAGTCGACCGCGCAGTCACGTGTGCAAATAATGATCAGTACTGGGCCTACGACCTATCTTGGTGTCGTCTCGGTGGAGACTGAGCCCCCAGCAGGTAATGGTCGCGCTGCTGGTACATCGGGCACCGTTCCCAATTTTGCCGCGTTGCAGGAGAGCTTTGAAGCTGTCAATACTGATCGCCCTGTCGAGACCATTCGCATAGTGAATATATAAAGTGGAGAGAAGAAGTGATGGATTCGAGAGTACCTGGAGGGCTCACTAGTAAACAGAGGCTAAGCCTATGAGGGGTAACAGCCTCCCAGAAATAAGAAGCCACCACCAATACAATCAACAGAATATATGAGCAATGAGTCTACTGCTGGATCGCGTCTTTCGTTATCGAAAGCTTGCTATTCTTCCTACTATTTAGTTCAAGATAGGACCCAAATAAAATTTGTATTTCAAGTGTCGCTTCTGTGCAAGCTTCAGTAGAGCTCTTCTTTGCCTGTTTGCTTCATATCAATGTATGTCATCTTGTAGACTTGTCGACCGAGCGTCGCCATGACAAGGGCTATTTGATCATTGCCATAGTCATGGACTCTGTCTTGCAACCCCGCCATACAATGCCAACACTTGGCCCAGTGCTTCGTCATCCCTTATCATATATGGGCAAAACCTGGTACCATGTTGCAGACATTGGCGCAACTGCATCGCGAACGTGTACCTTCACTGTTCACTATGCTCTGTTTGCCAATCCGCTCAAATTTGCTCCCAGCATCTTCAACAAAACTGGGACTCCTCAATAACTGCTAGTCCCACTCCAACCCTCCAGAAAGCATTGTGCGACTACGGTCACTCCCGCCACCAAGGACATGTCGATCAGTCATTCTTACGTAGCAGAGCCGCAAGCCCGCCAAGCGGCGTGGTTCGGGATTTCCTTCCGGATTGACAAGGCACTCGGAACATAAACCCCGAATCCTTGCACGCACTTCCATCACGACTCCGAGAGAACTCAGCAACCTCTCGCGATCGTGATGCGATCACCGTTGGCGACGGGGCATATTCGGACCTTGATTGACAAGGATCACCACAAGGGTATCCATCCATCATGATGCTCTCAATCGTCATAGGTACGTCCTCACCACCCTATCACGCCACGGGGAGCCAATTCCCATCCCTACGATCCCCATGCCTGGGCTGCAAATGCCATGGTCGCTGGCATCTCACACCACACCGCGATGCAGACCCCGATCTGCACTCACAGCACCTGAACATCTCTGCTCGAGCAGTCGCACGCATTCTTCCCCACAGAGCCGCACCACCACACAACCCCCGATTAGGCAGTTGTATCCCGCCTTCAGCCTCCCTCTTCAGCCTCAACTTCCAGCGCCCAGAAACAGGCATGAGATTCGGGATGGGTGCTGCCCAACCGGCTCTTAATTCCTGCCCACGCGCTTCTTCCCGGCTCACTACTTTGTTCCTCGGTGTGACACACCCCGGTCCCGGTGCACATCACCTGCATAAGCGTTGGGATCTTGATCTGCTCGGCCTCTAGATGCCTACCCACAGGCCTCCCCTGGGTTTCCATGTGTCATAGACGCGCAGTTGCCCGCGCAGCGGTGGGTACTGCAAAAACGTGAAGGCATCGAGTCAACGAAACGTAGTTGGCTGTCGGGAGTCATTCCGACGTGTGTGCAGTCGTGTCATTTAGGGCTTGTTGTGGGTCTCTTAGGTCCCGCAGTATGTTCGAGATCTTCTAGCGACGGGTATGCACAGACTGTGCAGTTTGACGCGAAGGGGCTATGCCGGAAATATGCAGACTTGTGGACTGGGAAGAAACTTCTAGTGCTGCTGGAATGTGGCTTGGCAGCCGTTTGGGGTGTGGTGGAGGCGCTGGATCTGATCAGTAGATTTTGTGGCGCTGTCTGGTGATGTGGGTGATTTTTGCAGCGGTGTGTGCGGCAGAATTTAGGCGCAGGGGGAGATGGCGTGAGTTTGTGTCAACGTCGCGCGTTCTGTTGCTGGGATGGCGTGCGAGTTCATTGAATTGCAGATCTAGCGTAAACAACCAATTGCATGTGAAGATCAGGCTGTGGGTGTTGAAATGAGCAGCTGTGCTGCTATACATTATTATGTAGTGTTGAATGACTGAACTTTTGAGTATGTAAAACGCCTGTGGTATACCATACAGAGGAGCTCATGTAGGCTCAACTCAACCACTTCCCAAAACTCCTCGCTTTCGCGTAAACCAGAGTGATGTAAAAGCCCTCCCGGGGCATGCAAATGGGTATATCCTACACTGTCCACCAGAAACTCAAGAATGAATCGCCAATCGACGTGAATAGGAAAATCGTAAAACATGCTGACTAGTGATGTGGGTATCATGCTTAGCTCTCAAGGCTGAAAGATGCTGATCGAGACGTAGTGGTGCTGTCAGCTTCAGGGTACTGAATCTCATAGTTGTCCATGTAGGTAGGTGGGCTGGCGGGTACATCCTCGTATACTGGGGGCTGCTCCTCATCCCAGGCGATGCCCATGCCGGAGCGCTCGGTAAGAACAAGGTGGAATTGAGTGCGGAGCACACGTGCAGCACCGGTAGGTGTAGCTTGGCTGAGCTTCTTGAGAGGAGCCCACTCCTCAGCTACCACCATCTCGATGATGAGGTTGTGCTTGACGCTCATGCCGCTCTGGCTGTCCATGTCGCAGAGTGGTTTGAGGGCAACGTTGCAAGCGGCGTTGAAT
This sequence comes from Curvularia kusanoi, assembly GCA_011058905.1. Taxonomy (NCBI): domain Eukaryota; kingdom Fungi; phylum Ascomycota; class Dothideomycetes; order Pleosporales; family Pleosporaceae; genus Curvularia; species Curvularia kusanoi. Next base: position 146,071 of record SWKU01000016.1, on the reverse strand, counting down.
TCCACGTCGATCTCGCCACGTTCAAAGTCGGTCTTCCAGCCAGTCTTGACCTCCTCAGTCGCGATGGCGCGAACGTCCTCATGAAGAACGCCCTTGCCCTCGCCACCAACCTTGGAGATGTGCTTGGCACAGGCTGGTGCAATGAACTTCTGGGTTTCCTCGATGCGCCAGTTGAGCTTCCTCAGCCTCCAGCGGGTCTGCGAATCGGCTTTGTTTTGGACGATGCCTGACAGGCGCATTTCGATGGGAAAGTCGCCAATGGGATGAATGACCGGGGGGAGCTTAACCGAAGCGGTCAGGTTCGTGGGTGGGAAGATGCGGATTGAGTGCTTCTCGTTTCCGGGGAAGATAGCGCGTCTTATGTCAACGGCGCGCTTGTAAGTGATCTTGTCGCCCTTCGAGGTGGTTGCTACAGCTGATAGGTAGTAATCAAGGGTCGCAAGGCTGCCATGGGTAGTTGCTGGGAGGTGACCAGGGAGGAGGTGGCTGAATGGGTAAGCGTGCTGTCCATGGCGCAAGGAAGCGGGGTGTGTCAGGAAGTCCCATGTGTGGATCTCGGTGGTCTGATTGGTGCAGTCGCTGCAGTGCTGCGCGACAGGCTTCTTGGTCGAGACGATGGCGAGAAGCTTCATCTCGAACTTCTCGATAGTAATGTGGGGCTCATGCACGTTGAGCAGGAGCTGGCCAGTAAAAATAGCGCCTGCTGACGACTGAGGGCTATTGTAGAACACGACTGGAGGCGACTCCACGTTCATGTTCATGGATGCAGCCACATGAGGTTCGATCTTAGGGCTGCTCTTCGGTGTGCCCTTGGGGGTACCCTTGGGTGACTTCTTGGAGCCATCGTGGCTGTTGAATCGTACGAAAGGAAGACGGGCCATGACTTGGTTCTCCTGCGACTTGCTCCTCTCTTCGACGGGTGGGGCGTATGAGTAAACAGGAGGGAAGAGTGGCTGTGGCGTGGTTGATTTGTGGTTGTCGAGCTTGGGCAACGGCGAAGGCGCTACCCTGGCAAGAGATTGGAGCAGGCGGCCTGGCATAGCTTGTTTGAAAACTCTGGGGTGCAGCTGAAAGCTGGGTTGCGTGCAGACGGGTGGGTGACTGTCCAATGACGATATGGCTTGGGTCCGGGGAAGCGAATGCGGCGAAGTGTACTAGGCGCTAATCTTCAAGAGTTGATTTTGTGTGAGTTGAGTTGGTGTGTAAGGTGTTGCGGCAGGAACATAGTCTGGGGAAGGGTCAATCTCAAGGAGCAGTCGTCGTCTGGGGAAGTCAGGTCCTTATAAAGAAGTCATCAGGACTATTTTGAGTTTTTACTTGAGAAAAACTCATGACTGGGTAGCCTCGCGCGCCTTTCGCATGATGCCATCGGGAACCAAGATCCAAGCTTTGAGCGAAAGGACGCTAGGCCAGGTGCAGCAGCCACACCCCTGCGCTGTTTACAATTTTTGGGTCATGAGGCAAACGTGCACGGCCTGCCGCTCTCTCGTGATCGTCCGCTGAAGCGACGCCGCGCTGGCGTGCTTGAGTTAAGTTTGGACGTCAAGTTGCGAGTACGGCGCTCGCATTTGCGCGGTGCGTCGTGAGGCTGGCTGCGCTGTCAATTGAGCTGACCGCTTGCTCAGCATGCTCAACAAGCGACGAAACCAGACGATTACGCAACGCTTGCTTCAGGGTGCTCACACAGGGCCACAATTTCCAATGTCACATCGTGTTTGTTCGATTCGCTTGCGGCCGGCCAGCAGGCGCAGTTCGCCGACGGCTGCTTCTCAGGCTCCAGTCCACGCCGCATCATGCTAACCTCACGTCTACCAAAGAACGACGTCTGGGGTACAGAACTTCCAGAATCACGGCAAGATCAGCTACCACCTGACTTCATTGTGGATTCAGCAGTTGATGCCGCAATCCATTTCGTCGTGGACCACGGCACCCCGCATTTTGGCGTTGTGATGGCGTTGTGATACATTTGGAAGGGTAGAATATTGTGCATCTCCGTGGAAGTCGTTGTTGATCATAATGCGGAGTACCTTCCTTCAATACATCAACGGCGCACCACCTCGTCACCGCTGGAATGACCTCCTGACTTACTCCCACCAGTGTCTGGCCACCCCTTGCACAAGCTGCATTTTGACTGACGCAGTCCTATTGTGCAGTCTCGTGGAATCAGTCATGTTCGAGCATTGCGATTCGAGGCCAAGGCGCCATTGCTGAGGTAAAAATTTTACAGGGGTTGTTAACCAAGCAGAACGTCAAGACCAGCGCGTGGCATGAGATGACTCCACCAGCTCCCAAGACACAGACAGTTTCTTTACACATTTTCGCAGACCGGCCCGGTGCCTTCTGTTCTTTGACCAGCTTCCATGTCAAAGCAGGCTGAGGAACCCACATGTTGAGGCTCTAGACTTTACCGTACCCATCGACGCCTTACCAGATCGCGTAACAGGGACAACATCGGCTTTACTCCGAATAGTCCGGAGTACCTGAGTACCTGTCGGGCGCGACCGAGGGGGCATTTGGGTCCGAGGTTACTCGTCTCAGCATGCGAGTCCGAGAGAGACCAGACTGAACACCAAGCCAACATTGTCACGATAGTTTGCTTATTGCCGGAGCCGTGACTGGACACCATACCGACGATGCGGCGCAGTGAAGAGGAGTTGTTCCAGGCACGGCGTAACCCAATTAGGAAGCTCATCTGCAATGTTATTCGTCGAACGAGTCAACCACGGAAAACGAAAGCCCTTGACATGTGCTCTTCATCCCTGACCCAGGGCTCTAATCCCAGCCATAGTATCCGTCGGGCAACAACAGTTGCTCACCATCGATCCGCTTCAGCATGCCACGCGTTGTCTCAGAGTCATTACTTCGAGACTTTGCGTGCTGAAATGCCAGCATTTCGCACTCATGACGTGCCATGTCACCATTTGCTGCACGTATTGCCCGAATGCTTACCGCTCCTTGGTGCCTGGTGTGGCTGCAACCTCTACAGCATGGCATCCGGTAAGCCTAATCGCTATAACGTTGGTGCTCCCGTCAGCCTCAGCGGTGCCCTGCATCCGCTAAGCACAATTCGATGCCCCTCGGTGTCCATTGTGCCATTTCGCGGCCCGATTCTAGGCACGTGTCGCTGCTTCGTGAGATTTATCCCTCAAAGTGACCTCGCAAGTGCTCAATAACAACGCTGCACAGCAATGGATACATTCCCCGCATTCGCTGGCACTCGTATAATCCCTTCCAGACCATTCGGTAGTTGCGACAGTCGCTTACAGAGGCTCTGGAACGTCTCGAGATTTGGAAGGATGCCGCGCACAATCTTTCTCAGGTGTACATCGTTGCACATTGATGGAGAAGCCTCAGCGATATTGTGCTAACTACAAGGTATTCACTTATGAACTTTGCCAGCACTCAAAAGACCCACAGGTCTCGTCGCAACCTGAGAGCATTGCTATTGCCAGTGTACCGTAAGAGTTGTGATGTGTCAAGAGTCGTACGAGGTGGTGTCTTGAGGACTTGTTCATGGGCGCATACACAACCAGGCCCTCTGCTTACAGCCAGCACATGAGCCGCATGTATCCAGTTCACCGGCGAGTAGAGCGTCTAGACTGACATGTAGACTACATGCAAGTCGCACCCACTGACCCATCGAACTATGTTCCACGCTATGATTGCGGACACACTTGCGGGTACTCGTTAATACCCGTTCTTGCACATCTTGCGGAGCTGATGAGGCTCCACCGCAAAATGCATTATTTTCTTAGCGCAAGAAGGATGTGTAAAAGGTTTTTGAATGGAGGGGTAAGCTGCGGTGAGCGCCTGACGAGCTGGAAAGTAAGTATGGCGAGGTCAGTGGTACCGTCAATATTCTTTGTTTATTCCCCGAGGGGGTGGATTGGGCGACACAGCGAGAGGAGCAATCCCTCTCCATAATAAGCTAATGGGCTCATCATCGCAACGCACACACTAATCATACGAGCACAATTGAAGTAAAATATTTGGCAGATGCAACAATTCATTTGATCGCGCTATCTACCTGGTGGAACACCGCTCTTTCCCTTCCTGGACCCGCACGCTCAGCAAAGAGCGTGTCGTTGTCCTGATTGTGATATTGCGAGACCCATCCATTGTGACATCGGTGTGCGGAGCCGTCAGTCAAGACGTCGCATTTACTCCTCGTCATCCTCAGCCTCGTCGTTGACGACGTTGAAGAAGCGGAGCTCGTAAACACCCTTGGAGGTGGAGACGACGCGGAGCCAGTCACGGAGCTGCTGCTTCTTGAGGAACTTCTTGGTGCTGCACAATCGTTAGCAATTGTCCTCTACCACACGCATATCTCCGCGCTCAAGCGCGCGCGCACTCAAGGTCAAACGTACAGGTACTTCAGGTAGCGGCCGGAGAACTCCTGGTGAGCAATGACCTCGATCTTGCCATCACCCTGCTGGGAGATCTGGATGACCTCGCCGAGGTTACCGGTGCGGCCCTCGACCTTGATGCGGTCGTGAAGGAACTTCTCGAAAGCCTGGATGTCGAAGATCTTGTCGTTGACGGGCTGGCTGCAGTTGATGACGAACTTCTTCGTCACCTTCTGGGCCTTCTTGCCGGATGCCTTCTACATGGTCGTATTAGCCTACTGTTCTGCACATCTCTGGGTGGGATGTGTGTGATGCGATGCGCAATCACAGACAGCAAAGCGGTGTACGTACGGTGTTGGGTGCCATTTTTGATGTGTGGGAGAGCGCAAAGAAGTGGTTATCCTGCGTTGAGCGTGTGTGGTGGACTGCAAGAGATGCGCCTCGTTAATTTTGCGATCGTGGGCGCGCTAGCGAAGACGCCAAGATTTTACGTATGCTCCACTTTTTCGACAGTATCTAACCACGTGATGCACGGACTACACCGTGACACTACTGCCCAGACTAAACCTCTTGCCTCGAACTTGAAGAATACGCGGCTATACAAACAGACCCATGGATGTGCAAGAATGCCACTATGTTTCTTTTCTAATCTCAATTTTTCTGATCTTGGCCCAATCCAGTCATTGTCGACACTGCACAAAGCTTGTCGCGCAGGTCATCGCAGCTCTTCAAGAGACCAAGTACCTCTTCAATTTTTCTGAAAGATCAATCGTCTTCTAAATGAGTATCGAAAAGCTGATTAATACTACAGAACTATCGACCAGTCAACAGTTATACATTAATTTTGACCACCTCTACTCTGTGTTTGAGCATAGATCCCAGCCTGCGCCTGGAAATATCTGTCCAATCCCGGTAGAAATAACAATGCATCACAAGCACAACTTTCTCCAAGGCCTTCAGATAGCCAAGAGCATTCCAAATCATTGTGTCGTCGTCCACGATCGCGTATGTATTTATCCACACACAGCGAACGGCAGCGTGCTGTTCAGCTGTGAGCCCATTCACCCAGTTGGTGACTGGCAGAACGTAGTTTGGCTCAGGTTCAAAGGCGAATTCTTGCAGGCTGAAGAAGAGCAGGTGCGTCTCGGCTCTGATTTGGCGTCAGGCAGTGGTCGTACCCAGGATTTGTCTGACATGATCACCAGGCACCAGCACACGCGCCTTGAGCATGCCTGCGTGGCCAGGACTAGATTCAGGCGCAAATGCATAGTTCCAGATGAGATTGCGGAGCTCAGCAGGGAGGCGAAGAAGTGGCGACTCTTTCTGGTTGCGCGCAGTGCTAATTTCGATTAATTCCAAGTCTTTGGTTTGATCAGCAAACGGAGAACTGACATAATATCATGGACTGCAAGTAGATTATGCTTGCCAGCGAGAGGGTCGGGCATTGCCATTTTGGTGCACACCTGTTGTTGAGGAGAGGAAAGTGAGTGGATTGTTTGCGCGAGCGTGCGACAAGCTTAGTATAGGTGGCGATGGAGGCTGAAGTGAAAGTTCAAGCGAAGAGTGAAACAGGCCGTCGCCCCGACCCTAATAGTGTTGTTTGAATGATGAGAATCATATGAATACCACTTTGAATGAATGAATTAAAGGGCAAAGCTGCTGAGCGGCATCAGTATTCATATCCGAACTGTGCGGTAGACCTACACAGCCCAAGGATCGAACGATGTCTAAAATAAAAACTATTAGATTCATCTGCTACACCTCAGTAAATGCTTCGAGATCATTGGATCTGGAGTTTCCCATCAGAAAGATGTAATTCATTTCAAGAGAGCTACACGTTATACTGCGAATACATGCGATGTTAAATCACTGTAGAATCTTACTCCTTCTCGTGAATGTCGACCCATTGATCGCCAATCAATCTACTAATTACCTGACGATATGTGAAGCAGAACGATCTCATGTAAGTCAACTGTAGCAAACTTTGAAGTAGGTATATTGCACATCGATGATCACAAATTTGTATGGTCATACATATTGCAGTAGACTTGAGATGGATAATATATGTCGATGTGCAGTTGTTGCGGCAGAGTTCAGAACACCGAGTCATTTGGTGTGTACAATATGGTTGTTTTATTCTCGATCTCATCTGTAAGTTTGGACGGGTCACTCGGTCTATGGACAGATGTCTTCGTGACCTCTGCTCACATGAATTCGGGTTCTCAAAGGGAAGTCTTCATCTTATTACTCCATTATAGAAGACATAAGCCTCTACGAGTAGGAAGCTTAGATCAATGGCAGTATGCAGTAGAGATAATGACGTCTCGGGAACTGATTATGTCAATAAACTTTCCGTAAAAGATTCAATGACAGATAGAGGGGCAATGTCACATCACTTAAACCACAACCTTACGAATCACAAAGATCATTACGAGTTTAACGTTGCCTTCATTCAGTTATAATACAAGGTGCTGCGATCAAAGCGCATTGCACTCAGTCATGACAGTCGTAGCTATCGTAGCGAAACGCTTATTTGTCGCCAGTGTCGTGGATCGCGTTGGGAACAGCGCGCTCGACAGACTCGGGTAGGATCTCCTGGATCTTCTTGGGGACGATGGAGGCGTCACCATCATCCTTGGCGTGAGTCCTGGAGGTGGACTGGTCGGCCTTGCCGCCGGTGGGGTGAACCTGGTGACACTGTTAGATTCTGATGGACGGCTGCTTTCTTAAAGGTAAAACATACAGAGTCGGGAAGAGCCTCCTCGAGACCAGAGGGAGCCGCCTCCTGGACCTTCTTGGGGACAGCAGAGTCGCCAGTGGCGTGGGACTTGCCCTGTCCGTACTCGTTTGTGGAAGACATTCTGATTGTGTTACGGAAGATTGGTGTAGTTCGGACGATGGGTCGTGTGAAAGTGCGGAGCTTGAGTGCAGCGGAAGACATGATGAATTGATGGATCTTATAGACACAGAGAGAGGTACTGTTTATGTACATTCACGCAGGTGTGAGCGCGTCATTGTCTTGCATAGTATACACCGTCATTACCACTCTACGCGAGCTCGCGTGGCGGCGAATCAATCCAAGCATTGAGAAGGGAGTATGGGGATCGCTGTGACGCGGGAGTGGAGCGAGCAGATGTCAGCCTGCAATGATGCGGTCATTGGATAAGCACACGTTCGTGGCGCAGACGCCCGCGGAAGGGGTTTGAGCGCAAGGCGAGCCATTTCGATACGATTACCACAATGTATGTCGACATTGTCTACTAAAGGAGCTTATTGTGTCTTGATTGCGTAGTACTCGTTGCCTTCGGAGAGATTGGAGGTGATGTTTGTCGGAGTCGGGGAAACCGGGGATGTCGGCATCCGGGAGGCCGATCATGCAGGAACACCTCTCATCTGTCGTCTGTCCAATGAAGACATCACATGGTGGTCTTTGATTCCATGGAACAATGAGCCAGTAGATGGTCCAGCCATCGCTCACTACCCCGGACGATGCCCGCACGAACTTTAGTTTAGTCCGTAAAGATCGCGCAAAAGCATTGACTCCCTCCAGAGCTTCTGTATCATCAAACCCACTACCTCATACCTGTTACGATCACCATGCACTTTGGACTATAGCATTTTGCTGCAGACGCTTTCACGGAGACTGCTTTACAAAGGGACTGTCGTCTATATTCTAAAAGAATCCTAGATGTATACTTTCTGGCCTTCATCGCCTAAGAACGGCAACTCGACTCCCACCAAAGAATACCAAGCGACATGGACATTTCAAAATGCTACATGGCAACAACAAGGTCCAACAATACTAACAAACGAACTTGCTATGCCTCATGTAGGCAGAAATATTTCTGCAAAGCAGATCCCTCTCGAATTTGACATATCGTGATCAGATCCAAGCAGTGCCCAAGCCACAGACGTGGCGTCCTATCATCTCGAGCCATTGGCCGATTCAGCCTGCCCAACCTCACAGCACTTGCAGGCTGCATGAGCTGCAGCACTGCCTCAGCCTTGTCGGCGCGTAGAATTGGCGAAACTCGAATGTCTGCCTGCGCGACGCCTATTGATCTGTTCCCTCAGCACATGTTAAGCAGATCTGCTGTTATCGCCAAAATCCCATGTCACTCAACGCCGCACCCACTTACCGAGATGTACGAACAAGACTCGCTCATGCGCTAGGCTACCATGACTATCCCGCGAACGCGACCGCCGAGCCGTATTTGACGTACATATATAGGCGCCATGTTGGTGCTGGGGCTTTGGAAGAATGGCTTGAGCTTTTTATCGAGGTTGTGGAATACTTCGACGTTGGGATAAAGGAGTCAAATGAAGATGGCAATGGCACAATACAGGACTTGATCGATCGTCTGGCTACTTCCGGCTTCCTCAACTTGTTCGCAGACACGACTGCTGGTCAGACGGCTAGACTGATACATGTTGAGGATACTGTGATGTACATCTTGGGTACATGGTCGACAATGCTGAGTTCTTTTGTGCAGCAGCGGAATCAGTCTCGAAAGATCGTCGCTGCGTATCGTGGATGTGTAGACCAGGCTGTCACTTGGAACGAGCCATATGACAACAATCTTGCTGGGTTGGTACGAGGTTGTGAATTGTCGCCCAATGGTCGATGGGATCATAGGTACAAGACCGGGCGGGACGATGCGATTGAGTGGATAATGAAGGTGCTGTCCGGCTCACCCAATGCTTCAGCGAGTCCAATGCAAATGTCATCGCAAAGTATGTATCTTCAGGTCCCTCAGGGTAAGTACGCTCTCTTGTGTAATTATACAATTCTGATCTGTGTCAGCCTCCTCTTGTCAGTTGTACGAAGACATTGATGCACATGAGTCTCTGTCGATTAAAGCTATCCGACTCAACGCTTTTACGTTGAGCGTTTTCAGTGCAGTAAGAGTGACTTGGACGCAGAACATCACTAGACATCTAAAGCTCACTCGATCTGGTGGGCAACATACGCTAGAGTTGTTCTCGCTTCCATGTGCATTTGGTGCCACCACACGCGAGTGCGTTGGCATCCCAACTGAACTTGCGCACGAAGTTCAGGAATCTTATGCAATGCTTTTCAATGCATGGCACACTGTACCGTTGCATGTCAAGCTTGGTGGACTGTTTGGCATCCGGCGCGTTTGTTGGTGCTGGTCGTGTACTGCGTATCGGTATCGTGAAAGATGTCTCATGGAGTGCAGAAATAGTACCAGAGTGGGCAAACAAAGATCAGGTGTTTGGAAGGGTGTTGGTCAGGACGGATTCGATGATTTGCTTGCGGACCTGTCAAGAATGCCTGCACAAGACCATTGGACGCCAGATGACTTCCCGCACCTGTGGGCGCGGATTGCTCGTCTCGAACAGCATTTACAGACTTCGAGACCTTGGAGCCTTTGGGTTTTATTCCGTGATCGAAGAGACACGGTGCAATTCTGGACCTTCCTGTATGTGGGATTTTCCACTAGTCAAGCCGTGCTGACCATCTGACAGGTTTGCGACTGTCGTTGTATTGCTAACTATCGTTCAAATGCTATTGGGCATTGCGCAAGTCGTAGGATCTTTTGCGCAATAGGCTCACACGATTGAGTATTTTTGACGAAGCTCATCAGGTACTTGAAAAGCACCATAAAAAGCTACTCGCCCCCTCCGTAGTCTTTGCTCTAGTGGACGACCTTCCATCTCGTAACTCTGAACACTCTCGCTTGTTTGAACACAGCTCTGAAATCCCACTATGCCTGGACCTTGGGTACCATCCTCCCTTGTCCCCTCAGCGTACAGGGCAATTCCGCTATAGCCTGTGGGCGGATCGAAATCCGGGCTCACACGGTAAAGTACTGCGCGAGAAACGAGACTCTCCCAGGTCGATCGACTGTGATCCTTGAGCGGTTTTCCAGCTGCCATGGTCTGATTTAGGAAGATGCCTTCGCCTACGATAAGAACGTCTGAGCAGAGATGGCATTTCACACTCTTGGCATTTCTGTGGGATTCTGTACGCCCCAGGATCTTCACAGTTGAGGTTTGCTGGCGGAGTGACGACCAAGAGTCGCGGCTCAGCCAACCCATATCAGCTATGGGCGACTTCACATCTTGTATGAAGCTTGCATTTTGGGGCTTGATCAAAGCGCAATCGTACTTGAAGCCATCGGGATACAATCCGACTTCAACATCATACGACTTCTCAACGTGCCCTATCTGCCAATACGATCAGTATGATGGCAATTGAACCCCTCCATTTGAACTTACCCGTTCGTTGGCAGCCCATATCTCAACATGATCGTTCCAATCTTGCTTTAGCCTTTCGGTATGGACTCGCCCTGCGCCCAAGAATGATCTTGAAAGCATCGCCTCAGTTATTACATGTGACGACATGATCAGGAATGGGCACCCCTCCTTGATCACCTGGAGGCCGATTCTGCCCGAATACTTCTGCTTGCTCGAGGACTTTCCTCGCGCTTCAATAAAATCATTGACCTGGAGTGCCATTGTATTACTCGTTGTCGTCGCTACTGAGGTTGGCCGGAAAGGGCGAAGGAAATCCTTGAAGGCTGATTTCGGCGTACTGGAGCTAGATATTGCTTCCGTTGCTGTTCCATCAGCCGGGGATTTGTTTCCAGGTAACATTGTGGGTTGCATATCATGTTTGATATAAGAAACCTTCAATCCACCGTACTTATGTGGCAGATGGGAGCATGCTATGGTAGTGTCAAAGTTCTCTGATACTATCAGCTGTAGCGTACCATTGATCAGTAAATAGAAGCCAATGCAGCCCTCAAAGGTAAGAAAGATGTCTTTCACAATGTCCATACTTAGAGTTGTACGACAGTCGATCAGAGATAACGGCCTCGGATCGGGTGGTGGATTGACCCCTCCCGTCGGAGGCCATCGTGTTTCAACAGGAAGAATCACCGGTGCTCCGGCAATAGTGAGCGGATAAGATACTGTTTCCTCAAATTCGAACGGCGTGCAAGTCCACACTCCAGTTCTTTCGCCACCCGCTGTCCCTGGCTGATACTGCAGATCCCATTTCCAGTCCTCGGGTAGTAAGTCTTGTATGAGATTCGGTTCAGTCGTCAGCGCTTGCTGGTGCGCGTGCAAAATATGTTTAAAGTGCAAGGACTTACAAGAACACTCGGATACGGCTTCGGAGTCTTGCAGATCTTCTTCACCGGCATGCCTGCCTGTATCTGGTGCTACATCCTCAAACACAGGATCATCATCGTGCATAGGTAGATCTCGTGTATCAAGACCAGCTCCTGCGAGCCTTAATCTCTGTAGATCACGTTCCCATCTGATGACCCAGTAAGGACCTTTTCCAGGGTCATCCTTTGGTCGCTTCTGCCTCGAAAAGAATTTGCCCGAGGTAAGACTGTGACGGATGTTGTTCTGCCACCCAATCTGTGTTTGGTTGCGGTAGAATCCAAATCTGTTTTCAATCCATTCGTAGATCTGCGTTAGAGTAAGACGTTCGTTAGGCGCGCTACGAATGGCCATTATAATTAGCATTATATTGCTGTAAGGCGGCTTGTCGACATCGATCTCAACGAAAGGCGTCTTGTCTAGTTCGGGCAGGAGTCCTTCAGATTCCTCGACCTTGGTCTCTTCGGCGGCCTTCTGTTTCTTGCTGCTTCTAACATACTCTTCAACGGGGCCATCTAGAGACGGCTCATGAGGTCGTTTTGATGAATCTGGAGCAGGTGCATATGAATGATCCAGACTAGCCGTAGGTTGCGGGCTGGCTGGTCTCTGGCAATAATTATGGCGGTGCTTCCAGTCTTCATATGCAGCATCGACCCTCCTTCTCTGATCCCAAATCCTACGGAGAGTAGTGTAGGATCGCGGTTGAGATAAACCACATGATCGGCCGTAATCTCAGCTGGAGCCGGCTCTTGACCCAAGTCAGAAATCGATCGCCTCCAAGCTTCGTTGTGACCCACAAAGCGCTCAACAGAAGGGTCGCGCTTAGACAGATAGCTGTCAGGAATTCTGGGCTCAGAGGATTCGCGTTCGAGAGGTCTACCCTCAACGCCTTTTGCAGGGTTCTTGGCAGATTCAATCTGGTCATCGGGGCGGATGTTTGCCCAGGACAAGGACGAGGAGAAACGCGACAGCCGCTCGCTAGGCAATGGTTGTCCTAACATCGTTCGCTCTGGGATTCCTTTCTTTTCCGGTTCTATATGTTCCATATGCTCCTTAAAGTCAGACATGTCTTGTATCCAGCACTGCTCCGATGATGGCCGTTGGCAGGAATAATTAGAAAAGGTAAATGGGCAGCTTGTGGACAAACTCGGTGACAGAAGAATACTTGAAAGCACTGAATTATTTTATAAGAAGATCAGACAAGCAAACCGAAGTGGAAGGGAGAAGGTAAATCGTTGAATGTGTCATTATCTGGAGCGTCTTGAGGTGTGTGTTCATGCACACGCTGGAACATGTCAGCCGGCTGCGCCACCATGCACCCATGTCCGTGCGGGGCGGCTAGATACCTGGACAACTCGCAACCGTCAACTTCTGTCCTAGAACAAGGCTGAGATTCTCATCGGAGTCCCGCAGTTGATTCTCTCTGCTGGCTTAGTGTCCAAAATGAGCACCATGCAACACTCTCTGTAGCGCAATCATGGCGAAGAAATAGCGGTTATACTGCCAATCAGATACATGAAATGGACGCTGCTAGGACTTAAGGCTGAATGATCAGGCGCACTTAAACGAATGAGCTGTTTCAATTGACGTTTAAAGAGAAGTCGCAGGAAGTCACAGGAGAATATCACAGCCGAGTAACGAAAGAACCTGTATATGCTCACGATGCGTGAGATGTCCCTCGAATGCGGGACTCCAGCTGCCTCTGTGGCGGGGACACATGACGGACAAGGCTGAAAGTTGTGTCAGCTCAGTAACTATGCCCACCCATCCTATAGGGACTCAGAGTATCTGCTACATCAGCGTCTCTACCTTGTGCCTAAAGACAGGCAGCTAGCATCAAGTGGAATAGGCAAGAGTCTTCCCGTGAGGATAATGTTCACAACGACACATGCATGATGTGGTTGTATGCGGCAGGAACTCATCAGATTGACATATTGTCACATCGTCGAATTACTGATAACGGTGTCTAAGACTCAGAACTTGATTGCTCCTTCACTGTTTGTATTGTTGGAAGGGAACAAACACGGAAGAGAAGAGAGGCACATTAGCAAATTTTGACTTGAGAAACCGACAACAAATGAGGCTTTTATTCGGTGTTCTCCTTACATCGACACATGCTCAGCTGGCAATCCAATTTTCGCAAGACCCACTCGCGATAGATATCAGTGCTGGGCCATGTGGTGGTTTCGTCTCAAGCACCGTAGTGCTTTAACGAATGACTAGAGTCTTGACCACATTGGTGTCGATGTCGTGCAGCTCGATAGGGAATTTACATGCCTCCTTGAAGATACAATTCTTTGTACCCTTAGGACCCTTATCTTTGCTTGGAGGTGCAGGGCAACGATGACCAAAAATGCACTTGATATCTTGGCACAGACTGCCTGACATACAGGGTGACATGCGTGCGACCAGTCGAAGAGTCGCAATATCGCTGCGCTTCGGCTCGAAGTCGTGCCTATGGGTGCAATTTTGTCCATACGGGCACTCTTGACGTAAAAAGTGGACATTGCACAACTTGAGCTTCTTAACCCGGTCGACTTCGGCCTTGTCATAGTCTTTGCAGGGAGGATCAATGCGCTGGCCAGCTCGATTGCGTGCGATGACCTCGTTACGATCAGCCGGCTCGTACTTCGGCACAGCAGATACGGGTGGCGGTGGCGCAGCTGCCTTTGCAGCCCAGCTGGTCATTGGTGGAGGAACCTTGGTCGCGATGAACCCATCAGATGCTATTGTTGATGTTGAGGGCGTGCGTGGTAAGGACCCAACCATGGCTCTAGCTGGAACGGGGCTATCCATTACCTGCGCTTGAGGTGCTGGAAAACGGCTGGGTAGCCCAGCGAAAACGTCGTACACCTTCTGCGGCGGAGATGCCATGTCATGGACATGATTGAATCGGCCAGGAACAAAAGTGTTGACAGGGTTGACTAGTTTTGAGTCCCTGAAGATGTTGGCAAACCTCTTGGTGGTGTATGGAAGTGGCAGCAGTTCCTTCTCGAATGGCACACCTTCGAGCAAAATGACTTTGGCCACAGTTTCGGGATTATCTTGGACCTCTTCCAACACGCGAGCGTAACCATTGTCATGGGAACACCCGAAGAGGAGTCGGCGGCAGTGATAGTCCCGGGAAAAGATTCGGAAATTCTCTTTGCTACAATCAGTACTGTATCGCCCTACCGGACGACGAAATGTGACTTACCAATGATCTTTTCATCGGCACGATCCTTCCCAGCACCCACATCGACAAAGTCGAACATTGTTTTGCCTCGAGTAAATCCTCGCACAAAGTCCTCGAGATCTGTGACTGCTTCAATTGTGCCCGTTCGCACTAATGTTTCCGCAAGGCCACGGACGTTGGCATAGATTCGGCAAATTGTGCGGGAGGCAAGAGGAACGTCCTTGACTTCATTCTCAATCCACTCACGTACGGCAGCATCAAGCTGCGAAGCAGCGCGGCGACCACCCTTCTCTCCGTCTCTCAGGTACTCTTCGCGAAACTGGCTACATTAGTGAAGTAATTTTGCACGTGCAATGTACTTACCACCATGCCGTCTCCGTCGATCAAAACCATAACGAAGGGATTGTCAGCCTGGAGGTATCGTTAGCACCCAGGCAAAGCTCAAGATGAAAACTTCCTTTGTGACTCACTAAGGCGCGCTGATACTGCTGTAGATACTTGTCGTATATAGACTTTTGAGTCTGCCATGCGGTTGCAGCCTCGATATGAGAGTTAAGAATTTCATTTTGCTGGCGCGAGTATTCGAGGCGCGTAAGAAGCTCCTACGATAGTCAGCTATGAGAGCGGCGAGTGAACCAGTGACACCAACGACTATAAAATCGCCTTTGTCAAGCTCGCTGCGTTGCAGATTTTCGTAGCGCTGATAAAGAGTTGCATGCTCAGGATCGGATGAGCCAGGACGTGTCACAGCGTTGGACGCGGGTGCAGGGGTCTGACCAAGACCAGGAAGGAACGAAGCTGGTGCCATGGTTGATGTGAGTGGAAATGAGTTCGAGTCGTGGAGCGTGTAGACGATTGTGGATGTGTAATCGGTGGAGCTGACGATGAGATGATGAGTGAAAGCAGGCGTGGGTAAGGGCGCGATTTTATCTCATGCTGCGCAGAAAGCAGTTTCCTGAAATGAGGTGACTGAAAATGAGAGACAGGAAACGGAAAACGGGGACCGGGAAGTGGAATACGGAAGACGGGAGACGGGCACAGAAATCAGCAATCGGGCACCAGGAACAGGAGACAGCAAACAGTTATCTGTGCAAGTGAATGTGAGATCGCAAATTTCTGTTAGTGGCCGTCAAAAGGGTCGGCTCTCAGACGGTGCAACCATGCAGGCACATGCGAGGCGCAATATTGGCGGTGAAGGCGCTATTGACAGCAAACGGGCGGGCGTCCTATGCACCCTGCCGCAATGGCGGTGATTACTCTACTCATCCGCATACTGTAAACAGGAGACAGGATGCAGTATACGGTAACACAAGATCCGCGACGACTAGTCGCGCCTGCCATTGCGCGCTAGAGCTGTGCACTGATTGGTCGGGATTTTGATGTGGGGAGCTGCTCGCTTCTAACAGCCGGGGAGCTCCCTGCCAGCCGCCGCCAAGCTGAGAGAGCTGCGCTCTGACGTTCCTAGAAGCCACGATTCGAATTGCTGAGCTCCCCTCCATCTTCTATTACCCTGCGCATTCATCTCGTCTATTGTTTGCTGTATCCATCATGGTTGCCTGGAAGGTCTCATCCCTGCTATTGGTCTCCTTGAGGGCGCTCAATGCCTTTGCGGCTGAGGTAGGTGCCCGCGTGAGCTGCGCTGCATGACATCAACCCGACTGACCCCCGCGTGTTCAGACTGAAGCCGTCAAGGAAGTGCCTGAGGCACAGACACCGAACCTGAACGTGAAGATCTCCGCCTCGTTCCCCCAGGCTGAGATCTTTGGCGTCAAGCTTATCAATGGCCACGCCACTGAGGCACGCCTGTCCATCTCCAACAACGAGCCGAAGCCTATTGGCGTGAACATTGTTGGTGGCTCGCTGCTCAAGGAGGCCAATGGCCAGTCCCAGGTCGTGCGCAACCTTACTGCGCAGAAGTACTCTATCGAGATCCCCGCTGGCGCTGAGGAGACCATTCCTTACACCTTCTCCACCGAGCTGCACCCCCAGGATCTCCGCCTCCAGCTCGTCGCTGTCTTGAGGAACTCCGAGAACGCAATCTTCACTGTTGCCGCCTATAACGAGACTGTCACTGTTGTCGAGAGGCCCACCAGCATCTTCGACCCCCAGATGTAGGTCATCCCTAAGGCCATTCATTGCAGGGCCTTCAAGCAGCAGCCAGAAGCTAACATGCTATTTAGTCTCTTCCTCTACCTCGTCCTCCTCGGCGCTTTCGCAGGCACTGGTTTCTTTGTCTACAACACCTGGATCTCCACCTTCTTCCCCCAGAAGAAGGGCCGCGGCAAGGGTGGTGAGCGTGCTAAGAAGTCTTCCCAGGGCTCCAAGAAGGTCGACCCCTCAGAGCAGGTTGCCGTTGTTGGCGCTGATGGCCCCGCTGTCACTTCCGGTGCAAAGTATGATGAGAGCTGGATCCCTGCCTCTCATTTGCAGCGCCCGGAGGCCAAGCGCGTCCGCAGCGGCACTCCCAAGGTCAAGCCCAGGGCTTAGATGACAGTTGTCAGGGCAGAATGTGCGCTGGGTTGATCCCTTCTTGGGATAACATTGGGTGTATCTTCGCTGGACACTGTGATCGCGATTTGCGGGCACTAGTAGGGCAGCGCCTTTACTGAGGTGCTGTGTTGGATAGGAGCGACGATGACACTTTGACCTTGTACCATATAACGGAACCAAAAGTTGGCTAGTTTGTATACTAGTATGATCACTAGAAGATCACGTTGGATATCGCATGCTCTTATTCATTACTATCGATTCCCTCTGTCCTGACTTTCCTTACTCTTTCTTCCAATCCTCGAATTCTTCCCCCAGATGCTCCTTCAACCTTGCAAACTTATTTTGATAGTTACTACCACATCTCCAGCACTTCATATCCCAGCTCGGCCAATCTCCCGGGTGGAATCTGTCACTGCCCTCCTCGAGCGGGAACTCATCTACGCCTACAAAGAAACTCGAATTGAAGCTCAGGTAGTGCTTCTTATGTTTCATACACGGCGAGTGCATCTCCCGGCTCATGATATGAATGTGCATATGGTTCATACTCGGATGGGTGTGCGCGCCCGCTTTGATCTCAGACAGCCAGTCACGGCCGGGTGGCAGCAGCGCGTCCCGCTCTGAGGATGGTGGTGGGTCATCCTGGCTCATGAGATCTTCCAGTGCGGTTTGATACGGCGCGTCTGAGGCGCTCTGACGGCCGTATTTTCTGCGCAGTTCAGAGGCTGCGAGGATCTTGAGGCGGTCCACGCGTTTACACACTTCGGCTAGGAAGGTAGCGTTGCTGGAAAGGAGGGAAAGAGGATGCTGGCTGTAGTACTCTGGGTTACGTGGAATGAGGAGCAGGTGGACGCTGCATCCCTATCAGATGGATATTCTCGCTCTTGGACATGCCGTCTGAGATTACTTACCTTGCTTTGGGGAATTTATCGTTGATGACTACGAAGTCGTCGTCATACTCTACTACGAGACCTTCTGGGTTCTTCTCAGGGTGCTCGATATAGATGCCTAACCCGCTCCGAGCATCAAAACCGCGCTTTGCAGGCTTTGCAGGGGCTTCGAGTGGTTTGGTGTCGGGTTTGGGTTTCTTCGCTGACATCAGTTCTGCGACTGCGTTGTAAGATTAGGTCTTGAGGAGGAAAGGCATGCTGCACATACAGGCATTCGTTCGTTTTGACGCAAGAGACTTGTCTGACACCTGCGGTTCCGAGGTTCCTTCTATCTCCTCAGCCGCTATTGGGTCTTGACGTTGCTCTTTCGCATTGCTCTTTTTATACCTGGAAGCTTCTGCCATGCTGGATGGGGTCTGATGGAAGGCGCGGATGTGAATCGAACGACAAGCTTACGAACAATGTGATCTATATCGCAACACTCCAAACATCCGCGACTGTACTACACGCAGATTATTATTCTGGTGCTCGCGTATCTCATGTCGCGCTGCTGATACATATGGGAAAGCTCCAGGCTCACGATGACGTGGGGCAAGTTTAGCCGCAAGGATGACGCTAGCCGGAATTTTAGATTCATTGACGACCGCCCCTCAGCTTCTGTTTATTGTCTAAAGATGGCTACACAACCGATCGAGGGTATTTCTAGGTCGAAGGACGGACACGGCGAGGCTGCACCTTCTTTGGCCAACGGTTGAACTCTGGTTGCTAGCGTGCGCGCTCTTCTATCCGATCGCGATACTGCGTTCTTGCTACTCCACACATCAGCCCATTCTTTACCCATGGAGCATGAAAACATTCTTTCAGTAATACCATAGATTCGTGAATATGCCAAAGAACGCACATCCGCCTCGCGGCAAGCCCGTGAAGAAGGCGCCCCCACCTGAAGAAGGTCACGACTGGATTGTTTTTGGTGACGGCAAACCCAAGAAGAAGAAAGGCGAGAGCTCAACAACCAGTGACGACAAGGGGAAAGGAAAAGCAGCTGCCGGGCAGGCTGAGGACGGGCCCAAGAAGCCCGATACTCGAACTTTGATTGCTGGGGCGTCATGGACTGGCAAATTGCCCGTCAACCTGTTCTCTGAATACCTTCAGAAGCAGCAGTGGAATAAGCCCGACTACAGGATAGTAAGCTTCAAGCACTCAATCAGATGGATCAAGGGCTGACTCTAGTAGCGCAAAGATGGCGACAAACACTTCGCATACGCCGTGGTGCTCTCAAAGAAGCACCCAAAGACGCAAGAAGTCACGACTCTGCCTCCGATCAAGGTTCCTGCCGAGCTTGAAGAACCCGCCCACCAGCCTACCGCCGTTGAAGCCCGCAACTTCGCCGCCGCATACGCTCTTTTTCGTGTTGCGAGCGCAAAGAACATGCACATGATGCTTCCTCCTACATACAAGGACTTGTGGAAAGGGACATTCCAGGAGCTCAAGAAGCGGGACGAGAAAGAGGGCAAGGGCTGGATGTACGAGGCTGATCCTTTCTTTGGCTTCGCGGAACGAGAGAAGGCCAAGGCAGTTGCTGCAAAAGAGCGAGAGAAGAAGCAGAAGCAGCTAGATGATGCGAAGAAAGCACACAATCTGAAGCCCGGCATGTCCATGCCAAACACAGAAGGCTCATGGAAGGGACCCGCGAGAAATTTGATGAAGGGATGGGAACGGGTGCCAAAAATTGAGCTTGGGAAGAGGACGAGACAGCAGGCCGAGCGCCTCATCCGACGCGACGCATTGTGGAACCCAAATGGTATTCAAATGGATATCAACACCAGAATGCGGCTCGAGGATGAGATTACGGATCTAGGATTTCGCCGCAGCCACGTGGAAGAAGCTGCCGACATCTGTAAAGATCGAGAGGAGATTCTCGAATGGCTCTTGATCCATGTTCCGGAGGACGATCTGCCATCTTGGAGTCTGCCCGAGGGCTATGTGGCTGGTGTGAGCATGGCTAGTTCAGACCTCAAGCGGGAAGGCGCTGTGAAGCGCCTCGCAACGGCAGGTTATTCTACCGAGCTCTGCGAAGAAGCATATGACGGTCAAGGCGGAGATGAAAGAAGAGCCGCGGCACTGCTTCAGGCTCGTTTGCTTCGCCCTGATGACGATGACAAGGATATCGCTCAGGAACTGGCTGATCTTACTATCTCTGAAGAGCCAGCAGAGTCACCAGAAGACGATCCTTGGGAGACAGAAATGTCTACACTGGAGGCTATCTACGACAAGCTCTTTTCTCGCCCGTCGCCTGATATGTGCCGCATAGAGCTCGACATCAAACAGCAAGGCAAGCGTCTTATCCTGCAGGCCAGGAAGCCTTTCGGACCCTACCCAGCGGTGACACCCATCGTCACGTTTGAAGCAGCGATTCCTGCCTACATTCGCCTCAGCATCATTAGAAAGGCGCTGATGCATGCTGAGGAGAACTTCATTGGCATGCCCATGATCTACGATATCATCGATTGGGTGCAGCAGAATGCAGGGGAGATCTTCAAGAACCCTGGACGACTGGCCGATGTGTCGTCTGGCCTCGCGGCTGCAGATCATTCGGTGGAGACCCAGAGTCAGAGCAAGAAGAGGAAGGATAGAGGCCGGAAACCGATTGACTGGACGCCCGCAACGACTGCCAGCCAACAAATCCTTAATGACTGGCAGGCCAAGCAAACGAGTCCGGCCCAGCAGAAAATGATGAACGCGCGACAGTCTCTGCCAGCTTGGAAGTTGAGGGATGAAATTGTTCAGACCGTGAACAGGTGCAACGTAACCATCATCTCTGGTGAGACCGGTTCGGGCAAATCGACCCAATCTGTGCAATTCGTGTTGGACGATCTGATCGAAAGGCAACTCGGCGCGGTCGCAAACATTATCTGTACCCAGCCAAGAAGGATTTCCGCGCTTGGTCTTGCCGACCGTGTGGCCGATGAGAGATGCGGTCGAGTAGGTGACGAGATTGGATATACCATCCGTGGCGAGTCCAAGCAGAAGCCAGGTACAACGAAGATCACGTTTGTCACTACCGGTGTGCTTCTCCGAAGGCTACAGACATCCGGAGGACGCGCCGACGACGTCGTCGCCTCGCTAGCAGACGTTAGTCACGTTGTTGTCGATGAAGTGCACGAACGCAGTCTTGACACTGACTTCCTACTTGTGCTCCTTCGTCAGATCCTGCGGACTAGGAAAGATTTGAAGGTCATTTTGATGAGTGCAACACTGGATGCTGCAGTCTTCGAGGCTTATTTCAAAGAGGTGGGCCCTGTAGGACGGGTCGAGATCGCTGGAAGGACGCATCCCGTTACAGATTACTACGTCGACGACGTAATGCATCTAACGGGGTTCAGAGGCCAATTCGGTGATGATGACGAACAACAAGACAAGTCTGTCAGTGCTAACCTGCGGAGCATTGGCTTTGGTATCAACTATGATCTGATCGCCGAGACTATCGCCTACATCGATCACCAACTTGGGAGCAAAGATGGCGGCATCTTGGTATTCCTACCTGGTACTATGGAGATCGATCGCACGATTCAAGCTTTGAGCAGTTTCTCGAACATTCATGCTCTACCTTTGCATGCCTCACTTCTGCCGGCTGAGCAGAAGCGTGTCTTCCCACCTCCTCCAGCTGGCAAGAGGAAAGTCATTGCTGCGACCAACGTAGCGGAGACTTCAATCACGATTGAGGATATCGTTGCGGTCATCGACACTGGCCGTGTAAAGGAGACGAGCTACGACCCACAAAACAATATGGTCCGACTTGCGGAGACATGGGCATCGAGAGCAGCATGCAAACAGCGTCGCGGCCGAGCAGGTCGCGTCCGGGCTGGCGACTGCTACAAGCTTTACACACGCAATGCAGAGGCAAAGATGTTGGAGCGTCCCGACCCTGAGATCAGGCGTGTCCCTCTGGAACAAATGTGTTTGTCTATCAAAGCTATGGGTGTGAAGGATGTCTCTGGGTTTCTTGCCTCAGCCCTCACGCCGCCTGAGAGCACAGCAGTTGAGGGCGCGGTCAAGCTACTATCGCAGATGGGTGCGGTCACAGATGACGAGCTCACAGCTCTCGGACGTCACATGTCAATGATTCCTGCGGACCTTCGTCTAAGCAAGCTGCTTGTTTATGGCGCAACGTTCGGCTGCCTGGAGGCTGCGCTGACCATCGCAGCTGTATTGACTGCCCGAAGCCCCTTCTTGTCCCCCAGAGATCGAGACCAAAACACCCGAAACGAGTTTGATCGTATTCGCGCGTCGTTCTCAGCCAACCAGGGCGACCTCCTAGTCGACCTTCGTGCATACGAGCAATGGGCCGCGTTCCGTAATAAGGGTGTCTCTGGCCGCGACCTTAAGATCTGGTGCCAGGACAACAGGATTAGTACCCAGACCATGTTTGACATCCAGTCCAACCGCTCGCAGTACTTGTCTTCCTTAAAGGAGATTTCATTCCTGCCATACAACTATGCATCGAACAATCCGTCCAGTCACGGCACATACAACATCCACAATGAGAACGACGCTCTGCTGCGTGCCCTCATTGCTGGCTCGTTCAACCCGCAGATCGCACGCATTCAACTCCCAGACAAGAAGTTCGCTGCCGGAATTGCTGGTGCTGTAGAGCTTGATCCAGAAGCGAGAGAGATCAAGTACTTCAACCAGGATAACGGACGCGTCTTCGTTCATCCGAGCTCCACGCTATTCTCGAGTCAAACCTTCCCGTCAAACGCCAGCTTCATCGCGTACTTCAACAAGATGGCCACCAGCAAAGTCTTCATCAGGGACATCACACCATTCAATGCATACAGTCTGCTTATGTTTGCGGGTCAGATACAGGTTGATACGCTAGGCAGGGGACTGGTTGTCGATGAGTGGATCAGATTGAGGGGATGGGCGCGCATTGGTGTTCTGGTGTCGCGACTAAGAGGCATGTTAGACCAGGTTCTCGAGAAGATGGTCAAGGAGCCTGGGAAGGCGATGGCAGATAGAGAACGGGACATTGTAAATGTGGTAAGGAGACTCGTTGAAAGAGATGGACTAGATGCATAGACCGCTTAGGGGATTGCAATTCAAAGGTGAATGTAGGTGCTGGCGAATTAGCTCCGAGACAATTGTCTGTGGTTTCTTTGTTGCATCAATGCGTCAACAATCGCTTTCACCTCAAGTCGTTTGTCACTTTCCCACATTCACCAGCCCTTGATGGCATTTCTATTGTTCTATTGTCCTCATCTTCAGCCCGGACAAAGGAAACATCTACCACTCGACAATTCCCTGATCATTCAGACACTCTCCCCCACCCCAATCTTCCCAAGACACATCGTCCTCAAAGTCCAATTCCCTACCCTGGAGGTAGCACCACACTCCCACAAGCATGAACAGCCACGGCAAACACTCCCGCCTCTTCCTGCGCGCCATAACCAACAACACCCTGACATACAACCACACCCGCGGTCCACCCAGCTACCGCATGCGGTCACAAACCCGGATCCACAGCGCCCCTGTCGCCGCCACCCCAGGCCCAGACCCCCTCCATACCACGCCCTCCTCCGGCGTATTCTCCGCACCACCACATATCTCCCCCCGCGCCCACGCCGCAAGAGCCAACCGCCTCCGCCGCTCGCGCCTCAAGGTGCGGAATTATCTGTCTGGCACGCGCTGGCGCGCTGAAGCCAGGCGCGAGGATCTCTCGCCGCCGAGTCGCGCGCAGATAGCGCAGTTAGGCGACGTCAATGGGAGTATCGATGGCCTTCCTGCCCCGAGACGCCGGGTTGTGGACCCCGGACCGCAGGAAGGGTTCGAGCGCAGTTTGATGCGGGATGTGTGGCGGTATCTTGAGGACTGGGAGAAGGAGGAGAGGTTTGGGGTTCTGCCTGGGGAGGAGTGGGAGGGGTTTTTTGAGAGGGATGAGCAAGTGAAGGAGTGGGAGAGGGGCGTTTTGGAGGGGGTGAGGTGGGAGAGATGGGTTTTTGAGGATTTGGAGGGGGGGAGGGGGAGTGAGGGGTGTTGGAGGGGGGTACTGCGGGAGGTGAGGGATGAGGGGGTTGAGAGGGTTGTTA
This sequence comes from Curvularia kusanoi, assembly GCA_011058905.1. NCBI lineage: Eukaryota > Fungi > Ascomycota > Dothideomycetes > Pleosporales > Pleosporaceae > Curvularia > Curvularia kusanoi. Next base: position 121,950 of record SWKU01000016.1, on the reverse strand, counting down.
GGGGGGAGGTTGGGGTGAGGAGGGCGGAGGGGTGGAGGGTTATGGATCCGGTGTGCGTGGGAGTTGTGAGGAGGGTGTTGGGGTTGAGGGAGGTTGAGGGTGGTGGGTGAGAGGGGGGGTTGAGGGCGACGGTGGAGGGGAGGAGGGGTTTGGAGATGTTGGGGTTGCATTGAAGTCTTCTAAGTCTATCGTGGGTCAGCGCTGGCGTTGACCACATTAATCGTATTACCCATCCCAGCCTGCTCAACAGGCTCCCGAATCTTACAATCCTCTAACACATGACTTTCCATTCTCACTTCCATGCTTCAACCCCACTCCACCTCCTCCCTTGCATATGTGCCGTCTCCGGCCGACTAATCTTCAAACTGATCCTCTGCATTTCCCTCGTGACCCAGATATTCTTCAGGCTGTGTCCTTCCTCCATTAGGTTCAAGTCATCGCTCCCTCGTGAGCTTCCACGTGGGCTCCCGCCGTCTTTGACCATTTCTTTACAGCGTTTCCGCTCGTAGCGACGCAGGCAGATGGCGATGAGTGGGACGCAGAGGAGCAGGACCATGATGGCGGCGACGATGCCGATGATGGCGAGGGGGGTCCAGCTGTCGCTGTTGGTGGATTGGGGGAGAGCGGATGGAGCCGGAGGTGTGGTGGTAGTTGATGCAGACATTATGGGTGGTTTTTTGTGTGTTTTCGTGTTCCTGGGAAGAAGCTGTGCTGTCTTGAAGATGTAGGATGTGCGCGGTGGATTTTACGCTCACGGGCCGATTGATGTGGAATTCTCGAATTAATGAAGCGAAAGACTTGTGTCGGAGAGATTTTAATGATAGTAAGGACTGTGACGCTTCGAGAGCTGAAGCTTGTGGATGTAATGAGTGTAAGATGCAATGAACACAATAAAGATGTCAGTAGCAAGACGGGGATGTGCAGTGAAGAAGTAGCGTGAACGATGAGGGGTAAATACTGATTTATTTGCATACCCACTCCAAACAACGAATCCCATCCCGCTTTCCTATCGTGGTTCTGATCCTCTACAAAGGGAGACGTGAACGCTCCTAGCGTAGTCGTGAACCCTTGATGTCGCACAGAGAGTGGTTGCCGCTAAAGTAGCGGGCGTTTGTGGGCGGCCAATCAGCGTGCCGACCGGCTGCTGCTTGCCATGTCTTACGCCACCCTCGTGTGGTGTGGTAAGCGAGTTTCTGGAATTGCGCAAGATGCCCAATGACAAGGCCGTGGGCGTGCGATTTGATGGTGGTGTCCTGAGGCTCACAGGAGAAGCGGGAACGTCGTTGGACCGGACCTGACCGAGCCAAACTCTTGACAGAAGCCACGCGAGACTGACGACGTACCATCGTTGCTGAACCTGACCGCTTGTTCGCAGACAAAGGGTGCGATCTACCTACGTTCTAATGCGATGCTCGGCTGTTTTATGATTGCTCTTCTGCAAATCTTCGGCATTCGCCGTGCCCGCTTGCAACAACTAGTAACCATACGCCATGCTACGACAAGCGTCTCTTTCGTGTTGTGAGAAGCTAAATGCGGCGGTACAAATGCAGCTGCATCCGCATATTCTCCAACTCGATCGGGTATTCCAGTCGATCGTCCAGCCTGAACCACCTGCTATCGTCCTCTTGTACCTTCTCCCAGAGCGGTTCCTCCTCTTTCGCCTTTCCTCCAGAGGTGTCGGCCAGCAGTGTATGATCCAGTAGCCATTGCATGGGATAGTTCTTATCTGCGCCATTGAGAGTCACGGTGGAATAGCTTCCAGGGCTGTCGATCACTAGCAGCATAGCCCCTGGCGCAAGAGATTCCGTCATGCGTATCAAGAATTGCTGTGTCAGAGATATCGAAGCCGAGTACAGCTCATTGAGTGTGAACATCAATGTGACAAGGTTCGCGTCCTGGAGCACGGCAGCCAAGGACTCAGAATCCACTGTGAGGAGGTCGTATTGATGGAAGGTCGTTTTGAACGCAGTTGGTTCTGCAAGAGGACGGTTTGCAGCTTTGACGGCAGCGGATGCATACTTCGAAACTGGAGGTGGTGTCGTTATGTGCTGCGTGAGCTGATTGACGACATTTCCCCAAGCCGCGCTGTCAACGGCGACGACTTCGAGATCTTTTGGTGAGCCCGTCCGACTTTCCTTGTGTTCATCTGATAGCAATCTGTGCAGCCCACCGAGCGTTCCAATCTCAGCACCTGCACCACCACCTAGACATGCAATCTTGTAGCTCTTTTGTAAATCCTGCTCAGCTTCATCTGCCCCTCCCTCAGAATCCTGGACGAGATCCAATGACTCCCTCATACGCCATAGAACACCCAAATATCCCAAAGCTCGACTGGGACTCCATCGCGCAGCATACGCCTCGAGATAATCCTCTTTTCCAAAGGCGTCCTTGAAGTTACGGTCGAACAAATGACCCTTTACCTCCTGTAACAAAGGCTGAATATCACTATCCAGTCGCTCGGCGAAAGAATTTCGATAGAGATTCAATATAAGCTGCTGCGTCTCAGGTGGAATTCGCGTTTCCAAGCTTTTTTCTTCAATAATCTTTGGCTGTTGCTCCTTCGCAGGCCTCTGCTTAGCGGACTTCTGCTTGGCGTTTTTAATGCCAATAACTCTGGACTTCTGTGGTGCCGGCATTGTTATTGCGATCTGAAGGGCTGAACGGAGAGAAGACCGCTGTGAAGTTTCGACTCTTTGGGGTGAAGGTTTTAGCGAGGCGCTATGATTGGATTAAATGCAAGGGTGGGGTGTGAAGCTACTGGGGACGGGGTCCATCGTCAACGCCGACGGCGGGATAGTCTGGATGCAGGATAGCTGGGGAGTCACGCTTCGGAGCTCCAACATCCCCCAGACTAATTCATAGATCATACCTTGCTCACATCATCTGTCGACAATTTGCATCATGCGTCTTCCATACATTCCTGACCCTCCAGAATTCACTGAAGAGGCGGACAAAGCTGTCCTTGAACGCGTCAAGGAACGCCGAGGTCCAAAGGGACTAATTGCACTGGACCGAACGTTGCTTCATTCGCCTCCAGTCGCAGATGGATGGTAAGTCAATTTTGCGTTCATTTCTCTCTTCGAGTTTGAATTTGCGTCAAATTGATAAGTCAGGGAGCTGCTTCTCAGCCAGGCTTTCGAGCTACCCCCAGCGTGATGTGGGAAGGAGGGAACTTAAAGTTGACGTGCTACAGGAACTCATTTCTTGGAGCCATTCGCACGAAGACGTCTCTGCCGACGTCAGTGCGCGAGACGGCCATAGCCCGTGTAGCAGTACTGAACAAGGCGTGGTATGAATGGGAGTCTCACAGCCCAATCCTGCGTGCTGCGGAGGGTATTACTCCAGAGCACGTTGATGCTGTTCTGCAGTCGCCTCCCCACCAAGTCAACAAAGGGGTTCAGGACGCAAAACTCGCAGCAGTGCTATCTTATACGGACGCCATGACGTTAAATGTGAGCGTGCCGGACGAGGTCTTCGCGAAGCTGAAGCAGCAATTCAGTGAGCAAGAGGTGGTCGAGATCACTGCAACAGTCGCAGCGTACAATTGCGTAAGCAGGTTCCTCGTCGCCCTTGACGTTGGTGAAACGAATGGTCAGAAAGGGCCAGAGAAGGAATGGGAGCTATAGAAGAAATACGACTTTCATATGTTATGTTGATTGAGCAAAGTCTTGGTGATCTCATAGGCGTGGAGAAGCACGCTTGCCCCATTGGTCTGCTAGTGTGGTTTTGCTAAGAATTCGCGACAACTTCAAGGCTCAGAGCACGACCGGCCGCGCCAATCTCCCCACACCCGTCACAATGCTCTGCGCCATATCTGGAGAAGCTCCCCGCGAGCCCGTCGCGTCGCGCAAGAGCGGCAATGTCTTCGAGAAGCGTCTCATCGAGGCGCACATCGCCGAAAACCACACCGATCCCGTTACGGGCGAGGACCTCTCCGTCGAGGACTTGATCGAGCTTAAGTCGCCGCAAGTCGTCAACCCGCGCCCGCCGAACCTCACATCGATTCCCGCGCTTCTCAGCGCCTTCCAGAATGAGTGGGACGCAATCGTGCTCGAGACACACACGCTTAAGCAGCAACTCGCGCAAACACGACAGGAGCTGAGCACAGCGCTCTACCAGAATGATGCGGCTACTCGCGTAGTTGCGCGACTGACGCGCGAGAGGGATGAGGCCCGCGAAGCTCTGTCGAATGTGACCATCAGTGGTGGCGGCAACAGCGCCGATGCCATGCAGGTCGATGGCCAGGCGCTGCCTGAGGCGCTCGCCGCCAAGGTTGACGAGACACAGCAACAGTATGTCCTTCCCATTAACCTCATAAGCTAATACTAATACTGTAAAGGCTCTTCGCGACGCGCCGGAAGCGACCAATTCCCGAGGGCTGGGCCACCGGCGATGATGTTGCTGCATTCGACGTTATTTCCTCAAGCGAGCCTCTCTACCCCGGAAGCACCAGCGTCTCTGTCGACGAGTCGGGTGATCTCGCTCTCTTTGGTGGCGCTGATGGCGTTGCAGGCGTCTTCTCGACATCCCAACAGAAGCTTGTTCAGGTACTTAAGGCCGGCAGTGCTGTCACTGCTACTGCCTGGTGGGGATCGCGCGCGGTCGTTGCGACTGCTGCTGGTACGGTCAAGGTCTTCGAGAACGGCAACGAAATCGCACAGATGGGCTCGCACGCCAGCCCTGTCACATCGCTTGCACTGCACCCCAGCGGGACTATTCTGGCTTCTGGATCGGCAGATAAGCGCGTCGCCTACTACGACCTATCAACATTCAACACTGTCTCGCAAATCTACACGGAAGCCGACGTTACAGCATGCGCTTTCCACGTGGACGGTCTCTTGTTCTTCGCTGGTAGCTCCGATGGCAAGATCCGCGTCTTCGATGTCAAGAACGGTGCCATCATGACTACCCTCGAGACGGGCGCGCCTGTCTCGTCCATCTCCTTCTCTGAGAACGGCACCTGGTTCGCCGTCGCCCAAAAGGGATCGAGTCAGGTCTCCGTCTGGGACATCAGGAAGCAGAACGTCATCAAGGTGCTTGACGCCGGCAGCGCGGTTGAGAACGTCAAGTGGGACTACACTGGCCAGTTTCTTGCAACTGCGGGCTCGGGCAGCATCACAGTACAGCAATACACCAAAGCATCAAAGAGCTGGTCTGAGCCGGTACGCAAGGCCGCATCTGCAAGGGATGTTGCTTGGGGCGCGAATGCCGGCAGCTTAGTTGCCTTGACCTCGGAGGGTGGATTGAGCATCTTGGGCTCAGCATGAGCGGGATTCAGGTGACAGACGTGAAGAAAACCATCGCTACACAATCCCCGCAGACCAAGTGCGGCGATTGGGGTGGTACTGAGAGGTGATGATGTAAGATTCGTCTTGGATGGCGTGGAAGCGCAAAGGCACAGGAAAGCATGCATACTTGGCATAAGGATTAAGTTAGGAATGCGGAGGTGCTGAGGCGCCTGGAGCAATGTATCAGAATTGACCCCTCGGCGAATAGTCGGGCAATATATCTTTGGATAACTTCACGGGATCAAATTCCCTGACTTGAGCAAGACTGGCACAAATAAATGTTCACATGGTCGTATTCGGTAAATGAGAGGTAATTCTAGGAAGGCGAAGGGGGTTCTTTTAGGCGACATTATTTCGAGGCTTTGTTGTTGCACGCGGCGCCTTTGATCGGTGGTGACCATGAAGTGGCGTTATCCGAGCTTGCATCCCAGACGTCCATCACGCCTGCAGGCGCTGATCGACCCGCAGTCCACTCTCTCACCCACAGACGCTGTTCGTGCCTTGGACACCTAATACCGCACCTCCGCTGGCTGCCATCGCCGCTGCACCACCTCGCCTTTGTCGCTCGACTACGTCATAGGCCATGGCCAACCATCTGCCCTTTGGGTATACGCACAGACAGAAGGTGTGTAACAAAGTGGAGCGGGCGGCAATGCACTCAGCGAATTTGGGCTAACAAAGACTCGCAGCGCTCTCATGACATGATGGAGAATAACTCTGGACCAGCCTGGAGCTTTCAAAACCTCACGCCTTTCTCTAGCCTTGGTGTTCCTCACGAGCACTCACCCCAAGGCCCTTCACACGACGTCAGCCGAAGAGGATCCTCCTCGCACCGAAACCTCTACGCTTCTGCTGGACAGCGGGCGAGAACACCAGACGATGCTGCTATACGCATGCGCTATTCTGCCTCACAAGAGCGTGCCGCACGATCGTACGACCGACCTCCCTCAGCTGGAGCCGCGCATATAACCGCAAGACACCCTTCGAATCCGTCACCACCTGCGCAGGACATGGACTACGGGCGAGTGCCACGGTTTGAGGGCGATGGGTTCGACATGCGGAGACCTGTGGGCTGGCAAACGAGGGCTGAGGGGCAAAGTGGAGGAGAGGGCGGCCGGCACCCGGTAGAGATAAGCGACGGCGAGGACGACGACCCCGTGCTTGTGGACGAGGATGGAAGCGAGGCTCCGGGAGGCTACAATAACGCCGTGCAGGCTGACGGGAATGCGTCAGAAGATGTGGTGGACCTGACTGAGGACGATGATACTCCCCTGCACAACTGGCCACCACATCCTCGACCGGCACACCATAATCACCGACCACGAACGCAGCCTGCACGCTCAGAGCGCCCTCCGCCTGACGCCGCTCGGCTACCACGAGGTATGGCTGGCATCATCAATCTGGACAACGGCGAAGAAGCGTGGACGGTCGATGACGAGCCCGTTATACTCGAGCCGTCGTCTCCAGAGATACAGTTTGTGTCTGCACGGCGTCTCGATCCACGCAACCGGCCAGCGCCTCAGCCTCGCCGCAACGACTCAGATGGAGATGAAGTACAGTTTGTACAGGAGCGACCGCTGACGGAGGAAGAGAGACGCATACGGCAGCGTGAGCAACAACATGCAGAACTAGATCGTGTATTCGCTGTTCTTGGGAATCATAGGGGAGATGAGCGCAGCTTTGCACATCTACGGGGGCAGATTGACCGCGCCAATGCCCACATCCAGCAACTGGCACACAACATGCGCCAGGGTGGTCCGCATCCACCTCCTCGAGGCCGCCGAGCAGCAGCTCACATTCAAATGGGTGTTGCGGCACATGTTTTTGTCAGACCGAATCTCAATTTTGGCATGGTGGGATTCGACCTGGGCTATGAACGAAACCAGCCGGAGCCACCACCGCCGACATACGAAGCACCAGCCCCTGCTCCAGAAGGCTTCACCAGAAGCCCAGAAGAGGACGATGTCCTTGTTTGTCCTAATTGTGACAGCGAGCTATGCAAAGGCGAGACAGATCTCAAGAAACAGGTCTGGATCGCCAAGCAATGCGGCCATGTAAGTTGCTACAGCTAAGATGACTTTGTGAGGATAAAGAGCTAACGCATGCGGCAGATTTATTGTGGCGAATGCACAGCCAATCGATCCATCAAAGCCTCTGCTAAGGGAAAAGAGAAGCAGGGAACACCAACCACCAAGCCGTTCAAGGAGTGTGTTGTGGAAGGCTGCGGCAAGAGAGTATCAAGCTCAAAGGCCATGTTCCAAATTTTCATGCTGTGATCGCACGGCACTTCATTTTCGGTTTTCCACTCTAATGACTTTGCTTCTGCTTTTATATATACCATACGGGTTTTCGCGATTGTTGCATTTTGCATAGCGTGGGATTCAGCGTGCTCATTGCCAGTATCCGGTCAATGGAGCATCAATACGGCGTTTGCGTTTCTGCGTTTCTGTCATGGTTTTGAACGACGGCACGGAATCGGACACGACAGCTAGGCAGACAAAGCAGCGATCTGATAGACGTGTACATATTGCATACACTGCGCTTGAGGGTTATCCTTTAGCAGTAGATACACAACTACACCCCGACCTCATCATCCTTATCTTCTCTCAGTCGCTCTTAGACTCTTCTGACAGCCATCTCCTTACGTCATTGTATGCAGACCCTTCGCTTGTACCTTCCCTTCGCTAATTCCTTCCCTTCTACCCCTGTACAGCCTCGGCCATCAACAAATCTGTCCCTCAAACAACCAGGCGCCCACACTGTAAACATCACTCTTCAACCTTCACCTCTCCTTTCCGTCTCGACAATGGCAAGAACCGCAACGTCTCCCAAACAAGCTGCAGCTGCCCCTCGGGACCAGCGCCCTGCAAAATCTTCGCCTGTAAAGAACGCCTACCTGCTCGCTTACAACGCGGTGTCTGCTGCGCTATGGGCGGGAGTGCTGTACAAGACTGTGACAATTGGAGCGCATGAGATTCAGAGCGCACGTAAGGCGGGTGCTTTCTTCGGGAGGAATGACTTGCAGAGCGCGGCTACTGGACTGGCGAGCGGGAAGGTATTCGCCGAGCTCGATGAGTACACCCGTTTGGTGCAGAGTCTGGCGGGGTTGGAGGTGCTGCATAGCTTGGTCGGTAAGTCATGACAAATCTCTGGCAATGCACAGTATAGTGTTCGTTTGGCGATGCATGCTGACATGGCAATAGGCATTGTGCGCGCGCCTTTCATCACCACCCTGATGCAAGTTGCATCCCGCTTCCTCCTGGTCTGGGGCATCGCATACAACTTCCCTGCCACGACCCAGCACTCGCCTGCGTACAGCACCATGCTGCTCGCCTGGTCGTTCACCGAAGTTGTACGCTACAGCTACTTCGTATTCACGCTCTCCGGCCTGGGCGTCCCCGCGCTGCTCTCGTTCTTGCGATACAACACATTCACGATTCTGTACCCACTTGGCATTTCCAGCGAATGCTGGCTTGTGTACCAAGCCATCCCTGCTGCCAAGCTCGTTGATGAGAGGATCCCTTATGCGTTGTGGGCGATCCTGGCTATCTACGTTCCGGGCTCGTATGTCCTGTTCTCGCACATGCTTAAGCAGAGGAGGAGGATCCAGAAGCAGGCGTGACTAGCCGGCCCTGCTCCGGGTGGAGCTACATCCCGTGGAGTTGTCCCAGGATACGATCAGGCAAGGGAAGACAGGATCTTCAGGAAAATGCGGGCGATGAAGGCTAAGCAAGCTGCTGAGCAGAAGAAGTGAAGTTTGGGGTGGTGTAGAGGATACGTTAGAGGGGTGTGTCACGCCTCTGTACAACATGTGTATAATGTCACTGCCGCTTAAGATCTGAGCTGAGCAAATAGAGATACAAGGCCGACAGCGAGCCAATACTTTTGGACATCAATCATGTCCATCGAATCCAATCACCCCTTTTAAGAAGGCGGGCAGTAACGTCGGCAGGCGTCGCGCTTTGTCTTCTTACTCACATCTAACTCGTTCCGGCTCAATTTCCCTTCAGCCGTTATTGCTGTACCATACTTTGTATGATGTGGCGTGTGGTCAATTCTTTGACTAGCCTCTTGAATCAGGAACAAATTGAGCGTTCAGCACACCAATTTTACGAGTTAGTGTAGAACTGCGCTGTGGTGCAGTAGTCCAAGAGTATCATTTGTAGAATCCAATATAAAAATGAACGTAACACCAACAATCCGTGATCTTTAATCAACCCCGACAAAATTCACAAAATCACTAAAAACGACGTGCCTCCGACAATATCCACAACCTCCGCCCGCGCAGCAATACACAAAGCGGCCCACCGAACAATTCATAGTACCATCCGTCTCGGACCGGGGGTCAACGAATGACGGTCACAAAGCCAACCCCCGGCCCGAGACACAACCAATCACATCTGTCTCTAAAAGCCGTCTACGCAGCGCGGCTGCTCACGTCGTGCTCCGCTACCTCCACAGACCCCAAGAATCGGATCGCGAGCCGCGTGCTTCCCAAAGCCCGCCGCTCCAATAAGAAGCAGTACCTTGTGCACTACTGCGCACAAGAGCGCATCTGCCCCGCTGTTTGAACCTGTTTGCACCGCATCCCGCAGCGCCAAGCCGCGCCCATGACATGCGAATTGCGGGGAGCAAGGCTTGGTGCGCTGTGGAGAGGCTTCTAACGGCTTGGTAATGCCGGGTTGCGGCTTTCACGCGAGATGGCATGGGATGACATGCTCATGTCGGTCCGCGGTGGGCGGCATGTGGGTATAAAAACTATGTACTCCCCCCCCGTGGTTGGAGACAGTACGCTTTTGCTGCAATAAGTCGGTATGTTTGGCAAAGGTACGGTCTTGCTGGGCTCCCTTCTGGGAGCTGCCTTGGCTTCTTCGGATTTGAGTAAGAGGCAGGGTGGTGAGCTTGATGCTTGTCCTGGATATGCGGCGAGCAATGTCAGGGATGAGGGTGGTAGGGTGACGGCTGAGTTGAAGCTTGCTGGCACCGCGTGTAATGTGTACGGAGATGACTTGACGGATCTGAGGCTTGAGGTTGAGTATCAGACTGGTTTGTTGGCCCTCAATTGCTGCTCGGATTGTGTCAATGCTAATTGTACACAGAAAACCGCATTCATGTCAAGATCTACGATGCCGCGGAGCAAGTCTTCCAGATCCAGGAGTCTGTTTGGCCGCGTCCGCAGAGCGGTGACGGGGTTGATGCTGCGAGCTCCGCACTTGTCTTCTCCCACACGGAGAACCCATTCTCGTTTGCTATTACGAGGAGGGAGACCAATGAGACGCTGTTCGATACGTCAGCGGCCAGTCTGGTGTTTGAGACGCAGTATCTCAGGCTCAGGACCCGTCTGCCGGAGTCACCGAATCTTTACGGCTTGGGAGAATCTACGGATGATTTCCACTTGAACTCTACCAACTACACCCGCACTGTAAGTTGAAATTACGGCTGTGAGCGCCCAGTGGACTGATGTCGATAGCTTTGGAACCGTGATGCGTACGGTACTCCTCCCGGAACCAACCTGTACGGAGCTCACCCTATCTACTTTGACCACCGTGGTGAGAACGGTACCCATGGCGTGTTCCTTGCCAGCTCTCAAGGCATGGACATCAAGATCGACAACACTAATGGCCAATTCCTCGAGTACAACACCCTTGGCGGTGTTGTTGACTTGTACTTCCTGGCCGGTCCCACGCCCAAGGATGTCGCTGTTCAGTACTCCGAATTATCTGGAAAGGCTGCCATGATGCCCTACTGGGGCTTCGGCTTCCATCAATGCAAGTACGGATATCGTGACGTGTGGGAAGTTGCCGAAGTCGTGGCCAACTATACGAAAGCTGGCATTCCCTTGGAGACCATGTGGACCGATATTGACTACATGGAGCTGAGGCGTCTGTTCACCTTGGACCCAGAACGGTACCCGCTGGAGCTGGTCCGTGACATGATCTCCTACCTCCACGAGCGCCAGCAACACTACATCGTCATGGTCAATTCCGCCGTCTGGGCTGGCGACAACGACGTGTACAACGAAGGTGTTCAGCAGAACGTCTGGCAAGTGCGTGAGAACGGCAGTGAGTACCAGGGCGCAGTATGGCCTGGCCCAACAGTGTTCCCAGACTGGTTCCACCCGAACACCCAGGCCTACTGGAACAGCCAGTTCGCCAAGTTCTTCGACCCGGCTACGGGCGTCGACATCGACGGTCTGTGGAACGACATGAACGAGCCCGCCAACTTCTGTCCGTACCCATGCCCCGACCCCGTCGCCTACTCGGAAGAGTCCAAGAACCCGCCTGAGCCCCCGCCAGTCCGTCCCGGTGGCCCCGGTCGCGAGATCCCCGGCTTCCCTGCGAGTCTGCAGCCGGGAGGCAGCTCGAACGCCACCAGGCGTGCGCTGAAGTTGCGTCAGTTCAACAAGAAGTCCGCTGTGCCCCAGCACTCGCTGAGTGCTCGCCAGTCGTCGAACCAGACTGCACAGCGTCTCGGTCTGCCCGGCCGCGATCTCATCAACCCTGGCTACGAGATCCAGAATGCTGCTGGATCGATCAGTAACAAGACTATGGACACTGACATCCGTAACTACGATGGATCGTACCACTACGACACCCACAACTTCTGGGGCTCGCTTATGTCTATCGCATCCAGGGCGTCGATGCTTCAGCGTCGTCCTGAGCGCCGGCCCTTCTTGATCACTCGTTCTACAGTAAGTTGATTGTTTCTTGAAGACGGTACTTTACTGACCCCCGCCAGTTCCCCGGTCTTGGTAAATACGTGGGCAAATGGCTCGGCGACAACGTCAGCACCTGGGAGCAATACCGCTTCAGCATCGCCGGAATCCTGAACTTCGCCTCCATCTACCAGATCCCCATGGTCGGACCCGACGTGTGCGGTTTCGCCGGCAACACAACCGAGACCCGTAAGCCCAGCTCCCGATCCCTCCTTTACTCTCTCACCCAGATTGTACTAACACCCCCCAAGTCTGCGCCCGCTGGGGCATGCTCTCCGCCTTCTACCCCTTCATGCGCAACCACGCCGGCGACACCTCCATCTTCCAAGAATTCTACCGGTGGCCGCTGACCACCTCCGCCGCGCGCAAAGGCATCGCCATCCGCTACCGCCTCCTCGACTACATCTACACAGCGTTCCACCGCCAATCCACCACGGGAGTACCCCTGCTAAACCCGCTGTTCTTCCACTACCCCTCCGACGCCAACACCTTCGCCATCGAGCACCAGTTCTTCTTCGGCGACGACATCCTCGTCTCCCCCGTGCTGGAGGAGAACAGCACCGCTGTTAGCATCTACCTCCCCAACGGCACCTTCTACGACTGGTGGACTCTGGAGCAGATTAACGGCACCGGCGCGTATATTAATCTCACGGATGTTGCGTTCGATAGCATTCCGCTCCATATCCGTGGCGGTGCTATCCTACCCCTCCGCGCGGAATCTGCGAATACGACGACTGAGTTGCGCAAGCAGGACTTTGTGCTCTGGATTGCGCCGAATAGTACGGGGCAGGCTTCTGGGTCGTTGTATCTCGATGACGGCGATAGTATCGAGCAAGACGGGACGAGCGAGATTAAGTTCGAGTATGATAACGGGGCGTTTAGTATGTCGGGGTCTTTTGGGTTCAAGACTGAATTGAGTGTTAAGAATATCACGTTGTTGGGTGCGAAGGGGCAGCAGACGCTGCAGGGCCCGGTCCCGCTGACGGGAGAGTATCAGGCGAGGTTTAATGGGTCGAGTGGGAACTTTACCGGTGGGGGAAGTCCGCCGGTATTTGAGGGTAAGGGTTCCAGGAGCAGTGTTGGTGCGTTGGTGGGTGCGGTTGCTGGAGCCGCGATGATGGTGTTGTAGAGAGGGAGGATTGGGTCCGGCTTTTGGGGGATTTGAAATAGGGAAGATAGTGCCAAGATGGTTATTGGAGTCTGGTTATTAAAGTTCCGATTTGCAGAACGAGGCCGGTGATCGTTGGAGTACTGGGGAAGTTCAGCCCGATTTGCGGTGTTCTAAGACGTCTGCTTGTCGTTAGACGCGCTTATTTTGGATTGTGTGAATACGATTACCACCTCATCTAATGTCGGGTATCATAATTATCGTTGTGAGATGTGGTGTGATTGGGAGTCTCAATAGAATCCTGTCTACATAAGGGCGTACCGAATCTTTCAAGACCACGCATGCGTTTTCCCTATCTCTCCGAGCACAAGACTTTTTCTAGTTGTTTAATTTGTTGTTGGGACGTCACCTTCAATATCACAGGAAGCGTCTAGAGATCTTCACTTTGATTCTTGTTCTACAGTCGTTGATTTGTCTTAAGTTTTCTCGATTGCGTGTTGTCACTACCTATACAGCACGTCGCTACGAAAAGAGATCTCTTCCAATATAGTATCTCTATAAAAGGTCGGTCTTCTCCGAGAAGTTATATCTCAGCTTCCTCCTTGCATTGAATCCGTCCCAAAAGTAGTGTATCAAGACCAAACCATAGGCCAGAACGGGAAATACACAGAACAGAATGCAAACAGTTATAGCAAAGGTTCTGGGTGAGCGCTCAAACTTCAGAATATCTTGCTCAGCGCCGAAATATTGCAATGCCAGGACCAGTGGCGTGATTATCTACGTTGAATAAGCACTAATGCGGGCACTCTTTTTTGCTTCAAGACCTACCAAAAATAGCTGCACGTTCAGACGTAAAGTTCTAGAGCTCTGTACTGCAGCGTCCGTGCTCGTACGGGCGAATTCGAGTACATCGCGGTTTACCTCAGCCATTTTGAGGTTCAATTGATTTGTTTCGACAGTGAGCTCGACGCTACGGAGAGACGACCTGTTGCTTTTTTCAGACAGCCTGTTGCTTTCTTCTGTCATCGTGTGAAGCTTCGCCCTGCTGATCTGTAGAATCATTAATAAGCAGAACGCGGCCTAAAGAAAGGACTCACTATCTTGTATCTCCTGTGGCATGCCTCATCGATACGGTGCAATTCTTCCTCGAGATTCAGAAGCTTGTCGAAAGACTCCTTGATTGATGCCAACGTATCTTGAGTTCTGGCGTCGAGTATATCACTTAAATATGCTGAATTGCCTCCGATATCATGAAATTGAGTCCATGCTCGGGTGGTAGAAGATAGGTTGGCTCTGAGTGTACTCAGGAGACATAGAAGGATACCCATCTGTTCTAATTCGTGACGCGAGGTGAAAGTGAATTCCTATGTTTGATATCAAACTTCGCCAAACTCTGGTTTTCATATCGAACACTTACATCCTGGTATAGGCCGCCTAATGTGCACACAATGTGCCTCCACTCTTCGACAATGGAGCGCAGATGAGATTTGACAACTCCAAGCCAGTACTTCCTGGGATTTCTGTACCCCTGATCCATGGTTTCGACGTCAGAAACGTCTTCGCTATCAACATCACAATTGGGCCAGTCATAATCCTCATGGTATCCACTGTCTGAGCTGAAGTCTTCCGTTCTCAGATCGCCTTCGCCGTCATAGACATGTATCAGACAGTACGAAATCCATGCAGTGTCACTATTACCAGCTACGGTTACGGACACTTGGGCCCTGTGCAGACTGGAAGCTAGTGACTCATACGATGAGCTTGCGGTGGTTGGTCTCAAAGTGTAGTATGGAATATGGAAATTCAGTTCGAAGGTCATGTTCTTGGTCTACATTATGTTCAGTTAAGTCCCAATGGCTGTGCGAGTCTGACTTACACCTCGAATGTAGATGTTGATGTCAACTCTTGACGTTATGTGATTCACCAAGAGATCGCGCAAGGCTCGCGCTTGATTGTATCCGACTGTTTCAATCAGTGCCAACAGATAGGTACTGTCTGGGTTGATCATAGTGCTGTTCAGATCAGTGAATGGTGCATAGTCTGATTTTCGTTCAGAAACTCACATGGCTTTGCACTGTCCTTCATGTTGGTAGCGACTGTCGTAAGAAGCGATTAGGCGCAATGAAAGATCTTTGGCAGTCACTCGCTCAAAATCATGTGTACTTATCGAAGGCTCGTAACTTAGCCAGGCACGAGTATGTAACAGTCGGCTCTGGGAGTCGAAGTAAGCTTTCACTTGCTGAATCTCATGACGAGAGATGTCTGGAGACGGTTCCCCAAGCAGGTTACTCAACAAGTGTAACTTTTGCCCTCGTTGCATAAGTGATTCGACATAGGGCTGGTCGAAGGAGGGTCGATTGGTCTGGAAAAGCGGACCCCACGTCTTGTTGACTTTGGACCAATCAAGAGATCTTCCTTGCTTGATCCTTTTGCCTTGATAAGCCTTATGTGTTGGCCTTGTCGATCTTTTCCCTTTCCGGTACGTGGATTTGTTGTTAACTTTCACCACATCTGACTTGGCAGATTCACTAGCCCTCATGAGGCCACGAGCATCAGGCAGACCGACCGAGACAGCACCAAGACACGCTCGCATATTCTCGAACGTTTCAAGCACTGGTATCACATAGACTTGATCGAAGACATTAGTAGCGACAACATGTCCATACAGTTCTGAGTTAGCGACATGAACAACCCATGCTCCGGAGTCACCCTGTGTTACTATTCCTCACCAGTCAGCGTGGAAGATCATTCATCAAATTCGACATACCCTTGCTGTCGGTCATTTTCATTAGGTATGCATCGACAAAGCACCCGCTATGTTCCAACCAGATCTCAGCAGGGAGCTTTGAGAACTCTCCATGCCGTGGGCCAGTGGAGCCACCAAGCATCACAACAGGATCGGGAATGGCCGCGAATGCGTTCGGTGTCGCAGCCATCAGGATTGGATGGCTTCCTGCAGTCTCTGTATTACTTGCTATTTGCGCAGATATAGCTCGATTTGGCTGCAGTATGTCTACGTCGAACAGAGCCCAGTCGTGAGTGGCTTCCGCGCGTCCGGCAAAAATTTCCGGTAGCAACGATGTTTCCATCAAGGGACCCAAGACCTTGTTGTCAGATATCCAAACCGAAGTCTCCTGTGACGACTTTGCTTGTGCAGTATAATCTTCATCAGGACGAACCTGACCTTCCCGGTGTAGAGGACTCGATACGTGGCCCGCAGTCATGCCATAAAAATGAAGTTCGCCGTTGGGATATGACACCTGAATGATTCCGCCAATGGTACCCTGTCGAGCGGCATCGTAGTAGTCGATATTCCTACCACGAGCTTTGAAGATGGCTGGCGCGCCACAGTATGTATGATACTTGGATGCGTAGCTGGTCTGGCAACAAACATCGATGTCTGCGTGTGCGGCTGCAGGCGATGGTGGTTCAGGGATCACGAGGAAGCCCAAAGAACGGTCAGAGAAAGGTAGCTCAAGAAGCTTCTGTACAAGTGATGAAGCAAACATCTCGTTAAAGGCGCTCTCCATGAGCGGCGAGCAGAACACGACGACATGAAGTTTTGCTTCAGCTTCTGCCTCGCCGAACATCATGGCTTGCATTCCACAGGATTTTGCGTGTCTTTCTTTGGCAATTTTCGCAATCCGCCCTCTTAGACGTGGTCTGATGTCGTTGTAGTGATTGAGCTCACCGGGCTGAGGATCCAGGTCGAAGTAGAGAAGATTTTGTCCGATTGTTGGGGTCACAGCCGGTCTGTCTCCGCTTATTCTCCATGCTGGTCCGGTGAAATTCCCGGATAGAGTAGACAGAGATCTGTACGCTGAGTCGACAATTGATCGTCTCTCCGGGAGTGGCTTTCCATTTTCTTCGTCTTGTGCCACAGTCGCACCCTTCTGCGCTTGCATCATGGTCACCCGGCTGACGGCCTACGCCGTGAGTCTGAGAACAAGAACTTCAAATCTATTCAATAGACATCGTTATTGTACTGGATCTGTTAATACGCCGGCCCGATATGTGCGTTTCGAAGGGTGGGCTCTGACTTGAGTGGCAAGAGCAGGCAGAGCTGAGCTCAAGAGGGGTATATTGGAAGTGGCGAGGCAGATTTCCGGTGACTCAACTGCAGGGCCCTAAACTCATCTGTATGGCTGAAATTCCAATATCTAGGGTGGAAGGCTGAATGCTTAATTACTGTTAGCATGATTGGCCGCCCCAACGCTTACCCTTGTCTGCTGCAAGCCATATGTGAACATTGACGTGTCAAGCACTGCCCATATGCAAGGGAGTTCCGTTCGCGTCAGCTGGCAAAAGAGGGGTGATGTTCCTATTCAAGTCTGTGTAGAAGCTTTACATTTGTCAAAATTGTCAGCATGTCGCGATTCGGTATTCCTTTGTCGAAATATTTTCCTTTACGAGCCCTCCCACAGGATATCTTGGAAAGCTTATGCCGGAGCCTTTGGAACTGGGAAGATTGCCCGAAATGCGTCAACACCGGGGTGCATTCCGATATCGTATACTCTCCGTGTCCTTGGTCAGTCCGGCTTCACTTAGAACCATTTCGACTCTTCTACAAAGACGTGACGCGCCAGTATACACCAGAGGATCGATACAAGTGCCAATCCGGTCTGCAATGCCATGCTGATTTGCTTGAAATCGTCAAATTCATTCAGGATCATCCACAGAAGTCGAGGAAGCAACTCTGCGCAGATTACTTTGGAAGCATTCAAGTTACAGTTCTTACAGACGCAAACAAGAATCAAGCTTTCGATCTTGCTTTGAGCATTCTGTCAATGATACCCTTTGCTGAAAGTAATCTGTGCCTTGACAGAAATTTACTCGATGGACCGGAAACATGGGCAGAGCATTTATCAGCGCATGATGCAGTTGCTCAGGCACTACCCATTGGCGAGCCCTTGTCAAAGCGCGAGAGACATAAAGTCGCTCAAAATGTTTCTGCAGCGACTCTGGAACGCCATGGTTTGCGCATCATCAGTACTGACGACTTTCGACAACATCTGGAATACGATTCGACTGCATCCGGAGTGTACGTCTTTTTCCACCCGGGTTTCCTGAGAGGCCATTTGTCCTTTTTGAATTCATCGGCTGTCATTGACAACAAGTCAGTAATCTTTGAAACTCAGTTGATGAAGTTTCTTACCCTAGCACAGGATTGTTTTATCGCAACAAGTTGTACTTGAGACGCTCTATACGTTGCAATACATCTTGTTTGACTGGGAAGACACGATGAACTCTGTGATTGCCTCGAAGATGGGTTTTAATCTCACCGACCTAGAGATCACCATTTCAAACTACTCAGGATTAGGTCTTGATAGCAAACAGTATCAATACTGGGGCAAAAGACTGCTACTTTTGGTCGGCGTTTTGGAAGATGCCAAGCCAGAACGTCGAATGCAGGCTTGGGCTAGGCGTAATGGGCGCATAGTATACATCATAACGATAGCTCTCACTCTCGCTGTGGCTGTTGTCTCTGCAGTGATTGGACCTTGGATGCAAAGTCGAGAGGGAGGAACTGACGTCGTGCTTACTATGGCTCCAAACGGCACTGCTTTGGCCACTACAAGGATCCCATGAGAGGTTGATGCTAGGCCTCTGCTCGATGAGTTGTCATAGACGACCTTCGACCTGTGATAGTCAAACAGGAAGGTGCAAGATGATACTTGATGCCTCGCGCTGAGAGTCCGTTCGATGCCAGAAGAGCTGCACGAGTGTGACGATGAACATGTGTTGCGGGAAAGAGAAGAGTAAAAGACAGAGGCAGGAAGGAAAAAGCGGATTACGTATTTGGCTTTTTATAATGCCTACCCCAATGCGAAAGCGCAGCTGCCTCATTTGATAGAGCTACATGCCCACACATATTATGCAATGATCTCTCTCTCTCCCTCTCAGATAACCTCCTCCAAACCCCAAGACCTTTACATGCCTCCCTCCCCCATTATCGTCCTCAAAATGGCTTCGCAGCCTTCCTCGCCTCCCCCCTCCCAGTAACCGGATCCCTAAACTCCCTCCAACTAACCGGATACATCAGCCTCCCCTCCTCACTCCTCGCACTCACAACACCAAACTCATTCTCACTCGTGCTAACATAATAATTACTCTGATCCCCCAAACTAATCACCGTCCCGCGCACCAAATCGCCCACCCGGAAACTCTCCTCCATCTTAATCTTATCCTTCTCCGTAGCTCGGATATCCTCTCTCCTGATCTGGCCCTGGAAGCTCTCGCGGCAGACAACATCGTCGATGACCAGGATCTCGCACGTCGCGAAGCGTGGGCCCAGTCGCGTGATGAGGGCCAGGACTACGGAGTTGACTTCGGGTAGGATGGTGCCGCCGCCGCCGGACCCCGTGCCCAGGATCCCTGGGTCGCGTGAGGAGGAGGGTCGTTGGATTGAGAGGAGGGGCGAGGCGCGCGGTGTGGTTGTGGTTTTTGGGGCTGGTGATGTGATGACGGGACCGGCTATTGAGGCGTAGATTGATGACTCGTGGATGTGTGTGCCGGGGCCGGGGAAGTACTTGTCGGTGCTGCCGAGGAGCTGCCCTGGTAGGGCTATCGAGGGGACCGCCATTGTGGTGGGGTGCGCGAGAGGTGTGGCGGTGTGGTATCTGTATGTCTGTGGGAGATTTTTGCGACTTGTGGGGCTTGAGGAGTGGTTCGCGACTGCGTATAGCGTCTCTGCGCAGGAATTGGAGCGAGGCGTTGGGTTGTGGTTTGGTGGTTGCTGGGTTGTCTTCATGGTGCATGTTGCGCTTGGGAAACTTTTGTCGCACGGTTCGCCAATTCTTTCCACCTACGTCACGCGTACACCTGCCCTACTGCCCTGCCAACACCACCAACACCCACGTGCATGTACGGAACGGACCGCCGATCTGCAGGATTCATTCGATACTTTGTTAAGACACTACAGTATGTTGTTACCAATGCCAGATCCCCCCATGCGCCAGCACAAAAGCACCGCTGGCGTGCGGTGCGGTATAGGGAGCTGCTTTCGCTCCCTTTGTCAATGGTTCCAGACCCCTGCCTCCGAATCGAACATTCAACCCTGGCCTGTAGAACGCCGTTTTGTAACCCCAGCATTGCAATTCGCATGTTGCTCCAGTCGCCGAGTGATGCAGTCCCACGCAAGAAAATCATGAAAATCAATCGCTCATGGAGATGTTCCGGTAAGCGAAGTGGTGGCCTCGACGAGAGCGGTCCTTTTTGGTAGCGCTCTCGTCAAATGTCAGCGTACTTTTAGACTCGTCTGCGGCGCAGTCCGAGTCGAGCTTTGGTCGTACTCTCCGCTCTAGCGACACACACTGCTCCGACAACTAGACGGCCTGGTAGAGGAGGAGGGGCTCGCCGATGTTCTCTATCTCGGGAATCGTGCACTTGAGGTCGAACGCTTTCGACAGGACGATCTTGAAGATCTGAGTGTGTCAGTTTGCATCTTCAAATTAGAGAAGATTCACGTACCTTCTGGACGTTGATGCTGTGACTTGTACTGCTGAAGATCAGACTGGCCTTCATCGCGCGTGCAAATCGCTTGGCCTGTGCCTTGTCAGCGTGCGCATAAACAAATCGACGAACCACCATACCTGATTGGAGATCTCCTCTTGCTCCTCGCGGGGAAAGTTGACAAAGTGATCGTACTTTGTGCCGACCAGGAAAGGGATGGCGGTCTTGTTGAAGCCTCGCCCTTGCCTATACCATTCCTTAATGGAATTGAGTGTGCTCTTGCGGGTCAAGTCGAACATGAAGAGAATGGCAACGGCGTCATTGCACACCAGCGGCAGCATGTTGACGAACTCGCGCTGGCCTCCCAGATCCCAGATGGAGAAGGTGATTTCTGTATTCCGGATGGAGATGGTCTTTTCCATGAAGTTGACACCTGCCACTGTCAGCATTGCGCCCCACCAGAAAATCCTACACCAACGTACCTAATGTTTGGATGTAGTCCTCGTCCCAGCTGCCCTCAACGTACTTGACCATCAGACTGGTCTTGCCGATCTGGGCATCGCCAACCATGCCAACCTTGATGACTACGCTGGAGCTCTTGGCTGGCTCTGGCTGCGCGCTCCGTGTGTTCTGCTCCTGATACGAGTTGGAGCGGCCGCCCTGCTCGGAGGTGGAGTAGCGGCCCATCTGCGAGCTTGGCCGCGAGTGCGACTGGCCCATGTGTGTCTCTTTGCCCTGGTCATAGTAGCCGTGACGGGGCGGCGTGTCAGCGTCTGACGAGGTGAAGCGCGTGCCATTGTGCGGGTACTGGTAGCCGGTGTCGGAGTACGAGGTCGAGGGGCGCGGAGGCTCGGGCGTGTAGCCGTTGTTGCTTGGGTTGCTGGGGTGGAACTGCGGCGGTGGTGAGGCCGGGTTGGCGGTGAGGGTGCTCTGAGTGTTGTCGACGTCCATGGGCTGGTCGCTGACCTTCTGGGCATCCAGCGCGTCGGGCGCGGGCACGGGCTGCGCCTCAACGGGCGGCTGCTGCTCGGGCGGGAGGTCCATGGCGACGGCGATGGCAACGGCGTGGGAGTGCGGGTGTTGGTGTTGACTCGGGGCCGCTGGGCTAGGATGTGCGGGTTGGGGCGAATCGGGCGCGCTGAGTGGTAAACAGGATAGGCGCTGGGCGAATCAGCCCCGCAGCAGCCAAAGTGAGATGGGACGGACACGAACAGCACGCGTCGCGGGTCTGGGTATTATCAGCAGGCAGTGTTGTCGTTTCCTTGTTTGGGCTCCGCCGGTCTGGGGACGCCAGGGAGACCGTGCAGCGATTCGATTCGGCCGGACAGGACAGGAGGCTCTGCGTGACGTGACGTCTTGCAAGTGGGCATGCGACTGGTCACTGGCGTTAACGAGGCGGTTAACGCTGTCTAGTGGGCAAGGCTGCTGTCCGCCGGTGGGGCCTCGCAGCAGCAGCGCACGGCCGAATTAGAGCCCTGGCCCCTCCAACTTTTGCCGTAAACTTTTAGAACTTTTTTGCGACAGTGACGTTCGCCGTCGAATACTGCCAATTTTTTCCTTTTTCCTCACCACACATAGACAGCCATGGCGAAGCGACCTGCCGACTCGGAGCAAGAGGTGGAGGCCATCAAGAATGGCGACCGGCCCATGGAGGTTGACCAGCCCAACGAGGGCCTGGACTTTGAGGACGAATTCGAGGACGAGTTTGAGAGCGAGGACGAGATCCTGGAGGCCGGTGTCGACGGCCGGCCAGACGAGGAGCGAGAGGCCGAGGAGCGCCAGCGTACGTCAGGCCACGAGGAATTGTGAGGAGGTGTCGTGGAGTGCATGCATACTAATTGCGCCCGCAGATGCCATGGAGGTCGACCAGGACACATTCATTCCCGGCCGCCACAAGCTGTCCGCCGGCGAGACGCTCGCGCCCGATCTGTCGACGTACGAGATGCTGCACACGCTCGAGGCGCCCTGGCCGTGTCTGTCCTGCGACATTGTGCCCGACAGCCTGGGCTCCGACCGCAAGACATACCCCGCCACCATCTACGCAGTCGCCGGCACACAGGCGGCGCAGGGGAGAGAGAAGGAGAACCAGATCATGGTCATGAAGATGAGCAGTCTGTCGCGCATGGAGAAGGAGGACGAGGAGGACGAGGAGGAAGACGAGGACGACGACGCTTCAGACCCCATCCTCGAGACCAAGTCGATACCGCTGAACAGCTGCACGAACCGCATCCGCGCCCACCAGTCGCCGCAGGCCACCTCCGCCCGCCCGCCGACCACCCTCACAGCCTCCATGATGGAGTCCGGCCAGGTCCTCATCCACGATGTCACACCACACCTCACTTCGTTTGACACCCCCGGCACAACCATCACTCCCACACAGAACAAGCCCGTCTGCACAATCCGCGCCCACAAGGCCAACGAAGGCTACGCCCTCGACTGGTCGCCCCTCATCCCCGAGGGCAAGCTCCTGACCGGCGACGTCGCTGGCAACATTTTCACCACAACACGCACACAGGGCGGCGGCTTCGTGACCGACACCACCCCCTTCACAGGCCACAAGGGCACCGTCGAGGAGCTCCAGTGGTCGCCGTCGGAGAAGCACGTCTTCGCCTCGGCCTCTAACGACGGCTGCGTCAAGATCTGGGACGCGCGATCCAAGTCGCGCAAGGCCGCCGTCAGCGTGCAGGTCAGCAAGACCGACGTGAACGTGCTGTCGTGGTCGCACCAGACATCGCACTTGCTGGCCTCTGGTGCCGACGACGGCGAATGGGCTGTGTGGGATTTGCGCCAGTGGAAGCCATCCACATCCATGGACTCATCCTCCAAGCCCTCGCCCGTCGCCAACTTCAACTTCCACAAGGAGCAGATCACCTCGGTCGAGTGGCACCCTACAGACGACAGTATCGTGGCCGTCTGCGCCGGCGACAACACACTCACCCTGTGGGATTTGGCCGTCGAGCTGGACGACGAGGAGAGCAGAGACACAGCGGGCGTGCAGGACGTGCCCCCGCAATTGCTGTTCGTCCACTACATGGATCAGATCAAGGAAGCGCATTGGCACCCGCAGATCCCGGGCACGTTGATGGCGACGGGAGGGTCAGGATTCGGGTACGTCATCCTCTCTTATCACCGCATCTCAAACACAAAAAAAAATTCAAGAACCGCGCGCTAACGAATCTCACAGTGTTTTCAAGACAATCAGCGTTTAAACCAAAAAGCCCCAGATCAACGGGGCCAACTTCTTCCCCAAATCAAAAAAGTTCATACCCCCCCCTCCCTTTTTGCCAAGATAAGATACCCTTGCCCCCCCAAAAAGAAACATCAAAGATAGGTACAGCGAGCCCTAGCACACGCGTGATCACGTTACCTACTTCACACTCCGCGCCCGCATGCGGCCAACCATCGCAACCCTAGTGCACTAACATCCCACCTCAATACCCCACCTTTGTACCTATTCAACGACCACACACACGATCTCGCGGCTTTGCATGCCATCCACTCCTCCCTCTCCCCCCTCGTCCAGTAACCAATTAACCGACTTGCCTTCGAGGCGCAAAGCATCACCGGCAATGGCGTAGCAAAAGTCTCTTATTCCCAGTCAGATTTTTGCGGGTGCTCGGACTGCTCTACTAAAGTACAGTAGTCTGGTTACTGACAGCCCCACGCCAAGATGCTGACTAGCACTATCAACCCATACCCGGAGTCCAATGAAGCAACTGAGAACGAGAATGAGCGGTGCAATGCTTCCCAGCCGTCGTCGTCGAAGAGGTTCCAACACAGCCGGCGCAAGACCCGCTCTGAGGATCTGGATATATTATCGCATGCGCAGGGCCAGTTGCGCTCGCATTTGCTCCCCCTCGGGACTGCGCAGCATCAACACCAACAGCAATATGCATATCAGCCACAGCATCAGCATCAGCATCAGCATCAGCACCGTTTCTCGCAGCACGATTCCTCCCAATACCAGCAGTCCACCTCACCGCCCCTGCGATCTGACTTACATGCCCAACCCCCGTTCTCCCCACAGCAACAACCCCATCAACAGCACCACCACCCTCGCCGCTCCCACGACCACTTCCCCAGACCCCACTCGGCGCATTCCAACACCCCAGCCGCAGCCCATTCAAACCCGCACAACGCAGCTGCTGCGGTGACCGCAGTGCCAGGCGGAAACCGGACGCACTCTCCACCCCTAGAAGCGGTCGCTGGGAGCAGAGAAGACGACGATCTGGTTGACGAAGACACCGTGATCGAATCCATCGAGACAGACCCCATTTACCCGTCGAGCGCCAGCCCGCAGAGCAGGAGCCGGCATGGGAGCCACCAGATGCGCGGGTCGTGCGACGAGGCGTATGGGGGGCGGGGTGGTGAGGGTGATGGCGTGGCGCGGGGCGTTGGTGGGAAAGGGAAGGGGTATGGGTATGGGTATGGTGGGGGAGTGGCGCAAGTGCAGAGGGAGAGTTGGGTAAGGAGGGCGGGGTTGAAGAGGGCGAGTGGGGATTTGGGAGCTGGGTCTGAGGATGAGAAGGGAGCGGGGAAGAAAGGGAGACTGAAGGGGTAGGTTGGGATGGATGTGGATATGGGGACAGGCTGATATACCCTTAATAGCTGGTCGGGTTGGTGTGTGTGTATGT
Organism: Curvularia kusanoi; assembly: GCA_011058905.1. Lineage (NCBI taxonomy): Eukaryota > Fungi > Ascomycota > Dothideomycetes > Pleosporales > Pleosporaceae > Curvularia > Curvularia kusanoi. The sequence continues at coordinate 96,753 of SWKU01000016.1, read as the reverse complement.
ATCTTGGCATTGGTGTGTGTTGTAATGAAGCCGAGAGACGGTATGGCCTAATTGGTGGTAGGAATAGTATAAAAATATGAGATGAGCACGATACGCCTGCGCCTTCGCTATGCAGAATCTCCACTTACTCACGATCGTGGGTACGCTTTCCGCGCCACTCGTCACCCAGCCCTGTGTATCGCCTGTGGCTTTTCATCCGCGCTGGGAAGCAGCGGGGTCTGCGCCTCGCTCATCTCTCTTATCTTCTTAATCAGATTACTGTGAAACATCGTCAGCAGGTACTCTTCCACAAACACCTCCTTCACATCCATGATGGAACAGGAGAATAGACTTACTTGACAGGCAGATGCAGCCTATCTTGCTCTCGCCATAGAATCCCCACCACCTTTTCCCTCCCCTTGGTATGGTCCTCGAGGTGCTCGGTGATTAGCTGTCTCCCAATATCCTTACTGCACCCATAGATCCGCTGCGCACAGCCATCGAAGGTGCAGATCCAGGAGTCGCGCGGCCCGTTGGATTCGTATGTCGGGAGCGGGGTGGAAACGAGAGCAGGGAGGATGGGTTGAGTGGATTTTGAGCTGGGCTGTTGTTGTGTGGGAAGGTAGCGGAGGGGTAACGGGGGGTCTGCGGTGCCAGGCTCGGGGTCCGGGGAAGTGGAGAGGGAGGCTGGGGGCGAGGAGGGCGAGGTGGAGCGGAGACGTTTGTCTGAGGTGGGATCCTCGAGGTCCTCGAGCTTGCGCTTGGATGAGCCCGGTGATAGAGCTTGTGTGGGTGTGTCGATGGCCATGGCGTCGTCCTCTCCGGTTGCTGTGTCGGGGTCGGAGTCAGAGACTGGTATTGGGGGTTTTGTCTTTCCCTTTCCTGCAGGGCGTATGCTTTTCCCTTTGCCGGAGAACTTGCCGCTCATCGGTCTTAGCACTGATAAGGTGCCTTTTTTGCTCCGTGCTGGTCGTCGTTGCGGCGTGGTCACGGCACCCTCGTCATCCTCGTCTGAGGTATCTGAGGACTCGCTGTTCTCGCCTCGCAATGTACCATGGGTTTTCCGTCGTCGCAGCTCGATGCCTTCGGCCCTTCGCTGCTCGGATGCAGGCAGATTGTGTCCAGCTGCCAACTCTCCGTAGATCGGCTCTGCTGCAAAGAAGCGGACGTTTGCCCGCCGTGGGTGATCCATCATGTAGCACAGGTTCTGCGCGTGGACTAGGAGTACGCTCCGAGCAGTTGCAACGTCTTCGATTTCGAAGCGCTTGATGATTAGTTGTGCGACTCGGTCAACGGTGATACTGCTGCGCCCTGCTCGTATCACGCGCTGGTTGACGGCTTTCTGCATGAATTCGAATAGCGTCGCGGCTTCCCACCAATTGTCGTCCTTCTTTGGTGGTGCGTCTGCCCTTGGCGTGGTTGCTTTGGCTCCGTCATGTCCATTTGCTCGAACTCTTCGAGAAGCTGATGTGATTGCTGTGGGCGGAGGCGATGTTCTCGAGGTGCGAGATATCCTTTCTGGCTGCACATCCGTAAGGCGCCCTTCGCTGCGTGCTTTGCATCGTTCAAAGTCTTTCTACGCAGCGTCAGCATCCTTCGATACGCTCGTAGGGATCAAATTACAGGAAAATGTCGCTTAATGGTCTGGTATAGCGGAGTATTGCTCCAGCCAATGTCATTTACTCGTTTCAGCCACGACATTAGCAAGAACTCGCGATGCTTGTGAAATATTCGTTCTGCCTCTGCTTTGTCAGAGCACGAAAACCTGTCGTCCTCAGCATACTATTCAGCGTTAGTTTCCAGCCATCCTAAGTCATGCCCGGCCACTCACCTCTCGGTACACCAGCGAGGCACTCGGTCCCCCGCCCTTCTTTCTCGGCCCACTGTAGAGGTCGGTCACAAAATAAAGTATCTCAACTGCCTGCAACATCTCATCATGTGTGGGTTTATAGTGTGCTGCAGGCTGAATCTCGAACCACCCTGCTTCACCCAACGCCCATAGCACATAGGTCCTGTCGGCCATTTCGGCGTATGCGTAGCGCGTAACGTTGCGAACGACGATTTCTGTGGGTTTGTACGTCTTTTTTTGAACTGTGCTTTTGGTCAGGGAACGGCCCCTAGGAAGGATCCCTCTCGAAAGACGTACGGTAGTGTGCATGCTCGCGAGGCGGTGTCAAAAGGCGGCCCTGCACTTTCAGCGGGGTGTCTGGGAACGCCAGCAAGAGACTCGCTGGCTTCCCATTGCTTTCGTACACGACAGAGGCATCGCTCAGAACGAACTCGGCCCAGTGGTCCTCATGCAGCGAGGCTTCCCTGGGCTTCAAGACATCGGTTTCGGGAGAAGGCATAGCGTAGGTGCAGAATCGGCGTACTGCATAGTGCGTCGAATTCGCGGAGGTGAGCTGTACTTTGAACTATAAGGCTGACGACGCTGATGTGTGGGGGGAAAAGCACATGGTTGTTGGCGGTCTGCTACATGCGGGCGGTTTGCGGTGATGGATGGCGCGTCTGAAGAACAACGCGCTAATTGTCCGCCGCTGATATGACGCGCCTGAATCTCTGTAAAGTGCGGAAGTTATTCAATTTCCCCACATTGCGGCTCAAGCACAGACTCGTGCTACTCGGGGCGCCTTCCGGTTGCACGTTCCCTCTGCACCGCAGCTTCCTGTCTGGCAAGCTCAAACATGTACACAGCATGCGTTCGTTCCACTTCCTGAGCCAGACTGACTCACCATCAGGAACCCCAACACCAGCAGACGGAACGGGAAGCCAGCATCGTGTGAGCCGTGCAGATTGAACAAGACCAAGTGTGATCATACCTATCCCAAGTGCGATCGTTGCCGCCAAAGAGGTATTGAGGACCGTTGCTTCTACCATCCAGCACCTCTCACCAAGCCCCGCAATGAGCATCCCGATGAGACGCCGAACGAGGCGCGGACAGGCGAATCACGACCACTGAAAAGGAAGTATGTGATTTCAATTTTTCGTGAACCGCGACATTGAGATCTAATATTGATAAGACGCCCTTCAACACAACGCCAGAAATTGCCCAACACCGGGAGAGATGGCGCCTTTCCGCCCAAGACACCTGATGAGGACGTGCTTGCTGATGCCGTTGCTGCCGACACGTACAGTCCTGGATATCTTGGGCCCGGCTCTTACGCTCTGCTGCTACCTCAGGATGATGGATCAGAATCGCGCCAACAGCGTGAGGCCTCTGTCACATCAGACATCCCAGAACACGAGCTGACGCACCAATACACCCTCAAAAAGGCTATGCGCCGCGAGGTGGTCACCAGCATCTTGAGCGTCTTCCGCCACTACGCAGCAATACAGGAGTTAGTTCTCTGGTACAACGCCAGTAACGAAGCTGGCGTTGTACCTGCTCAAATCCAAGTCGACGCCATCAATTCCATAGCGCCCTTTGTAGAAAAGCACAACCTTAGACGCGTAGCCCCTTCTCCGCAGTTGGTTGATCAGATTATGGAGAACTCAAGAAAGCCTCTCTGTGTCACGAAGATCACAAATCCGCAAGATCTCCACAAAGCATGTTCTGGAGACAATCTTCGTTTGGAGATGATTGGATTCCTCCTTGCAACAGCTGGAAGATCTCTGGCCTTTGGGTTCTCAACAGACACCTTTGCTGGTCCGGAAAACCGGGGTTTGAGAGCCAGGTTCGTGGACGAGTTGCTAAGTGCAAGCACCCAGTGCATCACCATCACCTCGCTGATCGCAACGGTAAACGACGTCACGGTATGGATGTACTATGAAAACTACCTCTTCACTACCATGGTGTGCGGCTACTCCGGTTCGTCATCCCAAAGCCATCCACCCAACCAGCCCCTCATACTGACCATCCACAGGCCCGCCCTCCTGGCGCCGCATCAACGAACTCGCCACCCAGATATACGCCCTTGGCATGCACAAAGAATCCGCCTCTACTTCGCTCCCCACCTGGCTCACCGAGACCCGACGCCGCGTCTTCTGCTCCTCCTACAACCAGGATAAATCCATCTCCACCTTCCTCGGCCGCCCTATCCGCATCAGCAAACGGCACACGGACGTCCCCCTTCCTCTCGATCTGCGCGACGAAGAACTAACCTCCTCTGATCCCTCCGTCCTAGAATCCGCGATTGCCTCCCTTGACTCCAACGGCTGGAACACAAAATCACAACATCTGCGCGCTTCCTGGATCCGGCTGCGCCACATTGCCTCCCGCCTACGCGAAGAAATCCTCGACTACAGCCTCACCCCCCTCACATCCAGCGTGTCGGACGCCCTCCTCGACATCTCATCCCGCATCCATTCGTCCTGGAGCTCCATCCCGCCACACATGCAGTACTTTCCCAACTGCTGGAAAGACAGCACCTACTCCCCCACCGTCTGCCTGATGCTCGTCATCATCCACTTGACCCATTGGTACAACGAATTCATGATCCGCAAACTGCTCTCCTCCTCCACACCCCTCACCTCCAACACCGCTATGCTCCGCGTCAGCATCGACCTCTTATCCAACGTGCTCGCACTGGGCGCCATCCGCGACAGAACCTACGACATCCACCGCGACCTTCTAAACTGCATCTTGCTGTTCGGAGTCCCCAGCGCCTCAGTCCTGGCCACTGCACTGAAACAGCAGGTGAAGCAAGGCGGCGTCCCTTTCCCCGCAGGCATCAGCCGCGCCGAAATCATCCGCATGCTCTCCGTCCTGATCGCCCATCTCGACGCAGCCACGCACCTCGAGAACTCGGGCGCCCGAGCCGGCGAAGCGAATTATAATCTCTGCCGCAAGGCGAGTCGCATCTTCACACGAGTGATTGATCAGGTGTTAGACCCGGTGCAGAATGAGATCACTCCGAGTAATAGTGAGGGATTGGATGACATGGGATTGGATTTGGGCCGCCTGGGGGGTATTGAGAGCGAGATGGGGTTGGATTTCTTTGGGGTGCCTGGAGGGTTGGAGGGGTTTGGGTTCGAAGGGGGTGGGTTAGAGGGGTTGCTGGGGGTCGGGGTCGGTGTTGGGACTGGGGGAGCGGGATTGGGGGAGGAGGGGGCAGGACTGGATGGCGGGGTTGTGGATTGGGGGGGTCTGGGGCAGTGGACGTTGTAGCTCGGTGAGTTGCCCGAAGGTGTTCTTGTGGTCTCGCGCTCTTTGCTCGCCTCGATGCCTCGATATCCACCTAATAAATAGAGTCTCCAGCTTGGATAAAGTAGGGTCCATCTCTACGTGCCAGGACGCACAGTGCAACGAGACGAATCTTATTCAGCAAGTTTGCTATGTAAACTCTTTCCGGAGACGTGTCAAATGGAGCTTACAAGGAAACAAAGAGGATTATCGAAAGCTCAGGTTCTGCGCCGAGCAGGCGGATAGTAACGGGCTGCAGTACAGCTGGATTGACACATGCCGCATCGCCAGAGGGCCAACAACAGGCGATGGGCTCGGTGTTCCAGTGGTAGCGGAATGCGGCCCAGCTACGTCTCATTGACGGACATGTCGCTTCCAGCTCTGATGGGAATGGGGCCGGACCTGTGCAGCGACTGGGTGGTGTTGTTACCCGTCACGGCGGTTTCCAGCGCCAGTGGGCAACTCCATACATCTATTGAAATCATCAGTGACAATCATTGAGTTGAAACAAAACCATGGTATTTGTGTCTGCGCGACGCAATGTAAGTTACAACACTAATGTGTCGTGAGTGCTATGATTGCGATCTGCATTCGTTTGCCTCTCGTTCAGCCCAGCCTTCACCGGTTTACTTGGTACAGCGTCCGATCGGCGGCTTTACGTGCACTGCCTCCACAGACTGTCTTGGCTTGGAATGCAAGGCGGCGCTGCAACGTGAAGATACATGGAAGCTATATTAGCGCTATGTATTTCGCAAAAGATCTTCTTCGTAAAGATGCCTCGTGAAAAAGGATGTGCGGGAGAGTATCTTCTCACGGATGGTGGCTCTTGGTACCATCGGCTTTATAGTGACGAACTACCTGCCAAGAAAGAGGCTTTAGTATCACCGTTTCTGATTGGAGGCTGCTACTACAATACGACTCGAGTGGGTTCCCATGAAAGCCTGTCCAGATATTAGGTTTGGAGGAGGTAGGACAGATTCTCGTGGTATATAGCTGTATAGCCTCAAGTTGGGAGGCTGCCGTCTTTCTGCTATCTATCCTCATCAATCAATTGCCAAGATGCGCTTCTTGACGCAAAGACACCAACCTTCTGTGCACAGCGTGATCGTGAAGATTGCACTCCTCGTATCCCAAATCATCTTCACTTCGTACACTCAACCGACAAGTCCAACCAAACCGCACTTCACAAGATCTCTCGAAAACGATAAAGCTCTCTCACAACGCCAAAACTCCCCTGACAACACGACAACCGGTCTTGCGGCGCACCACTGGCAACTTTCCAAGTCGCACGCAGACGTCGAAGCGTTTCGCACCAAGCACAACCTCATTCTTGTGGATTCTTCCCCTACCGACGCAGCCCTACAACCGAGCTGGCCACAAGCGCTCGTTCAATACATACTCATCGCCCCGCCGATCACCTGCTGGTACACATCCCAGACCACGCATGCCGTACGGCATTCCTCGAGTTTCGGCGATCCAATAATCATCAACAGCCAATACTCAAGTGAGCATCAAAGTCAAACTTCGACCACGCTCACGCCATGGAGTGTGCTTCAAACCATCCTCTCCCCATTCTTGTTCATCATGTGGACAATCTCGTTCGGGACGGCGCAGCATCAGGTCGACACGGCGGGGTGGCTGTCTGTCATGGGGTGGGCGCTGTGGTTCGACCTTACCCATGTGGTTCTCGGGGCCTACGCTGTACCGATGCTTCTCTTCCAGTGGACGGGTTCCTTCGCCGTCATTGTCCAACGCTGGACGTCAGGCTTTGGGAGCATTGCGTATAGCATCGACAACCTGAACGGCTGCGTACCTGTCGATGGGCTGGCGTATCTGCAACAAGGTGCTCGAGCGCACTCGTTTAGGCTGTTGCAGTCAATCACGTTTCCAGTCGCTACGTTGTTTATGGTATTGAACTTGCGGAATCCAGCGACGTTCAATGCGTTTCTAGCCACTCCTGCGCTGGCAGAACTGATATACACGGCTGTTGTGGCAAGCAAGGGTACGCCGATGGTGGTCTCGGGGAATTGTTTGCTACTCGAGTTGAATCCTCGCGTGGGGTTTTTGGACTCGAGTATCAGTACGAGGTGGAAGGCTTTTTCGGGGTTCATGGGCTTTTGAGATGGTAGTTATGACGTTGCTAGCTGTCGAATCCCTAGTCCCTTACTATTGCAGGTAATCAGATAACACCTTGTAGTTTAGTTGCGTATGAGATGTTTCTGAGGAGTTTTACATTGAGTTCCTGTTGATATTGCCGGATCGGATTCTCAGGGCTGTCGACATCATCTTCGACCGTTTCGTTCCTACCCGGGTTCAATCGCGTACTGGGCAGCTATGTTTGGAGTGATAAGGGGGATCAGGCAGCAGACAACATACAGCGTACACAGTGCAGACGAGTCGGTGCCGCCCCAGTTCGCTCTCGAAAGAGCCATCTGCTCCCATAGACCTGCTGTTGTGTTACTTATATCTGTGACTATGTACATTCTGTCTATAGAAGTAACGTGTTCGCCTGTGTTTAGTGTTCCTTACGCTGCTGTTTAAGTGTGCGTGCCGCACTCAAAGTCTTGCATGTATACCGTTTTCTTGACGATCTTGCTGTTTGCGCAAAAAAAGTTGCCAGGACGTACACTCCATACTTTAAGTTAAGTATTCAAGTGTACGAACTTTAATCTTGGAGTCTTAGCTTCTATTCTAGCTTATCACGGACTCTATAGATGTATAGAACTGCAAACAGACAAGAGGATATTGGAAGAGAGTTAATATACAGCGTTAACAGAATAAGTAACAGCGTAGTCTATAACACGCTTTGCAGTACTAGAGGCAGATGTCATAGAAGCGCCAAAGCTTTAGAATAGATGCGTACCGCGTACTTTGTTATACAAGCGCATTAGACACTATCTGAGCTTCCAGAAGAAAGTGTGTCCTGTTACGCTGAGCGTCCTGGCCCGCTTGGACTGACATCATATAACTTGGGCGATGGAGAGTCGGCGAATTAATTTTAGCAAGAATAGGACTTCACCTGCAAGACCTGCGCACGAAAAGGGGTATTGTGGTGTTGTACATTATCATAACAAGTTCTCTTTTTCCAACCATTCTCGACCGGACCAATGCTAACGCCCTCATCTATCTCGTTGCTGTGCTAAAGTACATGACATGATATAACACGCCTCGAAGCGGAGAGCGGGAGAGTCTTACAAATATAGTACAAGAAAATCTCTCCTCATCTTACAATCCCCCGTGGGTATTTGGCGTGCCTCTCTTCTCCCTTTCCCTCCCACACCCTTTCGTTCGCTTTGCTTTGCTTTACTCCATCATGAGTAATGCATGCTTAGGCGAGGACACGGGTGACAAGACCAGTGGCGACAGTGCGGCCACCCTCACGCATGTTGAAGCGCTGGCCCTGCTCGAGGACGTGGGGCTGGTGCAGCTCGCAGACCATCTCGACGTTGTCGCCGGGCATGACCTGCTTGGAGGCGTCGACGCCCTCGGGCCATGTGAGCGCGCACGACTCGTCAGCAGTGCGGATGAACATCTGGGGCCTGTAGTTGTCGCCGAAGCCGGTGTGGCGACCACCCTCCTCCTTGCTGAGGACGTACATGGAGACGAGGAACTTCCTGTGCGCCTTGACCTGGCCGGGGACGGAAACGACCATACCGCGGCGGACATCCTCGCGCTTGACACCACGGAGGAGGAGGCCGGAGTTGTCACCAGCGCGGGACTCCTCGCAGGACTTCTTGAAGGTCTCGATGTCGGTGACCTTGGTCTTGATGGGCGCGGTGCCCTTGCCGACAAGCTCGACTTCCTGGTCGCGCTTCAGGATACCACGCTCGACACGGCCGGAGACGACGGTACCACGGCCGGCAATGGAGAAGACGTCCTCAACGGCCATGAGGAAGGGCTTCTCGGTGTCACGCTGGGGGGTGGGGATCCAGGTGTCGACGGCCTCGAGGAGCTCGTCGATCTTGGTCTCACCGATCTCAGGCTTGCGACCCTCGAGCGAGCACAGAGCAGAGCCCATGACGATGGGGGTCTCGTCACCCTCGAAGCCGTAGCTGGAGAGGAGCTCACGCATCTCCATCTCGACGAGCTCCAACATCTCGGGGTCCTCGACAGCATCGACCTTGTTGACGAAGACAACGATCTTCTGGACACCGACCTGACGGGCGAGGAGCAAGTGCTCACGGGTCTGGGGCATCTGACCGTCAGAGGCGGCGACGACGATGATGGCACCGTCCATGTTGGCGGCACCAGTGATCATGTTCTTGATGTAATCGGCGTGACCAGGGCAGTCGACGTGGGCATAGTGGCGGTTGTCGGTCTGGTACTCGATGTGGGCGGTGGAGATGGTGATACCACGCTTGCGCTCCTCGGGCGCCTTGTCAATGGCACCGTACTCGAGGAACTTGGCGTAGCCCTTCTCGGCCTGACGCTTTGTGATGGCGGCTGTGAGGGTGGTCTAGAGGCGATCAGTGTGTGCTCTGCGCGGTGCGGGAGTGCTCGGGGGCAAAGGAGGCGCTGTACCTTTCCGTGATCGACGTGACCGATGGTGCCTGCGTTGCATGAGTACAGTGTCTCCAGGTGAGTTGCATTGCAATAGAGACATACCGATGTTGACGTGGGGCTTGTCACGGCTGAAGGCAGCGTAGTTCCTGACGCCGTTCATGAACCTGCCGGTGCCCTGCGCGCCGAGGGCATTCTGGACGGGGCTGACGCCGCGCTGGTACTGGAAGGCGCCGCGCGCGGTGCGCTGGAAGACCTTGGAGAAGCTCGACATTGTGCTATTAAAGAGCGAGTACGCTGATAATAAGACAAGGCGAATGAAAGAGAGGCGATTGGCAGAGATGGAGTGTTGATGTGGCTATCATTGAGAATTGTCTCGATGGACTTTTAGCTCGCCCTATACCTCTTTGGGCCTTAGCCGCAGTTCGAGCTCGCCGCATCAGCTTCCTCGCGACATTTGCTGTGGAGAACAGACGCGGTTGCTGGATTCTCTGTATAGACCAATTGGCCGTCTTCCACGTCGCTCCTTTGCATTAGCACCCTGTCACGAGCGCATTGAGTCTGCGCGCCTATTTCCGGCCCTCCACCACCACTTAACGCACTGCGGATACCCGAGGTATTCGGCGCTCGAAAAGGTTGCATCATCAGCCCGCGGTCCTCCTCAAAGCCACACACATGTCTCTCTGCACATTAGCAAGACGGACACCTGCGTCCCTCAGCTGGGCGCCGCGCACACGAACAGTCGCTGCCATGCCTCTCCGCGCAAAGATCACAAATCCCGCCTGGATGACCGGTACAAGGATGGTAGGATATCGCTAAGTGCCGTTGCGCGAGTTGTGCGTCTGACGCCTGCAGTACTCGACACCCACCGAAGACCTCACAAAGCCCCAGAAGGACGACGACCCGGACGATGTCATCTTCACCAACAACTACGGCGTGCGCAGCATCGAGCTGAACCGACCGAAGAAGCTCAACTCGCTGAACGGCTCCATGGCCCGCAAGATCATTCCCAGGCTGCAAGAGTGGGCACAGTCGGACCTGGCAGGCGTCGTTGTCATCAAGGGCTCAGGGCGTGCCTTCTGCGCAGGAGGAGACGTAGCTGCATTGGCTCAGTGGAACAAGACCGGCGCTGAGGGACAGCAGAGGAGTGCTGACTACTTTGGGCTGGAATACAAGCTGGACCACCTGATCGCGACATACACAAAGCCCTACGTCGCTTTCATGGACGGTATCACAATGGGCGGAGGTGTTGGTCTGTCTATCCACGCACCCTTCAGAATCGCTACCGAGAACACCCTCTTCGCCATGCCTGAGACCACCATCGGTTTCTTCCCCGACGTTGGCGCTTCTTTCTTCCTGCCCCGCATGGAGGGAGCTCTTGGAATGTACCTCGCCCTCACCTCCGAGCAGCTGAGGGGCGTCGACGCCTTCTACCACGGCGTTGCAACTCACTACATCCACTCCTCCACCCTGCAGCAGCTCGAGTCCCGTCTTGCCGAACTGCAGTTCGAAGACCACATGAGCTTGAGGGCGCGCTTGAACGTCATCAACGCTACCATCGAGGAGTACAGCACCGGTCTCCCCGTCGACCGCCCCGCTATCTCCGGCGAGCTGCGCAAGACCATCGACCGCGTCTTCCACGCCGACCAGCCCAACATCAAGGCCGTCCTTACCTCGCTCGAGGAGGTCACCACCAACGCCTCTTCCTCCGAGCCCCTGAAGACCTGGGCTAAGAAGACCATCGACACTATCCAGTCCCGCTCGCCCACCTCCGTCTCCGTCACTTTCGAGCAGATGCGCATCGGCCGCCAGTGGTCCATCGCCGAGACCTTCCAGAAGGAGTATGACATCGCCTCGGCCTTTATGGCGCACTCCGACTTCGTCGAGGGCGTCAGCGCCAAGCTGATCGAGCGCAAGAAGGAGCGCCCCGACTGGAAGCCCAACACGCTCGAAGAAGTCAAGAAGCGCGATGTCCACGGCTTCTTCGTCGGCAACCCGAAGGGCGAGAAGCTGCCGCTGATTTCGGATGCTGATTACAATGAGTACCCCCATGCCTGGATCGGGCTTCCCAGGGAGGAGGAGATCCTTAGGGAGACGAGCGGGAGTAAGAAGGAGGATGCCGTGGCCAAGTTGCTGGAGAAGTATGGTGGCAAGCAGGGTGTTAGGGAGAAGGTCGAGGAGGTTTTGGAGAGGCATTCGTCGTAGAAGAGGGAGTTTGTTGATATGTAAGAATAGAGTAAATGAGAAGGTATGCCCTGGAAACGTAAAAGTCGGCTTTTAACTTTTCTTTTCTTTTCTTTTCTTCTTGGCAATCCTTAGATCCAACGCCGTAACAGTTGCGTGGCGAGACACTGGTCACTTTTGAAGGGCCTAATGATGGAAGAGCCAGAGTTTTGCTTGGTTGATTAATGCATGGTTTTCTTCTATGGATACGGTATATATGTACAGAGACTGCGCCCCAGTGGAATTGAGAGAACACCGCTAACTCGATTTACTGCGTTTGGCTAGATGTCTCTTTGCCTCCGCCTCCCATCGTTCCCTAAGAGAGGCTCGCCCGTTCCCACCGACGACCTCTTCAAGGTTGGCGAAAACCTTGTAGGCTGGCACGATAAACGCTAGATTGTCCTCAGGAATTCCAGCAACTACATGGCCAAGTAATGCCCCCGTTTCACGCTCGTGTACCCATGCACCGGAGTCCCCTGGTTTGAGACCGTCGCCAGTGAAGGTCACGGCATACACTTCTCGTGCTCTTCTAGCACCAGGAAGGCGCAAAAAATCGGGGATCGTTTCAATTTGCCCACTCACTGTTCCCCGGGCCGTCTTAGCTGTGACTTCAGTAGACCGAAGGTCTTTGAATTGCTCTCCTGATGTGAAAGGAGGTACTTTGAGCGTTCCAAAACGTGTTGACGGCTCTATATGGCCTAGCATCTCCAGATTCCCGTCTTTCTGGATCAGAGCGTAGTCGAGCCCTGGGTCTCCGTCGGAAGTCGAGATGAAGTGCATGCATCCACAATCTACTCGTTCTGCGCTCGAGTACGATCTGGAGCCTGAAATCTCAGCGGTGTGAGATCTCTTCGTATCAAGGTCTGACGACTGGGTCTGGTTCGCGAAAGGGTGTGCAGAAGTCATAAGGTATGTCTGTCCCGAACAAATAACTACTCCCCCTACAGTGGCCTCTCGCACATGTCCTTGTATTTCCATAGACACTCGAGATCCAGGCTCGATAGATCGTGATTCAATATAGCAACGAAAGGTGCTCTCAAGCATTAGATCGACTTTCTTTGGCAGTTGCCTTGCGAAGGAAGGTGCAGTAGCTGCTGGAAAACCCTTGCGCTCAGGAATGGAGCGTGACTTAGGTTGCAATCCCGCTCGGTCAGTATACGGCTTTGTTACTTGAGTGTACGGCTTTGTTGGTAGAGTACTCGGGTGTGAGTCCTCCATAGAGAGCCTCATGGAGGATTTTGGGCGTGATCGAAATTGAGGTTGTTGAAATGGAACTTCAAGTTGAGGCCAGGTAGACTCTTCCTGAAAATAAGGCTGTGACATACCAGGTAAAGCCCTGAAAACCCCCATGCGAGGGACTTCCATGCGCTCTTTTCGCCTTGGGAACCATCCCAGGGCCATCAGTGTACCCTTCGATTTCGGCAGCTGGGACACATATTTGATAACAATTCCAACAGTCCCGTTGAACTCCTTGCTTGCTCTGATATGCGATGCAGCTTTCTTCCGATATCCTGTGTCTGAGCAGCAAAAGAGTATGCCTAGAGCACACAAGGGTTCCGATTCGCCAATCATATAAGGTCTCCATAAGATATGATCAAGAGACGCCTCGGTATGCTTGGTCAGGACCAATTCCAACTTATTCACAAGTTGAATGAATGCCAAAAAGGCTGTGCAACGCTGATTCTTGAGTTTCCAATACTTTTCGCCATCTATGGTGTCGTAGAAGCTCCCGACTGACTCTGCTGAGTTGGGCCAACAAGGCTGGATTGGCTTTAACTTTAACTTCAAAAGCATACCTCCGTGCCGTCTGATCTTCGTCAATAACCCAGAAGCATCAGACGTCGATGGTGAGGCACTCGAAGACATTTGGGATTGGTGACATGCGCGTAGGAGTTGAGAGTGTGTCGAAATCATGGCGCGCAGTTCGGATATGCATTCAAACGCCACGGCGCTTATATGATCGAGGCTGAGCAGTCTGCAGCCTACTGGTACTGCTCATTCCAAGCTCTGACGAGGTACGTCGTTCATGAAGATTCCAATGATTGCAACGGCAATACTCAAGAGGGGCGGTAATTTGTATGCTGATCTTGATTGAAGAATTTTATTACTCTGATTGTGCCAACCATATCTAAAATCTCGAGATCTGATCGCCTCCCCTGCATTTTGCCGAACGTCTCTGCGGGGCTGACAAGAAACTGCATGAGCACAGCCACCAAGACCACGGTAAGCGAGGACTCGACGCCATCTCGTATAACACTCTCAAGGCTTCACAGCGGCTTTGACTTGAGAACACACCAGGCTCATGACATGTACCGATATTGCTGTATCAAATTTAGTCTCTAACACCGCCAGCGTCACAGATGTCATCGCTTCTTGATCCACTTCAACTCACTACAAAGACCGATATAGTAAAGCATTTCTGGGGCACAGTATCTAACAGTCCAGCTTCGGAAGCATACTGGAATTTCTTCATTGAGGAATGCCGGCGAGCCCTCGATGACAGTGGCTCCCATAACCTTGCGCGCACCCACCAAGATTTAATTGATACAGTCGAATCTCTCAAATCTGGCCACTTACGACACGAAACCCAAGGCATCCTGCGCAAGAAGCTCACAAAGATCCACGACAATGAGCTTCAACTCATTGACAACACTATCTACCTGACCGCAAGCCTCCTGCTTATGATCGACTTTGGCCAGATAGAGTACGGCTTTTCAGGGCGACGAAAGCTTGAATGGACAAGCGGAACGCTACAAGCATGCGTATCTCTTGGCTTTGATCGCACGCCTTCTCTCGACCATAAGGGTATCAAACTCGAACGGGCATTCAACGCTCAATCACTGTCCAGATTCGCTGGGCTCGAGATAGTGCCTACCACAAATCTACTGGATCATCTACGGCTCACTCATGACGATACTAGGCTACATATATTTCACCATGCATCATTCCTCAACCATCAGTTACAAGAGTAAGTCACTTCTCTCCATTCTTCTCGATCCAAACTGATCCTGGAAGCTCTCTCTTACCCGACGGTCTAGCCCAAGAGACGCTCCGCACGCTCGCACTCTTATTTCCAAAACCAGAAAATAGAAGAGCGCAGAAGTGGTCTCGCCAATTGGCCGAGCCGTTCTCGCTAGACCTAGAACTCTGGCAGTGCGGATATCTCACAGCAGACGACCGACAACTGGAGAACTTCGCTTACTGGCACGATCGCTTGGTTGTTCTGAAGCAGGTTTTCGATGAGTCGTCGCCAAAGACTATCTCTCAGTGGTGGTACGATCGGCGCAATAGTGTACAGTGGTGGACTTTTTGGATAGCTGTCATGGTTCTTATATGGACCCTGGTTACCGGACTCATACAGAGTATAGCAAGCATCATGCAGGTCTATGCAGCATTCAATGCCAACCCAGGGGCGTGATATTCGCGAAGTGCGAAGAGGGAAATGGCTGCTTAAAGCTCGTGATAGACGTTATCTTGCATAGTTGATGATCTGAGTCTTTCCAGCCCTCATCGCAGCCAGGATGGGGAGGAAGCTGCCTTATCTACATGCGGATTACGAAGGCTTGCCTTCTATATAGGATCTTAGTTGTTCTTGGTGTTTGATCTTGAACAAACGTGTTTCTTATATCAAACGAGTGACCGTATAGAGTACGATCACAGAAGGCGACGTCCGGCTCTTGGAGATGACCACCAGCTGATACCAAGCCGCCCTCATCGAGTGTGAACGACAGATTATCTGTGCCTCGAGAACCACGGTCAAGCCTGTCAAATCAGAAGCAGACGACGATTCCGATGAGACGCCAAAAGTCGCGCTAAAACAACGCTACGATCTGCTGCCATCTTCTCGGCACCTCTTGGTCACGATCTCTCCTCATCACGTCAACCTGACGCGATGGACTGAGTTCTTCCACAACTAGATTGTAGGCGGCAATGTTGTCCGGGTTGCATGAGAAAGTGGGTGTCGGCAGCCCCTGCAGTCAGCCTGCGGGCGGGCCGCCCGAAAGGGTAAGGGGTCAGCGCTAAGCGGGGGGTGGCTGGAAGATGATCTTCAATCTTGAATCGCAGCACACCAAAACGCGTCCGTGGGTGAGATCGATGATCACGATGTTATTCTCTGTCTTTCCCTCTTGCATGTCAGGTTCATTGTGCCAGTTTTTGTGTGAGCATTGATAATGGCTCATCCACGCGCGGACATGTATATGAGTCGGGACACTGTTCAGATTCTCGACGATGAGAGCAACGATCCGACACACATGAGAGCTGGGGTGGAAGCAGCTGGAAGCGAAGATGATTACGCTACGACAGCAACTCCTGACTTGACACATACTCCACAGAATCTGATTCCCGGGATAAACAACATAGTCATAAGGACACACGATGGCGCTGGCTACGTCCTACCGCGTGTTTCATGGAGAGCAAGTGGCCCTATCCGAGTATCATGTTACTTCGTTAACAGAGATCCAGGCGACTCAAGTACAACTTGAAGAAATATACAAGCTTCGACAGCGTGACGCGCTTGCAGCAGCAGTAAATGATGGCAAGTTCAGCCTGACAGACGAAAATGGCAACATCATCTTGCCTTCACTCTGGGACCAGGTTGTTCAAGCAGGCGAGACTCTCCAGGTAGTCATCCCTACCGAAGTCTTAAATCCGGACATCGCTGCAAACTACCCGGATATTGAGTCGGTTGAAGCTGAGATTCGACCGCCAGAAATTCCGCCGGAAGCACTGCCAGCCAACAACGACTCTGACCCCGATGAGTGGGGTATTCCCGTAGGTTACGAGGACAGCAGTGACGACAGCAGTGGGGATAGCTCGAGCCTGGATCTCGAGAGTCTCAGTAGCGAAAGTGAGGCTTCTGACCGCTCAGTCACTGGCAGGCCTGATCGTGAGATTTCTGAGCGTGAACCTATCGTGCCGACCGACAGTGATGGCAATAACCTCGTCTCTACTACAAAAACAGCCGTGATCAGACCTTTTGACCAGAACACGACAGATAACGGCAAATCGCCCATTTTACGAGTTCCTCAACAGCTTGCTGGAAATACGGAGAGCAACAGCATTGGCAAAGCAAACGCTGTACAAATTGATGGTCGAACTACCTTGCAGCTGCATCTCTTACCGGGTCCTAGAACCGGTTCAGTCATGCGTGACGAGCAGATACGGTGGGTTCATTTGCGCTCAACGCCTATGGACCTCAGAGGGTTCAGGGACACATGTCTGAGTATTGCTGAACTCACTGAACGTCAACGTGTATTGGTGAATAACTTGCTTGACAAGGTCGAGAAAGACAAGCTCAAACTCTTTGTGGGCGGTGTATTCGTCGAGCCTGGCACAGTCCTTCGAGTCGACGAGGACTGTGTGGCAGACCCTGAAAGTGTTATCTTCAGCTGTATACCGTACTTCGACCTACAATTCCCTTCGAACAAATTGTCGACCGCTGGCCAGCCATTACGATCTCCGTCTCGTTCGCTCATGCAGTCTTACTACCCATACGAGACGGTGGAAGAAAGAGATTCCGAGCAAGCATACCGCAAATTCGACAATGAGAAACACGGTGCCCTTGTGTATGTCCCAAATCTGTGGATGATCAATATCGGCTCGGAGATAGTCGTCACTTGCAGCAATCAATCACTCCAGGACAATTTCGGCCAGTCTATCAAGCTCAGGACCATTGACGGTGATTTCACAAAAAATGGGATTCTCACGAGAGATATTCGGATAACAGATACAGATGGCCGCCAATTGATCTTTACCGCAAAAGAGTGTCGTTCCTACTTTCAGCTAGAGCAGAAGATCAGAGAATCGAGGTGGGAGTCTCAACAAGAGCAAACAAGGAGCTCGCAACGCGTTCACCGGCCCCTACGTAGAGCGAGGGAGGCAGAAGTTGGCGATCTCACCTGGAGAGCATCAGGTGGTGAGATGAAAATTACCCCAAGGATATGGGCAGGTATTCTTTGTCAAAGAGACAGGTTCTTCATCGATGTCAAGCTGACAGACGGCTCAAAGAAGGGCAGTCAAGGCGGCAATGAAGTAGTCCCGCTCGCCTCGGGAGCGCCAAAGCCCTTCTTCAATTGGCCTTCAAGGCCAGGCTCAGATGATAGTGGGACAAACAAGCGCGCCTCGGAGAAAACGGAAGCGGCGATTCAGTGCTTGGAACACGTTGAGAAAAGTGTCTTGTCTGAAGTACTGAGCGATTATGCCTCAGTATACGGCCCAGTGGAAAAGACTTTCACCTCCACCCAGTACTATCGTAGCCTTCCTCAAGTCACGGCGGAACAAACCAAGACCAGTGTTGAGGCACTCAAGAATAACACCAGAAACACGGGTAAATCGGGTAATTTGAAGTGTACAACGCACGAAACTCGAATCTTCCAGGATCAGGAGGCGATCATCCACAAAGCAGTTCAGCTGTACGACCTGAAGTGTAAAACTTTTGCACTCTTTGTTACGGACGACCCGGACAACGCCCTCTTGCGCAAGTCGTGGGCTTCCTTGCAGAGCATCTACGATATCTCGACTTTAGTCTCAGGGCGAGCGCCGCACAAACTCACGCCGAATGACGCCTCTTCAGCACCTGATGCGGACAAGAATGAGCAACGGTGGTTCATTCGCCCGCATTTCGATGCCAAAGACACATCTGAGCCTACAAAAGCGCTCAAGCGTTCTTTTGAAAGATGCAGGAAATGCCAGATGACCACCAGTTATGCAACCTCGCAAGAGGCCTTTTTGCATATAAAGAAGCATATAAAACACGTCTCAGGTACAGATACGCCAAGAACAGCCCTTGAAGACTCGATAGTCAACTATGATCAGCTGAAACTGGAACTTTGGACGAAGGGATGTGCTGATATCCTTTCCAAGGCGTGCAAGATAGCACAGCTCCTGCTCGAATCTGTCCAAGAGTTATCTGACGGAGTTTTGAATGAAGATGGGCAGATGTCGGAGCTTTACACATTGCCTCACTCGATTCTCGACGCTTTCCGTCAACTCATAATCTTCTACTTTGCAGTCGAACGAGCGATGTTCTTCACTGAGGACGGTTTTGAGAACAACGACATTCCGGTCGCAAGGCCTAGAGCCATGACTGACGACCCTTTTTCGTCAAAGCAGTTACAAGTCCTCCAAGCGTTTGGCAATGGAGTACGAGAGTCGCTACTGGCAGCACGAAATGAGCTTTGTGCTATGGCCAAGTCACCAGAACCCATCAACACCTTCGATCACCTCTCTTTGAATGCAGAGTATGTGTGTGGTTGGTTCATGCGAAGGTTGATCGTGAAGCCTCTTCAGAACCATCTGACGGTCAGTGACATGTACAGAGAGTATTTGTCGACAATAGTAAGCACCACAGAATCTTTGTTCACGACATACACTGACATAGAACAGCAATTTCAAGTCAATCACCGCCCTAGTAAGCGATTGCTACGTTCAATCAACTTACTCCAGGAGGAAATCGCTGCTCTGCAAGAAGTGAATTCTCAGCAGACCGAGCTTGTTCTTAATTACATGAGCGTACTTGATGATCGGACTTACAAGATGGATAAACCACTTCGCAAAGCCATGTATCCTTACGAGCGTATGCTACTTGGTACTTGTCAAGAATATCTAAGGATGTCGGTCCAAGAGTACCGCTACTTGCTCGCTCGTTGCGGTCCACTCTCAGACAGTACTAAGCAAAGCCTCGAAATCAACGAGGAAGACCACGGCAAAGCCATCATGGTATTCACGATCGTGACCGTGATCTTCCTCCCGCTCTCCTTCGTCACCTCTTTCCTAGGCATGAATACGACCGACATCCGGGATATGGGCAGCTCCTCAACATTGTTTTGGACTATTGCCATTCCTCTTACAGTTCTGACGATGGGATCGGTCCTTTACATTGGCTACAATGGAGACGACTTGCGGGATCTCTTCGAGACATTGTACCGCAATGCAACCGGGAAGCAGAGCCGCAGTGTCGGCGCTCGAGGTATAAGTGTCGCCCAACGAACGCTTGCTCGTAAGCAGACGAATAGCACCAACCTTTCGCTAGACTTCAGCAGTCTCGCGGATGAAGCAGAGTTTGCGGACCCACGGCCTGAAGCTTACTATCGCAGTACCCGATTGGAAGAACCTCAGTACCACCAGCGGCAATACACGATCGAAGCCCCGACATTGCAGTGGGAGCCTTACAAAGCCGTGAGCCCTAACGTAATTATCTACAACACCACACGTATGGATAATTCAAGCGCAAAGCCTGCCCCAGAAGAAGTTGTTGCCAGCATCCCGGAACCCGTAACCAACACAGCTCCGACCCATCGTGCATATGCTCAACATAGCCATACGATACCAGAGACGTACATAGAGCCAGCCACATATCGCAGTTCCAGACCCAGACCTAGGCCCAGACTATCTACCATCAATGAGCCTATCGTTCTGGATAACCTCTCACCACCTCCACCACCGCGGCCAGTGCCACAGGTCAGACGAATGCCCGAGTGGCACCCTGACGATTTTGCGGACTATGTGCCACAGCGGTACGAGTGGGTGAAGAAGGGCCATAGACATCATCGTTCGGCGCGGCATGTGGATAGACGTGGAAGAGAGTACGGGAGGCCTAAGCGGCGTGACACTGACGAGTGGTATTATAGGCAGTGAATCACTCGTCGACCAGACCTGTTTTCATAGGTTTATAGATGGCATTTCTAATTAGATCCACTACCAAATAGACGATTTCAAACGTTTGTTACCTGCTTGAGCCAAAGATGTCAGGCTGATAATTTCTTTGTGAGTTACTTGGGTGAATTGAATTTCGAAACAAGAGACCAGCGCACAATCAGATCAACATGTTCCGCATGTTCGAAGGCACGACCAAAGAGCTCTACATTATGATCTCTTTTCTTTCGAGGTCATAATTGGGGATCAACACAATCAGCAGTCATGCAGCAACCATCTAGAATGGTAGATTCATCAAACTCCCCTATCTACCAATCAAGCAGACGCTCGAGGAAGACAAGCACAATCTCACTCAACAAACACAATTTGCATGAACAAATACGGCACAACGCCACAAGAAACTCAGCTCTACCATGCATAGCAATCAAGCCTTCTTCCCAACACTACGCAACACCACGCACCCCCAACCCGCCCATCCCTTCCAAACCGCCCAAACCACCCATACCCGCCAATCCCACCAATCCCACACATACACACCCGGCCCCTCCCCATTCCGCGCATCTAATCAATCAAGCTCAATCAAGCGCACCCGCAGCTGACGTGTGTACCGAGGCCCGCGGGCATTGACGTTCCTCACATAGATTGGTTGCGTTGACGTTTGACACATCGGCTGTCAGCCACACCGGGAAAGTTTCTTGGAAAGCTTCCTGGGCGGTTTGAAACCCGATGAGGTGGTGGCAGGGGGAATCGTGGTTGGTGATGGTAAGGCTGGTGCGGCTGTCCTGGATCCGTGGATGGGGGTGTGTGGGAAGAGGAGTGTGATGGGAGGGGAGGGCGGTGGTGCTGTGACGGGGGGGCTGTGGATGTGTTGCAAGGCGTGCTGTTGATGTTATGAAGTAAGTACTAAAGGATGCTTTTCATGATTAGGATTCAGAGTCTACTGTGGGATTGTGTGGGCTGCTGCGGGATGCTGCGGTGTGGTACCGAGCCGCACTGCAGCGCAATGGGCAGTCGATCACGCTGTACTACGGGTACCTGCAGCTCCTTCTGATTAGCGACATTGTACACACCGGTTGACGCAGTCTGGGAACGCGAATGCGAATTACGACGATCCCTCGGCACCTGGAGAATTGCCGTTAATGTTCGAGTATCGCCAGACACGGAGCGTTTCAGCGTCCGCGCATAGTTAAATCCGGCAATTTCGTATTTCCCTCCAATCGCCGCAAAGGCTTGGTCGCCTACGAAGACAAGTTTCAGTAGTGACGTATTATCGATTCGATGTTTGCGATTCGATTGTGTATGCTGTTTGCGATAAGTTGTGTGGTTTGACGAATGTGGTTGCTTGGTTGCGGGAGATCGTAAACATCATTTCATTTCATTTCATTTCATTTTGAACGCTAGAGAAAGTTTGCCGACTATTCGTGTCATGAATCTGAGGCTCCAGTGGCGCAGCATAAACACAATCGTGAGGGTACCGAGACGCCGAAGTATTTACAAGCTAAAAATGCGAGAATGCAAGGAGGTGAGCAAGGATAGCCACAGGAAAACCGCTTAGTGGCCGTTGTAGCCACCGTAGCCGTCATTCTTGGGCTTCTTGTGGTGGTCTTCGAGCTTGCTGCCGAGGACTGCGCCTGCGAGGGCACCGAGAATACCGTGGCCGCCCATCTTGTTGCCGCCGAAGTATCCGGCAGCACCGCCACCCAGAGCGCCCATCAGGCCGCGGTCACCTTCTTGCTGCATGGCGGGGTCGCTGCTGCCATACTGCTGTCCAGGCTGGCCATGAGCGTTCTGGCCCTGAGGGTACTGATCCTGCCCGTAGGGACCCTGCTGAGGGAACTGGTTCTGAGGTTGCGAGCCGGGGTAGCCGCCCTGCTGATATTGACTGGAAGCATTGTTAGCCAAGATTGTTTCGAAACATCAGCTTAGATTGTCCACTCACCCTTGCTGCTGCTGCTGGTTGTAGTCGTTGTACTGGCCGCCTTGCTGCTGACCATGCTGGAAGCCACCCTGTGCGGGAGGGCCGTACTGTGAGTTATAGCCCTGTTGCTCCCCGTAACCCTGCTGACCGTACTGCTGCTGTTGCTGGTGCTGCTGATATCCTTGCTGCTGGTAGCCACCCTGGTCGTATCCACCCTGCTGGTGCTGAGGGTACTGGTTGTTGTATCCCTGCTGCGGGTACTGCTGCTGCTGGCCGTAGCCCTGGTTGTATTGGTCGTACCCAGACATCTTGACGGAAGTTATGAGATTATGTGCAGATAATTGTAGGGTGTAAGGTTGTGGTGCTGATTGCTTATAACGCGGGGTAGCTGGCAGGAAGTGGTTGGTTGACGTAAGTCGCGGTTGGTAGAGGAAACAGAAAGAGAGAGCGAACAGAGGAACCTCACTCGACTTTATCACTTCTTCTCAGCCCACTTACTAACAGAATCCACTCATCTGTGCGAGGGGCTGAGCGACGAACGAATGTTCGAGTCCTTCTCAGCCCTAAGCCGCCATAGGACGAACATGATCAGCTTGCCGGCTGTGACGGCTACTCGGTCACAGCCATGGCCAAGCACAGCCGCACGATCCGAACTTCAGCGCGCGCCTACTGCACCATGTGGGATCGCTGCTGACACAGACACAGATCCTCTGCGGATCATTCTGTTCCTGAATGCCAGTCACCTGCTCACAACTCCCTTCTCTTTCTCATCTTTCAGAGTGCGCTCTTCACATGTCGACGACCTACCGTACAGAATGCTGGTTCGGCCGACTTGCACAGCCATAACGCGCGGTTAATCGCGCGGATGCCATGTTGGTGGGGCTGTGGCTCAGCGAGGCGCAGCCGTTGTCAAAATCTGTGGCGTCATCAGCATATCATCACGAGGCTGCACAGTAGCATCCAGCACCGCCAAAATACTCCGACGGCCGACCTGATGATATGGCGCATCTTATGCGGGGATTCCTTTGGGGAACTTGCAGCCTCGCCAGAGGTCGAATGATTTCGGTGCAAGCCAAATCACGGCAGACGTTGCAGGGGTCTCACGATGCCCCCTGTGGCGCCTGATCGGCGCCATGGTTCACTGAGCGTGCCGGATACGGGCTTTGAAACGTGACCACCATTACTTGAGACAACTCCAAGACGAGCTCTCTGGACCCGCTTCTGATGTTTGCTTCATAGCGGCGCCTTCAATTACCCCTTTTCAATGTATTAGCTCGTCTCCATGCCTGTCACATTGCCGTATGGAGGTGGAGATGCCGCTAAATATTCCCTCCTGTCTCTAGGGGCTCGTTCGCATCTCGGGTCGACCCTCAAACCGACATGGATTCAAATGGGTCGGGATGCTAGCGTCCTTCATGCACTCTCTCAAGAGCACCCCTCGCGCTGTTGCATGAACGTGTCTCGTCCAGAGCGTTCGCCCAGCCTTTCATTGCGTCTCTGCTGACTTGCTCTCCTTCTGTCCTTCGTTCCGCAGGCGGGCTGTTGTTGCTAATATCTACTTCTTACTTTCGTTCCACCCAACGTTCATTTCGTACCACCCTGGCGGCGGTCACCTTCAGTTTGGGACTGTACATCCCCTTCCCACAATTGTGCTCCTCGCTACGACTCGACTTGCAGATGTTGTTTGGCACAGCCACTGAGCGGCAGAAAGATTGAGAGGGTTCCGCCCCATCCAACTTAAAAGTGAACCGCGCAAACATGCATCGCACATGGGATGGACAGGTGGATTATGTGGTTGTGAAGAGAGATGGGCTTGATGGGGAACAGGGAGGACCCATCGCGACGCCGACGCCAACACCAACCATCGATGAGATACTGTCAGGATCTACTGCACGGAAGTTCAATGCGCGAGACGACAGCGACAGCGACAGCGATGACGACGATCACTTGAAGAGTTCCACGACCGCTACGCCACCGTTCAGAGGCCCACCACCAGTATGTGCGATACAATCAAAGCAAAATTTTCTGCGCACTAACGATAGCAGCTGCTCATCACCATGACACTTTCCCAGACTCAAGCCACTGTTGGAGCTTTGGCTGATAACGACCCCACGGAAACTGTTGTTGTATCTTTACAGCCACCCGCAAGACCACCTCATCACGACGGGGGCGGTGGTGGAAATGGACGCATCTCTCAAACAACAGAACACCTTCTCATCGCTGCTGGTTCGATCGGTAGGTTGCGAACGTTTAGCGATGTGTGTCCGTTGCTAAGTAGGACTAGGTGCTACAATCATTATCGTGATGATCGTGCTAGCTATTTATACCATGCGCAGACGAGGTCTTACTCTTTCCGACGTACTCAAGCGTGGCAAGAACGGAGTCTCGCGCCGCGCAGGAGGATTCGATTCTAAATACGACTGGGACAACAAGCAAAACCTTGAGCAACGGTACTCTGTACGAAACGACACTGTGTATCCTCCTCCACCAGCTGCTGTTAGCTCTCGATCCGGTTCTCTGTCCTCGCAAACTCGTGTGCAGCCCTTGGGTCGTAGCGAAAGGTAAGTCAATTCGGCCTTTGTTTCTGCGTTGTCGCTAAATACAAGAAGCTTCCGTTCCGGCTCCAATGACATGGCACCGCAAAGCTTTCTTCTCCAGGACCCACCATCTCGTATGAACTCTCACAAGCGCAACAACAGCGGAGCACCATCATCGACCATTCTCGGAGCGCAAGCTCCACGCACCAGTCAATCCACTCATAACACCAGGTCTTTGGATGGAGAAGACGCAACCCCGGAAGAGCAGCTAGCAGCCACTCGGCAACCACCACCGCCAACATTTAAACAATTCATGTCGAGCCGCCCTTCAATCTCGCAACGACCTGGACTTGGCGGTATCAACAACAACAGCAGATTCAGCTGGACTAACTCCCAAGCTCCACAAACTCCTCACGACCCTAGCCGCGACACACTGAATGCACCTCTGGGGCGTGAGAGCTTCATGACGAATCGATCTTCAGTACCACGATTCCGCACGATCCACTCGTGGGTCAATCAACAATCGAACCGCGTTGAAGAGCAGAAACTCAAGGAACAATATCGCATGACGCAAAGCTCTGCCTACACAGAGGACGCGGATGGCGATCAAGTCCCTGAGATGCCCCCTGTTCCCAACAACTACAGACAAACTGGTGGACTTGCTGGCAAAGACATCAAACATCAACGCCACCAGACCAATACCTCCGTTGGCACAGCGGCTGTTTTCAAGCACCACCCAGGCACAGAAGTACGCTTCAGTACACGAAGTACTGTGCCATCCGAGATTCTTGACATGGGCCGCCAGAACTCGGTGCTGAGGTGATGAAATACCTACAGTGTTTGAATTACCAGAGGCGTTTCCCTTAGTTCTCGGTCAGCATTTCAGCGCGTTAGGAAGGACATGGCTTCGGTGCCATTACGGCAAGCCCAGGCACGAGGAACGATTTCAAGCATGCGTGTACGCTATTGAATTTCCTGCTATACCACGTTCAAAGCAAAGCTTGTAACTACAGCCGTCATTGTGTATACTGTTGTCAAATCATTAGCGAGATCATTTTACCTACATAATGCTATTGCAACCATACCATCTATTCCGATCCATCGTCTTCTCTGAAAACCACTGCACTGTTTTGCTACGCGATTACGAGTTGGAAGTAGGATCATCCCTGTTGCACGCACTTAACATCGTACATCTAGACACCTCTGAGTATAGCAAACTCTACCATCTATCTCATATCAAAAAGTAACGAAAGCTTAATGCCAACTCCCTGCCAACCTTTACAAACACTGTCCGCGGATTCCGAAGGCGCGCGCCTGCACCAATTCCATTTCGCTAAATCACCTTTTCATGGATGTTCGACAGTTGAGGTTTCAGCTGAGTGTTTGGGCCGAGCGCGGTCTGGAGTCAATGGAGCCGCAAACTTGGGGGAAGGATTCGCGCTGAGAAGCTTGTGATGCATCTAGTCCGGGCCTATTTGTATATCATGAAGCTTGTTTTCGGGATTGGAGGAGGGCGGGTGGTTGGGCGGTGGTTTTGGAGTGTGCGCGCGCCGAAGGGCGACGTTTTGGGTTAGCGTGGTTGGGGATGGGGAAGGCGCGGGTAGGCGTCGTTTCTCGGTCTTTGAGGGTCGCTGCTTGCCCTTGTTCTGAGGTTTGCTTGAAACTTGATTGTGGTTATCACGCGACTGAGGGACTGCGATATGATCTTGATGGCTCAGCATATGTGCATTTGACACGTACTTGTGGATCGAGTGCGCGCAATGACCGGTCAACGGGGTGGGTGAGGGGCAGATGAGCGAGGCTGAGCGCTGCATGTCGACTCAGCCTTCGCGGAGATGCACGTTGCGACCTTTGTCGAAGACGCATACCGCGAGACTTTGTACAGGTGCAGACCACGACACTACATCGGGGATCCTTCCATCTTCACGCCATAACTTGCACTTGCCTAAACACTTTGCACAATAGCCAGCAACGATGGCGACAGATACATACGTTTATCCCGGAGAACCTCTGGAGTCTGACCAAATTCGCCTGATCAAAATTCAGCCTGGTGAATGGAAGGATCCTATTGTTTGCGACCTGTACAACACGCGGCACACTAGCTTTGACGACAAGCCAATACCTTATTACACACTGTCCTATGTCTGGGGTTCACGCGGTGCATCTCGCGAAGTCATCCTATGTGGACGGCCTTGCAAAGTAACTGTCAACCTGGAGCGAGCACTTCGCTACTATCGTCACCACTATCCGTATGGCGCTGATTTGTGGGCTGATGCTCTCTGTATCGATCAAACAAATGTTACGGAGAGGACGCATCAGGTTCGACTGATGGGACAGATCTACAGAAAGTGCCAAAAGATGGTTATCTATCTTGGGGACAGACTCGAGTACGGCAGTCGGAAAGTACTAGATGATGATCATGACTCCAGAATTGCATCCGGCTCTGCTACTGAGAGGAAGAGATGTAGTGCGCGACCTGCGATCCAGCTTATTCGGGAATTGAGCAGCAACAACCACTTATCGGAGATACCATCGTTTCAAAGCCAGGAGGATCTCGAGTACATACTGGAATCTCTCAGGAGACTTGTGCACGCGCCTTTCACCCCATGGTGGGACAGAGTATGGGTCGTGCAGGAAGCCGCACTTGCCCCTGCCATCGATGTCATGCAAGGTCTCCACCTACTCCCGTGGATGGAGCTAGCTAATGCTGCTCTAAACTTCAAGGTGCATTCGATGTCCTGCTGCTCATCATATCTGGCGAATCTACCCCGGAGCTGCGTCAAAGTTATGGAAGACTTCACAAAGAGAGTACTGGCAGTGCACGAGTCTCGAGGCAGCATGCAGATTATATCCCTGCCTTCTTTATTGTCCACATTCAGAAATCGGCAAGCGTCAGACCCACGTGACAAAGTTTATGCACTTCTCAGTCTTACAGCCACCGACATCGTGCCTGATTATTCAGTGTCTGAGGTGGATGTCTTTTGTATCGCAACGAAAGCATGCATCGTCTCTACCCAAGACTTGTCTATTCTCAACAATGACTTGGGGAGAAAATGGCGAGACGATCTCCCTTCTTGGGTACCAGATTGGGGCTCACCGGGCAGCCCCATTGTGGACGCTCGCGCAGAGATTGCCGCCACGTGTTACAACACGTGCCCAGGCTTTGACGCAAGAGTCTTACGCATGTCATCTAAAAGTCTGCTGGTTGCAGGGAAAGAAATCGGGAACATCGGCACGATCGGTGACATGATGTGGGGAGAATCGGACAGGATCATTGAAGAGACATTGTCACAATGGTGGACTATTTTCCCTGGACGCCTTCGCAAAGCTTTTTGGAGAACAGTCTGTGGAGATGTCATCGCATCGGAGGTTGGCACCTCTTTCCGCCGAGGCAGCCCTGCTGACGAGAAGACGTTCGCAGCCTGGACGCTGATGTCATATCAATCGCCTTACCAGTCACGATATGTGGAGCGGAACGACCGGAACTTCAGAACGGTCAAGTCAATCGCCGAACGCTTTGAAAACGAAAAGCTTGATCCATTCAAGATATATGATATATACGATTCTCTGGAGTTGGCATATCTGCTAGATCCGAAGGATACAGTTGAAACATATCGAATGGAGATGTACGAACCACTTCAACTAATTGACCTTTACTACAAGTGCGGAGTACAACATGTCGATGGCATTGAACGTTTTAGGTCCGAAGCACACGCTATGTATAAGAGAGGTGAAACACTGGGACCACCTTCACATTTTGAGCGTTCTATCCCCAAAAAATTTCGAGACAAGGTAACAGGCCTCTGGGCTCATGAGATGTTGCCGTGGCACCTAGCATTACCTGAACAATCTTTGTTACACAAGATCGATACAGAATCGCCAGAAACTCAAGAGCACGTGTCTGCTTTTGAGCGCTCTGTAGAAATCGCAACATTATCCCGACGACTCATTATCTTTGGGAGCAGTCCTGCGAGGCAGATGATGGCATATCGAGAACGGTTTGATCCAGTGGTAAGGAGATCTCGGTTGTACACATCATATGAGCCTGTAGAACAAAGAGTAGGGCTAGGTCCATCGGAGGCTCAAGTGGGCGATAGACTCTTCATCATTCAGGGAGCTAAAACACCTGTTATTCTTAGACCAGTCGAAGCCTCTGGAAAGCGCTACAAAGTAATCGGAGACTGCTATGTAGACGGTCTGATGGATGATTGCGTAGGGCGCTTTGTACCGAAAGAACAATGGGACGAGATTTGGCTTGCATAGGTTGGATGAAAACAATAGAGTTCAGATCAGACAATTGACGTCTACATAAATATACTCGATGCGACGTCTTTGAAGTAATCCTCTCCTTGTCGTACGACACGATGCCGACACCTGGTAGGCAAAATAATCGATATTTGCCGTTTACTCTTGGGTATTTGGCCATAGCGTGCGCCTTCTAAGCCTTGCACTCGTGCCCGTGGATGGAAGAACTACGAAGATCTCGAGAGTAATTAGGGGCCTCTAGACATATTTTCACTTTTCCAAAGTGCCTAGATAATCGTCAGGAATCAAACCTTTTTCCATATTTTGATATTTGTAATTGCACCGTGAGAGTGTCAAGTTGTCTTAGAGCTCTCAAGGTGCTGCGTGATGCGAAGTAAAGAAAACGATACCAATGTAGTATGTAATTTTACGTAGCGCACAGAATCGACTCTTTCCACCAAATGAAAATCCTGCCCTTTTTCGATAATCAGAGACTGTGATTCGATTTCCAGAATCTCACCGGCGCTGGATGACATGAGTGAATCTATGACAGGAACGACACTCTTTCACTCCGTGGGCTGCATTAACCTGATCAGCATTTATCTTCCATCTTTTCAGTGTGCTTGTGTTGACTACTTGTCCTAACCACCACCTACTCAACCAACACGTTACGACCCGCACCATACCGCCCTCGCGACATCACCTCCACCATCGACGTCATGCGGCCGATTTCGCGCGTCAGTTGGCGTAATACGATCGGTCCTGCCATGTCGGAAGCCTGGGCAAATGCGCAGACATCTGGCGTGTCGAAGAATTTCTTGCCTGAGATGTATGCAGAGTACTCTAACTCTCTTCCCAGCCCCCGTGACATGGGTCTTGTTTTCACTTGCTTCTTCGAGATGTTCAACTCCTTACCGACAGTCATGTTCCAAGGCGCAAGCTGGATCGAGCATGGCGAAGCTATCGGGAAGCTTTCAAGGTTCCTCATGAATCTGAGACGCAAGGAAGGTGTGAACATAGTCCTCCCAAGAGACCCGTCCCGCCAGCTGAACAACCTAGTCGTCGCGGCGATGGAGGCATTCTTCATCATTGAAGATGTTGCTTGGGAAGAGGCGCAGACAAGGGCAAGACTGCTGGGGTCCAACCTACCTCGGGTTGTGCGCCTGGGGCAACTACGCGATTACACATGGGGGATCACTTGGATTTGTTTCTCTGCTCTTATGGACACTTTCCTCCCCCTGTTCCGCTCGCGCTGGACAAACTTGCAATTTCTTGAGTTTACAAGAGGGTTCGAACAAGGGCTGGACTCCACTGCGATAAAGATCGTGGTTCCTCTCCTCGATCCTCAACGGCAGCCTCTAGATTACTACGACGACTTCTTCATGCCCAACGTCGACTTGGACGCGGTGGAAGATGATGATCTTGGGTTCGAGTTCGTCCCCACTGGCCCCCGTATCCCGCTTGATGCTTTCTGCCAGCCTACTGACTCCACAGGAGACGAGGACTGTGTCATCTGCGGCCATCCAGTTGCGGTCTGTGAGGCCGGCGACGAAGCGGTCGTGACTGCGTGCAAGCACTATTTCCACGCAGAGTGTCTAGCATCTTGGGTTAACGATTCAGCAGCGGAAAATTCGGGCACCTGTCCGTACTGTCGAACGGATATGTGTGAGGCGCGGTCGCGGGCTCTTGTGGATGACAATGCAGTGGAAGAGCAGGATAGATATGAAGAAGCGGTTGCGCTGCGAGGGTATATACACCAGTGGCGTGACTTCACTGCGCCTGTGCAGTCTCCGGGCTTCCGCAGGGGCGTGTCGAAGCGTCCTGTTGAACGAGAGGATTTTCTATAGGAGTTGGATTTCCGGTGGACGATGTTGTCGCCAGTAATAGGTAAGCTTGCAAATATAGGACATATTGACAGGGTTTGCAATAAAACGCCTCACCTTTTGCGAATAAGTAAGAAACAGCTTATACAAGTAGCGCAAAATTACATATGATCGCCATTTCCAATAACGGCTATTGGCAAATCCTGCATTCCGGCACCGCGAAATATTTCTTTCTGACCCCAATGTAGCAAGAACGTGATTGAAGGACTGAACTTGACAATGGTTTGACAATGGACTCATATAGGTTCTTTGATTGGTGCTCGTGGTCGGCAGAGAACAATGAGACTATATCAAAGCAATGTTTGTTTGGGGTTTCCGCATTAGGAAATCGATCGATCGTGTACTACATACAGTCGTGGTCTCGCACAAGCACTGCACAGAAGCAGCGCAGAAGGCCAGGAGCGGCGGGGAATAGCACAAATCGGCTGGTGCAACGATGCACCTGCGATTGCGGTCTACACAAGACTCTCAGCGGTTTCGTTTCCGACATCTGAAGCAAATCGATACTATCCATAGTCTCAGAGCTATGACGTATTGCCCAGATATGTAACGCCTGACGGGCTAGGCCTCGAGGCACCCGAAAGTACAGTTGGCCTTGAAGTACATATCAAACAGAGTGCAGCAGTGCGAAACATTCAGCAACCCCACGCAGGCGCAGCGACGTGGGTGGCATCGTTCGTTGGATGACTCGCGTGGCGGGTTTCAGCTCCAGTTTCCTGCCGTGCCGATCTTCAGGTACATGCAAACGGATGACGCCTTCGAATATCGTGCAGTGAGACCAGCACGCAGAAGCTCCAAACACCGCAAACCACGAAAGCGCTGTCTGGCGTCTAGGATACAGTCAGCCGCACAAAGGGCCGAGCCGCGCCCCCTTTCTTGCAGTGCGCGCTCTTTGAGATGGTGATGTGCTATAGCTGACAGGCACAAGTAGGCGCTAAGTTTCAGCTGTGGCAGGGGGAGGGTGTTCAGCGAGCGTCTAAAATAACACCCCAGCCCAGCCAGGCCAAACACCACCTGGGAGCGACTACGACCCCTTTGCAGCACCACCACGACACGACGCACAATTACCGTCCTGGGTACCGCTCGTCGCCGCACATTGCTATCCACTGCCAGTGCCACTCCACTCTCCGCGCTCCCCGCCAGCCGTGGCTTATCCGCGCCGAGTGCCACACCCAGCATCCAGCAGCCGTGCGCACCCTGGTCCTCCGCAACTCGACAAACCTCCCGCCGCGCCCTCTCCTGCACAATCGCACGACACCACATGCGCTCCTCCTGACGCCTGCCGCCCTGCCCTCGCTCCCTGCTGCGCCCATATTATTTGCCTATATTCGTAAAGCGCCGCCCGCAGCGAGCATTGCGTCGCCAGCACCGCCGCCGCGGCCGTCCCTCGCATTGGTTTGGTTGCGCCGCACCCCAGCCTCTTGGCGGTCCCTCGACGACGACAGCCATTACGACTCCCGGCTGCACGACGGCACCTGAGCGAGGATGACGCGCCCACAGATTATTCGAGCAGGTACGGCAGCGGCTACCCCGCCAGCGACTGCAGCAGCCCAGCCCAGCGCATACTGACATGTTGGCACAGACACAATTGACCTGCAGGACAAGTCGTCGCCCACGGCACAAGACCACTCGAACCAGCCAGAGCACCCCGCCCCGCTCGGTATCGGCCCCGCCGCACCGCACCAGCAGGCTTCTCTCAAGTCCGTCGAGGATGAGCGCTCCGCCGAGGAGGCGCGCCTGCAGAACGCCTGGAACAATGCTGGAAATGGGCTGAGCGAAGACCCCGGGTCTGACGACGAACGCACAGTGATGACCAACGCGAACGGCCACAAGTCTCACCAGAACGGCGACGCGCACGATGACGACGACATGCAGGACGCCGACGTGGAGGAGGACATGGACGACGATATGCTCGACAAGATCTCGAGTTCGCCCTCGATAGACGATGGTGGGTACTCTTCACCTTCTTTGCCTCTGGTGTGGCCGACGCGAAAGGACTCCCTGACTCCACAATCGTCACCGGTCACACTAAGCTCTGCTTCTTCCTCCCCCTTCACCACTACACCCAAGCATTTTCCTATCCCTGTCCCCCGCGCTGGTCGAACCCTCAGTGTCCCAGCGCGTGGTGCAGATGACCGATCAACTGGCCTATGCCACCCTTTCGTACTCCCATCCACATTTCATTTCTCTCAACATTCTTCTAAAACGCAGTCAACGGAGCATCATCATGGTGAGTATACCAGGACCAGGACTACCAACGGCTCGCACGATCCCACCATGATTACACATGACGTATATGTAAGTCCCAAGACCAAGCACCGGAGGCTTGTGAATCAGAGGTTGCAGCAGATGAGGGAGGATTCGATGAGCTCTCTGAATTCTGACCTAGACGAGGAATTTGCTAGAAAGATGCTACAGCCTATGCGGCCGCCCTCGAAAAGTGTGCCAGATGATCCGTTCGTCGAATTGCCTTTACCGATTTTGCGAGCTCTTAACGGCACTCCGCCACCGCTCAAGCACCCTAATGACGAGGAGGATGACTCCTGGACGACCGACAGCGACGCCGATTCTTGGAACGAAGACCTGGACAATGATGATGATGCATCCAACGACGTTCTCTTTTCTAAAGATTCCAGATTTATCGACTCAGGCTGGGGAGGCGAATGCTTACGAGAAACAGAGGATATCGATTTTGAGTTTGTTTACGCTCTTCACACTTTCGTGGCGACCGTAGAAGGACAGGCCAACGCTACGAAGGGCGACACAATGGTCCTGCTAGACGACAGCAACAGCTACTGGTGGCTCGTTCGTGTTGTCAAGGACAGCAGCATCGGTGAGTGGCTCCAAGTCTTTCAGTTACGTTCACTAACCAGTTTTCAGGCTACTTACCTGCAGAGCATATTGAGACTCCTACCGAACGTTTGGCACGTCTCAATAAGCACAGGAACATTGATCTGTCTGCGACCATGCTTGGCGATACTGCGGAGAAGACCAAGAATCCGTTAAAGAAGGCCATGAAACGACGGAACCAGAAGAACGTGCAGTTTGGACCGCCGACTTACGTTGAAGCATCGGACTACGACTATTCCTCTGACGAAGAGGGCGGCGAATTGTTCGGTGGGCCCGAGCCGAAGCAGGCCCAACAACAGCAACAGCAGCAACAGCAGCAACAACAACAGCAGCAGCAGCAAGCCGCGCAGAAGTCCGAGATCGAGCAGGATGAAACGCTGGAAGTTAAGCCCCTCAAGCTTGGAGGCATTAAGAAAGTCTCCTCCGAAGAGTCGCGAACATCCAGCGAGGAATCTGTCAAGGAGGACGAGAAATCCAGGACAAGCGACGAGATCTTCGATGGGCCACTGGATCAGAAGAGGTCACGCAACGGCACTCTTCGCAACACTGACTCATTCTTCAAGGACGAAAACACCGAAACTCGCAAGATCACACTCACCCCCAACCTTCTCCGTGACGATTCCAGCACCTCTACATCAGGATCTCGCGAACGCGGACCGAGTCTGGAGAGCTTGGAGAAGAACGGGTTTGCCGACAAGGTCAAGGAAGACAAGAAGAAGAAAGACAAGAAACCTGGCATGCTCGGAGGCCTGTTCAAACGGAAAGACAAGAAAGACAAGAATTCAAAGAGCGATATCGACACGATAGAGGCTGATTTGAAAAGAGCGATCGAAAAGCCAGAGCAGACGTCGCCACAAACTACGCAAGCAAAGCCCGCTCCCGTGGAAGCTTCGCCAGAGCGACAGTCGGAAGACTCAGCAGGTCAGGCGCCGTCAAGACAGTCGAGCAAGGGCAAGCTGCAGAAGGAACGTCGTGCCAGAACAGATTCACCGATAGTGACGAAGAGCATCTTGAAGACCGACAGCCCTATGGAGCCTTCTGTGGACCCAGAAGACGCAATCGAAGCGCGCGAGAACCCACAGCAAGCTCCATCAAGCATGCGCATTGTGTCTCCCGACGACGAGGAGTCAGCAGAGCCGCAGGCAGTGCAAGAGCGCGTGAAGTCGCCTGAAACCCAGGGTGTCATGGCTGCGATAAGTTCTAAGAATCCTTTCCGGTCGAACACCACAACGGACAGCGCGCCGAAGCCAGAGAAGGTCCGCAAGGCGAAGGAGCGAGTCGCGCTGGATGACTTCGATTCGAGCGCCGATGAGGACGACGATCCGTTCGCCGACCCAGAAGCGCAGGAAAGGCCCCGAGAGTCCACAGACAACGAACCTGCCGGCCGTCTATCGGAGTCGCCTGTCCACGTCTCCGCCGCCGATGCACAGCCAGCCGCGAAGGAAGCCGCGTTGACCAGGGAGATTTCCAAGGAGTCTGACGTTCAGCAGCCGCCCGGTCTTACAGGCGACAACTCCAGCGCCGACACCAGCTCGCGCGTATCGACCCCGGACTTGGATGCAGCAAGCCCGGACACCATCGTGCCCTTGAAACCTTCCGCGCCCGCTCCTCGCTCTGGCACCTCGCCCTCCCCAACCCACCTCTCGCCCAACACAACCGCCATCCCGCCTCCCTCGCGCGCTGCCCCCGTGCCTCTCAACGTCAACACCTCGCAACAGGTCTCCTCCGCCCCCGTCTCCGCCGACAGCACCTCCCTCCCCGCCTGGTCCGATGCCAGCCTCCGCTCGTACCTCGACGACGGCAGCGAGATTCGCGACCTGCTCCTCATGATCAACGACACTACAGGCGTGGTTCCAGTTACCAAGGATCACCCGCTGATGACAGGCTTGTTTGTTGAGGAGACCAAAGCAGCGCAGAGTCTGAGCAGCGAGCTGGATCGCTTGCTTGCAGGACTGATGGACAACAGGATGAAGAGGAATGGAAGTGCGGCGAGCAAGAAGAGCATGGCCAGTGTCAGGTCGAGGTAGGAAGAGAGAGATGTGGGATAGATGGAGGGAAGAGGGAGGCTTTTTCGCGATAATACCCTAGGGACGCGGCGTTTTGTGCAGGTTCTCCCGTCGCATTTTTGTGTTTTGTTGTTTGGATTTCTGCTTTCTTCTTCTTTCTCGCGCGGATAACGTCCGTCTCATGTGGAACGAAATTCCGGGCTGCGCTTTGGGTGGTACGCTTGTTCTTGTTTATTTGTTGCGCTGTGTTGCGTTGCATTTGGGGGTAGCAACTCCTTTCTCTTTTTCTGGGTTGCTATGTTCTTCTTCATCTTCGAAATCATTTCCTTCACACCGCAATGCCGGTGCCGCGTCGAGGGGTCCCGGACGGGGTGGGGGACGGGGTCAGCTGGGTCTGGCTCCAATCCCCAACCCTTCCTACCCGCTCTGACGCTTTTTCTTCATTTCATCTCCATCTTCTTCTGGGAGCGCCCTCTGCCTTTTCTCATTTTCTTCTTCTTCTCTTCGGCAAGGCAAGGCAAGGCAAGGCAAGGCAGGGCTTGCATAGATCCAGTAGCGATCTGCTTTTCGTGGCCTAGTGCGGGCCACATAGTTACACCCCGTTGTTTTAATACCCCCGGTCTCGTTATACATCTTATGATACACACACACACACATGTTTGGAGGGATGGATTTCTGGATTTCTGTGGAGACGGTTGGAGAGATGGGGAGGTAGGCCGGAGGGGTGGCAAGTGGGTTTTGGGTTGTTTTGACGCACACAAGTACGCATATACGGGTAGACTTTGGGGATGGGCATTGGGTCGCAGGTGCGATGTACCATAGCAATGCTATCTGATTCTTTTGAGATGGTTGGATTGTGCTCTGTTTGGCGTGATTGGTGCTTTTGTTTGGGGGTTGGTGGAGGGAGGGAGGATCGGGAGCTTGCGCTGAGGCTTCGAGATCGGGCGTGGAGAAGATGTGGGTGTAAGTGCAGACAACAAGTCACGCCCGCATTCACAGCTAGAGTGTCACAGCATCTCGCCGCTAAACTCACGTCACGCACCAGCATAGATTCACACACAAACTCAGGTCCAGCAATCAATCAATCGGATGTATAATAGATTACACTAACCGACCTCACTATCCATCTCTCCCCTCTCCCCCTGTTCACACCTCTCCGTATCCAAAACAACAAGAACAGACGACGCGCAGTGTTCCTGAGACACTGGGCGATGTTGGCATTACAAAGACGATACAATACAGCAACACAAAGACACTACACTACTGTACAACCATGGCGGCGTGGTAACCGTGCAGGAATGGGGGACATAGGAAACCAAAAAAAGAAAAAGGGAATCCAGAATCCAGAATCTGGAGAGCAGAGACATCGCGCGAGCTAGCTTGGAGCTGCGTTGCGGCCCTTCGAGGGCGCGGGTGTTCATGACTCGTGGGGTTGGGTGTATAGAGACCATCGGGTTGGGTTGATGGCAGAATGGAGTGGACATAGGAGAGAAAGTAGGGTGCAGGGTACGTTGCATATATACAGGCGGCGGAAGGGACGCGCCGCGGGCTACCGTGGTCATTTGATGGCCAGAGGCTGGGCCGCTGGGAGCGAGATGCTGGGTTCCGCTATGGAGACGCGTTTCTGCGAGACGGGGGCGTCGGGAAGGGTGGGGGTTGCGGCGGTTGTGGTGAGTGCAGGTGCCTGTAGCTGTGGCTTCTTGCTCTCGCTCTCGCGTCGCTTGATGAGCAGGCTCTTGAATGCGCCGAGCCACTTGGCCAACTCGTCTTCGCCCTTTGCGCAGAACCGGAAGTTCTTATCCTCGCTGATGACCTGCATGCAGTATTGCTTGCTCTTGCTGACGCTATCGATGTCGACGGCGTCGATGATGCTTTCGAAGGGGATGATACGGTGGGCTGAGTACTCTTCGGCGTTCTTGTAGAAGGCTAGGCACTTTGGTCGCAGGACGACCCAGACTTTCTTCCACTGCTTCACGCCGCCCTTCGACTTCAAAACGTACAGCCAGCCGTGGTAGACGACGCGATCAGGATCAGATTCGGAGCTGGAAGGAGGCACGTTGATATTGGAGGCCTGGCTGACGTTGCGATTGCCGGGAAGAGGATTGCGCTGAATCGACTTGGGGTAAGGCAGGGAGGTCGAGGATGTAGGTGCTGCAGAGTCGGAGAATTCGAAGTCGGAGACGGAGCCATGCTCGTTGCCAGAGTAATTGAGAGCCTGCGAGGGCCGACGCGCGCTGTGCATAGGTATGGGTACAGGCACGGTATCATGTGGTAGAGCGCTGGTGGGCAGCGACGACGGCTCGGCTTCAGACGAGGAAGATAGGGTGTTGGCGGTGACTTGGGGCGAGCGATCGAAGCCAGTGAAGGTCTTGTTGCCGGTGGGGCTGAACAGGACCATCTCGCCCTCCTCCTCGTCGATGCGTGCCTCTGTGCGGATGAGATCAACCCATGCCTGGGCCTCTCTGTCGGTGGTGGCGCCCAGGTGGTAGTTGCGAGCGGGCGAGAAGATGCCGAAGACGTGGTCCATCTTCTTCTTCGAGTCCTTCTGGCGGGCGACGGCGGTGATCTCGGACAGATTGATCTGGTGGCGCAGCTTCGTCTCAGCCTTGTCCTTGTAGAGCGACAGGCAATTGGGGCGCAGGACGAGGTAGATGGGCTTCCATTGCTGCGGCTGTTAGTACCACCATCACTTTACAGTGCTGCCATTAAGGCATAAAAGGCGATTGGGTCGCACCTTGGTCTTGCGAGTGCGCTTGAGGACGGAGCCGGCCTTGATGATGCGGTCGAACTCGAAGCAGCCGTTCTGGTTGACAGGCGACATGACGGCGGCGGGGGAGGGGTGCGACTCGGCGACGATGCTGGAGAAGCGTGGCTGCGCCAGCGCGCTCAGCTTCATGGGCAGCGGCGCAGGGGCGCGCGTGCTGGGGACGGGGGTCGCTCTGGCAGGCGTTTGGGGCGCAGGTGCAGGTGCAGGTGCGCTGTCCGCCATGGCTGCGGTTGCTCTGCCTCTCCTCTCCTCTATCTCATCGACATCAAGGGGCGGCGCACGCTGCTCTCTTAATCCCCGATGCGGCGCGTTCGCTGAGTTGTATTGTATTGCGCGTGGTGTGCTGTGTGTGTCTCTCTCTCGGGGTGCCGTCCGTGTGTTGTGGTGTCTGTGTCTAGAAGCGTCGTCGGTGCGTTGTTGGGAGTATATTTCCGCTGCTATGATGGAAGTGATGTCGATCGTCGCAGGCGAGGCAGGGGCGATGCATGGACGCTCGCAGCACCATGGTCGCCAGCAGGGGCGGAGAGCGCTACTGTTATCTGCGACTCCAGAACACTTCAGAATAGTTCAGGACACACACGGGCTCGCCCTGCGGTGAGGACGCCGGCAGGCTGCGGACTGCAGGCTGGCAGGGACATCCGGAACGGTGGTGAGGTCAGCAAAGCGGGCCTGCAGGGCTGCCGTCGCTCGCGCACAACGGCTGGCTGTGACGTCTGCATGTTTTTGGTGGGGCGCGCTGCACTTTCTCAGCGGCCCTCCCAAACCAACCGAGCCCTCTGAACTGCACCGCATCTGCGACACCACCACGCCCTGCAATCTCACCAACCAAGTCTGCCGCACCCTAGGGCCCCTCGACACACGCGTACACTGCCTCTGAGGCAACCAGCACCGCCTGCCCAATCGCCTGCCCGCCCGCAGCCCGTCGCCCGCCATGCCGACGATTCCCTCCGACCAGCTCGTGAAGCTGCAGCAGCAGGCAGAGGGCGTCAGAAACGTTAGCCACCCCCTGCTTGCGCATACAACTGCGCCTATACCTGCCACTGCTGCCACCAGCGACTGACTGTCACGTCCAGATCTGTATTCTCGCCCACGTCGACCACGGCAAAACCTCGCTCACAGATGCCCTCATCGCCACCAATGGCATCATCTCGCCCAAGCTCG
Source organism: Curvularia kusanoi (assembly GCA_011058905.1). Lineage (NCBI taxonomy): Eukaryota > Fungi > Ascomycota > Dothideomycetes > Pleosporales > Pleosporaceae > Curvularia > Curvularia kusanoi. Next base: position 56,907 of record SWKU01000016.1, on the reverse strand, counting down.
CCGGCAAGATCAGGTACCTCGACTCGCGGCCAGACGAGCAGCTCCGTGGCATTACCATGGAGTCGTCGGCTATCTCGCTGTACTTCTCGCTGCTGCGCCGCTCTGCGCCTGAGGCTCAGCCTGAGAAGAAAGAATTCTTGATCAACCTGATTGACTCGCCCGGCCACATTGACTTTAGTTACGAGGTATCTACGGCGTCGCGTCTGTGTGACGGCGCCATTGTGTTGGTCGACGCCGTTGAAGGCGTGTGCAGTCAGACCGTGACCGTCCTGCGCCAGACGTGGATAGAAAAGCTCAAGCCCCTGCTCGTGATCAACAAAATGGACAGGCTAATCACAGAATGGAAGATGAGCCCAGCTGACGCGCACACACATCTTAACAAGCTAGTAGAACAGGTAAACGCCGTTATGGGCAGCTTCTACCAGGGTGAGCGCATGGAGGATGACCTCCGGTGGCGCGAAAAGATGGAAGAGAAGCTCAACGCTGCCGCTGCTGAGAAGACTAACACCACATCGTCTGCAGTATCTGAGAATGGTGACAGTGTAGACACTACGAACACACCCGCCGAGTACGAGGAAAAGGACGACGAAGACATCTACTTCGCGCCTGAGAAGAACAATGTCATCTTCGCCAGTGCCATCGACGGGTGGGCCTTTACAGTGAAGCAATTCGCAGGCCTCTATGAGCGCAAACTCGGTATCAAACGCTCTGTTCTAGAGAAGGTACTTTGGGGCGACTATTTCCTAGACCCGAAGACAAAGCGCGTGCTCAGCTCCAAGCACCTGAAAGGTCGCAACCTCAAGCCCATGTTCGTCCAACTGGTGCTTGAGAACATCTGGGCTGTCTACGAAGGCGCCACAGGGGGTAACAACGGGAAGGGGTGCGTGGATTTCCTTTCCTCAGTTTTTGCTTTGTGTGCTTGTTTTGTACGTACTCTAGACAATATACTTATTTGCTGCATATCAGAGATCCTGCCATGGTCGAAAAGATTACAAAGTCTCTCAACCTCAACCTCCCTCCCCACGTCCTGCGCTCGCGCGACCCGCGTGCCGTTCTGACTGCACTTTTCGCCGCCTGGCTACCGCTGTCGACCGCACTACTCGTCTCCGTTACTGAGTACCTGCCGTCGCCCACCAAGGCCCAGGCAGAGAGGATGCCCGAGATGATCGACACCTCAGTCGGTGCAGACCACGTGGCACCAGAGGTACGAAAAGCCATTACCGAGTCTGATAAGTCAAAAGATGCACCTGTTGTCGCCTACGTCAGTAAGATGTTCTCAGTGCCCGAGAGCGAATTGCCACAGCACAAGCGAAGGGCTGGTGCACTGAGCGCAGAAGAAGCGCGGGATCTGGGACGCAAGAAGCGAGCGGAACTTGCGCGACAACAGGCCATCGCCAATGGCGAGGCTCCCGACGTAGGCAGCCTCACTGAAGCACTGAGCTCAGCTGCTATTGGAGAAGATGAAGCAGGCGCTGCAGAAGCAGCTCCAGTTGAGGAGAAGGCCGAGCACCTGATTGGTTTTGCCCGTATCTACTCTGGCACGCTCAGTGTGGGTGACGAAGTATATGTGCTGGGTCCGAAATTCTCACCAGAGCACCCGCATGCGGAGCCTGAGCCCAAGAAGGTGAAGATCACAGCTCTCTACCTCATGATGGGACGCGGCCTGGAGGCTTTGGAGTCTGTACCTGCAGGTGTTGTATTTGGCATTGGTGGTCTCGAGGGTCACATGCTCAAGTCAGGAACCCTCTGCTCGCAACTTCCAGGATCTATTAACTTGGCGGGTGTGACAATGGGCTCCGAACCCATTGTACGTGTGGCACTGGAGCCTGAAAACCCCTATGATCTTGACAAGATGATCAACGGCTTGAAGCTGTTAGTACAGTCAGATCCTTGTGCCGAGTACGAGCAACTTCCCAGCGGAGAGCATGTCATCTTGACTGCCGGTGAACTTCATCTCGAAAGGTGTCTGAAGGACCTGGAGGAGCGTTTCGCCAAATGCAAGATACAGGCCGGCGAGCCCATCGTGCCTTACCGAGAGTCGACAGTTGCGGCTGCTGAAATGAACCCTCCTAAGGATCCGGAGCTTGGACGCGGTGTCGTTGTCAGCGCAACAGCAAGCAAGCAGGTTTCTGTGCGCCTGCAAGTCCGTCCTCTGCCGCCCAGTGTTACCGAGTTCTTAAGCAAGAACTCCGGCTCTATCAAGAGGTTGAATTCAGAGCGAAAGGCTCGTGAGAGCGGCAACACAGATGAGCAAGCGCCTGCTGACGTCGAAGGAGCCGCGCAGGATGGTATGCAGGAAGCAGAGCAACGCGAAAGCGGACAGACGCTGAGCCCTGCCGAGTTCAAGAAGCAGCTTAAGGCGGCATTTGCTGAGGCGAAGAAGGAGAGGGATATCTGGACTGACGATGTCATTGACAAGATCACCGCATTTGCGCCGCGCAACAGAGGTCCCAATGTACTGATCGACAGTGCTGGCATCTGTAGCAAAGTGTACGTCTCGATTATCACAACACAACTCGCAAGCTAACATATCGCAGCCTCACCGAGACCGATGAGGATGAAGATGCATCCGCGCAACCCTCCACCACCCGCTCTTTCGCATCGACTATCGTTTATGCCTTCCAGCTCGCCACCGCTCAAGGTCCCTGCTGCGCTGAGCCTGTGCAAGGCCTCGCCGTCTTCCTCCAGAACATCACCCTTGACGACAGCACCGAAACCGACCACCACCGTCTCACCGGCGAAGTCATCAAAGCCGTACGCTCGGGCATCCACGCCGGTATGCTCGACTGGTCTCCACGCATGCTGCTCGCCATGTACAGCTGCGAGATCCAAGCTTCGACCGACGTGCTAGGCCGCGTGTACGCCGTGCTCACCCGCCGTCGCGGCCAGATCCTCTCAGAGACCATGTCGTCCTCCGCCGCCTCCACAACCGGCAACCAGACTTTCACCATCAGCGCGCTCCTCCCCGTCGCCGAGTCATTCGGCTTCAGCGACGAGATCCGCAAGCGCAGCTCTGGCTCTGCGAGTCCGCAGTTGCGCTTCGCCGGCTTTGAGATGCTGGATGAAGATCCCTTCTGGGTACCCTTCACAGAAGATGAGTTGGAGGATCTCGGCGAGCTGGCGGATCGCGAGAATGTTGCGAAGCGGTATGTGGACCGTGTGAGGAGGAGGAAGGGACTGTTGGTTAAGGAAGTCAAGGTCGAGGCGGAGAAGCAGAAGACGCTGAAGAGGTGAATTGGACGGGAAGTATGGAGGGGTGGCGCTTTTTGGGTCACGGGTTGGAAGGAGAAGGGGAGCGTGGGGTGGTGGGATGGCGAGGTGGAGTGAACATAGCCTAGTGACGGGAAGGTAGAGTCACGTGTGGAGAGAAAGTTCATGTGACGATACATTTACGGGTATAAAAGTTCTTCGCGCGGACGTGGTGCAATCTTATCAATTGTCGCTTTCTGTCTCAACTTCAAAAGTGGCTGGTCTACACGCATGTCTCCTCTGTCTCTGGTCTCAAATGATTTTCACCTACCGCTATGTTTCTGAAATTCAAACTTCCAGACCTCTCACGGATGTCTGCTCGTCTTCTGCTTCCAAAATTTTGTCACTTTACAATCATGTTCTGTTGCTCCCCGTTTCTCTGCCCGATTCAAAAGCTATGTGGGATCAGGCTATGTCCTGCGGCTCTTCTTTTCAAAAATTCCGCTTCGACTGAGCGATGTTCTGTCTTTCTGAATTCTCTGGCCGATATAAAAAAGAGACATGAAGAGTGGATGTTTTTGTTTTCTCTCAAATTACATATTGATGAGCGTATGTTCTCTCTTTCTGGCCTTCCTGTTCGACTCAAAATTAGCGTCAAACAGAATACATGCTGCGGCTCTTTTTCCTCCAAATATTTACCGATCCCGTCAAATGTTCCGTCTCTGGCTCTTCTGCGCAACTCAAAATTTCTTCCGAAGCGTCAATGTGCTGCAGCTCTTCTCTCGCAAAACACTCATACTGGGGTACCATGTTCTGTTCTTCTGTCTGCTCTGTTCGACCCAAGAATACAATGTGGTCAACTGTCATGCTGTGGCTCCTTCTTTCTCAAAGTATTGCAACTTCTGCAAAATGCTCTGATTTTCTGGATTCTGTGTGCGACTTCAAAATCTTTTCAAAATGACGATGACCTATAAACGATCTATCCCGAAAACTCATGTTCTGCCTTCCTGGACTCTGCGCACAACTTTAAATATCAAATGGGCGTGGCTAGTCTCTCATGGCTCTTTTCTCTCAAAACCAAAAGCACACCCTTCGAAATGTTCTGCTTTTCTGGCTTCTTTGCGCGACTTCAAAATCTGAGTCCTAAGACGCTATGTGTGACGGTCTTTCTGTTTCAAAGTCAAACACCACCACATGAATGTTTTCTGAGTTATTCTCTCTGATTCTCTATCCGAGTTTTGAGCGCTCCAAAATTATATCTCAACCCGAAGCATGTTCTGCCTTTCTTTGCCTTCCGTCTAGCTTCGACAACTCCAAATACCGCAACCGCCCCCGCATGATCTGTCTGCTCTGTCTCGAATTCATAAACCAAAACAACGATGTTCTGCGGTTTTCTGTATGCTCTGTATAACTTCAGAATTGGGCTTGTGAAGTTCCGATGTTCCGGTACGTTCCTGTCTCAAATGTCAGCTCCGAGCTCTTATGTTTGCTGTGCCACACTCTCTGATATCTCTGTACGACTTCGAAAGACAAACCCGGTCATCAAATGTTGTCTGCTGCTTCTGTTTCAAAATAAGTTCCTAACGAGCTGATGTTCTGGGGGCTTCATCTACTCTGTATATCTTAAAATTCTGACGTCGTTGATTTCATGTGCTGTGGTTTCTCGTCTCAAACAAAACAGGGCACATATTCACGTCTTCTGGCTGGCTCGGCTTCTTTCTTTCCTCTTCTTGGATCTGCATCATTGCAACTCACGCCGAAGTTAACTTATGTTTTGTCTCTCTTCTTTCTCAAAACATACCGAAAGAGCATCATGTTCCGTGGCTCTCTGTTTCTGCTCACTGGCTTCGAAAATTGTTTACTCTAGTTGAATGTGCCGCAGCTGCTCTGTCGAGAGCCATCCCGTACTCGTACATGTGTTCTGGGGTCGTCTCTTTGTTTTCATCATTTGACTCGACGCACTAGACCCAGAGGTATCAAGAAACGCTCTGTAGATCTTGTCTCAAGATTCGCGACACAACATCTATGGCCGTTGTTCTCTGCTTGCTCGAAAAATATGAGCTACATCTTATCTGTTGCGGCAATTGCGGTTCGAACAACATCAAACTCAACCAAATATCTTGTGAAACCGGCTTTCCTATTCTTCTTATCTGGAATCTGGCATATCAAAAATCTCAATTGCGTGCACATGCTGTGTGGCTCTTCTGTCTCAAAATCAGCCAGCTGTGCCCGATGTGTTACATGGCGCACTAGTAATTGCTATGTTCTGTGGTTCTCTTTTTGCTCTGGTTGATTTCAAAACACCCATACTTACATGACTATGAGCGGCGGAGGTTCTTTCGAAAATCCTGCTGGAAGCAATGATGTCCTTCGGCTTGTCTGTGCTTGATTCCGACGTTCCTAATATACATCATGCTGATACGTGTTATGTTCTGGTCCAAATCGAGACTTTGAAGACTACATGATCTGTTTGTTCCTTATCTTATCTAACTGGCACCAGAATTCATGAACCCGAACAGCTATGTTCTGTAGCGAACTGTCTCAAAGTTCACAAAGTCCTCAGATGTCCTCCAGATCGCTACTTCTGCCTCTTCTATTGCATACCCATCTGTCAAAATGGCACTGACCAAGCTCATATGGCGTGGCTTTGCTGGCCGAAAGTGGACCACAAATAACGCTTATGCTTTTCTGGCTTATCTTTTCCTACCTTCCTGACAACCAAAATGGGAGAGGTGGATTCAAATGTGCTGCGTCTCTCTTTATCAAAACGTTGCTTTCGAAAATGCGAATTCTGTGGCTTAAGGTCTTTTATCCCATGCTGGTATTGCAAAAGCCTAAGCCACCAATACATGCTGAGTGGCCTTTCTGCATCCAACTCTGATTCACTGAAGATATGTTCGGTGGCTTTCTTTGTCTCTGACTCTCTGCCAACAAAACTGGATAACGGAGCTCTTGATGCTTTGCGCCATTTCTGTTTCTCAACGCACCCATATCGTCTTCTGTTCAAAATACGCATTCATGAATGAAATGTCCTTTCGGCTTCTCTGTTTCTGGTTGTCTGGTCCCAAAGTTTGCTAAACCAAACATCATGGCCTGACTCTTTGTTTTATCGAAAAATAGCACTTACTCGCTCGATGTTTCTCTGGTCGCTCAGTATGCAATCATCTGGCATCAAAAGCTCTTCCTGTATCACAGTATGCTCAGTGCCTGGCCCTGCTCTTTCAAATAACAATTCAAAGAAGGTTATAGATTTGCCATGAGCTTCTCTTTCTTGATCCAAGCTTCGGACTTGGCTGCGTATGGATCATCTGTTTTTTGGTCGCCCAAAGATGGGACCTTGAGGTCATTTACACTTGGAAGATTTCTTTCTGTTAGATTTCAAATGAAAACATGGTCGAGCTATGGTCTGAGTCTTTTGGATCCTGTCGAGTACCAAATCTTACAACGTCCGAACGCCCGTACACTATGTTCCCTTGTGTACTTTCACCGTCTTTCTATAACGAGCCATAGGCCGCGCTTTCTTTGTCTCTCACGGTTGCCTCCTCAAAGATGCTCTATCTCCAAATTCCTTTGATCTTCTAGCTTCTCTGAGCCTGACTGTCACAACACAAAGTCAGTGCTTGTGCAATCAAAACGCATGACCGTCATCTGCTTCTGTGTCTCTGTCACCAAAAATTACAAACCTCACTGCTGGTGCTGTTGTCTTCTTTCCATCTAAAATGCATGTTCTGTGCTTTCTGCAAATGCATTGTTATCAATCTCTTTGATGACAAATTTCGATCTGCTACATAGTTCACCGCTATTGTTAGTTCAAAAATAGGGAAGGAGGGGAAGAATGTTCTGTTGTTCTGGTTTCGGGTCATACAACATCACACTCCCGCCGTGAATTATTATGTTGCGCCTCTACTCTACTTCAAGCTCTATTATGGGCGCCCGAGATGTCTGATCCCCAGATTATTCCTTTATCACAGCGCACATTGATATTGTCGCAGCATCGCAATACAAGAGGCAACAACGGAGGTTCAAATTGAGCATCCTGACGTCCATGTTCGGCTGCGCTCTGCTTCTCCATGAGATCTGAGAAGAATACGGGCATGGTCTCTCTAGTGCGCTACTAGTATCAGGAAGGTCACATGTATCAGGGCCATGTTCTGCTCGGCTGCTTTCTAAACACCGATATGTCAAGCTCCTACTTTCCAGATATTTCTCTCCTTATCCGTTCAAGATGAAATCCTCTGCCGAGCCTAAAGATCTGCATTTCAACTGGTAGCCCATTATCGGCGCTATCAACGTTTACATTCATTTGGAAACGTACTTGATTACTGTCTGTTAATGTAAATTGTGATCTGGTATCGTCTTTTGGAAGCAAGCAAATATCGTTTGTCTTCGTCAAAACGGGAGCGAAGTATGTTGGCTAATGGCTTGTTTGCTTCAAGTTTTTGGAATCAAAGATACACATAGTTGACAACATGGAAAAAATCGAGATAATGTCTTTAGTTCCGAACGGCTCATCGCATGTCGGATACAGCGTTCCATGTCCTATGCCAGTTAACAACATGGACAAGCAGGCGGATGGTGTGCGTCTATACCCTTTGCTCGAACATGACATGGTGACTCTCTATCTTTCTTTAGGATCCTTTTAGATATTCTTTATTGTGGGTTGAGCTTCTTTAGACGCCTAAAAGATGTTGTTTTGGTGTAGCTCGGTAAAATTTTTCCGCGCGCGAAAGGATTTTTTTGGCCCAGTACTATACTGTACAGATTACAGATACTGACACTTGAAGTCTTGCAATTCTACAATCGTACAAGGATGTACGGATAGGCTCCCTAGGAAAGATTCGTTCTTGTGTAGAACATGAGCAGCGTTTGCGCATCATCTGTGCTTGAGAAACTAGCGAAAAGTTTTGTCCCTCTCTGTGCACGATATCAAGAAGTGAGCCTATGTGACTCCAACGTTCCAGCCCTACCTTCGAATCAGAGCATAACGGCAACGGCCCTAGCTCTGTCAAACGCTCTGTTTCCTGATATCTGTCACGGAAAGGTCTTTTGCCGATCCGTCTATGACAATTCTCTTTTCTGTGTCGAAAGTCTCATAGCAGATCATAGGACGCTTAATGCCTTCTCTGCTGTGAAACAAAATAGAGCCTCTACAGTCACATATTGCGGCTTCTGATGAAGTTCTGGCGAACCCTCTGGCCTTCGCTACTGTTACATAGCTCGCAGTTTAAGGCCTGGATAGGCTGCACATCTTGTGGTTCAGAAGAGTGTCAGCCTAATTTGCCCCCATGGATTTACAGACTATTGTAAAGAAGCTTTGAGAATGTACAACAATTTAGTTCATTCAATTACAAAGTTGCCTCGCACGCTCAGTCTAGGCAGTAGTAGGATGACCTTGTCGGTGATTGGCTGTAGGAATCCGGCTTCATCGTGATACAACTGCATGAGGTACGGGAGACCTTGACAGGAGGGGGAGAATTTCTAGTCTAGACTACTTCGTAGTCAGGTACCCGTGAACTTAGCTACAGTAATTGTGGGCCCACTTCTCGCATCAATGCAAGACCGTGCGATCGCAAGAACATCGACCCACTGGCCCTGAAATATCTATCAAGACCGTAAGGCTATATAAAGCTTTTCGTCCGCTTGTCCTATGTTTTCGCCAACGTCGTACTGATTTTGTAATCCATGATATTACCGGCCCTGTACGCAAAAAATGCCGGGAAAACCCTTGGGACGTCTTTGTACCACTATGAATCGCTTAAATCGTGCTATAGCCAACAAGGGTACTGCAGGAGTGGCGTCGACTTCTTTGGTGCTGTCGAGCCTTACAACTCCCCTCCCAGCGATTGTTTCGCTCAAAGAGGGCGATTAACAGGCTTATCATACGGGGCCTGGAGGCGCAGCATTTATAATGTATGGATATATATACTTGAAGTCTTGCAATCTTACATTAGCGTGCAGACAGCCTCTCAAGGAAACATACGTCTTATTGTAGACCATAGGCAGGTTTTGCGTGTCACCTGCACTCGATACATTAGTGGAAAAGTTTATTGTAGATTTGGAGAACAGGATCCACTGCAAATCTTTTTAGTTCTATCAGAACCAATCTAAGACAATGACACGAACCTCCCCTTGAGGTGCCGTGTGAAGTCAGTATGGCGTACCATGCACGACCCTCGTCAAACTCCTGACCTGTGACCGTTTGTCATCTTGTAGGACCAACTCCAACTTCTCTTGCGAGACACCTGAGCTGTCTTCCTCGGTCTTGGACACTCTTATGCCGACACCTTTGCGAAAGGTCTCCATTGAGTTTAAACCCACTGACACGTGTCCAAGGCCATCGGGTTCCTGTGACTGAAGAGCTAGCATGATGAGCTCGGTAGCAGAGTCCCATGCTACGGATGTGCGACCAGTTCCTATTATGAAGATGATGTAGATAGTGGTTGCCAGGCTATAAGCGATCATCACAGCGAGGGAGAGACGGATTGAAGTGTCAGTTGCACCGTAACCGTACCCTTCTATGGTATTGGTGATTATGATCTCGGCTGATGAAGCCGTGTTGTCCAAACCAGGATCGCCGTGATCGTAATCCACGTAGGCGGGAACTTCCGATATCGCGGCGACTAGACACAGTGCAAGAAAGTAGCTTGAAACTATGCCGTTACCGCATGGGAGACCTAGCAGAGACATAAACTCAGAATCTAGAGCAATTTTTCTCATTGCTTTCCTGTCGGCGACTTCGATGCTCAAAGAAGAATTCAAATCGATCCTCGTCGTCATATCGATTGGGCTCAAAATTGTTGGAGTCTTTCGCCAAAAGGCAGAGACCGTACAGATGGAGTGCAGTACAACATAACCTTTGAATTCCAAGAAGAAGACCGCAAGTGATGAGTTCGAGCCATCTGGAGATGGGATCCAGGATGGAGGAATGAGTGAATTGTTGCCCAAACCAAAAATGTCTCCTGGGTATCTTTCCTCGGATGGACTGGGCAGTTCAGTCTCGTTGGTGACCATAGTCTTGGAGTTGTCATCATGGTAGTAATAAATATCCGAGGACTTTTGAGTTGCGCGTGAGCATCTTGCCAACACTACCGGCTGAGGTGTATGCATGGTCCAGGTTGCTTTGGCGAGCTTTGCTTTCTCAGCAAGAACAGAATCATACACGTGGAAGTATATGGAGCTTTCATGAGTCAGCTGCGTAGCGCTCAGAGTCGTTGGAATCGTTGCCATGTTCCAGTCGTCGTTGTCGTTAACGTCTGCCGGACTAATGCGGTACGCGGTGCGAATAAAACCACCGTCGTCAAGACTATCGTCTATTCTCCAAGACAACTTCTCGGTCGTGAAACCCTCGGCTGTAACAGTTGACTCAAAAGCTTTTGCGAGGATGATATCGTTATATCTTGTGCTTTGTTACTGTCAGTCTTTGCAAAGATGAATGACCAATGGCGAGAACCTACAGGTTCATTCCGGTTGCTTCATTACTCAAGCTGACTGGAAAGAGATCAGACTCAGAGATCGTCATAGAACGTGTGAGGGTCTCATTGACGTGTGGCATATCTGGCCGTGGGATCATCAAGACAGCTGATGATGGACCCACCACAGCTGTCAACGACAGCATGATCAATGCTGCTGACACAAACGCAATCTTGCGTTTCGGATCAAATTTAGGTGATGTTATAGCTGACAGAAAATCCAGAGACCATAAGTATGACAATCGTGGAGCTTTTGCTGCCCCTGAGGGAGCGCCAAGTGGAATGTAACCCTCGACAGCTTGCCAACGAATAACAAATAGTAAGATGTCCACAAGAGACAGCAGGGATCTTCAGTACAGATCTTCAGCACGGTACTGTCGATGTAAGTCCTTTGAGGTAGCCTAGTCATTTCCCAGGCCCCGCCAAGTTCTTTGTCGCACGATAACATTCTCCTAGCAGGTACCAGAATGGAAAGCAGTTTATAATACATGATCTGTCGGCACTGAGCGGCTTCTAGCAGCCGATACTTGAAATCGTATCCAGGAACAACGCTTCGTGTATATATATTCCTGTTGCCTTCAAGGTCAGAAGTCGAGATCGAGTAACATGAACAACCTCGTATTGCTTATTGGTACTTAACAAGTAACAGGTAAGGAGTATGGTACAACACGGCCTGAGGTCGGAATGCGATGCATTATTTGGTTGTATCCGGACTAGAGTTTGCTGGATAAAAACATCCGTGCACGTCATCATCTCGGAGCTCGCTAAAGTAACACCTTCCGCATGTGGTTACGGCAGCGGTAGGGCGTATATAGACGCATGTAAGTATAAGTTCAATCCTCATTAGATATATCTGTTGTGTTTCATGCTATCATTTCGCCATTTCATCGACAGAAAGCTGCCAAATAGGTGTCACATCCAAAGCCATGCTCTCAACCCGCGGTCGCACATATGCAGATCTAGATCTTGCTTCAGGATACCTGAAGCAACGGGGACGACTATACGATAGAACCAAGCATCCTGAGGGACTTGTGTGTCTATCAAACGCAGAGAATGCATGTAAACATATTTGATCTTCTTGCAAGTGTATATCAGCGCTGACCCACCATGCAGCTATGTACACAAGACAAGATGCTCGATTTCATCAAAACCAAGGTTCGAAACCTCTTTACGCCAACGAACTCTGTTAACCATACATCAGAGCCTCAATTTACTCGAGCCCAATGCTTTGACATATCTCGATGGGCCCTTCGGATCGAAACGTCTGAGACAAGCAATGGCCGGCTTCGTCAATGCGCGCTTTCGGCCTGCTTCGATTGTGACAACCAATGAGGTATCATTTGTTGCCGGAGTCACAGCACTGAACCAAATCATGGCTCGTTGCTTGGCTGAAGAGAATGAGGGCTTGCTGCTCGGCATGCCAATCTACGGGTCCTTCGTACCAGACCTACAAACAACTTCAAAGTAGGATCCCTCCGGTAAGGTACATAGCAATACTGACAAAGATCAGATGCAAGCTGATTTACACTCCATTTGGAGAAGTGGATCAGTTCAGTGCGGGTACAGCAGATTGCTACGAGCGCGCACTACAGGAAGCGCAGCGCAACGGCACCAAAGTCTGCGCACTGGTCATCGCGAACCCTCATAATCCACTCGGTTAGTCCGGAGCCGACAAATGTATTGGTAGTATCGCTTACAACTCCAGGCCGATGCTATTCTCCTGACGCTCTCGAAGCTATTGTACGCTTCTGCTGTAAGCATGACATACATCTGATCAGCGATGAGATCTATGCATGCTCTGTGTATCATACGGATGAAACACATCAAGGTTTCACGTCAGTGTTGTCAATAGACTTCGCTGGTCTCAACAAGGGCTTGATCCACGTGCTTTATGGATTTTCCAAGGTCAGTGTTTTGATAGGCACAGAGCTCACCGACTGATCAGCTGTTCAGGACTTCGCTGCCGCAGGACTCAGACTCGGATGCCTGATTTCCAGGAATAATGAACTGACAAAGGCTGTCCGTTCCCTAGCGTAGGTCTCCGAGTTATTTTCGGGAACTCGGCTAACACTCCCAATCAGCCGTTTTCATTGGACAGCACCTATCGCAGATGCTGTAGCCACGACCATTCTTGAGGACGAAGAATTCTACAACGAATTCCTGAATGAGAGTCACCGCACTCTCAAATATCATAGGTCAATAGCTGCAAAAGCTTTTGACGATGCTGGAATCCCGTATGAGCGAACAGCGTAAGTATACACCCTCTCCGCTCTATCGCCTACGCTATACGACAGCTAATCCTCCGGATCAAGGAACGCGGGTTTCTTTCTATGGTGCGATCTATCTGCTTGTCTCCACGGGACATCTTGGGAAGCAGAAGATGAGCTGAAGCAGAAACTTTACGATCACGGTGTGGAGATGTCAAGTGGACGAGCATACCATGATGAGGCTCCGGGAAAGTTTCGCTTTCTGTTCTCAGTCGACACCGATACCTTGGAGGAAGGACTTCGCAGGTAAGTACCGCCAAAGTCCCAAGCACTTCGGATGGACCTTGATGAGTCTACCAGGATTATTTCTTTCTACGACAAACATCGAACCGACCAAAGGTCAGCGTAGCGGCGTCCTGCTACGTGCGAAACCATGAGTCAACTTGGAGTATCGGACAGCGCAATCTTTATGGTCCCGAGCCATAGCTGGAAGGGACCACTCAACCGTATGATTTGATTCAATACTGTGCGCACATCAATATTTCGTTAGAAGGAGCAGGTACCGCGAATATCCTTTCTTTAACCAATTTGCCAAGGTGTATTTAGTCATGGTGTCTCGAAATTGATGGGTGATCTCCCAGTGTGAACTCTTATATTCTTTTATTCTTACAGTACGCTATTTTACCTAGATATCTGCGCCACGAGTGTCATGGATGGCATTCGGCACAATCTTTTCTACCTTCGCCGGCAATCCTTCCTGCAAGACCTTAGGGACCTTAGAGTCCCCAGTAGCATGCGACACCTTGCCCGTGTCTTTGTTGCTGTTGGTGTCGTGCGCAGAGTCAGGGACCTGATGCTCAATGCTTGAAGGTACCTGCGATGGTTTGTGAGATTCTTCTGTTCAAGAAAAAAGCGATGTCCAGACAAACCTTCTCCTGTACCTTTTGAGGTAGCTTTGAGTCTGCTGCGTGCGAGACGCCCTGGCCTTTGTCGTTCTGCATGTTTGTATTCGACAGGGTTGTGCCTAGGTTGCAACTAGATGAAGACTACTTCTGGTGCTGGTAAAGATTTGTTTATTCGTGAGTTTGAGAACGTCTGGATGTCTCAACAACTACGGCGTGGTGCGACATTATATCTGAGGCGTCAGGCTGCCTGATAGTCGTGACGTAGAGATGAGCCCCCCGCTGCTGATGTCACCACGCATCGTCGACCTTCTCTACCACCGGCTGTAGAATCCATGACTGCACACAGCATACCGATCTGATCTTGATCAGCTTCATGGCATACCAGCAATGAAACAATTTTCGGAAACTACGGTCCTTCTCGGCAAGAGAATAGTCGGAGATAAGAGCGTCAAAACCCGACGATTTTGGTTTGTTCAATCTTCAACGCAACATTGATTGTCAATGTTCACGATCAAACATAATTCCAATGTTGAGATTCGATTACCCATGTATCGCCTATGGGGGCGTAAGAAATTGAAAATCGTTGAGGTAGCCAGTCAACCCCTCGGCATCACCTGTCCGATCTGCGACTGTCCACCCATTGCCAAACCAGCCAAAGTCATTCCCGTCCACATACTCCACTTCAAATTCCTCCCATCGCACGCAACTAAGTGCTTTCGTGGCATGTACACTGCTTCCGGGCCAGAGCGCTGTGACGCGACCATGCTTACGCTGCTCGATCGACGAGCCTGGTGGTGATGTCTTATACCAACTCAGGCAATCCGCTGTATACACGGTACGCTTGAAATACTCATCGCAGTACGCTGTGAATTTGTCGACGGAACTCTTCTTTGGCTCGACTGTTTTGACATTGCTTGTTGATAGACGCTCCAGAACTTGAGCAATGTATGAATGGACAGACTCGAGCATCAAGAGCAAGCTGCCAGCGCCCTGCCATGAATTCGGGCCTAGGGATTGGAAGAAGTTCGGAAACCCATCGGTACAGAGACCCAAGTAGGTTCGCGGGTACTCCGTGTACTTTTCACGAAGATTTATACCATTGCGGCCATAGATCGGGAATCCTGAGGAAAGCGATGTTTCGAAGCCGGTTGCACAGATGATCGCTTCGACTGGTCTGTGCTTCCCATCGGTAGTCAAGATACCGGAGGAGTCCACAGATTTGATCGTTGACGTGATAACGTCTACTTGAGGCATTGTGAGCGCCTCTAGATAGCCAGGCCCTGGAGTCGGTCGTTTGCAGAATACTGGATAGCTAGGCAAGAGCGACTCTATGAGCTCCGGTTTCTCTTTCAGTCGCTCTGCCATCACCTGTGCGAGTTTCTGCTCGATACCCGCAGTCTTCGGGCTGTCACGCTCTGATATAGCATATAAGCCCTGTAGTGATAATTCAAGCTCCTTCCGATAACGAAGGTAGATAGCAGGGTCTTTCAACCAGGCTTGCTTCTCTTCCGGAAAGTAGGAAAAGTTGCCACTGCTATCTTTTCCCTGGCGATCTTTGACGTGGTGCTCAGCGATCTGGTTAGCAATCCAGATCTTTCCACGGACATAATGATCCATTCTGGCAACTTTCGAGACAAGAGCTGGGACGATCTGAATACCACTACTTCCTCCCCCGATGACAGCAATTGTCTTCCCCTACAATCAAGGGGTCAGCAATTATGAATCGCGTAGTTTGCAAAATCATTTACCGTCGAGTCAAAAGACTGATCCCAGTTTGCGCTGTGCAAAAGTGTTCCTTGGAATGAGTGAAGGCCCTCGATTTCTGGCCACTTCCATTCGTTCAACGTCCCAGTTCCAGTGACGAGCACATCGGCGCTATCATGGACAACTTCGGGGTCCCCTCCGTTGACACTTTTGAGCAAAGTAACGAACCACTTTGATGCTTCGATGTCCCAGCGAGCTTCTATGCATTGGTGTTCGAATCGTATATGTTTGTGTATGTTGTATTTGCTGGCGACATTCTGCCAATATGTCAATATCTCAGGCGCAGAGGCATAGAATTGACTCCAGTGCGTTGATGACTCGAAACTGAGCTGATATGAGACTGATGGTATGTCTAACATATGCGGTCAGCACTTTCGCCTTCACAATGCTTGGACTCAATTACCACACGCGCACCCTGGGTATCTGTTCTCATACCAGGTGCCACCGACATCTGGGTTCTTCTCGTAGATAACGAGTTCCAAGTTCTGCACCTTCTTCTGAAATTGAATGGCTCCTATGATTCCCGACACACCTGCGCCAATATATATTACTTTCAAGGGTCTGGGTTTGTCGATCTCGCGTTCAGATATCAGTGGAGGTAGTGACGACGGAGTTTCTGCCGCAGGATTTACTTCTTGGTTGGAGAGAAATGACATGGTCAACGTGGGGAAGACAATCGTTATTAGTGTGAAGGTGAAAGGTATGGCAATCTTTATTAAAGGTTGCTTGAGGGGAGGGGAATTATAAAATCAGGCTTCTGCATCGACTGGTAGAGCGGGGTAGCCACTTCCAAAGCGACGTTTCTTATCGAATCTGCAAAGCGCAGGCATATACTGCATCAAGCCAAGCTGAAATGGTCCACCTAGTGGTATAAAGTGGCTTGCTAGATAGGACGGCTAGACTTCCGACGCTGACTGACCGATGTAGCGGATGTCCAACCGATGATACTCATTCCTTATCTAGCCAATCCTAGGGAGTCACCTCTATATGCTCAGCTCGAACGGGGCATCAAATCCCTCTGCAATACCTGCATAGACTGATGCTCTTGTTCTTTCGTTCTGACGCCGGAAATATCGAGTGACCGTGCTACTTCTACTAAGTCCAAGCCCCTACATTATTTACGCTGGCTAATGTAGGAGCTCTGAGGTGCCTTGCCTGCCGCCTAACTACCAGCAATGTCTGTATCTGAGTATTCACGATAGTGTGGCTGTGCTGTGTTGCATCTTCCATAGCTATAGACCGCCAATGTCAGCCAGGGTCTCGAGTTTGCTCGCGGTAATGACCTGCAAGTTTCTTGCTATATGTGGAGCATAGGAACGTAATCAATGCTGCCCTATCTACCTGGGTCCTAGGTAAAGGGCATAGAACCTAAGCAAAAGAACAAAACGCCCCGACCTTGGCCCACTTTGGCACAAGCACATACAAAGAGCAAAAAAGGGGTCTTGCCGCGACTCGAACGCGGGGCCTCTCGCACGTTTACTTAGGTACCCTAAGCGAGAATCATACCACTAGCTGCTTGGTTGTCAGATATTGTCGGATGGATTGCGACGTTCAGGGAAGGACTTACACCACAAGACCAGATTGCCACGATTGTATCACGTGACTTTGATGACAGGACAGCGCTGTAAGGTGTATATATCGGAGTTGCATGAACGGACCTATAGCTGAAGCACTAACAGTGAGCGGAAGATGAAGTGCACCACTACTAATCGCGAAAATCTACTGTGGCCGGGGTCCTCAGTGCGATAATCGCTTAGGCCCATTGTTACGTAATTCCGCAACCACCGCTCTCGTGTTTGTCAAACGAAGAACGTCAGGAGTCAAATGTGCCTGTAGATAGAATGTTCATGCATAGTTTCCGAGACCCGATTTGCAGGGTTGCATTTTTCTAGCATATAGCGTCAGCCTAGATGATGGCTTCAGACCTTTTCATTCAGTCTTACCTGCTGAGAGCTTTTTGCTTGTCGGGGAAAGCAGCGACGCGTCATAGCATATACATATGTCTTAGGTACACGCTTGAACGCGTGCTGAAAGACCTTGATACTTGATGTTCTTCTCAGCTAGAGCCCCATGTACCAATATCACCTAAAGGTGAGTCAAATATGACATGATCGGCAACGCTATCAAGGGCTTCAGATGAGAGCCCGAAGTTCAGAAGGAAATCGTCATCCGGCACCATTGGAAACGTCAAAGGTGTCGCCAGGCTGAGCTGCTGGACGAGATCTTCCGAAGCTACTGTGGCTGCGGAACCAGCCAACGGCCTGGCATTGTTCAAATCGAAGATCTGAGGCTCCTGTAATGTGGACGCTCTTTCTCCATGGGGCTGCTCAGTACTAGACCCCATTGATGTCAGTAGCTCTTTCACATGCGTAGCCTCCGCCTTCCGATATCTGGCAATGGGATTCTTTTGGGCGATCATCTCGTCAAATATGGCATGGGCGCGGTCTTCTAGAAGTTGGAAGTTGTGGTCTGTGCTATACACAAAGTTAATGACCAGCAACACAACCAATGCAGAAGATAGTGTCTCCAACTGGAACGGTAGAAATGCTTCTGTAATCACATGTTAGTAGCGTTCCCTGAGGCGGATCACACTCACCTATCATGTTATTGTCCAAACGCACAGTGAGGATGTCAATGACCTTTGCGGCAGAGTTTGCGCACGTGTCAATCAGCGGCTGCAATCTACTAGGGTTGCACGGGGTAGCTGCCGCGTGTTGGGCACCATGTCCCAGTCGCCGCTTCAAGAACGATAAGACGATTGGCCGGGTTGCAAGTATAGCACACTATGGGAAATATCCGATCAGTCAAAGATTCTCTAGAGTTTCAACCACAAGCTTACCTCATGATAGGCCTGTGTCAAAAAAGCAACTGATGCAAGATCGACTTGAATTGGACCTTGTAGCCGGTTTCGTATGGTGTCCTCCAGTTCCCTGGCTAGCCCTGCTAAAGACTTGAGAACATGACGGGTGCGTTGCAGGAAAGTCCGATCCATCACGCTGTCGGGTACATAGATGGCTGTGCGCTTTAGCGACAACCTCGAAGTGACGCTGGCGGCTTACTGCTCAAAACCTTGGACACAAGACGTGATATTTTCACATGCAAAGTGTAGATTATGTAACTTTCAGATGATTCCAGTGTCATGGGCAATGGCGCAGTTATATCCGCTTCATGAACTGCAGTGGGACAACCTGACGTTGAAGAAATGTGTCGGTCGAGAATGTAAACGGACCACCATAGAGAATTATATCGTTGAGCAAGCATGGCCCCAAAGCGATCTACCGGCAATCTTGTATGTAAGCCTGAATGCATTGCCAGCCGTGCGGCTTGTCCGATCTGCGAAGTGGTGTTATTGTCAGCTTCGAAGTGTTATAAGTATAAGTTGGGGCGGTACCTACATAAGCGTACGAGGAAGCTTTGTGATCAACACAATACATGTATAGAGATATCAAAGCCAGTACCTCAACTGCTAAAACCGGTTCGCTACTTTGCAATTCTGGAAAACTTGGCAAGAGCGACATGGCTCGGGCAAAAAAATCGAAGCCAGGCGGTGAACCGGGGATGCGTGTCCGTTCAACGAATGCTTTTCCAAAGGCCAGTATTATCAGGAATTGAACGTACCAGAGTCGAGACGAACGAACAGTCTCACGTGGATTGCTGTAAAAACCCGTGACCCGTCTCGCAAAATCCTCATGATCAAGAAGATGTAACTTATGACCGAGGTGAAATTTGAAGGAGTTCAGCAGATAAATAGCATAGTCTTGGGCCGGGATAGCTTGCAACCATTGTGACTCGTCAACCCGTGAGTATTCCCACCTCAAAGGATACGCATCACCATCAAGCGGGAAGCGTTGGCCCTCCCGTGCTGCAGGTGTAAACTCTTGAAGAAGATCGGTAATTCTGAACACAAAGGACCAGCTAGACGACTGAGCGACGTAGACTGCCATAGTCAGAATCTGAAAGGTATGTTCCGCGAATTAACCCACCCCAACGTTCTCCTGGAGCCGATTCGTTGCTGACTTTGATGAAAGACGTATCATTCGGAAAAGGGCTTTCGCCGAGATCTGTTTCTAACGCATCACCACCAGACTGGGTAGTTATATCATCGTAAATCGTCTCCGGCGTCCCGACAGGTGATACATCTGACTTCTGATGAGCTTAGTCCTATCCAGACTCATGAAGCTCGTTACCCATATTTCCGTCTCCAGACTCCGTCCTGCCAAAGTCGCTGATCCCTGCCGAACTATTCGCAGTTTGAAGTTGTTTGATGCGGCGATGCAAAGATTGCAAATACCTCGTATTGTCAGCGATCCTTCAGAACATGTGGTGCAGCCTGACCGTTCGGAAACTACAATCCTCCTACTGTCTTCAGCCACAGTGCAGCTTATCGAACGGCGCTGGCACGATGAACAAGGTATATCACCAGAACATTTGGTCTTTCGTTTGCGGCATGCATCGCACCTGCGAAATATATAGCATTAATTAACCGACTTTCTTCTGGACAACAGACAGAAGCCTTACGCGATACTCGCCCTCGGTCTTCCATTTGGAGAGGGTCGCGGCATCGTTCGTCTCGATGGGAGCAGGGCTTTGGACAGCACCTCCGGTCACACAACAAATGCAATTGTCAACATGATTTCCACAATTGTGCCGATGATTGCCAGGCTTGAGATCGTCCTTCTGCATTAAACGTCTGAACACACCAGGAGGGTTGGGCGGGGTATCGACCTGACTCACCCAATCGGAGACTGTTGCGACGTTCTTAGCGCGTCGGTCGACGATAACGGCGATGGAGATTCAAACTACTCTCCAGCCCGAACACTAAGTTACCCGGGGGAAAGCACAATAGCCCACAGATTCTGAGTCAGACACACTGTCGTTTTCAACGCAATTATCTCGGGTCTAATCAGTTTGTCTCGTGGTTGTCTCACTCACCGGAAACACGGCAATCCTGCGTGTTTCTCATTTACATATAATAGGCACCTGAAGGTTGTATGGATCTTTACATCCACAGGACGTTTACGCTCGAAGTTGAGATGGTGTATGCCTTAGCCACATGTCGGGTCTGCTTTTGCGTTACGCGTACTTCGAGCGGCAAGGTTTCTCTTATCCATCGAAAACACCATCTCGCTGAACGCGTTTTTGTGGGCCAGATCGAACACTTTCAATGTTTCAGTGGGCTGCTAATATGATAGTGAATCGATACGCAGTAAACCCTCCATGGTTGCTCGAATCCATTGAATTCGTTTTCATTATTTGCGTGTGTGATACCGCATTCGGCCTAGCGTGTTGTGATCAATCAGCCTTCAACGCGTCGCGCTTGTTAGTGAGACGGATGAGCTGTGCGCTTTCAGTCGACAGGTCTCCATCGCCGATAACTACCGGCTCTTTCTTGGGCCTCGCGCGTTCCTGTATGGAGCAAGTCATGGTGGTCCGAACACCGACTCGACAGCTGCAACGTCTACATGCACGTAACAAATATGGCTTTCCGACTGCCTGGACTCCAGGCGGCACGCCTCGGCCCTTGCGAGCTTTTGCGCAGAGTGCTGTGAAGCGCAATCGTGAGCTCTTCGAATATACTTCTGGCAGATGGATATATAACGAGAATGCACGTTTGACCGAGAGACGATTGCCGTTCAACGTAGACGAACTTGCGAGAGCAGCCGCGAAGTCAGTCAACAAATCTGTGTCTGAAGTCAAGAGTCTCCACAAGATGGCAGAAGGTGGTTTCAATAGGGTCTTTGAGATTCTTATGAAGGACAGCACAACTATCATAGCTAGATTGCCATATCCCTCAACCTTTCCGCGCCGCCTGGCTGTAGCTAGCGAAGCTGCAACGATTGACTTTATCCGTGCACATGGTATTCCCACCCCAAAGATTCTTGCTTATGCAACTGGGGAGAAGTCTGTCGGCTCAGAGTGTATTCTGATGGAAAAGCTCTCCGGCCAGCCAATAGGAGATGCCTGGTATCATCTCTCTGATCAACAAAGACTACAAATAATGCACGACATTGTCAAGCTCGAGTCCAAGTTGTTTTGCATTCGACTACCGGCGAGCGGAAGCATTTATTATACTCGAGATCTAACTCAAAGTACCCCCAGGATCGACATACCTGGTCTGAGCAATCAATTCTGTATAGGCCCATACACAGGACTTCGTTGGTGGTTCGGCAAGCGAGGGAAACTCAAAATTGATCGGGGCCACGTGAGCGACAGTTGCAGTGTGCCTGTTCAAACACTGATCTTACTCAGATACCGATACCCTCCGCGCGCTCCAAGCTCCTGCTGAGAAAGAACTCAGCTATATACGTGCGTTCGGCCAGCCCCGGTTTCCAATACACCGTCAACATAGAGAAGCATTCAAGTATCAGAAGCAAGATCCGGCAATCCACGCAGCATCACTGGAAACTTATCTGCGCATAGCTCCGTACCTCATTCCGGCGAGTCCGGAATTGAGCCATCCCATTATCCGTCATCCTGACCTTTAACTACACAATGTATTTATCTCCGGAGACTATAGAATCACTGGGCTCATTGACTGGCAACATGCGACAGTACTTCCAACATTTCTCGCAGCCGGGATACCAAAATCGTTTCAGAATTACGCCGATCCAGAGTCGAGATCTTTCACGCCTCCCCATCTTCCGGCTGATTACGATACTCTGGATGAGTCGGGACGTAGTCACGTGAGAGAGCAATTCCGCCGAAGACACGTACACTTCTACTCCCTGGGATTCACCCAGCGACTCAACCCGTCCCATTGGCGTGCTCTTGGTCAAAAGCCCTATCTACTGAAAGGTCGACTCTTTGATCATGCTAGTGAACCATGGGAAGGCTTGAGCACGACTCTTCAGTATGATCTGGTTAAGGTCGAAAAGAAGTGGGCTGAGATCGTCTCTCCGAAACAGGATGGCACCGCTCCAGAGTGTCCGATTACGCTCACACAGCAAGAAGCAGATGACATTCATGCTCTCGAAGAATCACATCGCGATGCGGACGGCGATGTGGAGAACATCAACGGGTTTCTTGGAGTAGCTTCTGATGGATGGACTACTAATGAAAATTTCGAGACGGCCAAGAGCAAAGCGGCTTATATAAGAGAGCGAGCCCTTACCTCTGCAGATGATGATCCGTGGTTGAGGGAAATGTCCGAGAGACACTGGCCTTTCGATGATTACGACGAAGCCGAATGAACACCCATAGAAACAGAGCAGTTTCGGAAGGTTTCTTGATGGGGAGAATGCTTCCCGAAAGAGGTCCCTGTGTGTGGATTCTGTCGGATCATTCTTTTCCCTTTCACTGGTCACAAAGTAGAGCTTCTTGTCACTGATGACCGAACGAAGCATTGTGTGAGCATCCGTTGGATTGGTGAAAAGACCGCGAGGGACTGTCACTGTATGAAGCAAGCACTGGAGCAGGACTGATATATAATTTGGTCTGGATACCGTACGAAATCTACACCACCGCCTCGCCTGATCAACACCAACCCAAAGAAACGCAACCATGGCTTACCCTCAGAACCGTCCTTCCGTTCCACAATCTGTATCACCGGATGAGGTTGTGGCTGCAGTCATTATCATGCACCCCGAGATCCCAACAGGTGTCCCAGACAACGCTTTTAGGACAACACAACTCATATACCGACGCCCTACCCGCGCCCAGACGAACACTGCGGTTGGGGCACATGTCTACTTGACCCGCGCAGAGAATAAGTTCGAGTATACCTTTGGTCGTCAGACACGAGCTGATTCCAATGCCCGCAACATACCGGATGTGCCTTTACCAGGGACTGGTATCGCAAAGCGACTGTTCAAGCTCGTGCCGGATTGGGAGGCTAATACGTGGCGCATTGACTCGATGTCTACAACCGTATATCGTGTGAACAATGTTCCGCTGCAGAAGCCCACCCAGTATACCAGGCAGATTCGAGGCGCCTTCCCGCACGTGCTGTATCTCGACCAATCTGTGGTCAATCGAGTGGTCATCCAGGATGTGCAAATCGATATCTGGCTATTCAGGGCCCCGCGAGAGGTGATGACCTCATCAACCTATACAGCCGATCCCATCGAGCCCGGCCTTCAAAATGTGGGTGGCCGAAATGAAGACTGGGCTCAATCCCAGTATCTCCCTAGCCATGATCAAGTCTCCGGAAGCTCTTGGGCAGTGCTCCATCGTTTCACCGGCCAGCGCTTCACTGCAAAACTTTTCCGCGCCAATACAGAGCGCCTTGATGAGGAGTTCCGGATGTTCAATAGGCAACAAGTTGATGGCTCCGTCGTACGATACTTGCAGTCGACGAGGATTAGCAACATACCTGTTATCATCACTGACTCATGTATGAACTTTCATTCATACGCTTCGCAGCGCGGTAACATCCATGATCTGCATCCGGCTCTGCGATTTGCGGTTGCAACGAAATTGCTCCTTCGCCTGTTCTCAGCCCTCGAGTTTCTGCATTTCCACGGCATTGTACATGGCAGTGTGTCTCGAGATAGCGTACTTATGCACGTGGTTGATGATAGAGTCAAGCAAGTTCTGCTGGTCGATTATTCTTCCGCAAAATCATTCTCGCATGGAGAAGTGGCTCCGAAGGACGCAATGGTGGCCGATGGGGAGGCAGTCATCCAGTTGATCGATGATTGTTGCGACCTTTGGACTCTGCGCGAAGCTGCATCCGCGAAAGCACAAAGCGAGAACGTTGTGCGGAAGCGCACTCAGGAGGCAGCCCGACAATGCCAGCTGGTTGATCGATGCTGCCGCGACTTCTTCGGCGCACGAGGAGGCTTAAAAACATCCCCAAAGGGTAAGAAGCTCCTACGCCTCCTCGAACTGAAACAGATTGAATGGCACAGCGCCGTGGCGGAGCAAACTCACAACGCCAAGTTAAGAGAAGTCGGTTACGTCTACAAACCAACCCTGGACGGCATGCGAGATGACTACACCAGAGTCCATGGCCTGCCTTCACTCGGGAAGCAACATATCTGGAATCTGTCTTTGGGCCACCCTTATCTCGACGGATTGGTCAATCAACTCCACCATGATCACTGGGACCTGACTCCTCGCGATGTCCGCACGAAGGTCAAGAAGATTGCAGGTGACGTGGAGGATCCATGGAAGACGTTTGGTGTCGTCCTTAGTTTTGACTTCGATGGACAGGATCATCAGGGAGATGGCAGATTGTCGGTTCTGGGAACCCACTACATCCTACTCTGGCTAGCAATCTGCTGCGAAGTCCATCCAGAGTGGAGTCTAGCCATTCTGACAGAAGCTACAGACACCCTTTCGTCAACGATCACGGGCATTGACCGTGAGGAGTTGACCAGTCTCGAGAGCGCGTTGCTGGAATACGGTGTGTTTCCACCCATCATGCATCGGGTGTTCTATCGCCTTCTGAGGGTGTACAACAAGCCTCTTCAAGGTAGATACACAGTGGATGTCACGCAAGAAGTGTGGTATCATCTTCCTTCGAAGATGTTCAACATCACGCAACTGCAGCGCCTCGCATCTCCGCAGATGCTGGCAAATTGTGTGAAGCAAGGAACGGTAAAGTGTGAAAACTTCGCCGAGGTTCGCGGCAGCCCTGAGCTAGAAGGCTGCTACGTGCCCATGATAATGCTTCCTGCTTTCTTGCAAGGACTGGGTCTTACAGTGAAAGATGTGCCCGAAACAGGCATGGTATTTCCGACACACGATCCGGCAGACTTTAGCCACGTGCTACATCATGGTCGTGTTGTGTTGGCACGTCAAGGCTTGCTCGCCTACGCGACCATCGTCCGAAGTGGTGATCAGTGCTGTTGGCACGATCTGCCAGAACACGGGAAGGACTTTGAAACCACTGACTACTTTTTACCGACGTACTTCGGAGACGCTGCAATCTTGCCGCAGCTACCACCTGGCGGGTACCATGCCCGACCTGAGCACTGGTCTGGCTTCGCGAACGACAAGGGCAAGTCGAAGCGTCGTAGCGAACGACAAATTCTCGAGATCAAGAGCCCAGCCGCTCATGCCGGTGCCTACAGAACGGTTTGTCACACTCTTCGGGTGCAGAAAATTGCAGCTACTGAACTTACTTTGGCAACAATTCTGCGTGAACGTGGCATAATTCGTTCGGCAGCCTTCCCAGAGCGAAAGTTCGGCTTGACGGAGCCTGTTACACCGAGTCGGCGCGTAAAATCGAGGCCTGCCGCATCCTCTGGTGTAGTCAACTCCCCTGCCGAGCATACACCACAGCCCTTGAATAGGTCTCCATCGCCTCTCAGGTCCAAGCCTCGTAAGTCGCAATCCTCACCCACAGTCGGGCCCGAGCAGATCCTTCTTGGAGCTAAGACTGACTTCGTAGGTCGTTTACCCAGTATTGGAGGACGCTATAACCAGTCGTTCACCATCCCCGATGGATCGTTTGTCGTTGATAACGACTGGAGCGAGGTCGACAAGATGCTCAACGAGATGCCGGCAGAAGACTCACCAAGAACTTCCACAGGCGTGTTCGGTTTCCACATCAATCGCAGCATGCAAGGGAGCGATACTGAGGCCGACTCACCGAGTCCTCTCCCTCGGCTACCAGCTACTGCCGAGGAGACCACCGGAGGTCCGACTGGGGAGCTCCGCAGATATAAGTCGACCACTCCTCACACTACCTTGTCAGAGTTGGTACCCGTCGACACACCCAAGCCAAATCCTCGCTCTGCATGGGAGTCTTTCGTGGCGAAGCGCGGGCCAAACCGTCAGAAGCTACACGTCTCCACTCCGGAGAAAAGCAGCACGACGGACTTGTTTCCAGACTTGTTTCCAGACTTGCCTCATGAAAGCAGCTCTGCTGATGGGTCTCCAGGAGAGCTTGCACCATCCAAACAAAACGCTCTCGCCATCCAGTCTAGCCCCTCGCCAACATTGCTGGATTTAAGCGTCCAGAATCTACCTGATGTGGTTTTGGGGAATCCAGCTGGACCCGAAAATGGCGATGATGCGTTGACTATACCGGACACCGAGTCCTGGGAGGAGGCAGAGCCGGCTGAGTCCGTGGATGACGAGACTGGTAGGACTTGATGGGGAGAGAAAGATGCGCAGTTGGTCGTAAAGGCGCGGATCAGGATACTGCCCTGATCCCAGTAATCGGACAGCCTTCGCGTTGGAGTTCTCTGAATAGGACGAGTGCAGCGTAGCAATCATCAGACACTAAGCTTAGATCTAGAGTTTGAGATTTTCTGAAAGACATATAAGAATAGAAAAATCCAGATGTATTAAAACCACCTGAAAGACGGAGCCAGTTCTGGCTCTGTATCCGGTACTGTTTGGACTGCCATGGGCGAGCCATTCACTTTGGCTGAGGCGTCGCTCAGCGTCGAAGCATAGAGCCTGAGCTGGCAAATACAATCTAACTCCTGCATGAGCCCATGCTTCTTGGTCCTTCTTGCTGAGTCATTAAAGAGAGCTCGTTTCATTTATCATAACCGACCATGAGTGAGACACACCGTGAATGTCGAGTAGTTACCGTACTTCATTCCGCAACATTAATAACGTCATGGATACCTTTCCACAGGCGCTCGTTAACGAACTCGTCCTTCATTTGGAGCGCTATCCCGGTTGAGCACTTGCCCCAATTCTCGAATAAAACGGGCAGCAATCTAAGCTCCCACCGTATGCGACGATTTCTAGCGGCTGGAGAGAGGCTGTAGAGTTTATCACATTTCATCCTTTGTCCATCAAAAGCCATCAGCTGAGTCAGTTCGAGGCCATGATGACCGGCAGTCGCCCCAAATACCTAAAGAGACTTGCTTTTTTCATCACACTCCCAGAGTACTCGGAAGAAAGCTGCGGATATATCGAATCAGCACAAGAACAACTACCCAGAGACGAAGCTTCTACCCAAGCTATTGTGGCCTTGTTCTCTCTGGTCAGAAAGTGGGAAGATGCAGGCACAATACACGGCTTGCGACTACATATGAAGGGTGCAGATTCTCCAACCGACAAGCGTGACCGCCTTCAGATAAGTCTTGAAATAACACAGCGCAAGCGTGGAATGGACATTTTTGGGAAACGATGGGTGAACCCTTATCTCCATCTCCCTACACCAGAGATGATACCCACGCTCTCGAGCATTGTGTGGCTCGGCCTTGAAGGCCATTCTTCGCGGAAGTTTTTCCCTGTAACAGAACCTGGTCTAGCTGCAGTTCTACCCAAATTACAGGGTTTCTACTGAGAGTTTGGAGAGGGAGACGATATCTCCATCAATGTGGAAAACCGGACCTTCTTCGCAAGAATGCTTGAGCAGACTAGGCTTAACAAATGCTCCTCGGCTCAAATCACTTTTCATAAAAGCTCCCCACAAGATCATCGCGTGGCTGAGCCTTCGCGTATACCAATGGGTGCCTTTTACGATCCGTTCAGCGCATCTCTTCGTATCTTTTCGCAGAGTCTAACATCCCTTGTATTGGACGACTTTTTGACTCGACTCTGTTTTGGCCTTCAAGTCTTAAGACGGTCACCACGCCCAGCTGGCCGGCGCTCAGAAAGTTGACAGTACTTTTCAACATGGCCGCCCCGTCTGGCAAGTGGTATTTCGACGGAACACCAGGCGACATCGTAGAGCAATTTCGCGACCATGAAAATGCAAAGATTTTGAACCCTTTTGTCACGGCTTTCGCAAAGGCGGTCCAAAAGATGCCGGTCCTCGAATATTTTCTACTCGAAACGGAGCTTGGCTACGATACAGGCTACTGGGATATATCGTACCATGCGCCTGGATCCACGCCGACAGGGATGAAAATGAAGAGGACGCTAAGGTGCGGCGAGTCTATTATTCCGTCGGAAAAGGATGGATGCCAGACGACTTCACCGCAGAAGCTTTCCGATGCATTGGGCGGGACCGTCGTGGGCCGGAGCTGATTGAGAAGTTCCAGGAGCTCAGGACTTGGACGCTTGATTCTCCTTGGAGTTGGTTGTAATCTACATGATTGACCTATGTGGACTTCTACAGATGACGATGTAGTCTTTGAAACTCTTGCCATACCGTGTAGATTGAGCGCTTACCCATGCCGTCCAGCAAAAGCCAGCTTGATTGATAAAGTGAAGCTAGAAAAAGACCTTGACAGACAAGGTCTCTCGTTATGTCGCGCAGACTTAGACAAACATGTACAGTGACTCCGAACAAAAGATTTTACTGCATTGTATCTTCAAGTCTATAGCTATTCGACAATCTGTGCTGAAAGTATGCTTTAAATTGGTAGTATTGTTTTAAACGTTAAGATAGGGCGTCGGATCTGACAATACATAATTGTGGAGGCACCGCGGAGCAGATGAGAGCTTGTTCAGGTGGTTGATGGATTGGACCACTGTCCTACTGCGGATCAGATTGATAAGCTATATATAGGGACCATCGGAGTATAGACCCGCCAGCGCCATCCTAGCTGGGAGATCACGTGACCGTGTGCTGTTGTGCTCCCTACTCCGTAAGGGTCACCTGACGATAGGCTCAAGTGCTCTGAGCTCATCTCAGGTTTATGTGGCATGGTCTGCCGCGACATTAATGCCATTGTGTCGCGCGAACCTGGATGTCTCGAAACCCTATAGATATGGCCACGCCGTCTGTACAAATAGCCAAATAACTTATGAGCGCAAGTCGACGACAATTCTATATCGTCGAGCCTACTTGTGACCTTCGCGGATTGCACTTTCGATGCCCCACATAGACCACGTCATAATGCAGCCGATTTAGCGCGGCTAGAACTAACTGTAAAGGGTATCCCGACTGCTATGCACTGCGTACATCGGAACATCTATTCCTTTGATGTTTCTCGCATATATTTCCGACACGCAGACAGTGCATTATTGTAATTCAGGTTCACCAACGTACACAAACGATGGCTGCGTCGAGAGCCTATGATAAGAAGCTTGGAGTTGTCACAGGAGGCTCTAGAGGTATGCCGTCCCATGTAAAACGGCGTATTCTGTGTATCTAGACTGATCATCGTGGGAGTAGGAATTGGTGCAGCCGTGGCTCATCGCCTCGCTTCCAAGGGATGCAACCTTGTGCTTGGCTACACCTCTACCTCATCTACGGATGCTACGCAAGCTCTTTGCAAGCAACTTTCGTCAACTCATAACATCCATTGCTCGGCCGTTCAGGCTGACTTGCTCGAGCCCGCCCGCGCATCGGAGTCGATTGTCAAAGCTGCAAAAGAATTGTTCCAGACTTATAACGCGACTGGTACATTTCAAATCGACATTGTGATCAACAATGCTGGTGTCTCATCGAACCAGCACTTGAATGACCCTCAACAAGGTGCCATCGACAAAGTAGAATTCGATCGCGTGTATACAGTCAACGTCCTTGCACCTCTCTTGCTCACCCAGGCTATTCAACCCTACCTCCCCAAAGACCGTTCGGGCAGGATCGTCAACGTGTCGAGCGTATCGTCGTCCATTGGGTATCAAGGTCAATCCGTCTATGCCGGCACAAAAGCTGCGCTAGAGGCGATGACACGAGTATGGAGCCGTGAGCTAGCTGAGAACGCGACAGTGAACGCGGTCAATCCGGGCCCCGCATGGGGTGATATGTACGAGAAGGCAGGTCCAACCTTCTGGAATATCAATCAACCCTATGTCGACGTTGCTCCATTAGCAGCGCATACCGATCAACATAAGGGACTGCCTCTGCAAGGGGAAGAGAAAGAGCGATTCGATGATGTCGTCAAGGGCAGCATGAATTGTAGACGTCCAGGATTGACAGATGAAATTGCAGGAACGATTGATATGATGTGCTCAGCTGAGGCAGGTTGGACCACTGGCAGCGTTGTGTGCGCAAATGGAGGGATGAGAATGTCTACTGCTTAGTACTTCACACACAGCTGAACACGGTCATCCGTCAACAGCCGGCCAGTTCTACATCAATATCTATACTCTCCTTACTCTTCTGTCTAAGCAACGAATAGCTTGTAGCATTGTAAGTCGGTAGCATCCTTCAAACAACCCCGTGCAGAGCCAGGTAAGCGATGAAGTGCAACCTTGAGCAGGTGTTCGTCCGGGAACTGAAATTCACAACGATCGGTGGGAACAACAGAAGAGAAAAGAATTTGCATCTCGCATCCCTTGGTGTGTTCCTTCGATCCAGATATCTCGTGGATTGACCAGATTCCACAGATTTGCCTTATTTGGATATCAAGCGACAAATGTGGCCTTTGAATACCACGTACTCGACAGATGACTAGCAGTTTATCCTGCAATCTTGCTTGTACCTTGAAATGCAAGCCTGCCCTTAACCCAGCTGATAGCCTTGTCCAGGGTTTTTCAATGCCCTCTTCAGGATCATCGTCCGCGTCCGCTTCAGGCTCCCTGTTAGTGACCTCTTTAAGGTCCCACCTCTTAGTCCTGAAAGTGCCACTTCTGAAGAGAAACACAAAATTCTTGGCGCTATTTGTGTCTTCATTCTTCTCGCCTGCACAAATCAGGGTCTTGCTCTTTCTTGGACGAGATCTGAGGCGTTCAAGATCGTATATGACAGCTGGGAGGATCTGTACGCGCGAAAAGGCGTCACCCGATTCGCGACACAATAAAAGACAGAACGCGCCTTTCTTATGTTCTCTCGGCGTGTGGTTGAGTATCGCTACATGAGTCACACCGTGACGTAGCGAATCTCTCCCAACGTAATGTAAGTTCTTCGATACCGCTTCGTATTCGAGCAATTCAAAGTCGGTAGTGGCTTCGTTGCGCGACATGGTGAATGTCGTCATGATAGGCTCATGGGTTTGTGTGAGCCATCCGTCTGACGTGAAAATTCGATTGTATCGAATATCGAACCCAGTCCTTTCTGTACCTTGCGCAGAGCACAACTCGCAGTGCCTTCTGTCGCAAAAGTATTTTGGTGAACTTGCCAATAGGGGCTGAAATTCTTTGTATTGACTCTGACGAAACAGGAAGATTGAATGGTCTGCTGTTTCTTTGTAGACTGCTTCTTGTAGCCGAACGAAAGCCTTCTCTCGGCCTTCTCCGTACAGAGGTTCAAGGCTAATATGGAAAAGACCAATAAGAGAGTACGCCTCGTCCTCTTCTCTGGTGACATTCCGGTGAGATGCCCATGATAATCTCTGTGCAGCACTGAAGTCGTCGGCATTCCGAAGGCCAAGGAGCAGGTCAGGGTCAATTGACGTGATCTTCGAGATCTCTTTAAACCGTTCCAACTTGGTACCGACCGCAGCCCAGTCTTCCGCGTAGAACTCGACACGTCGCGGGGCAATCAACTCTTGCAGTGTCCATCCGCGCGTGAACCATGAGCTTGCAGCAAAATCAGCGCCCCAGCCAGCTTCCCAATCTGCCACATCCTCTAGGTATACATAGCATACGTTCGACTCAGCGTAGTATCTCCACATCGAGTTAATAGCTTCCTGCAGTTCGACCGAACTAGACTTGTCGATACAACAACTGTCAATCCAGATCCACATGTATCCGTTTTCGCGTGCTAATTTACAGACGCCTTGTAATTTTCGGATCGATCGGTTCGCTGGCAATCGGCTTCGAAGAGGCGAAGGCGAGGCTTTGCTGAGATCCGCGAACGAGACCTCGGCGTTATACCAACGGTGGGAAAGAATCGCATAATCTGGTGCCATGCTCGGTACGTAAGGGCCACTGAGTTCCAACGATTTTGTATTTAGAAGCCTCATATCGAAGTGTAATTTTTTCAGTCGCACAGGAACTAAGGTTGTGTCAATGTTGAAAGCAAAGCGTTTGTAAAGCAAGGCAACTTCGTATTTATAAGACATTCTTGGCGACACAAGGAAGCCAATTTTAGACTACAGTACCGGTAATGTTGCAGAAACGTGGCGGCAGCAGATACCTACCATCACGGGGAAAGCTCCTCGGAGCTCGCAGCCGCGCGCCACAATTGTCTCACAAGGCGAGTCAGCGGTAAGTAGAGTACACCCAGTGGGAAACTAATGGTCTTTCTTGATATACCAGATAAGAGAACCTCCCTACGCCACGTGGGCGTCGAATAGGTGTACAAGAGCGCTTGTGATGAGGGACAGCACTTAGCAGACGTGCACCCCTAAGCTACAACGCTTCGTTACTAGCAAGTTAATGGGGATCCAATGCAAAGCATCGCACTCATAGTTGAGCTTGCCATGTAGAGGTTGTAAAGCGCCCATTTGAGTGTGCAGCCATTGAAAACAATAGCGCGCCTTCGGCGATGCCGGTTCAATCCGACGGCTTCGCAACCTTTAGCGTTCCGTCCCGCATTGCTGGCATCCTATTACCTTCCAACCGCAACTTTCAAGAGACCTTGATGTCAGCCGCGATGATGATGGACGAGCAATTTGCGCGATAGGCTGTCTAGCCCATGTGTCTCGTTCTGACAGACGTTCATCGACTCCAGCAGGGTAACTTTAGTTGTTACGGACCATTTTATCGCGACTTTTCTCGTGCTGACCGGGATGAATGTATTGGAAGAGGCAACATCGAATAATCGAGTCGTTAGCGATATCTGAGCAGTGAATGTCGGCGCGCACGATTACGCAATGTCCTGCCTTCACCAAGTCTCTCGTAGAGACTTTGAATTGGTGGACTCTACAAAACGGGTAACAACATAATGCAGCTGATAATTGATACCTCCGTAGGGGACTCAGGGCAGATCGAAAAGGCACGGCATGTCTCGGCTTTCACTGCGTCAGCTATACTAGCGTCGGTATAGAGATCCCAGGCTTCGGAGATGTTACGATCCCAGGTGCGAGTCAGCCTTTGTTGATTTCAAAGGTCTAGGTCACCAGTGGGCATGTTTTCAAGCATCTTTGCAGTGCCCATCATGGTACAGCAAAGATTAGTAGGGCCCGCAATAGGAATAGGGCATTTAGAGCGAGGGAAAACCACGAGGCCAATCACGCGCGTTTCAACATCAGGCCCCGTCTATCAGGCACCGAGGTATGGCGCGAGGCTAATTAGACCGATTCCTGAGCGATTCACGCCTTCCCTATGCAGATCGGAGATATTGTCAAACTCGTAATTGTGTACTGGTAGCGGACCATACTGTGGCATCTAACGCCACTCGAACTAGTAGGGATTGCGATGCACCTGCTATATCTCGATCCTGACATGGCTCTCCGTGTTGCGGGTGTATACTCTGACATACCCCTGTCCCTTCTTAGGTTTGTAAAGTTGAACTCTTGATATACTGCACCAAAGAATGAATTACAGGCAATGAAAAGGACTTTATCAAGGCCCATTGGTGCACGACCTCTGGAACCGGCTCACCCTGCATCTGATCACTCTTATGTAACAACCTTGGAATCGAACGGTAGCCATGTACAGGCCTTTGTCTCGGGGTTTTATTGGACCCGAAGAAGTCTCCATCGTATATGATGCACCTGCAGATGCTATATGTATTGGCTACGATGCACGTCTTGCTGATGAGTAGTTTGCTTCCGAATTGCTTGAGTGATATACGTCGCACCAGATATTATAGATCCTCGCAAGACCGAGTTCCTTTTGTGATTTGGAGTTTTTTGATACACTGCTGAAAGACAGAGTGACGATAATCTCTAATCGCTAGCAACCGTGCCAAGGTTTGATGGATCAAAACAGCCACAGCTCTTCGTTACGAGCCATTATCTGATCCCTTGCAATTTGCTGCCAGGCCGTGATGTTGTCCCCATGTCCTATAATATTCCATAAGCCAATCCTCTTGTAGCAGTTGGGTTTCCCGTGCTTTGTATCTATCCTTTGCAAGACAAGAAAGACGTCCAAGGTCCGTGAAGGCTTCTCCTTATGCAACACATGCAACAAGAAGACCTCAGCGAGCGCGCAACGAGAAGGCCCAGTGTTCACACAACCAGTGAATGGTTCTGTTGTCATGTCTTCTCTTCTTGTATTCGCATCAAGACAAAATTCGAGAAACGCGCCGTGGACATTGATCTCTCGATGTCGATCTGTCGAGCATCTCATGGTACGTTCCTTACGTTTCGCAAAAACGTCCGGGCGATTCCGAGTTTCGTATGAATTCTCTCGTTTGGCGACATAGCAGAAAAACCTTATGTACCAGGGATACAATGTTGCTTTCAGCCTCAGATAGGCAATCAGGAGTTTACCAAAAGGGTTTCCATCATATTCCGGCCTACAGTACACTTCTTTCAGAGTTTCATCGTTCAGTAGCATCTGTGTGGAGGTCCATTCATGACTCTTCTCATCCCACCCCACGTAAGCAATCGTCCTCCCCATGGGTACGGATGCCCATGACCAGGACGGTGCTGTTGAATCGAGAGGTCTATTTTGAGCGATTCCAGCCTTATCACGTCGGATCTCTTTTCCCTGTGCATCTCGTGGGGCTGGGTAGGTTTGAAATCGGACATACCAAAGCAGATCCATGGCCAGCGTATCTTTCCACATGCCTGCAACGTATTCTATACGGCGCGGCTCGATACCGTGCTTCGCTCTTTCCAGATTCTCGTAGGCCTGGAGATGATGAGCAAGCACTTGAGCGCATCCTCCAATAGCAGGTAATACGTCGCTTGAATAGCTGATGCTGTGCTGCATGTATTCCTGAGTGAGGGTTCTCCAATAAGATAAGACATTTCTCTTCCAGCTGCTCAGCGAGCCCTGATTCCGCACGATTTTCGATCCTTTGAGTAGCGTGTGGCGTTCTCCCAGATAAGTGGCATTCCGTGTAGCCTTCTGGGAGGGGTGGGGCGCTAAGGACGATGCAGTGCATTCACATGTCAACGAATCCAGACACGCGTATTGGAACTCGCCGTAGTTGCACTGCACAAGCCGTGTTGACAAAAGCCTTTCTTGAAAGACCCAAGCTCTCGTGAGCAGCGGGTAGCGATCATTCACTTCGTTGATGGTGAGTGCTTTCCCTTTGCGATCGAGCATTCGGGCGCCTATGATACTACTAGCACCATCTAAATCGCGGATTCGCAGAGAGATATCGGGCCAATTATCATGCATAAAGCAGCCAGCGTTGGAGTCCGAAGACGACACAGCTGCGACAACCAGATGTGCATTCTGGTATATGTAACCCATCTTCGCAATCTCTCTCTTCAAATCTCGACCTTCATCGCCATCCTGAATGATACATATAGAGTCGATCCATAGGTACTGTATACCGATCTCACGTGTCAGTTGAACCGCATCGGAAAAATTTCCTGGAAGATTGGCTGACGTGATGAATGTCAGCTTCGCTTCGAGATTCTCTGTGGTCGTCCTATGGGGTTCGATGCCTTTGTCCCAACGATGACTCAAACAAACATATGTGTACGATACACCAGCGACCGTCTCAAACAGGCGGAGACCGGGGTTGCCATTGCTGTCAATAAATGAAACGTCAAGCAAACGGGCAGGACGCATATCATCAGTGTAGGGTATCTCTCGAGCAGCACAGCGTGTGTGAGTGCCCAAACAATTGGCCAGCCAGACCTTCAAGCGTGCTAAAGACTTTGTGCGACCAAGAAGGAGCTTCGAGGTCGGCATTTGCTCGAAATGCACACTGACATCTGCGAGATATTAGCCGAGGGCCACCCCAAGCCTGAAACAAGTGACTTGCTCGGAGGTTGAAATAACTGCACAATGGCTTGTGATGTCTCGCCTATCTTTTTGCACTTCAACTCCCATCTGCAATCAACTGAGTACTCGTACATCTCCGGTGACCTTGTTGCGTTCTCAGGAAATATGCACGATATGAATCTGTCGATAATTCCGCAAGATCCACAACCGTTATCGACAGACTTCGTCAGCTGAGCAATAGTGAACCAGGAATCCTCTGCATTGAGCTCTTTGTTGTAGCGTCTCCGAGATGCCCGAACCTTGCGTGTCGTGGTTGTCAGAGGCGTTGCTGGCTTTGACTCCAGGTCGACGTCAACCTGTCCTGTACCATGACAGCCTAGTAGACAGCCAGTAATGCCAAAATGCTGAAGATAGTTCTTGTTGACAGGAGCGTGATTTGGCGCTTCATCTGAGATTGCAAGAGCGTCTTGCAGATCTAGAGCAGTGACAGACATGACTAGCTACAAGAATCCAATAATACAAAGAAAATGAAAAGCTAAAGATCATCTGAAGGAAGAATTGAAGTCTTTCCGGGCTTCGCCAATCGAGAACATTAACCAGTAAGTGTCCGAAATGGCAAGTAGCGACTGCAACGATCGACGACAGCGGTGAAAGATAAATTAGCACCCAGTGTTAAAGGATGTTCGAAGGATGTGGAGACTTTGTAGCCTTAACGTTGAGAGATGTGATGATTTGAGGCGGCAGCAATGCACGAAGGCACGCTTACCTTACGGTGCTTACCTACTTTTGCGGGGTTGCTCGGCTTTGCTCGCGTCGCCCCTCTCTTCAAGTTTGGAGACCTTCACCTCGAATGACGAGTAAGACCCCATCCGACTGCATCAAACTGCAGAACACTTTTAACCAAAATTTTTTAAACCGCAGGAATTCAAGCTCTCTCGATCGCAAGAACGTAGGTGCAGGTTGGAATGGCAATTAAATTTTGAGGGGGTAGCAAGTCCGATCTTAGCCGCGGGCGCAGCTCGCGTTCAAGGCCCGCATCAGACCCCACGAATCACGACGTTTGATACTGAGCCACACTGGTGTACTGTGTGATACTAAGCAAAACTGCCTTCTATCTGACTAACACATATCCTGAAATTCTCAAGTAAAGTCCCGTTCCTATTCTAGTCTTCCAATCGTACTATGCCTCTCGCTCCTCAGCTACTGAGATCATTGATAGCCCTCTCGTCGCTATTGAGACTGGTCTTTGCAAATCTAGACTCATGATCTGACAAATCGAAAGACGAGTGAGTGATCGCCCACCCACCTTCTGGTGCGAGTCCCTGAGTTCTAAGTTGTCAGGCTCAACATTTGTGTTTGTATTGCATGTGTCGCTACGCTGTTGACCCGAAACATTGCTGCAATTCGAATGGTATCCATAGCGTGGCACGTGAGACACTCCGGTGAAGTATGAATTGGTATGATCGCGAAAGAAGCGAATATACTCGCGCGCCAGTGGCCAGATACTGGGAAGATTCGCTACGTAAAGGGCTACTGAGGCTTCTCTTGTGTACCAGAGCATATATGCGGAATCGTATACGTTAGAAAGGTTGTGGATCTTGGTAAGGATAGCAGCAATAATCTTAGTTTGGTCAGCAGTTTGGATTGTGACGGTCGTGGTCTAACTTACGACGAACAGTCCCAGGCTGAATAGTATGCCCAACCCTATTTTCTGCTTAATCGGCAGAGTGAGCGAGATGACCATTGGGATCGGAACTGCGATGATGAAGACATCGCTGCTTAGATTGAACGCCGCTTGAACTATTGCATAATGCTGCAGCGTCGTACATTGTGGGTTTAGAACAGGGGCAGCCCAGTAGCTACTGAAAGGCATACACGCCGTGAAAAAAGCGATCTGCACGCTCACCCAGCCCACAGCAACGTATATAGCGACGAGTTTAATCCATTTAATATGTGTTGTGCCTGACGATATACGGGCGAACAAAAGGAGCATGCAAGCCTTGAGCGTCCAGATCACGTTCAGCATACACTGCTTGCTGGTAAGTAAAGAAACAACGAGTTCTGGATTGACTTACCTGTTCGGATACGACCACTATCTTCGAACCTTTAATACGCTCTTGAATCTCCTCTTGTGTGAATGTTGAGAATTGCTCTGGAAGAAATAGATTACTCCCTCCACCTTGTGCAATAATGTTGAGGCATACAACCAGACCTGTGTAAAGTAGAGGTACGGCAATTACCATCAACCAGTCATCGATTGCAAATTGTGACAAACTTCGAACTCGTCGCCATCTTGCAACTCTGCAGTGTACACATTAGTTCCGGAAGCAGTCTGTGAAGTGAGACACTTACGTTCGAATCACGATTGTGCATAATGCAATTCCATATAGAGTCCAGGACTGGCTTGCTAATTGTCGTTGGAACGACACGTCAAAGCCTTCATCAGACATTGCTGTTGATTTTGGAGTTGAAGATGGTAATGGGAGACGCCTTCGATTGAGGAGAATACAGGCTTTGAACCGGCTGCAAGACGATCACGAAGGTTTCAAAGATAAGGGATGTCAAGCATGTCTTAGATGTTTTAGGCTTGAGTTGTCAGAGAACGTCGCACAGAACTCCAAGAGTACCTCAGCAACAAACTTTAGAGTCGTTGCCGAATCTACAGCCTAGGCCTAGAGCAGACGAAACGTTTGTAGAGAAACAGTTTTGCTAGAAAATCGAATATCTGTCACGGTGTTCCTTCCCAGGAACCCTCGGTCCTACCTCGGAAACACCTCTAGCAAAGACTCTCTAGTTCTAATCTTTTGATTGAATTTACACCCAATCCTAAACCCAAAAGCCTAGAGATTGTGCTTGGAACCGTGACAGTGAAAAGCTGCTCGCGAAGCAGTAGAATATATGTGCCATCTCGATCATACACTGTAGAGTTGTTTCCATATTAGAACCCCTTTGTTATATGTGATAGAACTTATAGCATTAACAGGTGTGTCCAATCACTCTGTTCGACTCTCCAACTATTCTTGGGTCTGGAGAAGGCGGAGCAGAGCCATGTTGCAGCTACTACAAGCGTACATCCAGTGTGACTATAGGTACGTGATTCGATTCAAGGTAAATAAAATGGCTTGCAAGGCTTGATAGGGTTAACTTCATTTAAGCCTAAGCCTTGAACTACCTTCTAGTTTCCGTACCTATTCACATGCTAGGAAGCTGTGCGCGGCCTGACTCTTGCTATGAGTGTGCTCAAGGTAGAGTGGAGGGGTGTTGGAAAGATCTTCACTCCTCAAACTTACGCGAAGGGAGATGTTGGAAAGTAGATTGCAAAGGTCCTATAATCCTGGAGAATCGCTATTGAGTTTTATCGACATTACGACTTAGTGTCGACCCAATTGCCGTGAAGACCTGCCCTCAACCTGATTGGCAGATCGATAATGGCCTGCGGCCTCGTAAAATCCCTCGTATCGATAATGTGAAGCTCACTGGACATCGATGAGTAATTGTTGACTAGAGCCATCACCCAACCGTCATCCTCCGGAATATCAGCACCTTTCCGTGCAATGAAGACTGGCTCTTGTACGAGATGTGTCCGACCAGGGAAGTATTTCTTGAGATGCAGAGATTGACAATCGAGATGCGCGATACAATTATATGGGGGAAATCCGCCGCCCATCTTCGGCAAAATCTCGTCAAAATTCGTCCCAAGGCTTGGATCCATTACATCCATGAAAACATGCTGGTGCTTCTTTCCCGAGAACAGATCATTAATTCGTGGAAACTCGCAGTCTTCTTTGATGAGGACCTCGGGCAAAGGTAGATCCAGGTTATCAGACCGAGGATCGAACGTAAAGCGCACTAGGTCTGATCTTATCTCCTTGGGATTGGGCGCGTTTCCTTGTGCATCAGGCCACCAATAGAAAACGTTTTTGTCACTCAGTGGAAGTTCCAGCACTATATTGCCCTCCTTATCTTCGTAGGCATTGACTGTGTGACCGGGAAACGCGTTCGGGGCGCGAAACCATTTGGCATCGGTCCCTGATGCGCCGCGACGCGGCAGCACTCCAAGATAGAACGGAACATCGGGATTCCATTGCCAATGCTCACCCCCCTCTCTCATGCGCTCAAGATCACAAGTCTGTGGTATGATAGGAAACAACACCTGCTTTCGTCAGCCTTGCCTCAAACATAGTCTCGAATAGTGCTCTCACCCAATTCTCTGTGATTGCGAAGTCATGAATCATTGCGACAATGGGAGAGACAAGCCACACTGTCTCCACGAGTCTCTCGTTGTGGTCGATGGCGAAATAGCACACGTCAGGCGTGCCGTCACCCTTCGCCTCGTAGCCGAAACAGACAAGCTCCTGTGTTACGTCATCGTACTTGGGATGGGCCGTGAAGGTCAGGCAGGGCAATTGATCGTTGAAAGTCTCTAAGCATTTAGTTTCGAGCGTCTTTGGATCGAGTGAGTAAGGAGGAGCATCTTCCTTGCACGCAAGAAGACGACCATTAAAATAAAGAACAGTGGTGTTGGCAGTGGTTCGAATCTTGAACTCTACTGCGTCTGTGAATTTGTTGCGGTATTTTCCTGAGCGTGTTAGTTCCTTCCTTACGTCGACGGATGGGCGTAGCATACCGATCAGAGATTTTCCAGCCTCACGTTCTCTCAAGAACTTTTCTGTTCTCACGTAACGCTGCTGGAAGTTGCAACGTCCTCCCTTGATTCGAAAAGCGCTGATGTTACCATCGCCGTTGAACCACTAGAGACTCGATGTTAGTGATTGATCAATATGTCACAGCATATTAACTATCCACATGCCGGATCGTTTTCAATGAAAGGAGGCAGCTGCGGATCTGGCATGACTCGGTAGAACGTGCCATCGATCTCGCCCGGAATCTGACCTCGAATCTCGAGGTTGTTAACTCTGCCCTCGAAACGGCAAGGCTTCATAAAGCCTGAAAATTGCGGTTGTTGAGGAAAGTTGCTGTGCATCTTGAAGTGATCAACCATCGTATGGTAGTTGCGGTCGAAGCTAAGCAATAGTCTCTCTGCCAATCTTATCTACGTAACCTGCTCAAGAACACGTTCGTTCACTTTTGAGAGCTTGCAGGCTTACTGGGCCCGAGGTCCGACCCGGACATAGAGTCCGAGGATCTTGGGCTTATCTCCCCGCTCCCAATCTCGGCATTCCGGCTGAGCCGAAGTATGGCAACCTTAGCCCTGCTGACGCGCGGCTCCTTCCCTCAATGATAACAGGATGCTAAAGATGAAGATTTACGACAAAGCCCCAGGCAATGACCATCCTGCAAACACAATGTAACAACTAGATACAAGCACAAGCTCTATACCAACAAATCCTAAGCTGTCTACACCAGAGCCTCATGGGCTCTGCAAGATGTCACGTGGCTTACGCTTGATCACTCTGCTCTAGAAAGCTGCTCCGTGCGCAAAATAAATCTTCAGTCCAATTCTCGAATACTATCTTGAGGGTGAAATTGTGATGGCCGTGGTAGGAATGCTGGGCAGAGAAATAAAGACCTGAGTCTTGAGCACCAGACATAAAGGCTTTGT
Source organism: Curvularia kusanoi (assembly GCA_011058905.1). Taxonomy (NCBI): domain Eukaryota; kingdom Fungi; phylum Ascomycota; class Dothideomycetes; order Pleosporales; family Pleosporaceae; genus Curvularia; species Curvularia kusanoi. Next base: position 15,329 of record SWKU01000016.1, on the reverse strand, counting down.
AGCTAAGTCTCGAGGATGAATTATGATGATCTCAGTTTAGATGAATTCTAAAACTCCCCGTAAGTGCACAAAACGACCTCATCCGCTCTTCTTGCGGACGCCATGTGGCACGAGCCAACAACATCTTCGCGCGGATCAGGTCTGTAAAACTTGGTTTAACTGATGACCCGATCCGGACTAGGTCTTTAGCCATGCAGAGTTGATCATTCTGAGGAAGTAAGCGGCTCCCGACTTCGGATTCGCGGATTGGGACCTACGTTCAAGAAAACATCTGCGTCGTTCGTTACTATCGCATGATTCTTACCACCAAACTGGAGGATCGTAGGCTGGAGGTATGAGTGAGCCAACTGCGCCATTTGTTGACCCACTGGTGCGAATCCGGTGAGTTTGCATTTCTGCACCACCCGGTGAGATACCACAGGCTCGAAGCAAGTGGATGCATCTTCTGGGTGGCGTTGACCTCCACATATTGACCACACCTGGAGGACAACCTGCCTCTTGAAACTGCACCGCTGCTTCGAAATGTATGTTCAAGATGCATGAACTCTGGGACTGATTTCCGATCCGCGAAACTGCGATTGAATACTAGTGACGTCTGTAGTCCAGTCCGTGCTGATTTTGAGGATGACCGTGTTTCCCCTGTAGCAACAGCTCGGACTCCACGGATCAACGGTGCATTCTACGGCGCAATAGTGAATAGTGAGTATGATACAACAGGCACTATTATGGCGAATACACCTGTGGTGAGATTCTGTGCGCATTGCTGGATGATCGCAATCGGATCTGCCAGATTATTTCTTGCCCCCAAGGCAGTGAGTGCATGGTGTCTCATCCTGGATCGAAGCCTCAACCTTGAGAAACCTAGTATGTAGTGTTTACCAGATCAGACGAGTCAAGACTCAAAAGATAAGACCAAGGGACAGGTTACCTACGCCAGCTGATTGAGACGCCTGTGGGGTTCCGCAGGATGTGTTGCTTTGTACGCGAAGTATGCACTAGAGCAAGAGTCCGCTACTTGAATACCTAATTCTGATGTCGCAACAGTTCAAGAGCATTGTGAATCTCAGAATTTGCTATGAACAAATTTGCGGGTTGTTGTTGTGACGATGAAACATGCAGAGCATCAATGAAAGGGATATAGGATTGCAAGACATGTTACACAGTATTCTTCTTACGTGGGCTTTTCAAGAGAATTTTAAAAGTATCCATGCTGAACATCGAGATTCTTGCGCGCATGCTAAAGCCGCGGATGGAAGTGCGGCAACGAAGCGCGGGAGAGCTCTCCGACGTTCGGAATAACCATCCCGCCCAGGTTTCGGAAATGGATAGCTAAAGCCATAGATGGCCCGAGACTTTTCATCCATAATTTATTACTGGTTCGCGATCAGAATTACTCTGCTAATTCAACATGCATCTTGCCTGGAACAGACTGATTCGCTTCGTTGCGACAGACGGCCGTATTCTTCGCGGCGAGCCCATCCTTCCCAGCCCCGATTTTGACCTTGGAGACACAACCGAAGATTCAAAACTGCAGGCAAGAGTCATCATCGGTGCCGACATCTACGATGAAACCGGCATAACGAGAGTCTCGGAAGAGGTCGTCACCGTGAAGCGACTACTTGGGCCACTCACAGCAGCCGATGTGGATATCCTGCGATGCGTTGGCTTGAACTACGCTAAGCATGGTAAGCCAATGACCTGGTGCTGTGTTTTGCGGTCACTGAAGGACTTCAAGTTAAAGAAGCTGGCCGGACGCCACCACCATATCCTTTTATTTTTTTCAAACCAAGCACATGCCTTCACGGTCACAATCAAGACATTGCTGTCCCAAGAATCGCTCAGGATGATCAGGCGGACTACGAAGGCGAATTGGTGTTGATCATTGGTAAAGATGCCAAGGATGTCCCTCTCTCAGAGGCTTTGAGTTACGTTGCAGCCTACACGGCGGGGAACGACATCTCGTCACGGAAACTCCAACGAGATCCTAAATTCGCAGGCGGTGTGCCTCAATGGGGATTTTCAAAAGGGTTCGATACTTTTGCACCCATCGGTCCGGCCCTCGTGGCCTCTAGAATCATTGGAGATCCTTCAGACTTGAAACTTAAGACAGTGGTAGACGGGGAAACGAGACAGGAAGAGTACGTAAGCGACCTACTATTTGATTGTGCTTACCTTGTCCACTATCTCTCACAAGGCACCACGCTGCGCAAGGGGTCACTCATCATGACGGGAACACCAGGAGGGGTTGGTGCTGGTCTTGATCCGCCCAGATACCTCATGCCAGGTACAGTGATGGAGGTCAGCTTGACCAAGATCGGGACTCTGAGAAATGGGGTGCATTTTGTTTAAGATGAGTAGAGCAATTCGATGGAAAAGTAAGATCAATTTCTTAACTTGCAGAATTGGGGCCCGACTTATAGTCTGGTAAGCGGGTTTGCGCAAAATCGTGCATTCGAATACACAGTTGGGAGGTTACTTGAGCAAAAATGTCAAGGTTCAATTCGACCAAACCAGATCATAGCAACATACAACATCTTGTTGATTTCGGGGAATACCTAAATGACATTGACTAATCGGACACTAAAGACTCTACATTTTGGCCGTTGTAGCGGTACATGCCAAGGGCTTGAAGCATAGGCTCATCGTGAACCCTGTAAAGATACACTGTTTCATTTCCCATTGCGTGATGCTGGTATTCATGCCAGGCCGGAACACAGAACGTATCACCTTTGGTCCATCCAAATTTCTTGCCGGCAATTATGGAGCTGCCACTGCCTTCGATTACGTGGAAGACTGAAGATGCGGTCTCCTGTATCGTTGCAGTATGCCTTCCAGCTGCGACACGAAGTGCAGCGGCCCCCAGTGTGCGGCTGACTGCTGACGATTAGCCAATACCAGAGAACATAATCATGGCAACACACCCTCTGATTCATCGGCCCTCAGGTACCGCTGTACGGCGAAATCTCCGTCAATAGCATCGAGTTGAGCCTTCGTACGCAGCCACGGGAAAACAATCGGCGATTCTGTAGTGTCAACATCTTCAGCTGGGTATCGTGGAGCGTCGAAATGCTCGACAAAATGCACTGGAAAATGAACAAAATTCGGCAAATCGAGGCCATCGAGCCAAATCATGGGACCGGAGCCGTCTTTACCGTGATCATGCCAATTCCAGGTCGGTGTCAGAATGACATCGCCACGCTGCATTTTGATGCGACGCCCATGTACTGCTGTAAAGCCTCCCTCACCTTCTATGATGAAGCGACAGGCAAAGGCAGTGTGGCGGTGAGCGGGCGCGGTCTCGTTTGGCATAACGAGTTGGAGGCCAGCATAGATCGTGTCAGTTGTGAAGGGTGCTTCTTTAATTCCTTCGTTAATTTTTTTGCCGTAACCAGGACTGTCGGCATACCTCTTTCTGGATTCACGAGCATGAGTACACGTCGTTCGGCTTCTTTCTCAGTGATGAGCTGCCCAGCCTTCAACAACATTGGTCGTATTGCGTCGTAATGCCATACGTGAGGCTGGCATCTAGGATTAGGCAGCGGAGGATTGAGTCTGTTCATTTGTGCCCACAAAGGCTTCACGTGGCATTTTTCAGCCGCTTCCAGAAGCTGAACAGTTGAACTTGTGCGGGTGCTTGCAGAAGCATCGTTTTGAAACGCGGCATCTGTTGCGAGTGACGTCATGGTAGCATACGACACAAATATGGTGGAGGAACTAGGTTTGTATGCACGGTTGAAACCTCGCGATGATACGTTCGTCAAGATGTTATACAATCTATGCCTCTGTCTCATTGACAAGCTCAATACTGCGGCAATTCGGCCTATTTCCGTAGCGACGCCGAAAGTGTCTGTGCGGCAGCCGCTGCGGGGAGATAGGAGAAGAGCATAGTCTACAGGAAGGAATCTCTAGTATATGTCCCCGCGCGAGCGTCTGCACCTCGCTTGTCATCTCTCGGTATCGCTGCTCCATCTTTACTTTCCCCTTCCTCTTTCCGCGTGCGGCTTCCACTGTTGACACACAACGGACTTGTCCCGATGAGCTCCGGTGACGGGGTGGTTCACGCAACTGCGCCGACTTCCTCGGAACGCAGCGCCGCCGCGCGATCAGCGAAGCGACACAGAATCACGATCGCATGTTCTTGGTGCAGACAACGAAAATCTCGGGTGAGTCTGTACCTCCGGTCATGTTTCAAAGTGCCCGCGAGGACATGACCAAATCACGGCGGTTCCCCAGTTCTTGCTGGGGTCATCACAGCATGAATCGCGATATCTCTCGCCTTCGGCTTATGTTTGCCATGCTAATGGGGCACTGCTGACATGAGTGGCGATGGTAGTGCGACGGAGCACGGCCGACATGCTCTACATGCAGTGCACATGGATACAGTTGTGTATACTCTACAAACACAGTCTCTCTAAACAAGACGGCTGCTTCTAAAGAGTCAGTTGTCTGGTCTTTGCTAGGTCGCACACGACTCATAATAGACCATAGACTGTTCGAAGCTCTAGAGGACCGCTTGACGGCTCTCGAAACCTCCATGACTATGCTCGACAACAGGGTGACAGGTATGGAGGGGTCCAGAACCGAGGATACCGAACCAAGCAGATATGGTCGACAACTCCACCATCAGTCATTGTCTGTCTCGACTGATTTGAATCTTGAGACGGGAATAGGGAACCCAATCAATGCTATAGATCCTACAGACGGGATAGGCTCGATGACATTCACGAAAGAAGAAGGATCCGGTTTTTTTGGTACGATCCTCCTGTTTTATACAATATCGCATGCTCACCAAGCTCGAAAGGGCCTTCATCCAATATAGCTCTAACGCGCCAAGTCGTTCAGACGACAACGGCAGTCCTTCGCGCTAAGGCATCAGCTGCAAACCCGGAAACCACGAATGATGCCACTCTCCAGGGTTTCATGTTCAATGTGACTCGTCCTTCTTCTCCAATCGTTAGCTCTCCCTATTTGCGATCGGCCGTTCGCCAAAAAGTAAATCCGTTTGCTCTCCCGGCGGAAGCTGAAGTTCTACGACTTATACAAAAGTTCTTCACTACTACTGGATTATTGTTCCCTTATCTAGACGAAGGGGCATTTGTGAAAACATATCAACAGTTCGTATCAAACAACGTTTGCACTCCCCGGAGATCTTGGCTTGCTCTTCTCAATGTGGTACTCGCTATGGCTACACATACCGGCTGGGACAGAGGGATGAGTGCTTCCAACACAGGAAATCATTCCGACCTCTTCTTTCAGCGCGCGTTGATCTTGTGTGAAGTGGACATGCGGTGTGCTACCAGTCTTGAGATTGGTTAGTTCCCCTCGCTGTATATACCGAGCAGTAGCCATGACTGACCGCCCCTCGAGTGCAATCGCTTCTTCTGATCAGCCAATACTTACAAGGCACCGAGCGCTCTATTGAAACTTGGAACATACATGGCCTCGCTGTAAAAGCAGCATATCATCTTGGGCTGCATTCTCCAAATGCGCTGATGCAATATCCTCAGCCAGAGCGAGAATTCAGGAAGCGAACCTGGTTTGGCTGTGTTCTCCTAGATCGGTGATTAGTCATTCGGTTCAGTCGCAGTGTATCGCTGACCTTCTCAGATCTCTTAGTATGACTTTGGGGCGACCCCCTTCGATTCCACAAAATTTTGTAAAGCTGGATCTGCCATGTTCGCCCTCACTGCTTTCATCTCAAAACCCGATGTTCTCCCAAGACTTACTCAACGATAAGAGTACCGAATTCTACACGGTCACCATGTAGGATTTTAGCAAGCCGCGTACCCTGCCCAAACTGACGGTGTCTATAGTACGCTCTGCAATATCATGGGCGAAGTGATTGATGTGTTGTACGGTAGTAATATAGGTTGTGACGTTACTGATAACGTATTTGATCTTGCATCCCATCTCATCGGATTCGAGCGGAAGTTTCTAGAATGGCAGCAAGCACTACCGACAACGTTGCCTCTGATGCAAATCAGCGAGCTTTGCTCCCCAACAGCCTGCCAAACAACCCTCAGGCTACGCTTCATCCTCACTACCCGGTACCTCAACCTCCAGATACTCACTCACCGTCCAGTATTGTGCAAATACTTGGCCATCCTAGCGACAGTAGAGCCTGATCATGAGCAGCTGAACATGTTGAGACAGATTGGCGCGAACAGTATTCGGATATGCGCGGAAGCAGCACACGATATTGTTGCGATGATGCATCAAGTGTTGGCTTCGCCTGATCCTCCTCGACACTTGCTAGGTGCTTGGTGGTTCTCGCTCTATTACAGTAATTCTTCCGCGTCCTTATCAATCACATGCTATAGACTGACTTACCGATAGTCTTTAACGCAGCTTTGGTCATATACGCGATACTGTTGGTGCAGAACCAAGCATCCCTTCGCGACCAGGAGCGGACGATTGAGGAGTCCAAGCTCAATTCCCGCCACCTTGATCTGGCCGTTGAGTGCTTGTCTCTACTTTCTGAAGGAAATCGTATGAGTGAAAAATGCCTCCGATATACAGCATCTCTGGCGAAGACGCTTTCCGCGGTTTGTGCGTGGACCATATCAGTACAACCATACAGATGCTGACATATGTAATCAGGTAATCCTGAAGTTCACCACAACGCAGCCAACTTGCCTGAGCTGCCAAACGACACCCTTATGTATGGACATATTTCACGTCCGTTCCATGATGACCTGTCGGATGTGGTCTCTGGCTTGCAGGATTCTGGCAACCTGAATATGGGCATCACTTTGGACGACCTGCTAGGCACGGATTTTGGCTTCGTAACATCCTTCAAGGCTCCCGAAACTGTTGGAGCAACAACATCCAGTTAATTGAACTTAGCAGTGTATCTGTAATTGCGCGTAAACGAAGTCTAGATTCAACAAGACTACTCAGCACTATATACAATCATGCCGTACCTGCGAAGACTGCACCAGTATCCTTTCTCCATACTTCTCTCATCTCCTTCTCCGCATCATAGCCATACGCCCAGCGCTGTGTGACTGGGTCGCTCCATTGATTTGCACTGCTTGTAAATGGCTTTCCGGATACTTCAGCAGCCATGGAAGCATCTCGTGCTTCTTGTTCCGGTCCATCTGGAAAATGCCATATTACACCGTTCACCATGCTAGCATGCTGCATGTCACCGCTTCGACGAATACGCTCTTTTTCGAAGGAGCGCAGTGCGGAAGGCAGGTCTGAAAGAGTACTTATATCGCTTAGAATCACAGCTAGGGCAGCGCCATCCTCTACTGCCATAGCGGCACCTTGTGACATGTAGGGTAGCATTGCATGAGCTGCATCGCCGACAAGCACCAGCCTGGATGATGGTGAAATCCATGTGCTCAGTTGTTTCCCAACTTTCAGGGGCCATTTCATGCAATCGTCGACAAGAGCAAGGATTTTAGTCAACCTGCACTCGTCAGATTAAGACGCAAGCGTGATGGGGTATCGACCTACTGGGGATCCCAGCCGCTAAATTCTTCCATGATCTGTTCCTTGGCATAAGTCTTGGACCAAGTACTTGGGTCGGAGTGATCGATATGCGACAAAACTAAATTGAGCGACTGACCGCTGGCTATCGTATAGGACATAACGTGTCGATCTTCTCCGATCCTGCGAATACAATGATTAGCTGATCGTCGCAACAAGAGGCTCATTCCGAACCGAGACACAAGACAGACCTACCATATATTCAAAGATGGTTTCTCCAAGATCCATGCAATCTCAGAATCATCGCTGATTCTTGAAACGTTCACAGTCGCCCGGTACGCTGCAAAACCTTCAGAACTAGGTTCGTGCAATGTTCCCTGACAGATCGAAGCACGAGCGACTGATTTGATGCCTATAAGATCTTTTTAGCCTCATATTCATCTTTGATAGCAAAGATGCAGATCGTGGAAATTTCGCAGAACATACCATCAGCAGCAACTACAAGGTCCCCTGTAACAACTGATCGATCAGCAAGTATGACAGAACCTTGTTGTGAGTCGTATTCAACCACCGTACGATCAAGATCGACGACGACTCCCAATTCCAATGCTCTCTTGTAAAGGGCATCGTGAAAGTGAGCCCGATGCACGACGTAATATGGTACCCCAAAGTTCCTTTGAAACCTCTCGCCAAGGTCTGTGTGGCCGATCACGCGGCCATCCTCCCACCGCCGAACTACATCGCAGAAAGTGTCAATGTGTATGCCAGGTTGTCTTTTGAAGAACATGCAACTCACAATTGATGCCCTCTGGCTTAACTGCCCACCTCGCTAGATGCTGGAAGACGCCCCATCGATGGAGCAGTCGGCCGGAGTTTGGAGGGATCTGGATGCCCGCACCGACCTAAGAAAGCCTCAGCAAGACTTTGAGATTGAAGACCCCGGCCTAAAACTAACTTCTCCCAGTTGCTTGGCCTGTTCAAGCACCCGTACTGCATGGCCCCTTCTTGCGAGGGCGACGCAGAGTGCGAGTCCACCAAGGCCAGCGCCGACGATGACGATGCGCAACTTAATCTTAGCTTGTTTCGGACAGGTTGATGCACTGGAGATGTTGGTATGCAGCTCTTTCTCGATGCACAAGGCTTCGAGAAATTTTAGGGATTGAGAGGGGTATGTGAGTAATGCTGCTAAATCTCGCCTGCAGGAATGAGCCACACCCTCGTGGATGTGGTCTTCACCATCCGTGATAATCGAATCCACATCCGGCATGCTGTTAGCACTTACGACTCTGTCGGCCTGGGGCAAGTGAAGGAAGTTGTCGAAGAGCCTTTTATCAATGATTATTGTATCGCGATCAACTGCAGTTTCCACATCAGTCCATGTGGACATGATCATACCGACATTAGTAGCCGATGCCCAGACGAAACTAGCGTGTGCGCCACATCCGTTCGTTTGATGTCTCATCTCTACATTTCATAGTCGGGACCCTATGTCCCCGATCAATCTCCTCGGCTCGGGGAGATAGGAGAACACGAAACAAAACTAACGGACACTGATTTCAAATCCAACGCAGTTCTCGGGTAGTGACTGCATATTCAATCTAACATCTACTTACATTTCAAACGGACTAATGAACCCAGATACCGACTTCAGTACCGTGGGTGCAGAAATGCTTAACATCACTGTCAGCAGTTTGGCTATGCATGGTCTGGACCAACCTTAGTTCTAGTCATGCTCTGATTATACATGGGTATTGGGCGTCTAAGATCTCTTCGGAGGAACTTCCCCGCGTCTAGAGATAGTGTCCGTCAATTGTTTGGTCGGAGTTCTGTGCCATCTCCTATCTCCCCTAAACTGAAATTTTACCAAGTCGCAGAATGGTATCGGCACATAAGGAGGGCCGACTCCGAGCCCCGAATTCTGTTCAAATCAAACCTTGCTTCAAAGTGAGACAAGTACAGGGCATTTGGACCAGAAAGAATCTGGGTAGACCTACTAGTTAAGGTTTGAATCTCCCCTTAGCCCATTGATTCAATCCACCTAAACGTCTTAACACTGCTGAACAGACATGACAGACTGATCAATCACAACCAGAGCGGCAAAATTTCACCTTTCGAATTGACTTTTGTCACATTCAAGGCGAACATGACTACGGAAAACACTGATACGATACGACAAGCTGCTGCAAGGCACCATAACCTTCCACTTCTTCCTCGTCCAAGTGAAGATGAGAGGGATCCCTTGCGGTGGCCTCGGGTCCTGAAACTCGCAGCATTTACCGCTACCGCATTTGCAAATTTCACCGCCAATTTTGCCGCGTCGGGTCTCTCGGTTGCTGCGCCAGTCCTCCAAGTACAGTTCAACAAAACTTCAAGCGAAGTCAACAGCCTACTTACGGTATGCAATTAAAGCAGCCATGTTGCACTTCTACAGCATAGTAATAATGACTTACTTACGATCGCCAGTTTAACTTCTTGCTCCTTGGGCTCGGAAACCTGGTATGGGTACCGTTTGGTGTGAAATATGGCAAGCGTGCCTCTCTATTGGTATCTATAGTGATGCTATTTGCTGTGCTTGTTTGGTCAGCGACAGTGACATCTTTTAATGGCCTTTTGGCTGCAAGATGTATTTCAGGCTTCGCGTCAGCAGCCGGAGAGGCAAGACCACTCGGTTCTTCTGCAAAATATATCACTGACGTGGAAGAAGAGCATAGTGCCGAGTATTGTATCCGATTTGTTCTTTTTCCACGAGCGTGCTGCCATGATGTCGGGGTAAGTGCTGCCACAAGCTACGGGATGCTACGCTGATCATACACTACAGATACACGATGCTTATCTCAAGTGCCACAGCTCTTGGGCCGATTGTGGCTTCCTTTGTTGTCCAGTATAGCGGTCGTGCTTGGGTCGATTACATGTGGGTTTGTGCTGCCCTTGCTGGTGTCAACATGATCGCAATTTTCTTGCTATATCCCGAGTCCAACTTCCATCGCCCCGAACCGGAATTGCAACAAACGGCAGTAACGGTTGCACCACTTGAGAGCCACTCTGGCAAAGAAGGTGAGACCTTGCACATGGAAGGCATCTCTGTCCACACTGTGTCTGTTGTGCGCAGATCGTGGACAAGCATTTGGAAAACGTTCATTACGGCTGATTCTAGTGTTACGATCCGTGAGATTCTCTTTCGACCTCTTTTTATGCTACCAAAACCGAGCGTGATGCTCGCCATCTACCTCTACGGCACCAGTCTCGCTAGTCAGATCATTCTTATGTAAGTGGCATCGACAGTATAGCTTGTCAGTACAGTGTTAGAAACCTGACTCTGCAGATTTGCATTCCCTGATCTTCTCATGGCTCCTCCTTACCTCTTCTCCAGTATCGGAGTTGGCTTGATGGAGGTCGCAGCGATTCTCGGCTTCATCTTTGGTTGCTTCGCTGGTGGTTGGCTTGCCGATGTCATCACCTCGAAAGTCATCCTTAGGCAGGATGGCCAGGTATATCCTGAACAGCGGCTTATTGCTCTGGTGCCGGGCGCCATTTTTGCACCAGCTGGATGCATCTTGATAGCTCTCACGTGTTCCGAAAAGCTGCACTGGGTCGCCATCGCCTTCGGGTTCGGCATGGGTAAATATATTTTTGCTACAGCTCACATGCTTCATACTGAGCCCTACAGTTTCTTTTGGAACAATCTTCACACCGAACATTGCCATCACATATGTTGTCGAATGCCATCCAGGTATGGCAGGGGAGAGTTTAGTCATGATCAATGTCTTCAAGAACCTCGTTGCGTTCCTGTTCCTTTACACGGCTACTAACTGGATAGCTTCGAAGGGGTGGGTGCAAGTCTACATGATCATGTTTATGCTCAATGTTGTTGGGCTTATAACCACTGCTTCATTCTATGTCTTTAAGGAGAGCCTGTCTAGCTAGGGTTTGCAAAAGTTCTCTAGTAGAGCAAAATTGTAGAACCTATAGACAGGATTATATTTCTTTAATATAAAGAAAGAGATTCAGGTTAAGATAAGGTTCTAGTTCTTTAATATATAGTAAGGGCTAGCTATTTAAGGAGGTATATAAGCCTTAGGGCTATTAGAGTCTTAGTAGGACTTTAAAAAATTAAATTTTATCTACAGCCCCAAGGCAGACGAGTAAAAGCTAGAGCTTATGGTTGCTGGTCTTGGTCGTGTATTTGACCAGTGTGCAGACACTGTCAGACATACAGACGTATCGATACGATGCTGGCTGCGCAGCCAGTACGTCGATCGACCATACAAAGCTCCTTTCGAGTTGATCGGGCGTAAGGGCACATCCAACAGCTATCAACAGCTAATGAAAAGATGCGTCTGCTTTTGTTTCCGTCTGTGGAGGATGAGCCGGAATGCAAGGCAACAACTAGCGAGAAGAGCTTTGACGGAGATCGAATGCAAAGCCCTCGCTCAAGTGCGGGAGGACGATGTATGGTCTTTGTATCTTGTAGAGGAAAAGCGCGGGACCGATAATCAGAGAGTAGCTAGGAATTTCCACTTCGCGATGCAGGAACCTGCAGATGTTCTGGATGAGGGAGCAGAAAGCGACGACGCTTCCACTATCTCCGGCGGCAGTGAGTCTTCTTTCGGAAACCATCTTAAAGTAGATCTGAGTGATCTTGAGGCCGAGAAGTCAGATTGTGAGGTCTAGAGAGCATCCAGTGACTTCAAGCCCACCGCGGGGCGTATGGACAGCTTTCTGCGCAACGACAGCGTCAGCAGGTCAAGGGAAGAAGATGCGGAAGAAATGAACAGCTTGGGATTTGAAAGAACGCTGGAAGACCTGATGTTGCGATTCGGATATTTCCTCGTGACGGAAGAATACGAAGATGGTAGGTCTTCCTCGACTCTTCTCGTATACTTTAGCGGCGTTCTCGGAATTTCGGTCGATGCCTCAACTTTCGAGCGACCTTCGAATTACACGTCAAAGCTGTCGGCATTGATCTACTGCAGCCGATTGCTTATCGTTGAGTTGACGCTTCCTCGCTTCGCGCATCAGTATATAGGGTGGCCAGCGCGGCCCCGGTACGACGAGTCAGAACGGCTCAATCAGGTTCGCAGAGATAAGATGTGCCTTGGATCACAAGCACTAATAGACGAATTGTTAAGCCTACGCGACTACGGACGAGCGATCGGTCGATCTGATGGGCCTACCATCTGGGTCACCTGGAGTGAGGATGCTGACACAATGCGACGAAAATGAACCCCTCTACGCAATGCTCGATCGCACCGCCAACCCAAAATTGGCTCATTCGTAAGTCCTCCGGGGCTGTAGAAGCTCAAAGCTTACGTAGTAGAGCATTTATAAAACCATCCTTTTTCGCTTCTCTCAATGGATATATGCGGCCATTAGTAGTATAGTTATAGAAAGCGCGGTAAGTTCTGAAGCGGATAACTAGCACACCAATAAAGCGGTGGTCAATAAGGTTCACGAGGTTGACAAGAACCTCTTTCCCTCCTAGAACCTGTATCGTTTCAATGTTAGATGTCTTGTAGGTTAGAATTGTTTTACCTTTTTACAGCCACTTATAGATCCTGGCAGGTCTAAGACGAGAACCTCGCGACACAGATCCTGCCACCTCTCCAGCTTCTCTTCATCAGCATCACCACTATAGAGAGCAGTGAAGCAAGAACTTTAGCACTTATTCCAACGTTTTTTCTTTAATTTTTAGCCCTATCTACGTTAAGACATAAGGCGGTCGAAGTTGCTCTTAAGGCTGCTGTTAGGGTTGTAAACAAAATTAGCAAAACTAGAAAACCAGTTACTTACAGACTAGGTTGGTTCTAGTAAAACTATGAGAGCAAATACTCTGCTTAGCTTAATATATGTTTGGACTAAGAAGTGACATAGTGTATAGTTATCTAGGACAAGGCGGAGCGTTGTGTATTTTAGGTCTCTTATATATTATAAGAATATAAATATAACTTGTGTTATTAGCACTGCTACGTGGCATAATTATAAGCAAGGCGCGCGCGCTGAGAAAAAAATGTGATAGATTACCCTACCCATTATAAGGTAACGATAGAGGCCTGTTGCGCGGCGAAATTTGCTTAAAACAGTTTAGCGTTAAATTCTAACAAGGTAATAAAGGGGCGCAATTGCGAAACTTTAGGGGCGGAAACATCTACAACAAGACACTTAAGTACTATTCTTTCTATACAAAACTTGCTTACGTACGTCTAAATACTACTTATATTACGTAGCTTCTTAAAATTTATAGTTTTACTAATTAAGTAGGGTTAGGGTTACTTAGGGTTAACTTAAGGTTACTAGCATAGAGCTAGTGTAAGACAGCTGTGTACTAGCACTACAAGAGTAAGTGTTAAAGTCGTAAACTTAGCAAGCTAGGTAAACGGTTCTAGTTAGTTCTTGGGTCGATGTAAACGGTTACAAGTGCTTATAGGGGTATAAGGGGGTTGTGCGAGTAAAACACTTCTTACATAGGTAGCAATAAGTAGTACGCTTAGTCTAGCTTAAGAGCTAGGTGAGAATTAAATACAAGTGTATTGTCTAGTAGGTAACTTAGATTGAACACGAACTATAAAAGCTTATGTCCCTACTAACTATATACTAAGGAGATATATAGGAAATCCTCCTAGCTTACTAAGTTGATTGTGAGCTAGGCTTAACGAGCTTAACATAAGCTGCGTAAGCCATTACGTGTAGTCTACCTAGCTTAACTGCTAAGGAGTAAGCTAATTACGTAATTTGTAATTAACTGTGCTGTAACTACGCTATATAGGAGAGCCTGTGTAATTACTGCGCTAAGTGCGTTAGCATTTAAAGGGTGTTAGCATCTGGTTAGCTGGTATAAAGCAATTATAACACTATCTCCCCCTCTTTTATAGATACGTCTTAGATCTGTTAGCTGTTCTTTATATAAGCTTACCCTACTACTACTTTAGTCCTGTAGTAATATTATGTCCTCTACATCCTAAAAACGTCTTTAACTAAGCATTAAAATCTGTTAACACAACACTATTACTCCTATCTCTTGTAATTATTACTTCGCATCTAGCCACAATTATTACGTTATGCCTTCCGCCAATTCCCATCTTAAGTGTTTGGAGTGTGTCCGCGTTAGACGTCTGTACGTTAACTTGTCTTAGGAGTCTCTTAACAAAACTAGGGTTAAATATAAAAAGAAGGTTAAAGATAATAAGAAATTACTTGCAGAAGTAATTGCGCAATTATTATAAAATAAGAAAATTCTTGCGTAAGCGAAAGATTGTGCTGCGAAGAAGGCTAAGTGTTTAGCTAATAAGTTGGATGCTAAGGGCGAGGATGTGCAAGCTAAGGAAATTAGCTGTCCTGCTGCTAATGCGCAGGTCGCGTTTTCTCCTGCTATGTAGTCTACCCTTAGGTACATTAACAAGTTTGCAAATTTTAGAACTGGCGAAGTAGCAACCAGCAGTTCGTAAGGTTCGTCTCTAGTTCCTATATGTTTTCTAAGTCTAGGTATCCTAACCACTTTACTAGGTATTCTTAACCCTATTGTCCTTGTTGTTGTTTTATTATTTTCTTAACTTCCTATTTATTATTACTATTAGCTTAGTAGTAGAAGTCCTTCTAGATTAGTGTTTTAGCGTTAGCTGGTTCTAAGAGTAAGATATAGAACACATTGTAGATCTTTGCATCCTTTAGCAGCTTAAGTCTAAAAGTAACTAGGCTAATTACTTTAGAAATAAAAAATAGTCTAACCTTAACTTTATTTAGTTTTTTTGTTAGTCTTCTTATACGTAGGTTTTTTGTAAGAAGATACACTTTATCCCCTTCTTCTAGGGTTAGGGTTAGGGTTAGGGTTAGGGTTAGGGTTAGGGTTAGGGTTAGGGTTAGGGTTAGGGTTAGGGTTAGGGTTAGGGTTAGGGTTA